>LR738712.1:486486060-486535026 GCA_902687465.1 Secale cereale
CGATAGTCGAGCGTTGTAGGTAGGTATCCATGCTACAGAGACAAACTGCACATGTCCCCTCTCTCATTCTAGTACGCCAGCCACTCTATATCTTCGACATGGGCACACAGAAATTCGATAGCACTCTTTATCGACCGCGTGCGCACACACACACACACACATCATCCCTCTCTTTGATTCTATGGACACCTCAAGTCGATGATACCTCCACTCTCTTCTTGTGGATCGCCCCCTCTCTATATATGATATATCCAGCACTCTATTTCACATACATTGCATATGTTACATTTTTTGATTGACCCCCCCCCCCTAAAAAAACTCTCACGAACCCACACACTATATCTCTCTATGGTTGTATCTCTCTCACACAACCCCACGTAGGTGGTGTACGTATACAAGAAGAGAATATGTGCACTGTGCACGTACTCACGCTTCATGCCCAGCCACACCCGCGCGGGTACACGATGGAGCTCATTTCTGTACGAAATGGCAGCCCACGTGCTAATTTGAACGCGTGTAGCGGTTGTTTACCTACGGAGGTCGTGTACCATGCGTGCACGAAACAAAGTTCGACTTGATGCGTTGGCGCGTTATTTTTAAATAAAGTTATATCGCTCAATGGCACGTACACAGAATATAAAATGATTTTTATGGAGAAAAAGGTAGTTTGTTCCACAATATAAAATGGAGCCTCCCTGCCTGGTTTGTCTCTCTTCAGAGTATCTCACACAAGGCTGCGGTGGCCTCTCTCTCTCTCTCACCGTTGGTCACTGATCCGGCCGCATCCTGTCCGCCGGCAGAAAGGGAGGACGTGCATCGTTCCTCTGTTCGATGGTGCCGAGGCAGCACGTCCCGATCTACGGTACATGACGTTCTCTCTGACCAAGCTCCAGCGCGGTAGGGCCTACGCCACCTGCTCGCTGCCGCAGAATGGGCAGATTCCGCCCGCCGCCGCTCACCTACTTACATCCCGACGACCTCCAGGCATCCCCTCCGGCCTTCCTCGACTACCCGTCTTCCCACGTCGCTGCCTGTGGATCTTCCATAGTTCTTTGCACAAAACGTAGCTCGTCTGGCGTACTTTCCATATTGCAATCTCGTCCTCACACCGTTTTAGACAAACACAACCGTTTTGTTATCTTCCCTTAGGACAAGGAATGTGCTTCTTTTTTGTCGTCGCAACTGTCATCAACAATATTTGTCTTTTTACAAATTTCAAATGGGCATATTTTAGAGTGTAGATTCACTCATTTTGCATCGTATGTGTACTCCCTCCGTTCCGAAATATTTATCTTTCTAGAGATTTCAACAAGTGACTACATACGGAGCAAAATGAGTGAATCTACACTCTAAAATATGTCTATATACATCCGTAAGTAGTAGTCCATTTGAATCTCTAAAAAGATAAATATTTGAGTAGTCACTCATTGAAATTTCTAGAAAGACAAATACTCTGGAGTATATTTAAGAACCGAGGGGGTAGTTGAGGGATCGAAGAAGGTGAGAGTGTCTAGAGGGGGGGGTGATTAGACTACTCGACAAGATAAAAATTCTGTCTTTTATCAAGAACAGATTTTGGCAGATTTTGCACAAAACAAAAGTCAAGTAGCACACTACACATGCAATTCTAGAGTATGGGCAGCGGAAAGTAAATTGCACAAGTAGTAACGAGAAGTGGAGAAGATCAAACGCAATTTGGAGATGCAATGATTTTTCCCGTGGTTCCGATAGGTGGTGCTATCGTACATCCACGTTGATGGAGACTTCAACCCACGGAGGGTAACGGCTGCGCGAGTCCACGGAGGGCTCCACCCACGAAGGGTCCACGAAGAAGCAACCTTGTCTATTCCATCATGGCCTACGCCCACGGAGGGCTAGCCTTACTCGGGGTAGATCTTCACGAAGTAGGCGATCTCCTTGCCCTTACAAACTTCTTGGTTCAACTCCACATCTCGATGACGGAGGCTCCCAAGCGACACCTAACCAATCTAGGAGGCACCACCCTCCAAAAGGTAATAGATGTTGTAGATGATGATGAACTCCTTGCTCTTGTGCTTCAAATGATAATCTCCCCAACACTCAACTCTCCTCACTGATTTGGCTGTGGTGGAAGAAAGGATTGAGTGGAAAGCAACTTGGGAAGGTTAGAGATCAAGTTTCATATGGTGGGAGTGGAGCAACTTGATCTCAACACAAGGATAGGTAGTCCTCTTCTCAGAAATGTAAGGTAGGAGTGGTAGTTCTTTCTGATGGCTCTCTCCACGAATGAAGAGGGGGTGGAGGGGTATATATAGCCTCCACACAAAATCCAACCGTTACACACATATTTGAGCAATCTCGGTGGGACCGAAGTGGACAACTCGGTGAGACCGAAAGTTCAAATAATGTGAACGTTGGGGTTTTCGGTGGGACCGAAAATACCATCTCGGTTAGTCCGATTTGAGCAAAGACAGGAGCATGCCAGTTTCGGTGGGACCGACTTCATCAACTCGGTGACACCGATTTGATGATAGAAGGTTACAGAAGCTTGGCAGCCCAAGTTTCGGTGAAACCGATCTCAAACTCGGAATATTCGATTTTTCTAGGGTTTGGCTTATGGCTGAGGTGGTTCATCTCGGTGTGACTGAGTTTGGATAATCGGTGGGACCGAGATTACTTATGAGTGTATATTGTAGTGAAGGTTGTTGATAGTTTAAGGAGATATATCACTAAGCACTTGAGCAACCAGATCATCAACATAACCTCATCCCCTTTTAATAGTATTGGCTTTTCCTATGGACTCAATGTGATCTTGGATCACTAAACCAAAAATGGAGTCTTGAGCTTTTGCCAATGCTTGCCTTAGCATTTTGAGGGGTCCACTTCTTCAGTCCTTTTGCCATGCCAATGTGATTGAGTTTCCTGAAACATACTTGATAAAAGCATTAGTCCAACCACAAAGTATGTTGTCATTAATTACCAAAACCACCCAGGGAGCAAATGTGCTTTCAATCTCCCCCTTTTTGGTAATTGATGGCAACACACTAAAATCACACTAAACAAGACATCAAAGCTTATTGAAAGAAAGACAGAATTATCGCGAAAGCTTTGACAAACATGTAGTACACAGGCTCCCCCTACAAGTGTGCAAGATTTTCATAAATTTTGGTTTTGGACTACCACAAGCACACAAGAGAGATAAGCAAGGTGTGCTACATGCAGCTTGGCTATATGCATCAGAGCAGATGAAAAGAAGTGAGTGATAATGCATATGTGCATGGTGATTTCTTGCAAACAAGTATTCACAAGCAAGTCACCATCATGCACATTCTGCAAAGTGCATATACTTACCTTGAGGTTCCTTGGCATTGTACCTGAAGAGATAAACTTGGGAAAACAAGGTTAGATAACACAAGAGTATTTCTTCAACCAACTGCAAGAACATCAAGAGTACCAAGCCAGGGATGACATGTATAAAGAGTGTCTCATATTGAGCACAAGCTTGAATCAGCAGACATGTCTCCGAAACTAAAAGATTTTCAATGAACTCTGAGAGATTTTGCTTTCCATAAGATATCAATTGTGAAGATTCCTCTCCCTTTGAGTTCTCTGAGATCAAGGGGTTTGATGGAAAGAGCAAAATCAAAAGAATGATGCCAAAAGAGAATGATGTCCAATGTAAGACACGGCAAAGCTTTGATGTGATTCTCTCCCCCTTAAGGTAAGATTGCTCTTCTTCTCCCTCTAAATCTTCTCTTCTCCCCCTAAGTCTTCTCCCCCTTTGACATCAAGTGCCGAAAAGGACAGCAAACTAGGAAGGTCAGGGAAGATGGAAAGAAAGAAGTGGGATCCTTAAGAATCACAACAGGGCAAATAGGAACATGCATAGAGAATCATTGAGTGGAGCTGCAGAAGTTGATATCCTGGAAGAGATAAATCAGTGACGCCGAGTTTAATTCCAAGGAAATACAGAAATAATTCAGCTCACTTGCAAAGAATGTTTCAAAGGATTTGCAATGAATTTGTGAAAGATTTTCGGGGAATTGATCAGAGCCAAAAGGATATACAAAAAGACATAAGAAAAGAAATGAAAAAGATTCCTAGATGAAGTCATAAGAGAAAATAGAAAGACTCCAAAACATATGTACTTCATCTAGATAAAGGTCGGCGACAAGGTCACCTATGTTTGAGTATATTGACTTAGGAGTCAAATGAGGACATTTGATCATAGGTCATACTCATCATTTAAGCTCAAAATGGGGTTGCCATTTTTCGATTAAGCATTCGATGTGATCACATCTTATGAAGCTGCTTGTGCTCATGACTTTGAGCAAAGCTCCTTAAAGATGTGAAGAACATACCTTGGGCTTGTTGTTGCTTTACTTATGTAGGTAAACTTGATGTAGGTGCTCATTGAATGTGAAGTTGGAGCGCCATTTCCACTTGTATAGTTCATCTTCCTACATGGGTTAGGCAAGCAAGGAAATACTCGAGGATATCCAAGATGACAAGAGTGAAATACTAGATGTATAAGATGTCAAAAAGGATATGTGGAATTTTGTTCCTTGAACTCAACATCCCAAAGGGCTGGATACTCGGTCAATGACAAGATTACTCATGATTTGAGTGTGTGGTAATCTTGTGGAATGTAGATCATCCAAGTACCTGCAAGGAGTTAGATGCAATACAAGGAGGCAAATGTGTCCAAGACATATGATCACCATCATAAGAGAAATATCAAGGATTAGTCAAGAGGGCTCATGCCTTGCATGCATCAATGGAGTTCTCACTCCAAGTTTGAAGCATCAATGATGTTCAACTCACTCCTTAAGCGACAAAACACCTTCTCATCAAGAGGCTTTGTAAAGATATCAGCAAGTTGTTTGTCAGTACGAACATGCTTAAGATTAATGTCACCCTTGGCAATATGATCACGAATAAAATGGTGACGAACTTCAATATGCTTCGTTCGAGAGTGTTGCACGGTATTGTGTCCAATTTTAATCGCACTCTCATTGTCACAAAGCAAGGGAACATGTCTCACATGTATCCCATAATCTTTAAGTGTTTGTGTCATCCATAGCAATTGAGCACAACACGAACCAGCAGCAATATATTCCGCTTCGGCAGTGGATAATGATACCGAATTTTGTTTCTTGGAGGACCAAGATACAAGGGATCGACCAAGGAATTGACACGTACCCGAAGTTGACTTTCTATCAACCTTGTCACCGGCATAGTCCGAGTCGGAATAGCCAACAAGGTTGAAAGAGGCCCTTTTAGGATACCAAATGCCAAAGTTTGGTGTGTGTATCAAATATCTCACTATCCTTTTAACAGCTTTAAGATGACATTCTTTAGGGCTGCTTGATATCGCGCACACATGCATACACTCAACATTATGTCAGGACGAGAAGCACAAAGATATAGTAGAGAACCAATCATAGATCGGTGAACCCTTTGATCAACGGGTTCTCCATCTTTTGTCAAGTCATTATGTCCACTTGTGGGCATGGGGGTACTCATACCTTTGCTTTCTTGCATGTTGAACTTCTTGAAGAGATCCTTGGTGTACTTTGTTTGTGAGACAAAGGTACCCTCCTTAGATTGCTTTATTTGCAACCCAAAGAAGAATTTGAGTTCACTCATCATGGACATCTCATACTTCTCCGACATGAGCTGTCCAAACTTCTTGCTAAAATGAGGGTTAGTTGAACCAAAGATAATATCATCAACATATATTTGGCACACAAATAGTTCACCATTAACCCTTTTTGTGAACAGCGTTGAGTCTATCTTTCCAATCTCAAACCCTTTTTCAAGAAGAAAGCTAGTCAAGCATTTGTACCAAGCTCTAGGAGCTTGTTTAAGACCATAAAGAGCTTCGTGCAACTTGTAAACATGATTAGGCTTTTTGGGATTCACAAATCCGGGAGGTTGTTTCACAAATACTTCCTCCTCAATTTCACCATTTAGGAAAGCACTTTTGATATCCATTTGATAGAGAGTAATATCATGGTGATTGGCATAGGCAAGAAGAATGCGAATGGACTCAAGTCTAGCAACGGGGGCATAGGTCTCACCATAGTCCATACCTTCGACTTGTGTGTAACCTTGAGCTACGAGACGAGCCTTGTTGCGGATGACTTGTCCATCTTCATCTTGCTTGTTCCGAAATACCCATTTGGTTCCAATGATGTTTTGATCATCCTTGGGCTTCTCTACCAAAGTCCATACCTTGTTCCTCTCGAAGTTGTGTAGTTCTTCGTGCATAGCATTCACCCAATCCGGGTCTTCAAGTGCTTCTTCTACCTTCATAGGTTCAATACTAGAGATAAATGAGTAATGCTCACAAAAGTTAGCTAAGCGAGTTTTAGAGTGAGTAATTCTCCCGGAGTTGATGTCGTTCATCATTTGTTCCACGGGATGATTTTTCTTGACTCTTGCTCGGACTCGGGATAGCTTTTGTTGAGGTTGTGTCTGAGCTTCCTCATCATCTTCATCTTCCTCTTCTTCTTCTTCATTGTTGTTGGTGTTGTCTTGAGGCGGTGGAGAAGGAGGTTGTGGTGGATCTTCTTGTTGCACTTCCTCATCTTGGTGAGTTCCACTTGTGGAGGCCTCCATGTTGCCTTGAGGTTCATCTCGCCGTGAGGTAGGGGGCTCCACATATGTAGATGAGGTACTCTCCTTCACTTCCATGGGACGGATCTTTCCAATAGATAAATCTTGGATGGCTTCCGATGGGTCCTTGTCTCCTACATCAATAGGCATTTGCTCTACTTGCGAGCCATTAGATTCATCAAACTTCACGTCTACCGTCTCTTCAACCTTTCGGGTGAAATTATTGTAGACACGGTAGGTGTGGGAGTTTGATCCATAACCAAGGAGAAAGCCTTCATGAGATTTAGAAGCAAATTTAGACCGACGATGCTTATCAAGGATATAGCATTTTGAACCAAAGACACGAAAGTATCCCACTTGGGGTTTGTTACCGGTGAGGAGCTCGTATGATGTCTTGCCGAGGAGCTTATGAAGATAAAGCCTGTTGATAGCATGACAAGCTGTCTCGACCGCTTCTCCCCAAAAATGCTTCGGTGTCTTGTATTCATCAAGCATCGTTCTCGCCATCTCTATGAGCGTTCGGTTCTTCCTCTCAACAACTCCATTTTGTTGAGGAGTGTACGTAGCCGAGAACTCATGTAGAATTCCTTCCTCATCGAGAAAAGAGTCTACATTGGCGTTCTTGAACTCCGTTCCATTGTCACTCCGAACTTTCTTGATCTTCACCTCAAATTGATTTTGGGCCTTTCTGGCAAAGGTCTTGAAGATTCTCTTAACCTGCGATTTGTCATCAAGGAAAAATACCCACGTAAATCTGGAATAATCATCAACTATAACTAGACCAAAGGAGTTACCACCAAGGCTTTTGTAAGCATTGGGACCGAAGAGATCCATATGAAGAAGCTCAAGCGGTCTCCTTGTGGTCATGATGTTCTTCACGGGATGACTTCCACCTACTTGTTTTCCTGCTTGACAAGCACTACAAAGTCTACCTTTGTCAAAGAAAACATCTTTAACACCAAGAATATGATCACCTTTGATCAGCTTGTCTAGATTACGCATACCAACATGTCCTAGCCTTCTATGCCATAACCAACCTTTAGAGGATTTAGCAATGAAACAAGCTCTAGGTTGGGCTTTCTTGGTGAAATCAACAATATATAGATCACCTCTACGGATACCGGTAAACGCCATGTTTTGATTGTCACGACGAAAGACTTGGCAATCTACTTTGGTGAATAGCACATTGAATCCAAAGTCAGCTAATCTAGACACGGAAAGTAAATTGTATCCAAGAGATTCTACAAGCATGACATTTTGAATAGAGCTATCATGAGATATGGCCACCTTACCAAGGCCAAGTACCTTACCCTTGGAGTTGTCTCCAAAAGTCACATACTTGCGTGGACCATCGTTCTTTGCAAGCTCTCGAAACATGTCTTTGTCTCCGGTCATGTGGTCGGTGCATCCACTATCAAGAATCCACTCTTTTCCGCCGGACATGTAGTCTCTCAGATTTGCCATAAGATTGAGACTCTTCATGACCTTGTCTAGCTGGGTGTCCGAATCGGAGTAATCATCATCATGCTCATGCTCATCATCATATTGACCCATAGATTGTTCATCATCAACACCTAGGTCAATTTGATAAGTACTTGCATTAGTTTTGTCAATGTGACAATAATCTTCGGAATGCAATGCAAGAGCATTTCTAATTAAAACATTGATAAGATCGGGATCACCCTTCTTTTTCATAAGATCACGAAGCTCAAAGAAGCATTTATCAAAGTTGGGATCATTGGGGTGCATCCTATCAAATTCAATAGTCTTGTATAGAATTTTATCAAGACCTCTCAAAGAGTAGTCCGGATAAAGTTCTTCCAAGAACTTCCACATAGCATAGGCACACTCAAAGTTTGTAACGAGCTTAAGCAAGTTATCGGGTAACCCTCTAATGATAAGATTTACAGTCCTAAGGTTACGAAGCAAATCAAGCTCTTCATCCAAGGTAGGGTGCAAGGGATCAAAAGGAGGCACATAGGGGGTCTCAACATATTTGCACAAATTGTACTTCTTAAGGATAATAAGCATTTCAGACCTCCATGAGTTATAGGACACTCCATTAAGAATAGGCACTCTATGGCTAACACTCCCAAACGTAGACACGTCCATCTTCCTCCAATGGTGTGTAAACCAAAGCAATGGAGACCAAGGCTCTGATACCAATTGAGGTATCGAAGAAGGTGAGAGTGTCTAGAGGGGGTGATTAGACTACTCGACAAGATAAAAATTCTGTCTTTTATCAAGAACAGATTTTGGCAGATTTTGCACAACACACAAGTCAAGTAGCACACTACACATGCAATTCTAGAGTATGGGCAGCGGAAAGTAAATTGCACAAGTAGTAACGAGAAGTGGAGAAGATCAAACGCAATTTGGAGACGCAATGATTTTTCCCGTGGTTCCGATAGGTGGTGCTATCGTACATCCACGTTGATGGAGACTTCAACCCACGGAGGGTAACGGCTGCGCGAGTCCACGGAGGGCTCCACCCACGAAGGGTCCACGAAGAAGCAACCTTGTCTATTCCATCATGGCCTACGCCCACGGAGGGCTAGCCTTACTCGGGGTAGATCTTCACGAAGTAGGCGATCTCCTTGCCCTTACAAACTTCTTGGTTCAACTCCACATCTCGATGACGGAGGCTCCCAAGCGACACCTAACCAATCTAGGAGGCACCACCCTCCAAAAGGTAATAGATGTTGTAGATGATGATGAACTCCTTGCTCTTGTGCTTCAAATGATAATCTCCCCAACACTCAACTCTCCTCACTGATTTGGCTGTGGTGGAAGAAAGGATTGAGTGGAAAGCAACTTGGGAAGGTTAGAGATCAAGTTTCATATGGTGGGAGTGGAGCAACTTGATCTCAACACAAGGATAGGTAGTCCTCTTCTCAGAAATGTAAGGTAGGAGTGGTAGTTCTTTCTGATGGCTCTCTCCACGAATGAAGAGGGGGTGGAGGGGTATATATAGCCTCCACACAAAATCCAACCGTTACACACATATTTGAGCAATCTCGGTGGGACCGAAGTGGACAACTCGGTGAGACCGAAAGTTCAAATAATGTGAACGTTGGGGTTTTCGGTGGGACCGAAAATACCATCTCGGTTAGTCCGATTTGAGCAAAGACAGGAGCATGCCAGTTTCGGTGGGACCGACTTCATCAACTCGGTGACACCGATTTGATGACAGAAGGTTACAGAAGCTTGGCAGCCCAAGTTTCGGTGAAACCGATCTCAAACTCGGAATATCCGATTTTTCTAGGGTTTGGCTTATGGCTGAGGTGGTTCATCTCGGTGTGACTGAGTTTGGATAATCGGTGGGACCGAGATTACTTATGAGTGTATATTGTAGTGAAGGTTGCTGATAGTTTAAGGAGATATATCACTAAGCACTTGAGCAACCAGATCATCAACATAACCTCATCCCCTTTTAATAGTATTGGCTTTTCCAATGGACTCAATGTGATCTTGGATCACTAAACCAAAAATGGAGTCTTGAGCTTTTGCCAATGCTTGCCTTAGCATTTTGAGGGGTCCACTTCTTCAGTCCTTTTGCCATGCCAATGTGATTGAGTTTCCTGAAACATACTTGATAAAAGCATTAGTCCAACCACAAAGTATGTTGTCATTAATTACCAAAACCACCCAGGGAGCAAATGTGCTTTCAGTAGTGCACAGCCACATGGGAGACTTAAACCAATCGTTGCGCCGGATTAATAGTGAGTAATGAGAAGTCAAATCATAAGCCCCGCCTTTCCCACTGTAAGTTGCTCGGAAGAAGCAACCATCAATACGCTCTTCTTTGAATCCGCTCATACTACTCCATTTGTCACTGTTTATAGAGCGCGCTTCAGAAAAAGAGAAAATCTCTGGGACCAAGGCGACTAGCGATCGACCTGAAAAATAGCATTGGTAGTTATAGCACGGCGTCTATTACTAGAGGAAATAATGCGTACACACATGCATGCAGTGCTTCCACCCCGGGTACACACATGCATGCACTTACTCCACTCCGTAGTACTACATCGAGAGAAAATTGCGGTTACCACGCCCTAATTAATTGAGCATTAAACCAAACGCGTCTAAAGTCTCTCTAGTGGTGGAAATGCATTGAGAGAAATGCATCATAATGAAGTGGGCCCTGTAAACTGTGACTGAGGGAGGAGTAGTATGAAGGTGCAAAACCAAGTACGCGTACGGCCAGTCAGTCAACGCACCTCCTCTTGGCATATCACTGACATGTGCGACCGGAGTGTGAGCAAACCGATCTCAATTGACGGCAAAATGGCCAACCCGCCATCCCTTGAGAGAGACGAGGAGCGAAAACACACAGACGGGCTCGCACGGAGGCCAAGATATATTCGAGCATGGTTGATCTAAATCATCATTACATGTTGGGCTGCTGTTTTCCGCCCTTCTCCGGAATAAATGTGTACTTTATCAGAGATTAAGAAAAATAAGAGTACAGAGGCTCCACCATGTGGTTCTAGTAGTACTACTACTCGTATTACTAAACCTTGTGCTTGGCTCTTCGCCTCTTCGTGAAGTTGAACAATGATGGTACTCCACATATTCGGTACTACAGTGTATGCCTCTGCCAATCTGACACCAAATGAACTGATGCATGTCCACCGCTTGGGCGAGGGTAGGTTGCATTAGTCAAAAGGGGTAAGCGAGCTTCACCTTGTCCTGCAAGCTTCTCCTCGTTCCGCGAGTTGACGGGACACACCAACAAGTAGTGCTAGTCCATACTCCCTCCTTTCCGGTTAATATGGCTTAATATTTTTGCGGGTAAATGAGAGAGCTTTATTCATATATAAGCATTCTTAGGACGATCAGCCAAGACACTGGTCACTAGGAAGCGATGTACCCCGCACAAAAAGAAGTAGGAAGCGAGGTGTTTCATCAAGCCAGCTCTCGGCCACATTCAAAGTGCAGCAAGCACGGTTCTCACAAAGATGCGCTGCAAGGTTTGCTGACCTGTTTACATGTTGAATAACAAAAAAAGAGGAAATATTACCGAGCGCTCCTAATTGTAACAGGGTATGAGCCAGAATTAAGCGAGAATTGTGGTGAGTGTTCCATGCAATCAACTTCCATTATCACATGCGAGAACCCTCGAAGAGAACCAAATGTGTTGAAGATTGCTTTATCACATTTTAAAAATATAATAAGAGTGCAGACGCTCCTCCATCCGGTTCCTAGTACTAGTATAGTAGTACATACCTCTATAGACTATAGCAGTAGTACTAGTAATAGTAAACTTTGGGCTTGGATGTTCGCCGCTTCGGGAAGTGCAACAATAATAGTACTACTAGTATAGTGTATGCTTCTGGCAATCTGACACCGAATTAACTCTTGCATGTCCACCGCCTGAGCGAAGGACAGCTTGCATTAGTCAAAAGTTTCTCCTTGTCCTACGAGCCACCGCGCGCAAGCTTCTCCCGTCCTGCAAGCTTCTCCTCGTTCGGCAAGTTGACGGGACACAACAAAGTAATGCTAGTCCATACTGCCTCCTCTCCGGTTAATATGGCTTAATTTCAAACGAGATAAATACACTGTCTGTCACTGTATATTTGTAAAAATATGGTCAGTGGACTTCATAATACGCTCATTGCACTCAATATATACATTTTCCGATGTTTATACGGTCACTATCTCACCCTGGCTGAGTATGTGTGTGCATGCACGTGTAGGTTGAGCACTTGAGCGTGGTCGTGTGTGTTCCGTCGTGTGCTCGGACATGCATGCATTAGGGCGTCGCGCGCGTTTTTGCGTCCATGTGTACGTGTGACTGTTGGATACACGTAGGGGGAGTACATGTAGGGGCCACTAAAGGAGCGGTCAAATCACACAGTAAGTTAGTCGGAAGAAGCAACGATCATTTCACTCTTCAATGACCCGTACGCAATATAAAATGGTTGATATGGAGAGAAAAAGAAAACCACTATATATACACTAGCAAGAGCCTAAGCTACAAGCATGCTTGCTTGGGTTGCTCTCTTCACAAGCATAGAACGACGATGGCCACACCGTTGGTCACATATCCGGCCTGATCCCGCAACTAGGGGAGGGCACAATGTTCTGCGTAGACGCGGTCGTCATCGGCGAGGGAGAAAATCCATAGTCGGTGCGTCCCAATCGGGGGTCATCGCGGTATGGGCCGATGCCGCGTCCCAACCGCCCTTCTAGCTACAGCCCGACGAAGTTTCGAAAATATCAGTGCATGTCAACAAAAATTAGACTAGTATCGTTGTTCCGTTTCGAAAAAAAGCATATAAGCTTTTACTTCTTACCCAAAGGATCTTTATATCCAATAGACACAAAATATCCATTTGACTGTTCGAAATTACTTTCACTGTTGATCCGATGTCGAGGTAATTGCTGCATCGCCACCAAAACCCACCATCTCTTAAGCTAAAGTAGACCGAGCTAACCCTATATTAGCATATTACTAAGATAAACAGAAGGCACTGTAGAATCATTTAGGACGTGAGCTTGTCAATCTGAATGTGGAGGGACACCAGCTTAGCCCCGGCCAGCAGCTTGGGCGGAACTATGAAGAAGGTCAGCTCCTGCACGGCGACGTCGCCGGGATCCCTGCTGCTTGTCACCTCCATTTCCACCTTGACGGCGTCGGTCCTGCCTTTGGGCTCCCCCGGCGGGCCGTTCGCCCACAGTTTGGCCACGTAGTGTGGCAGTGGGGACGCCCCCACTCTGATGCAGACGACTGACACGGCGATAGGTGCGCCGATGTCGGGCACGCCGCCGACCAAGAAACAAGCGCGGCCGTCCTCCTCCGCGAACAGCAAGAGTCGCGGCTTCGACGGTGACACTTGCAGCTCGAGCGCCTTGCCGTACTGGATCCTGTGCATGGGCATGGGATGCACGGTGCTGATGTGGTGGGAGAGCACCGGCGGCGGGCCTTCGTAGCTGCAGATGGGCATGGGGCATTTGCAGGGCGTGAGCGGACACACGCTCTGGTGATCGGTGAGCTTGTGGTAAGTGACGTAGAGCCCACAGCCTTCTTGCGGGCACTCCACCCTCACCGAGGAGAGGACGGCGTCCACCGCCGTATTCCGCATGTCGAAGCCACTGCTGTGCTCACACTTCTGGCACTACCACTGGTTCCCGGGGCGCTCGACGCGGCAATCCGCGCAAGCTAGGTGCCCTTCCTTGCACTGCACAAATCAATCTAACAACACATCAATCAAGAAACCTGCACCTTGCTTGATCAGCCAAATGGATGAGGTGTATTCGAACCTCATACACTGGAGGCTTCAAGGGGCGGAGGCACAAGAGGCAATGGAGAAAGGTGAGGTCCATCGAGACCATAGAGAGCTCCATCGTCGGGTCCTGTTCCGTCTGCATGATCTCGCCCTCCTCGTGCACAACCATCTCTTGCTTTATTAGGGCCGGGGCATTACAAAGCTTTACCGTCACATATTCATACTACTTCAAGGTGCATTAAATCAACATATGCAAGTATCAAAAGGAGAGTCACGGCATGCATGCATGTGTTGTAATTAATGCATCGGTAAACGCAAATTATTGAAATATATCAACTGCAGTGCTTTGATGTGTCGCATCAACTCGTACAAGACCGAGAAGTTTGATTACTACAACGCCCTCTCGCCTTAACCGCACCTGCCTTTGGCTGCATGACAGGTGGGCCACCGACCTATTGGGCCCACCTATCATGGACGCAAAGGTAGGAGCAGTAAGTCAATGAAGATGCGTCCCTCCCTCGCCCATGAGCGTGGTGGCTGGCAGGACTAGGAGAAGCTTTCGTTCTCTACACGCTCTCCCTCCCGTACGCAGTGGACATGCAGCAGTTCAATCAGTGTCAGATGGCCAGAAGCATACTGTAGTACTCCTCCACTGCAGTAGTACTCCCAAAGAGGCGAAGAGCCAAGCGCAGCCCGGACGCTTGTGTGGCAGTTTCATGTATAGAGTAGTCTAGGATAGCGTGTACCGTGCGTGTAAGCTTAAAATCATTAGGGTCGGCTGACTCGGCTCCATGCTATATTTTTTGATTCAAAGAATCTTCTGGCCCTACCTGTCATCCTAGTGATTCTAGTTTGCACGCTCATCTGGTCAAGGCAGGAATATATTTTTTAATTTGTTGTGGGGTAAATGTTAGAGGTTGCAGCAAATGGAGTATTGTACACTGCGGGTCTTTCAGCCAAGTTTAGAGGCAACCATGTGGGGCCAGTGCTATGATGTGTCGCGTCAACTCTTACAACAAGGAGAAGCTTGATTTTACTACTACACGCCTTCTCCCTCGCCCATGCGGCTCGCAGACAAGGACATGCTTTTGCTGATAGTACTACAACAAGCTATCCCTCCCGCTCGCGGTGGACAGACATGCAGCAGTGGATTCGATACTGTAGATGCAGTAGTAGTAACATCATTGTTCGTCTTCTCGAAGAGGCGGAGAGCCAAGTGCAACCCGAATGTGGCAGTTGCGAACCTTGGAGCATGCATATAGCCAGGCTCTTGCATGAGACAAAATTGCTATGTGAGCCCACTATTGTAGTACTCCCTCCGTCTGGAAATACTTGTCATCAAAATGAATAAAAGGGGATGTATCTAGATGTATATTAGTTCTAGATACATATTTTTTATCCATTTTGATGACAAGTATTTTCGGACGGAGGGAGTACTTGCTAGTATAGCCCTGTAAACCAGAAAGGAGTATTTGCCTTTCTAGAGATTTCAACAAGTGACTAGACTACACCGAGACGGAGTACATATGGAGCAAAATGAGTGAATCTACACCGTAAATAAATACGTAGTTCTCTCGTTTTCCTCTCGGCCTTAGTCGCGGCGCACAATATTGAGTATACTAGTACTATCATCTTGGAATTTATGAAGTCACCATAGGCACCTCGTCGTCGACGGGAACGACTCCTGACACGCGATAGACGCGAGCGTCAGTCGCCTCCATAGGTGCTTGAATGCCAAGGCGGGAGAGGGTAGCGGTTCCCGAGACATTGAACAGTCAATGATGCATCCTCAAATTACTCTACATGCAGAGGGAATTAATTGGAGAAGCATAATAGAGCCAGCATGATGTGAATGCAACAGAGTTTGGATTCTCATATAAAGGCGCCCCACCACTCCAATCCATCTACTCCTTAGTCTCTGCGCAACACTGCTCACTCCAATCCAAGACCAAGTGACCAGAAGCCAGAAGCACCTATGGAGGCAATGGACGCGAGTGGCAGTCGGCTGTGCCAAATCATCCAAGGCGCCGGCATGCGGCCCCGCACCACGCAACGATTCCAGACGATGCTGGCGACCGCCAGCGTCGTAGCCCTCGCCAATGCCGGCTTCACCTCTCGCATGGACGACATGATGGTCAACTCCATCTGCAAGTTCGCCGCCGTCAAGAAGCGCGAGGACGACCTTGCCATACTGCTCCAGCTCGCGCACCCAGACTCCTTATTGCCTGCCACCCTCATCGGCCTCCATGGTGACGAACTCTTTCAAGCCCTGGTGGCCCTGCAGTTGCCAGAGGTCGCGATGAAGAATTTGCACCTCGAGGCCGCGCTCGTCGCGCTGCGCCTCACCATGCAAGAAACCGTCGACCTACACATCCACGTCTACGAGGAAATCGTCTACATAGGCCACTACAAGGCCAGCGAGGACAGAAAGATGTTGGCCTTCTTCCAACGGCTGGAATCTTTGGACGCCATTGTTCAGAAGCACGTCGACCTAGCCACGAAAGCCTCTGCTACTTAGAAGCCGTTCGGTGGGCCAGCGCCCTGAGTCGAGGAGATGGACGTCGTCGATGGATGCATCTCTTCTTCTTGCCTCCTGTAACCAGCACTGCATCGCCTCGTGGCCTTAATGTTTTATTAGTATAGGAGTATATGGCATTTTTATTCCAGTAGTAATGTTTTCATTGTGAGGTGGGGCCGCAGTTGAGCAAACCTACCATCGGCAAATCCCCACCCCGCCCACCGGGCGTCGGCTGTGTTTAGAATTAGAAGAGAGAAACAAGGGAGAAGAGCTAGTTGTAGCACAAACGCTGTTGTCAGATGGGACTCGCGTTGATAGAATAGGAGTACTGAGCACTCGTACCTCTTTTTTAGGGAAAAAGCAGTCGTATATCTAGTACTACCACTAGTTGGGTGCGTGCGACCTATACCTGTCATCACTTTAGGTCTCCTTCTCGAACCGCAGCTACGCTTCACCGTACAAATTTTGTCTTAGGTGTGGCCAATAAAAAAGACTTACATTTAGGAACGGAGGGAGTAGAAAAATATAAATAATAATGCATGTTGGGGAAACCCACGTTTCCGATAATTTTAGCCATGGGCTTGTTCACAATTTTTACGAGGGGGTGGTTGTTCATTTAATGGAGGGACTTGTACCAGACTTGAACGATACAAAGTGCGACCTGGCACACCGTAACACCACTTGGAACAAGCGGGTAGCTATCTCAAAAAAACAGTCAACAACTAAAAAAACGGTGACCTGGCACGTAGTACACAATTTTAAACGATTGTTTTGATGGAGTGAAAAAGAAAAACTACCCCACTACGTATTTATAGGCCAGAGCCTCCGCGCTTGCTTTCTAGGGTTGCTCTATTCACACACTCTCATCCTCTCCAGATCTAAACAAGATAGGGGTGGTAACACTATCTTTCTCCCTTCAAAAAACACTGTCTTTCAATCCTCACCGCTGGTTATAGATCCGGACATATCCCCCTCCGCCGGTGCAAGGGAGGAGGGGCAGCATTTAGGTCGTCGTCGACAGCGAGGGAGGAGACCCACTGTCGGCCGCACCGTTATCTCTGGCCGAGCGCCGGCGTGGGAGGTCATCCGATCCCTTCGTCGTTGCCCTAGTGTGGGCGGATCCGGCCTCCCGCCGCCCACCTATCCACATCCCGACGACCTTTAAGTATATCTTCCTTCGAAACTGCCTTAGCTCTACTTCCCCAGCTCGCTACATCGCTGCATGTGCATCATTTTCTACCTCTCAACCCCTCTCGATCGGATGGTCCAACGTCATCTAGTTTTTTCTTTTATTGTAGAGGTAGAGCTACTTCATGGAGTCGAATCTTGTACTTGGTTCAAACAAGAAATAAAGTGGGGGTGGGGGAATTTAGTATGTAGTACATCGGACTTGGTACAAACAGGAAGGAAAGGGGGTGAAAGTACTACAGACTGGTCATCCAACCGGTCTCTTGGTCGAAAAGGGAAATATAGGGGTAACACTGAACAGAGTGGTATTACCAGGACTAGATTTGCTATCCACACATAGGAGTAGGTGGCTAGAGTGAACAAAAATGGGACCAACCCAGATATGTTTCTTGGATGTTTGTTTCTCGGGGCAACAAACTATGAATCGCCACTTTATGCCCCTGTTTAGGTACATGGTGTTGGACTGCTGATGCACCCACTGTCCCATGCCCTTATACCAAATATTTAGTTGTTCTTAATCTAATGCCCCTGGTAAAAATGAAGCCATGCCACTGTTATAAGCCATGACAAGTTTAGCCAAATGTTTTTGCCTGTAATTGTTTGAGACTCTGATTGTTTCCTCTGTAGCATTTTGTGTAAACAGGGATATCCATTTCACCTGGTTGCTGTTGTGACCTTTTGGTGCACTGCACAAAACTCTTCTTAAAAGAAGTGACTTTTGTGTTGCTTAACTGGAATGTCAGAATGGAACAGTTGGTTCATTTCGGTGGAACTGCACAAAGGGGGATCTGTGTTCCAATCCTCATCATCCATATTGGCACTGTAACCTTCCTTTAGGTAAAAATGATATTTAATGCATGTGTTCATCTCTATTTTGCAACTGCCATATAATCTCAGCACTGGTAAACTAGAGTGATTTCAACCATACATTTGAAGTGCACAAAAATATATACTATTGAGTGATTCCAGTGAGTGCTTTATCATCTCTTATGGGACTACATGAATAAGCTTTTTTCCTCAGGTTGGTACGGGCCTAAGGCCTTCATCCATATTAGTTTGCTGTCATCTCTATTTGTATCGTGCTACTGTCATTAGAAACTCCTTTATCTTTGCACGTTAAAGTTTTGCAACCTATGATACATGGCAATGCTTTGAGTGTTGAGCTAATTGGCACTGATTAACTAAACTAATACCTCTCTTTAAGCAAGACTACTATGTTGCTAACTGTACCCATTAAGATAATGAGGGTGCTTCTATTTGTTAGTGTATGTTTCATCAACTAGTCCAACTATTACAGTAATCTTACTCTCTCAATATATGTGCCAACAGGGATGCTCGATTTTGGTGGAACTGCACAAAAACTTTGGGTGCTTCATTGCCTCGGCAGCTTCCATCCTTTCCTATCAGTCGCTAATTTGGGACTGCTTTCTTCCTTTGCTGTTAGTCGCTTCGCTTATCTCGGCTTCCAGTCAAAGGAAAAAGTAATTCATATGCTACCTCACACAGGTTGGTACTGGTCTTTATCCTGATTATTGTGCTTGTCATGTATTGGTAATTTGGTATTGTGCTACTGTTTGCCGATTTTATAAAGGAGTAACTTGGAGCCTGAACTCGCAGGCAAATCATTGCATTGGGTGATTTCAGTAGAACTGCACAAAAATATTAGATGGACATATACTTATGCTGCTGCTATGTACTCCAAAGTTCACTTAGACAAGCATCGATGTTGACAAGAAGTGCCTATATTCATTCGAGTATCAACCGGCGTCAACCAGTTGTCAAACTCCAAGTATTAGGAGAGTGACCGCTAAAAATATTGCTTGGCGTATAGCCTAGAAAAACACAGTCCAGTCTTTGGTCCCAACTTGTGCCTTTTGGTTATCGGCAGATATGGTAGCGAACTGTATGGCATGGAGTCTAAAGATTCCAGACAAGTTGGTTGACGCGTATATTCATCTGGCACTTAATCAGTCTGCATGCCAGGGATGCTCCATTTCAGTTGAAATGCACAAAAAAATGGGTGGTTCATTTTCTCAACCGCCTCCTTTCTCGTCTGCAATGTAGAATTTTGGTGAGCTACAGGACCAAGATGAGCGAGTAAACTAGTTGGATGAAAACAGTGGCCAAGTTGCTCAAACCTCCCTCGGCACGAGGTCACTATTTGAGGACGAACCTACAAACAAAGTTCAGATTTTCTGTGCTGCCTCTTATGTACTCGAAAGTTTACTCGTACAAGCATTAATTTTAGCAAGAAGTACCTCCGACTGAACACCATTTACCAGTCTGCAATGTTGAATTTTGGCAAGCTGCAGGACCAAGATGAGCCTGTAAACTAGTTGGATGAAATTAGTGGCCAAGTTGCTCAAACCTCCCTCGGCACGAGGCCACTATTGGAGGATAAACCTATAAGCAAAGTTCCGATTGTCTGTGCTGCCTCTTTTGTACTCGAAAGGTTACTCGTACAAGCATTAATTTTAGCAAGAAGTACCTCCGACTGAACACTATTTACCAGTCTGTACCCTAGTACTTAAAGTTTGTCCATGGATCATATTGGCTGTGATCTCAATCATTTGGATGCATAAACATACTGAACATGTGTATATCTAAATCTTTTTGTGAATTATCTATGAATATTGTTGTGTGATCTATCAATCATTTGGATCCATAGACATGCTGAACTTGTGTATATATGAATCTTTTGAGTTGTTGATAGTGAATGTTGGCTATGAATATGAACGTGTCCTGTGAACCTGAGTTTGATACAAATGTTTACCTTTTCTATTGTGCTTGTGTGTGAACTTGTTAGTATGCCTACTGTGGGTATGTGACGTGTGGGTGTCAACGGCACACCTTCTTCCCGAGAAGAATTGCACCTGCTTTGTTAGGGTAGCAACGGCGCATCAGCTCTTTTTAATCTTTTTGCTCTGTCTTGCCCCCTCCCCCGCTCAACCCCTGCCGTAATGTTTTCGGCCTCAAAACAAACATAGTAATGCGTTGTTTTGGGGGCTTGATGAAAAATCGAGTGCTGGTTTCTGTAGGTTGGCCCGCCCATCAAATGGGCTGCTGGTCCACCATGGACTGGGAGGCTAAATATACAAGTTGTATGGTGCAGAGGCAAGTAAAAAAACGCCATCAAGAGCCATCCACTGAAGAAGAAAATCGCTCCTGATGTGCTTCTTCAGTTGTGCCGCCGGCCCCCTCTATAATCCAGTTCGCTCGGCGATCTGGTATCATTTTTTAGAGGGCGAACAAGTATCTGTAACATCCCAAATTTTCAATTTGGAATGTTATACATAGATCATATTGCATTGCATATTTCTTTGCATTTTGTTCGTGGCGATCCTCGACAATTCTAAGCAACTCAAGGACCTACGGAGAGAGTTGGGAATTCTACCGTTTTTGTATTGAGTTTACTCGAATACCGGTACGAGGATAGAGTTGGTTTTAATTATTTTTCTCTCCTAAAAATATTTCTAAATAAAATATATGAGAGGAGATAATATGACTTCTCCAAAATAACAGAAATATTGGAGGAAAATATTAAAATCACTTTCGGTATTTATTCGGATTTATTTGTGATTTTGTTTGCATAGGAAAAATGCGCGTTTTACAAAATTGCATTTAGGTCCGGGAAAAATGTTCACTTTGTCCTAAATATTATTAGAGGACGGTGAAAAATTATTTCGGGATTTTTGGAGTCCATTTAGTATTTCTTTTGTTAGTTTTCGTACGTCAGGACTCGTTTTAAAAAAAAGGGGGGGAAACCGCCTTTGGGCCGTGTTCGGCCAGGATTCCTCTGGAATGGGGCTTTAAAAAGCCGCCGAGGCCCAGCCGCCGCCCCAGCCAGCCCGCCTCGCCCGCCCGCCCCTTGCCCTAGCGCCGCCACCACTCGCCGTCGTGCCTCGCGTCGCCGCCTGCGCCGCCGACCCCGCCGCCGTCACCTGCCGCCGACCCCACCGCCGGTAGCAGCCGGAGCCGTGCCCTTGTCGGAGTTCGCCGCCTTTTCCGAGGTAGCCGCCGCCGCCGTCGGTTTTTTTTAAAAACCGATCAGTTTTTTTTCTTTCGAGAAACCCTAGATCCGTTTTAATTTAGATCGGTTTTCCCATTAGCCGCAGACAGCGAACGTTCATTTGTTAGCCTGTTCGTCAGTTTTCTTTTTCGGGGTATTTATCCACGATTATTATCGATCGTGATTTCTGCATTGATCTTGTTTTTCCTTTTTCTTTTCGCTCGAGAGTCGGAATCAGGTGATTCAAAATCCCAGATCTTCGTCTCGACGACCTCTTTCCGTTTAACCAACTTGAACAAAGTTTTGCTACTGTAAAATTTGACCCTAGATCAAATTAGTAATCGGATCTCGTTTCTTTCGCAGTTTGAGTTTCGTTGCTTCTTTCGATTTGATTCTTTTTGCAAACCGGAGTTCTTAAATTGAACTTTCTGGTTAGATCATATCTTTTGGAGTTTTGTTTGTGCATCATTGCTTGATTGCTTATGTATGCTATTGTTTGCTTGTGATAGAATACCCGGACTGTGAAGCGTGCTACTACGAGTCTCTAGGTTTTGCGAATCATCAGCAAGGCAAGTAACACTTTGATCATACCATTTTATTACCCAGTTTTTATGCATTAGATCAAATCCTCACACATTGCATGAGTAGGATCTCTTAATTTGTGGGTCTGGGAAGTAGTTTGAGGTAGAACCTATTACCTGCATTATTTTCAAACCCTTGGGAGTTACTTCTACGTTATGCTTAGGTTATCATGCTATGCTCGTAGACGTGGTTTGGGTTTGAGTGAAATCCATGATAGATGTGAGTTGTTAATTAAGGGTTCAACTTAAGGTGGCTACTTGAATACACATCTGGGTGGATTGGTTGAAGGGCACCTGGGGTATCCAGTGTTGTCCTAGGAAATCCCGGGGTTTCCGTGTGATTATCCTATGGAATGCCACCCAGGCTCAAAGGGATCATAAAACTATTCATGCTAGAAACTTTCGTGTGCAGCCACAATTCCATTATGGGCTCTGGCATAGTTGAGTAAGTTGCGGGAAACCTTTCCATGATGGGCTAGCAGATGTAGAGGGATTATAGGTGTACCGGCCTATCTATCGGTTAAGGGGACCTCTTTAGAAAGACTGTGTCTCGGTCATCCATTTCTCAAACACCGTTGTCGGGGGAAACTGTCCACCACGAGCACCTATGGGACCGGAGCCCCTTTGTTCGTGCGGCAAGGGAGCGGAGGGAGCACGAAGAGCGGATCGTGGAGAGCACGCGGGCAGTTTACCCAGGTTCGGGCCGCGACGGACGCGTAAAACCCTACTCCTGCTTGGTTTGTATTGAGTTGGGGAGCTCGGGAGCTTGAAGAACTAGCTACACCGAGCGAATGAGCGATCTAGGTTCTGAACCCCTTCTACGTTGTGCATGGGCCTCCTTTTATAGTTCAAGGGGTCACCGACAGGTGTCAACGTAGGAGAAAGGGTAAAAATGTAATAGTGGTGGTAGTTGTAACAGTGCGGGAATAGTGGAGCTACAGTGGATAACAGTGGTCACCACCTACTTTGACAGTGGGGGACAAGAGCATTTAATGCCCGTCGCCGTCGACCCCAAAAGCGCCCGCCCTTGCGTCTCCGTTTGCCACGGCGATGGCTTTACCACCGTGGAGCGCCACCGTGTCCCCCAGGCTGCACAGCCATCCGCCACGCGTCCCTGGAGTGGCCCCAGGGCGACGCGTGGCTCGATGAGCTGGAGCGCGGGCACACAGCGTGACTCTCCCCGGCAAGCACCTTGCCGGGGCCTTGACCTTGCCGGGCCCGGAAGCTTGTCGGGCTCTGAAGCTCGTCGCTCCCCGAGCCCTGCCGGGGCGCATGCTGCGCCGAGGCATGTCTTCTGAAATGTAATCTTCTAGTCCCCCTGGCAAGCTCCTCTTGCCAGGGTCTTGTGCTAATGAGGTAATCTTGAGCCTGGGACGGCCTTCCCGGCAAGCTCCACTTGCCGGGGCCTCGATCTTCTGTCTTGTATACTTTGTTTTTGAATGGCTTTATATGGATCAGAAGAGGTCTCCGGCGAGCACGTGGTAGGCCCTGCCGCGGGAAGCTGCTACTGCCCGTGCACAAGTTGGGGTACTGAGGTACCCCTACCTTAGTACACCGACAGGAGCCCCCGGGCATGGGCCACACACGGTGCCGAGCGTTGTTGGGCCAGGCCCAAAACAGTGCACGGGCACGCGTGGCCCACGGCACGCCGAATCCCCTTCCGCATCAGCCGCGTCCCTCCGTAACCTCACGCGTCGATTGCGGCGTCGTGGGAGGGAACGTGGCCACGTTCTTTAATGGGAAATGCGGAGCGTCCCCCACTTCCCCCTTAAAAGCAGAGGAAGCAGGGGCCGTTACCTTACTTCGTCTTCCTTGCTTCTTCTATCTCCAGAAATTCCCCTTTGCGCTCCGACTCCACACCTCATCCGCCGTTTTCCGCATCTGTGGCGCCGCCGGACTCTTCGCTCTCCACCCCTCGCCGCCTCCGCCATGGCCCCGAAGACCAAGAAGGCGAAGGCGGAGAAGACCAAGAAAGAGAAATCCGAGCAGGCGGCGAGGCTTGCCCTTCTGCGGAAGAGGAACGTCGTCTTCGCGCCAAGGCTCGGTGCGCGGGAGCTCTGGAACAAGTATTACTTGTTCTGGGCCAAGGAGACCAAGGCGCATCCCCGGACCAGAGCTTATCCCGCCGCCGCCAAGGACATGTACCCCGGCGGGTACTTTTTCTTCGCTGTTTTCTTCCACTGCGGCCTTTGTCCCCCCTTTTCTGAATTTTTCTGCGATATCATGAACACCTACAACCTCCACCTTCTAGACTTCACCCCCAACGCCATCCTCACGATGGCGGTTTTCGCACATCTGTGCGAAAACTATATTGGGATCTATCCGAATGTAGCGTTGTTTAGGCATTTCTTTACGCCTAGAGTAGAGGCCGGCGCCCCCCTCTCCGGAGGAATTTCTTGGGTCTTCCGCTTGAACAAGAAGGAGTCCTATCTGCGAGGGGAGCTCCGCGGCAAGTGGGAGGAGTGGCGCGCGGACTGGTGCTGGATAGTAGAGGACGAGCCGCAGCCCTTCACCGCGCCGCGCACAACCGCCATAATGCGCGGCAGGGACTGGAGTGAGCTGGACTCGGACGACGTCAAGCTCAACGTCGCCCTTGTCAGAATTCTTCGTCTCCGGGCAGCCAAGTTGTCTATGGGAGAAGTAGGAGCAGACTTCCTCCGCCGCCGCATTGCCCCTCTACAGGATAGGAAGAGGCCAGCGTGGGAGTACGGCAACGCGGCGGACATAATGAGACTGCGCCCGGGACTGAATTTCAGCTTCACGTCGCTGGAGCTGAAGGGGATGGTCCGGGAACTTTTTCAGCACGACCCGGCCCACCCAGAGTGGTTCAGAGCTCCCCGGGGAGTGGTGCCCCTATGCAACAGCACGGCTTGGGATCCCCTACGCGCAATGATGCCCGCATGTGACTCGCATGGCATCGACCGCACATGGATACCGCCCAAGCCAGCAGACATCATGAGCTTCTTCGACAACCTGGTGGGGGTGCCGAAGAACAAGGAGGAGATCAAGGGGCTCACCCGGGACACCACTGACCAGGAGATTGCTTATATAGCTTCTCGGGTAGAAGAGGCCGCCGCAGCCGCAGCGGCAGGAGAGTTCGGCTTCACAGTTGAAGAGGCAGAGGCGGCGGATGCGTCCTGCCAAGCAGAGGCGGCGGAGATCCGCAGGCTGTTGCAGCTTCCTCCCGACGAGCTCGCCTGGGTCCCTTCTCTGAGGCACGCCGGGATCCCCGGAGTTGTGACCGAGGCCGCGGCGAGAGGCGAGGTTGCCGGAGGAAACAGGGGCGCCGGAGGGAGCACGGCCGCAGGGCAGGGCGCCGGGCCCAGCGAGCCGGCCGAGGAGGAGGAGGAGGACGCCAGAGCCAGCGAGGACTCCGATGGATCTCTGGGGCTCTACAACGACGACGTCTCTTCGTCATCGGAGACCTCCCCGCCTCGGGCAAGTCCCAGACGATCTCCGCTGAAGCGTCTCCGCAAGGCGACGACGGGGACGAGGGCGCAGGCGCCCCGACAACAACCAACTCGCCGGGCGGCGCGAGCTACCCGGGGGAGCCAAGCTGCGACGGGGGCGCCCGACGCACCAACCACGGCGGGGCGACCCGCACACAGGCCACGGCGGAGGCGCCCCGCACGTCAGCGCCAAGCGGAGGAGGGTCTTCTCAGAGCGGAGCGGCTGCTTCGCCCGCTCCCCGGGCCCCGGCGTCCACAGGGGCCGGGTCTTCGCAGCCCCCAGCCCCGGGGACTGCCAAGCGCCCGAGGGAGTCTTCATCTCCTGCCCCTCGCGCGGACGCGCCTCAGGTGGCGTTCGACTTTTCCGCCCTGAGCGACGATGACGGCGACGAGGAACAGGAGTAAGGACTTGAAGTTTTGTATCTCTTTTACTTTGTCTTGATTCCTTCCTTGATGATTTTAATCTTGCTTCTTGCTTTGATTTCAGGACCTTGGCCCAGCGTGTGGCGAAAAAGGCCAAAGTTCCCGTGGTCGAGGTCGAGGACGACTCGCCCGCCGCGGCGACGGGAGACGCGCCGGAGACGAGCCTGTCGGACCCGAGCGCTGCTCCGAGGAGCAGCCCCCAGCGCAGCCCCCAGCGTAAGTCTGGGCTTGATCTTTCCACTCGTCGGGCGCGCTTGAGGATCTTGTTTATACTAACATCTTGTTGTCTTTGTCTTGTGCAGAGGTGGAGCCGCAGTCGCAGGAGCACCCGGAGATCACTCCTGAGGAGCTGCAGGCCCCACCGTCCCCGCCAAGGACGAACTCTCCGGCAAGGGAGAACGCTCCGCCAAGGGCGGGTACTCCGCCAAGGGCGAGTACCCCGCCAAGGGCGAGCAGCCCGGCGAGGGTGGCCACCCCGCCAAGGGAGAGCTCCCCGGCGAGGGAGCCCGCCGTCGACGAAGTCCGCCAAGGTAGGTCTTGTAACTCCGTCTTCTCGGGTTTGTCTCTTTTTTTTGGATATTTGCTTGAACTTCTTCTTTTTCTTCTTCTTCTAGATCCTCCTCCCCCAGAGCAGATGGAGACGGAGATCGTCGTCGAGGAGGAGGGCGCGCAGGGCGACGGCGGCAACGCCCCTGTCGTCGAAGACATGGCGGGAGCCGTCGAGCCCGCCGCGGAGGAGACTGCCCCGACGATAGACGCAGCGGCTAGGGAGGGGGACGGCGACCGCACTGCCGGCCCGGAGGCGGCAGGAGCATCGAGTGCTGCACCGGCCGCCGACCCCTCCGCCGGAAAGGAGCAGTCGGGCTTCTACCTCGAGGCTCCCAACGGCGTCTTCATCCAAGTGCCGTGGGGATCCTCATCGCGAGCCCCCGCGGAGGGAGAGGCCTTTGATGGAGAGGTCCTCGCCTCCGCGGGTCTGAAGATTGTCGAGGCGCCTGGCGGGAGTGACGAACCCGAAGAGGAGAAGTTGCTCCACCGGCTCCTGGCCCTTTACCGGGCCAGGCAGGCGAAGCTTGAATCTCGGGAAGCCCTCACCGCCAAGGCCGCAGCTGACATGGAGAAACGCGCGGCGGAGCTCCGCGCCGCCAATCAAGCGGCCCTCCGCGACGTGGCGGAGGAGCGCGAGAGGCTAGCCGGAGAGTACCAGGAGTGGCTTCTGGAGAAAGCCGAGGCCGAGGAGCAGCAGCGACTCGCCGGAGAAGCGCTGTCTCGGCGAGAAGGAGAGCTCACCCAACGGAAGGTCAACCTCGACTCTCACGAGGAAGACCTCGCCGCCCGGGAGCAGGCCCTTGGCGGGGAGCTGAAGGAGGCGAAGGCCGCCGCGGGGACCGCGGAGACTGCCAAGAAGGAGCTCGAGGCCAAGGTGGCGCAGCTGGAGGAGTACTTAAAGGCGAGCGCAGATAGGGTCACCGCGCTCAACATAGAGCGCGAGAAGGATGCCCACACTAACTCCGAACTCCAGGTGCGTCTTTCCAAGCAAGGCGACGAGCTGAAGGCCGCCAAGGACTCAATTGCAGACCTAGAGCTGAAGGTTTCCACGCTGAAGGACTCGCTCGACGCCGTCCGGGACAGGGAAAACAAGCTGAAGGACGAGCTCCGCAAGGAGCGAGGCCTGGTGGAGAGCGCCGCCACTTCAGCTGAGAACTTCCGCCGGACCGTCGAGGTATGGACCGAGGACTTGGTGGCCTCCGCCGCTGCCATCGACAAGGAGCTGATGGCGCTGAGGGTTGAGCATCTCATATACTCTCCGGATCCAAACCTCCCCCACAGCGCCAAGCTCAGCCTTTTCTTCAGAGGGGTCGCGCCGGCCCTTGCAAATCTTCAGAAGAAGCTTCCCGCGCAACTGGCCGAGGAGTCGCGCCAGCTCTGCGCGGGAACCTTGGAGCGCGTCCTGACGAAGATAGTGTACCGCAATCCGGGCATAAATCTCGTCAACGTTCTCCGTAGCTTGCCGGCCGACGCGGATATGGAGGCGCTGAAGGCGCAGGTCGCCCATATTATCGCCAAGGTGAATAAGATCTCCAGGGTTGAAGGCGACCGCGTAGATTAGGCCTCTTCCTTTTTATTTCCTTTGTTACTGCAAAGTGTGCCATGGGCACGAACTTATTAGTGATTGCGACAAGTTATCCCTTGTAAGATATTATCTTGTTTTGATCAACCAGTGCAATGCTATCTCCCTTGTCTTGGTCCTTTACTTTGTATGCTTTTTACCCTACGCTTCCAGGGAGCTTGTCGGCAAAGGGTCCTTGCCGCGAGCGCTGAGTGCTGGACCCTGAGCAGCCTGCTGGCCAAGGTCTCACCGGCAAGCAACCTTGCCGCAACTAGTCGCAACACACTTAGCTTGCTGAGTGAACTCGAAAACGAAACAAGGGCACGACACTTGTCGCAGCTCACTTAAGTCGTTGAGCGTACTCGAAAACAAGATAAGGGTGCGGCTAGCCATGGGTAGGTTCCTCTGCGCACAGGTTTTCCATACAAAGTGTGGTTGTTCAAGGAAGATAACTAAAAATTTAAAATTTTGAACTGCTCAAATTCTGGCAACTTAGCTTTCATATATTGCTTGTTTCTCCGGCAAGGTTTCCCTTTCTTGAACAGCACTTGGTTCCTCTTCCATCTCCTTCCCCCCCGGCAAACTTGTGCGCGAGGAACACTCCTTCTGCTTAAGAGGAAAAGAGAAAGAAGAGGGAAACAAGTATATGGCCTTTCGGCGTGATAATGCTTACCGGATACGTGTGTTGCACAAGATGCCAAATAATGCATGCAAATAACAAAGAAGAACATGGAAGAGGCAAATAGCGCAAAACACAAAAGCTTTACTGATGCACGGGGTCTGCGCCCGGCTTTGTACAAAGGGTTACATGCAACAGCGGCAAGGCTTGTACAAAAGGTGGTTGCCGGAGCGGGTCACGGCAACCGCGCCTTATGGGTGAAACTTGCGAAGATGCTCTATGTTCCAGGAGTTGCTCACCGGTAAGCCTTCTTCGGTCTCAAGGCGGACGGCTCCGGGCCTTGTGACTTGTCTCACCCGATAAGGGCCTTCCCACTTCGGCGTCAACTTGTTGGAATTCTTGGCGGACAGAACACGCCGAAGAACAAGGTCGCCTTCCTCGAGACTCCTGGCCTTAACCTTGCGGCTATGATAGCGGCGCAAGGCTTGCTGGTATCGAGCAGCTCGTACAGCAGCCTGGAGACGTTCCTCCTCGAGGAGCAATGCATCATCTTGTCGCAATTGCTCTTGCTCGAGCTCATCATAAGCGAGCACTCGAGGAGATCCGTATACGAGTTCCGTGGGGAGAACTGCCTCTGCTCCATAGACTAGAGCAAAGGGTGTCTGTCCGATGGCTCGACTTGGTGTCGTCCTGATTGACCAAAGAGCCGCCGGTAGCTCCTCTATCTAGTTTTTTCCGCACTTGCGCAGCCTGTCAAAGGTTCTTGTCTTGAGTCCGCGCAGCACTTCAGCATTGGCCCTCTCCGCTTGACCATTGCTCCTCGGGTGAGCAACAGAAGCGAAACAGACCTTGGCGCCAAGGTCTTGGACGTACTGCATGAAGGTGCGACTAGTAAATTGCGTACCGTTGTCGGTGATGATCCTGTTAGGGATCCCGAAACGGCAAACAATTGACCTGAAGAACCTGACTGCTGACTGTGCTGTCACCTTTCTCACTGGTTCCACTTCTGGCCACTTTGTGAACTTGTCGATTGCAACGTACAAGTACTCAAAGCCCCCGACAGCTCGGGGGAAGGGGCCGAGGATATCGAGCCCCCAGACCGAGAAGGGCCAGGACAAAGGGATCGTCTGGAGAGCTTGAGCTGGCTGATGAACTTGTTTGGCATGGAACTGGCACGCTTCACACTTGGTTACTAGTGCAGTTGCATCTTGGAGGGCTTCTTGCCAAAAGAACCCTTGCCGGAACGCCTTTCCGGCAAGTGCCCTTGCGCCAATGTGGTGGCCACATATGCCTCCGTGTATTTCTGCCAACAGCTTCTGTGCATCTTCCCTGGAGATGCATTTCAACCTGACGCCATTGAGTCTTCTTCTGTACAGCTCTTTATCCACGAACTGGTACATACTTGACTGTCTGGTTATCTTCTCTATCTCCGCTGGGTCATCGGGAAGTTCTCCAGTTTGCAGAAAACGGACGATCTGCTGCGCCCATGCCGGAGCTCGGGGCTCGACGGCAAGGACTAAAGGCATGAGGGCCGCTGCGGGAACCCCAGCTTCTACGGCAAGGACCTCTGGCTCTGCCGGAGCTGATGGTCCCCCGGCAAGCTCGCCGGGGCGAGGCTTGTCGGGAACGCTTGCTTCAACTGTACAGATCCGAGGATCTGCAGGAGCAATCTGTTCCTCAGCGTTCTGATCGTTGATCTTGGGGACCTTGGCGGCGGTTTCAGGAAGATCCGCCGGCAAGTAGTCGCCGGAGACCAACTTTCTCTTCTTAGACTGCCCAATTGATGGTGTAACGGATGGTTGAGTCAGCTTGAGCAAAAAGGTCCCTGGTTCCACAGGTAACTTCATCGCAGCACACTTTGAAAGGCCATCTGCAATATCGTTCTGAGCTCTTGGAACGTGCTCCATTTGCAGACCTTCAAAGTGTTCTTCAAGCTTCCTCACTTCGTCTACATGAGCTTCCATCAAAGGGCTCTGGTAACTTTTGTTAACTTGTCGGACCACCAACTGAGAATCTCCCCGCACAATCAGCTTTCTGATCCCAAGTTCGGCCGCAATCCTGAGGCCGGCAAGCAAGCCTTCATACTCAGCAGTGTTGTTTGTCGCTTGCTCCCTGGGAAAGTGCATCTGGATAACATACTTGAGGTGCTCTCCGGTGGGCACGATGAGTACCACGCCGGCACCGGCGCCTTGCAGCGAGAAGGCACCATCAAAGTACATCACCCATTCACTTGTCGCTTCTTGTACGGGTACACTTGTCTCTGGAACTTCTTCATCGGGCGTCGGGGTCCATTCAGCTATGAATTCTGCCAAAGCTCGGCTCTGTATGGTTGAAGTACTTTCAAACTTGAGTCCAAAGCTCGACAGTTCCAGTGCCCACTCAACGATCCTGCCTGTTGCTTCCGGATTGTGCAATATCCTCTTCAGCGGAAAGCGAGTGACCACTGTTATCTCATGTGCCTGGAAGTAATGGCGCAGCTTTCTCGAGGCCATGAGGAGGCCGAAAAGCAACTTTTGCACTCCAGAGTATCTTGATCTAGCCCCCTGCAAGAGGGAACTTACAAAATACACCGGGCGCTGCACCATCTTCTTCCGCACCTCTTCTTGCTCCTGCGCAGAGTTGTCCTTGTCGGGGCCAGAGCTTGTCGGAACAGCCCCCTGCTTGCCGCTGGATTCGCTTGCCGGTGGTGTAGACTCCTCGTCGGCCTCCCTCTCCGCTACTAACGCAGCACTAACCACCTGGTTGGTTGCCGCTAGGTATAGCAGCAACTTCTCCTGTGGCCTAGGTGCGACAAGTATTGGAGTGGAGGATAGGTACCGTTTCAAGTCTTGCAGGGCTGCCTCCGCTTCCGGAGTCCATTTCATTGGACCTGCCTTCTTCAAGATCTTAAAGAAAGGCAGGGCGCGTTCTGCAGACTTTGAAATGAACCTACTGAGGGCAGCCACACGACCTGCAAGTCTCCTGACATCCTTGACGCGCTTCGGGGCTTCGATCTGCTTGATGGCTTTTATCTTGTCGGGGTTGGCTTCAATCCCTCTCTGTGACACAAAGAACCCGAGAAGCTTGCCGGAAGGGACTCCAAAGACGCACTTCTTGGGGTTCAACTTAAGCTGGATCTTGCCCAGATTTGCAAATGTCTCTTCCAAATCTTGGATCAGGGTATCCTTGCTCTTACTCTTCACCATGATATCATCCATGTAAGCCTCTACATTTCTGTGGATCTGTGGCTCGAAAGCAGTGTGCACTACCCTTGCAAATGTTGAGCCTGCATTCTTCAATCCAAAGGGCATGCGAATGAAGCAATATGTGCCACATGGAGTGATAAATGCAGTCTTCTCTTCATCTTCTTTGGCCATGAAAATCTGGTCGTAGCCTGAATATGCATCAAGAAAAGAGAGCAGCTCGCATCCGGCGGTGGAGTCAACAATCTGGTCAATGTGCGGCAAGGGAAATGGATCCTTGGGACATGCTTTATTCACATCGGTGAAGTCTATACACAGTCTCCATTTCCCGTTGGCCTTACGCACGACAACTGGATTTGCCAACCACGTGGGATGGATCACGCCTCTAACCAGGCCCGCTGCTTCTAGCTTCTTGATCTCTTCGGCAATGAATTCTTGGCGCTCCACGGCTTGCTTTCTGACCTTCTGCTTGACGGGCCGCGCATGAGGACAAACAGCAAGCTTGTGCTCAATTACCTTCCTGGGAACACCGGGGATGTCAGATGGTTGCCATGCAAACACATCGACATTCGCCCGCAGGAAGGCAACGAGCGCGCTTTCCTATTTGCTGTCAAGCGTAGCACTGATGGTGAAGGTACCACCAGTGCCGTCCTCATTGGCGGACACCTTCTTGGTTGCCGGAGGAGCGGCCATCCCTTTCTTGCACTTGCCGGTGGAGCTCGATGGAACGTCCTCGACGGCAGCGCAGCACTCCGAAGAGGTGCGGTTGCCGGAGTGGGCCCCAGAGCACTTGCCGGACTTGGTCTTGGTCTTCTTCCCCCCGGGAGCTTCAGCGGCAAGTGTGCTGCTCTCCGCCGCGGCTGCTGCGTCCCGGTATATCTTGTCGGCGCAGATAAGCGCGTCCTTCTTGTCGCCATGGACAGAGATGACGCTTATCGGCCCCGGCATCTTGAGTACGTTGTAGGCGTAGTGGGAAGCTGCCATGAACTTGGCGAGGGCGGGACGGCCGAGTATTCCATTATACGACAATGGTATATCGGCGACGTCGAATGTGATGCGCTCAGTTTTGAAGTTGAGCTCCCCGCCAAAGGTCACTGGCAAAGTTATCTTCCCCTTGGGCTTGCTCCTCCCCGGGTTTATTCCTTGGAACGAACCGGTCTCTTCGAGCTCGCCATCTGGGATTTGGAGTTTCTTGATCACAGCAGAGGAGATCAAGTTCAGGCCGGCCCCGCCGTCAACCAACATTTTGGTGACCTTGAGGTTGCGGATGGTGGGTGAGACCAACATCGGCAAGCACCCGACCGCTGTGGTGCGGTCAGGGTGATCCTCAAGATAAAAAATGATGGGCGTGCTGGACCATTTGAGGAGCCTGCGCGACTCCACGGACGGCTCTGCTGCATTTACTTCCTGCACCCACTGCTTGAGTTGGCGGTGGGAAGTGTGCAGAGAGGCGCCACCATCGACGCACAGGACTTCCGTGGCCTTCTGGAACTCCTGCTCGCTGTTATCTTCATCCTCCATGTCATCGTCGTCGTCTTCTTCATCCTTGTCGCGGCCCCGGGGAGGTCGGTCACCTTGCCGCTGCTTGGCCTTGCCGCGGCGTCCTCCCCGGCCATTGAACGGCTGCTTCTTGCTTGGCTCTCCTCCGCCACCTTGGGCCTTCTCCTTGTCGTGCCGCTCGTACTCAGCTTTCTGCTGCTCGACGAGGTACTCGACGCGTTTGCAGTTGGAGAGGTCGTGGCCCTTGGTGCGGTGGATCTTGCAATACTGCTTGTCGGAGCCGTCCTGCTTGTCGGCTGCCGCCACAGGGGCAGGCTCCTTGCCGGAGCCGCCAGCCTGTGCTTGCTTGGCGGGAGCCTCCTTGCCGGACTTCTCGACGGCAAGCACTTCCTTCTTGTTCTTTCTTCTGTTGTTCCGCCGCCGGCTCTTCTTTGCCGGGGCGACGTCGTCGCTGTCGCTTCCTCCTGCGCCAGCATCCTCTCCGGGGAGTTTCCTCCCCTCTTCGGCGCGCGCGCACTTATCAGCTAGAGCATAGAGCTCGCTGACATCCCGTATCTTGGTCATGGCCATCTCCTCACGCATGCGGCGGTTACGTACGTTCTGGTGAAACGCACTGATAACCGCAGCAGGGTGGACGTCGGGGATGTTGTGCTGTACGCGGCTAAAGCGCTGGATGTACTTGCGCAGAGGTTCTCCTTCCTTCTGGGCCAGAATGTGGAGATCACTCTCCTGGCCGTGGGGTTTGTGGCCGCCCTTGAAGGCGCCAACAAACTGGTGGCAAAGATCTGCCCAAGAAGAAATGGAGCCTTCCGGCAAGTGCATAAGCCAAGAACGAACGTTCGGCTTAAGCACCAGCGGGAAGTAGTTCGCCAGTATCTTCTCGTCGCGCCCCCAGCAGCTTGCACCGCAATGGTGTAGATGCTGAGAAACTCCGAGGGGTGTGTCTTGCCGTCGTACTTCTCCGGTACGTCGGGCTTGAAGTTCTTCATGCTGGGCCACTGGACACGCCGCAGCTCGCGGGTAAACGCAGGGCAACCTGCCGCGTACGGTAAGTCGCCTGGTTCACCGGGCGCGTGCGTGTCGACAGCGTTCCCAGCTCGTTGATCTGATTGTCGCCGAGCTTCTCGGCGGCGCTCGATCGTCGTTCGAGCGTCTTCTTGTCGCCGGTCGTCAAGGACCTGGCGCTGGTCCCGATGAGCCCGCGGATCCGACGACGCCGTGGAGTCGTCGTCGACGTTGATCCGGCGGGGCGGCGTATTCTGCTTCCGCGGCGGGGAGTGCACCGTAGTTGCACCCCCGGCGGTCTTGTCGCCGTCGGCCTTCGTCTTCTCGACTTGCCGCGGCCGCGAGGTCGCCGGCTGCTGCGGTGTGTCGTTGTTGGCGAAGGCGATGAGGCTTTGGATTGTTGCCCTCCAGTCTTCGGCCTTGTCTGCCGCTGGAGGGAAGTCGAGGAGCAGTTGCGCTCTTGCGAGCGCTTCTGCTGGAGAGGAGGGGAGCGGGGGCGTGCGGTGCGAGGAGCGGGATATGCTCGGACTCCTAACAGGGTTAGAAGGAGCAGGGTCCCGCCCCGGCGACCGCGCCTTGCTCGTGCCAGGACGATGGCCCGGAGCATCCCGCGAGCCTCCGGTTTGCCCTTGGCCCAGCAAGCGGATGCCACCTCCTGTGCCATGGCGCTGCTGGGTTGTTGTTTGCTGAGATGGACGTGGCGCATCCACGGAGACCGAGGCTCGGTCATCCGTCTTGTCCTTGGATTTGGTGGTGCCGCGGGCTTCCTCTCCGGCGACCACCCTTCCGACGGCGTCTCCTCCGCCCACCGTTGGTTCTGGTGGCAGCGGAACAGACGCAGACGGGCCTGCGACCTCCGAAGCCTTCTTCTTCGGGGCCATGCTGATGTTGCTGATGAAGTTGATGTAGCTGGAGAGGTTGATGAAGAATGCGCCTGCGTGAACGCCGGATCAGGTTCGCACAACCTCGACGCCTCCCCTACCTGGCACGCCAAAGATGTCGGGGGAAACTGTCCACCACGAGCACCTATGGGACCGGAGCCCCTTTGTTCGTGCGGCAAGGGAGCGGAGGGAGCACGAAGAGCGGATCGTGGAGAGCACGCGGGCAGTTTACCTAGGTTCGGGCCGCGACGGACGCGTAAAACCCTACTCCTGCTTGGTTTGTATTGAGTTGGGGAGCTCGGGAGCTTGAAGAACTAGCTACACCGAGCGAATGAGCGATCTAGGTTCCGAACCCCTTCTACGTTGTGCATGGGCCTCCTTTTATAGTACAAGGGGTCACCGACAGGTGTCAACGTAGGAGAAAGGGTAAAAATGTAATAGTGGTGGTAGTTGTAACAGTGCGGGAATAGTGGAGCTACAGTGGATAACAGTGGTCACCACCTACTTTGACAGTGGGGGACAAGAGCATTTAATGCCCGTCGCCGTCGACCCCAAAAGCGCCCGCCCTTGCGTCTCCGTTTGCCACGGTGATGGCTTTACCACCGTGGAGCGCCACCGTGTCCCCCAGGCTGCACAGCCATCCGCCACGCGTCCCTGGAGTGGCCCCAGGGCGACGCATGGCTCGATGAGCTGGAGCGCGGGCACACAGCGTGACTCTCCCCGGCAAGCACCTTGCCGGGGCCTTGACCTTGCCGGGCCCGGAAGCTTGTCGGGCTCTGAAGCTCGTCGCTCCCCGAGCCCTGCCGGGGCGCATGCTGCGCCGAGGCATGTCTTCTGAAATGTAATCTTCTAGTCCCCCTGGCAAGCTCCTCTTGCCAGGGTCTTGTGCTAATGAGGTAATCTTGAGCCTGGGACGGCCTTCCCGGCAAGCTCCACTTGCCGGGGCCTCGATCTTCTGTCTTGTATACTTTGTTTTTGAATGGCTTTATATGGATCAGAAGAGGTCTCCGGCGAGCACGTGGTAGACCCTGCCGCGGGAAGCTGCTACTGCCCGTGCACAAGTTGGGGTACTGAGTTACCCCTACCTTAGTACACCGACAACCGTGCAGTGCGAGAAACCAAACGGAGGCGATCGAGTCTTGTGGGAAAAGTGCACAAACCTCTGCAGAGTGTACAAACTGATCATGATTAGCCGTGTCCCCGGTTATGGACAATCTTGAGTATCTGGTACTTGAATTATTGGTTGATCTCATCACTCTAAAGTTAATATGTTGGGTTAATGATTACTTTAATTGGGATTGAGTTGGAGGTACCGTCTCAATGATGTTTCAACTACCATGATAGTAAAAATAAAATATATTCCTTTGTTGTAGGGAAAAATTGCCTTTAGGCAAAAACTTTAACCCTAGAGCCTCCACCAGCCAAATATGCATATAGTGTAGCCTTTATTTCTGTTACTTGCATCTTCTGTGTTATCTTGCCCACATATTCCATGTGCTGACCCGTTTCGGGCTGCAACATATTACGTTGCAGACTTTTCCGACGAGGAGTAAGACGTTCTAGGTCGTTTGTCATGCACTCAGCTATGCCGTTGGAGTTGATGGACTCACTTATCTTCCAAGCCTTCCGCTGTTATTTTGTTAGATGGCCTTATGCCATAGACCTTTGTAATAAGTTCTCTTTGGAGACATTCGATGTAATAAGTGTGTGATTGCCACTCTGTTATAAATCCTTCAAGTACTGTGTGTGTCAGCATTACCGATCCAGGGATGACTCTGAAACACAGAGACTTCGGTCCATTCGGATCGTGGTCGCTACAAGATGGTATCAGAGCACACGCTGATTGTAGGACACGACCACTAAGATAAACCCTAGGTCACTCTTCTCTACTCATTTCTGACTTCTCTCCATTTTCTACTTCTTTAGAATGGTGTACCCAAGGAACAAGTTCACTCAACCAGATGAAGACACACCTTTTGGACGACATTTGAAGGAAGTCACTAGGTACCTGAACATATGAAAACCAAGCTTTACCGGGACCTACACCGCCACCTTACCAGAAGAGGAGCGATAAAGTATTCAAGTTCAAATTCCCGGGAGAACCTTCGCACCATCCACTGAGCCAATAGAGTTTTCTTTTGATGCACCAACCTGGAGCCTAGGCAAGAGTATGGCAGCCCACATCACCATGGAAAGGATCGGAGAAGTCTACAAGCAGGAGCAGAAAGACACTATCTACCAGATTTGTGGACGCCGAGATGAGCATTGGGACATGATTAGCACCCGGAAGGACATGTCCATTGCAGCGTTCATCTAGGAGTTAAACCAGCACATTCGATGACAGGAGCACCAGATGTGCGCAGGGATGATATATTTGAAGAAGGCACTAAACAGGATTTTAGAGCTAGAAGAAGAACTCGAGTCTACTCGTGATGGATACCAGGAGGAGATGTTGATACTAGTGGAGAAGAATGATGATTTTACAAGGAAGCTAGGAGTATTCATGGGAGATCCAGCACCAGGAGGAGAAGAAGAGGAAGAAGAACCCAAGGAGATTCGTTTTGAAGATTACATCATCATCGACGACACGGATTCAGACCCCGATGATAGCGATGACGAAGACTATGAAGATGAAGCCGGAGCAGACATCTTGGAATCTTCCGCCGATCAATATTTCTAGATGACCACCCTATGACTAGTAGTTTTCCCCCACAAAGTAGTATTTAGAGCACTTTTGTAGCGTTAGTTAGATCTTTGTAAGACCTTGCTTGAAATTGATTGGTGTGATATGTTTGTGTTTGTCTCATGTGCATATGGGTAGTGATTTTCCCTTAGACCTCAATTCTATTCTAATCTCTTCCCTCTACACCCATCAGATGCCTCCAAGACGTGAGCCCGGATTTGAGTTTCCCCCTGAGCTCACACAGTTGATCCAGCAGCAGAACACTTTGATGCAACTTCTTGTCCAGAACACTCAGAACAACCAGAACAACAACAACAACCCTCCACCACCACCACCCGTGGACAACCTGACATGTTTTTTAAGGTTGCAACCACCGGTGTTTGCTAGCAGCATTGAACCAATAGTTGTTGATGACTGGCTGCGCAAGATTGGAAGGGATTTGACCACCACCAATTGCTCGGATGCTGAGAAAGTGCGATTTGCCGCACACCAGTTGTCTGGACCAGCCGCAGCGTGGTGGGAGAATTACACAGCCACCTTCCCTATAGCCAATGTCACTTGGGATCAGTTCCAGCAAGCTTTCTATACTGCCCATGTCTCAACTGGAGCTATGAGCATGAAGAAGCGGGAGTTTCGCAACTTGCGCCAAGGAAATTGTACTGTGGCTCAGTAAGTAGATGAGTTTAGTACCCTATCTCGTTATGCCCCAGATGATGTGGCCACAGATGCCGCTAAGCAGGAGAGATTTATGGAAGGGCTAAATGATGAGATGAGCGTACAGTTGATGGTGGCAACTTTCAACAACTACCAGGAGTTGGTAGATAAAGCTCTTATGATTGAAGGGAAGCAACAGCAGATTGAGAGTCTCAAGAGGAAGTATGGACAAGGAAGGAATAATTCTGGAGCCCAGCAGAAGCCCCGATTCACTCCGAATTCGGGAGGATACACCCATAACCATGGAAGCCACACCCACACTGGAGGAAGTTCCCACAACCACAATGGCTCCAAGAATGGAAACGGGAATGGAGCAAACAATCAGAGTCACCCGTCCACACCCGCCAAGAAGGGTTTGAGCCACGTCACCTGTTATAAGTGCTGGAAGAATGGACATTATGCCAATGAGTGCCCTAAAGCTAAGAATGGGAACGGCAATGGAAGCGCCGGAAAGAAGCCCAACCCGTTCAACCAAGGACAAGTGAACCACATCACTGTGGAGGAGGTTGAAGAGCAACCAGATGCTGTTGTCGGTAAGTTCCTGGTTAAGTCATTTACCGCAATAGTTATTTTCGATACTGGTGCATCGCATTCATACATTTCAAGGGGATTCGTAAATAGACATAAGATGGCCACCCAAGTCCTTAAGAACCCCATGTTAGTAAGTTCACCCGGAGCAGAGTATATGGCACATCAAGGATGTTTTCAGACACCATTGATCATAGGACGCCATGTTTTCCCCTCAGACCTAATAGTTTTGGAGTCACAAGGATTGGATGTGATATTAGGTATGGATTGGCTATCGATGTATGGAGGTAACATCGATTGTGCCAGCAAGTCTATTTTACTTACCACCCTAGAGGGAAAAAAGATTAAGTATGTATCTAGGCATTCGCCTGTACGGACACAAGTACATTCTCTCACGGGAGTTGTTCAGGAGGAAGTGCATGTAGTGAAGGATTTTCCGGATGTGTTTCCAGAGGAGCTACCTGGCATGCCACCGGATAGGGATATTGAGTTTTTGATTGAGTTGTTGCCTGGCACCAGACCAATATCAAAGAGACCATATGGGATGCCAGCGAATGATCTGGAGGAGATCAAGAAGCAGACTAAGGAGTTATTGGAGAAAGGTTTTATTCGCCGGAGTTCATCACCTTGGGGAGCCCCATTGCTTTTGGTCGAGAAGAAGGATGGATCTTTTAGAATGGTCGTTGATTATCGTGCACTGAATGAAGTAACTATTAAGAATAAGTACCCACTGCCGATGATCAATGATTTGTTCGACCAACTCCAGGGAGCGAAAGTATTCTCCAAGATTGATCTACGATCAGGATACCACCAGTTGAAGAACCGAGAGAAGGATATACCTAAGACAGCCTTCACCACAAGGTACGGGCTGTATGAGTATATGGTTATGTCATTTGGATTGACTAACGCCCCTGCCCATTTCATGAGTATGATGAACAAGGTGTTCATGGGGTTCTTGGATAAGTTTGTCGTGGTATTCATTGATGATATTTTGGTGTACTCGAAGAATGAGGAGGAACACGCGGAGCATTTGCGTTTGGTACTGGAGAAGCTCAGAGAACATCAGCTGTATGCCAAGTTTAGCAAATCCGAGTTTTGGTTGAAGGAAGTTGGATTCTTAGGCCATGTTATATCAGGAGAAGGTATAGCAGTGGACCCCGTCAAAGTGCAGGCAGTCACTGAATGGTTGGCACCCACTTCAGTTGGAGAGATCCGTAGTTTTCTTGGATTCGTAGGATACTACCGGAGATTCATAGAAAATTTCTCCAAGATTGCTAAGCCAATGACGATGTTGTTGAAGAAGGAGACGAAGTTTGATTGGACCGAAGAGTGCGAAGAAAGATTCCAGGAGTTGAAGAAACGGTTGACGACAGCCCCAGTGCTAATATTGCCAGATATACGCAAGGATTTCCAAGTGTACTGCAGTGCTTCACGCTTAGGACTTGGAGGAGTACTCATGGAGGATGGAAGAGTTGTTTCTTATGCATCTCGTCAACTGCGACCACATGAGTTGAATTATGTGACGCACGATCTGGAGTTAGCAGCTATAGTGAACGCACTCAAAACCTGGAGACATTTCCTTATTGGAAATCGTTGTGATGTGTACACGGATCACAAGAGTTTGAAGTATATTTTCACTCAGAAGGAGCTGAACCTCAATCAGAGGAGATGGTTGGAGCTTATAAAGGATTATGATATGAAGCTGCACTATCACCCAGGAAAGGCCAATGTTGTTGCAGACGCTCTGAGCCGGAAGAGTTATGCAAATACCTTAGTAAACGGGGGATTACCCCAAGAGATAGCAGAAGATCTCAGGGAGCTTCATTTGGAGATAGTTCCTAGAGGTTTTGTTGCAACGTTAGAGGTTCAATCAACATTGCTGGGGAAGATACGCGAAGCCCAGAAGGATGACAAAGAGATTGCCGAGATAAAGAAGACGATGAGTGAAGGAAAAACCAAAGGATTTCGTGAGGATGAACATGACACCTTGTGGTTTGAGGATCGAATCTATGTGCCCAATGACCCAGAGATCAGGAAGTTGATACTGCAGGAAGCACATGATTTGCCATACTCGATACACCCCGGAAACACCAAGATGTATTTGGATTTGAAGGAACGTTTCTGGTGGATGGGAATGAAGAAGGATATTGCCGAGTATGTAGCCGTATGTGATGTATGCCAGAGAGTAAAGGCAGAGCACCAAAAGCCAGCATGATTGCTACAGCCTATGCCGATACCCGAATGGAAGTGGGAGAAGCTTTGCATGGATTTTATCGCCGGATTGCCTAGGACCAAATCAGGATATGCCTCAATCTGGGTAGTAGTGGATCGTTTGACCAAGGTAGCCCACTTTATCCCCGTGAAAACCACATACACTAGTGCGAAGTTGGCTAAGATATACATGACCAGGATCGTATGTCTGCACGGAGTTTCGAGGACCATTGTATCAGATAGAGGAACGCAGTTCACCTCAAAGTTTTGGCATCAGCTACACCAGACTTTGGGAACGAGACTGGAATTGAGCACCGCTTTTCATCCGTAGACCGACGGACAGACCGAGAGAGTCAACCAGATTCTGGAAGACATGTTGAGAGCTTGGCGCTAGATTATGGATCCAGTTGGGATGATAATTTGCCCTACGCTGAGTTCTCGTACAACAACAGTTACCAGGCCAGTTTGAAGATGGCACCGTTCGAAGCATTGTACGAAAGGAGATGTCGAACGCCGTTAATGTAGGATGAAGTTGGAGACCGACAATTGTTTGGACCAAACTTGATCAAAGAGATAGAAGAAAAGGTTAAGCTAATTCGAGATAGATTGAAGGTAGCTCAGTCCATGCAGAAGAGTTATGCAGACTCGAAGCGCAAGGAGATAGCTTACGAAATCGGAGACAGAGCGTACCTGCGAGTATCGCCTCTGCAAGGAGTTAAACGTATCGGAGTCAAGGGAAAACTAGCCCTGAGATTTGTGGGACCTTACCGTGTTTTGGAACACATGGGAGAGGTTGCCTATAAGCTGGAATTGCCCGAAGGATTGTCAGGAGTGCACGATGTGTTTCACGTTTCGCAGCTTAAGAAGTGCCATGCGGAGATGGCCGATATCCCGCTTAGAGACACAGTACCCCTGGAAGCAATTCAGTTGGATAATGATCTGACTTATGAGGAGAAGTCTCTTAAGATTCTCGAATTTTCGAGCAGAGTCACCCGCAGTAAGGTTATCAAGTATTGCAAAGTTCAGTGGAGTCACCACACTGAGGAAGAAGACACGTGGGAACGAGAAGATGATCTACGCAAGGACCACCCACACCTGTTCTCTAGCCAAGCCGAATCTCGAGGGCGAGATTCATTCTAAGGGGGGTAGGTTTGTAACATCCAAAATTTTCAATTTGGAATGTTATACATTGATCATACTGCATTGCATATTTCTTTGCATTTTGTTCGTGGCGATCCTCGACAATTCTAAACAACTCAAGGACCTACGGAGAAAGTTGGGAATTCTACCGGTTTTGTATTTGAGTTTACTCGAATACCGATACGAGGATAGAGTTGGTTTTAATTATTTTTCTCTCCTAAAAATATTTCTAAATAAAATATATGAGCGGAGATAATATGACTTCTCCAAAATAACAGAAATATTGGAGGAAAAATATTAAAATCACTTTCGGTATTTATTCGGATTTATTTGTGATTTTATTTGCATAGGAAAAATGCGTGTTTGCAAAATTGCATTTAGGTCCGGCAAAAATGTTCACTTTGTCCGAGATATTATTAGAGGAAAGTGAAAATTTATTTCGGGATATTTGGAGTCTGTTTAGTATTTCCTTTGTTAGTTTTCGTACGTCAGGACTCGTTTAAAAAAAAGGGAGGGAAACCGCCTTTGGGCCGTGTTCGGCCAAGACTCCTCTGGCCTGGGGCCTTTAAAAGCCGACGAGGCCCAGCCGCCGCCCCAGCCAGGCCGCCTCGCCCGCCTGCCCCTTGCCCTAGCGCCGTCGTCGCCTGAGCCGCGCCGCCGCCGCCGCGCCTCGCGTCGCCGCCCGCATCGCCGACCCCGCCGCCGTCATCCGCCGCCGGTAGCCGCCGGAGCCGCGCCCTCGCCGGAGTTCGCCGCCTTTTTCGAGATAGCCGGTGCCGCCATCGGTTTTTTCTAAAACCGATCGGGTTTTTTTCGAGAAACCCTAGATCCATTTTTTTTGTTTAGATCGGTTTTTCTCCGGTTTGGTTATTTAGCGGATGTTCGTCCGTACGTTCGTTTTAACGAACGTTGTTTGTCCATTAGCCGCAGACAGCAAACGTTTGTTCGTTAGCCTGTTTGTCAGTTTTCTTTTTCGGGGTATTTATCCGCGATTATTTTCGATCGCGATTTCTGCCCTGATCTTGTTTTTCGTTTTTCTTTTCGCTCGAGAGTCGGAATCACGTGATTCAAAATCCCAGATCTTCGTCTCGACGACCTCTTTCCGTTTAACCAACTTGAACAAAGTTTTGCTACTGTAAAATTTGACCCTAGATCAAATTAGTAATCGGATCTCGTTTCTTTCACAGTTTGAGTTTCGTTGCTTCTTTCGATTTGATACTTTTTGCAAACCGGAGTTCTTAAGTTGAACTTTCTGGTTAGATCATATCTTTTGGAGTTTTGTTTGTGCATCATTGCTTGATTGCTTATGTATGCTATTGTTTGCTTGCGATAGAATACCCGGACTGTGAAGCGTGCTACTACGAGTCTCTAGGTTTTGCGAATCATCAGCAAGGCAAGTAACACTTTGATCATACCCTTTTATTACCTAGTTTTTATGCATTTGATCAAATCCTCACACATTGCACGAGTAGGATCTCTTAATTTGTGGGTCTATGAAGTAGTTTGAGGTAGAACCTATTACCTGCATTATTTTCAAACCCTTGGGAGTTACTTCTACGTTATGCTTAGGTTATCATGCTATGCCTGTAGACGTGGTTTGGGTTTGAGTGAAATCCATGATAGATGTGAGTTGTTAATTAAGGGTTCAACTTAAGGTGGCTACTTGAATACACATCTGGGTGGATTGGTTGAAGGGCACCTGGGGTATCCAGTGTTGTCCTAGGAAATCCCGGGGTTTCCATGTGATTGTCCTATGGAATGCCACCTAGGCTCAAAGGGATCATAAAACTATTCATGCTAGAAACTTCCGTGTGCAGCCACAATGCCATTATGGGCTCGGGAATAGTTGAGTAAGTTGCGGGAAACCTTTCCATGATGGGCTAGCAGATGTAGAGGGATTGTAGGTGTACCGGCCTATCTATCGGTTAAGAGGACCTCTTCGGAAAGACTGTGTCTCGGTCATCCGTTTCTCAAACACCGTGCAGTGCAAGAAACCAAACGGAGGCGATCGAGTCTTGTGGGAAAAGTGCACAAACCTCTGCAGAGCGTACAAACTGATCATGATTAGCCGTGTCCCCGGTTATGGACAATCTTGAGTATTTGGTACTTGAATTATTGGTTGATCTCATCACTCTAAAGTTAATATATTGGGTTAATGATTACTTTAATTGGGATTGAGTTGGAGGTACCTTCTCAATGATGTTTCAACTACCATGATAGTAAAAATAAAATATATTCCTTTGTTGTAGGGAAAAATTGGCTTTATGCAAAAACTTTAACCCTAGAGCCTCCACCGGCCAAATATGCATATAGTGTAGCCTTTATTTCTGTTACTTGCATCTTTTGTGTTATCTTGCCAGCATATTCCATGTGCTGACCCGTTTCGGGCTGCAACATATTACATTGCAGACTTTTCCGACGAGGAGTAAGATGTTCTAGGTCGTTTGTCATGCACTCAGCTATGCCGTTGGAGTTGATGGACTCACTTATCTTCCAAGCCTTCCGCTGTTATTTTGTTAGATGGCCTTATGCCATATACCTTTGTAATAAGTTCTCTTTGGAGACATTCGATGTAATAAGTGTGTGATTGCCACTCTGTTATAAATCCTTCAAGTAATGTGTGTGTCAGCATTACTGATCCAGGGATGACACTGAAACACAGAGACTTCGGTCCATTCGGATCGTGGTCGCTACAGTATCAGCTAGGCCTAAGTTTTGTATTTTAACATGCGTGGCCCACAACATACGGTGATAGTGGTTTCAACTTATTTTGTGAGGTCCATACCGGCCTATGGGCTTTTTCTTAAAGATCGGCAGCCCAATCTATTTTTTTAACCACATTATATATATTTATATTATTACTATTATCGTATATTTTATAGAGACTTATATATACATTATAAAAACATCCCACGTGTTATTAATTTATAAAAGTAAATGTTTAACAGAAGTTGGCAAGGAAAATCCTGGTTGTTTTTGACACACCGGCAAGGAAAATCCTGGTGATTGCATACAAAATCTTGCGAAGATTTTAAGGACCAATGTAACAATAACGCGCTCATTTTTATTTTTAGCAATAACTCGCTAATTTGTTAATTATGTATATATAAAATGTGCCTCTCTGGTTTATTTTTGATATTAATTGCTCCTTCTAACATAACTTTATATATATAACGGGCCCAGCTAATTCGTGTATTTGAAGGAAGTGCAAATGGGCTGGGATTTCTTAGATAATATAAATGGGTCGCATTGACGCAAAATTATTTGTTCACCCAGCCCAGCAAATGGACTGTACATTCTAGAAAACATGGGTTAAATATATGCCACATTTTTGCAGGCTGGCATGTGGGCCAATAGGTCGAAGCCTACGCAGGGTGTTGTCAACTTGGTCGGCATGCACCTTCAATCTCTCGTGTTCTTCCTCCAGCGTCGCCGGGACCGCATGGTCCAGCCTCTGGCGGCTAGCGGCTCTGCTTAGCACGCATCGCAGCGAAGCGCTACGCCACCGCCGGCCAGGCTATCCCTCCACCCCTCCACACCTCCCGTTATTCTCCATCGACTACAACCCCACGCCGCACCAAAACCAGTTATAACCCTTATCCTCCACTCAATCTACGACTCCACTGCCGCGTCTTCCCATCTCCGAGTCGTTCTCGTCCAGGGCCTCGCCGTTGTTCACCGCCTCGCTGCGCTCGGTGCGGCGTGGTCAACAAACGAGAGTCATCGGAAGAGGACTGTACATGGAGAGCCTGACGGCTGGGACCCACGAGGTCCATGGTCGCACGCAAGGAAAGTTCCTCCTTATTAAGCTAAAAAAATGTCTCCTCCACTTGACAGCTGGGACCCACCGGCTGTATCTTCGCATGGAAGGAAGTGCCTCCTTGTTATGGGAAAAATTATTCCTCCCGTTTACAGCTGGGACCCGTCAGATTTGGTGGCTGACTTGTGGTCCTACTAAGCGGACGTGTACGCAGGAATTTGTCAACTTAACCAACAAATGATTCTAGTAGCTAGACCGTTGGATGTTAACCCAACAGTTGTGCTCCTTCTTCAACCTCTGTTCTTGCTCCTGTCTCCCGTGGGCGGCACCACGGCTGTGCTGCCGCGCACCCGAACCAGTCAAGTTTCCCACTCCTCTCAATCTGCGACTCCACTGCCCAGTCTTCCCCATCTCCGGGTCATTCCAGTCTAGGGCCTCGCCGTCATCCACCGGCCTTTGGTGTGCTCGGCACGGTGTGGTCAACGTGGTCAACAACCAAGAGTCATCGGAAGATGACTGTACGTGAGAGGCTGACAGTGGGGACACACCACACCCATGGACGCATGCATGCAACAGAACACGGCGTGGTCAACGTGGTCAAAGAACGACTTCCATCGGAAGTGTACTGTACGTGGAGAGGCTGACAGCTGGGTCCACAACCGCAGCAAGGAACTACCTCCTTATTACACGGAAAATAATGATTCATCCACTAACAGCAGGGACCCACCTTACGGGCCATCGTATTTTGCGAAAAAAATGTTTCCCCCCTGACTGCTCGGACCCACCGGACGGGTCACCGTATTTCGCGAAAAAACGTTCCCCCCGCTGTCAGCTCGGACCCACCGCAAATGCCTCCTTATTACGCAGAAAAAAATGAATACGCCCACTGCAAGCTGGGACCCACCTTGGTGGGAGACTGACTTGTGGGCCTACTAAGTTGATGGGGACGGAGGGCTTTGTCAACTTAGTCAATATGAACGATTCTAGCTCCAGTGACCGTGCGATGTCCATCTAACGGCCGTAGTGCTTCTTCAACCTCTGGTCTTCTTGCTCCAGCCACCCAAACCAGCGCCGGTTGTGACGCATGCTCCTGCCTCCCGTGGCCGGCTGTGATGCCGCGGAGGCCTCACCGCCACCTACTACTCCCACCACTGGCCAGGCCATCCCTCTACTCACCCACAACCCGCGTTACTCTACGGCGACGGCAGCCTCACATTGCAGCCGAACCAGTGAACCATCGTACTCCTCTCCACGCGGGCTTCCACTGCCGCGTCTTCCCCGACTCCGCATCATACCCTTCCTAGGCCTCGTCGTCGTCCACCGCCCTGGTGCTCTCGGCGCGGCGTGGTCAACGTGGTCAAGGAACGACTTCCATCGGAAGAGTACTGTATGTGGAGAGGCTGACAGCTGGGTCCACGGCTGCAGCAAGGAAGTGCCTCCTTATTACGCGCAAAATAATTATTCCTCCACCTAACAGCGGGGACCCATCGGACGGGCCACCGTATTTCGTGAAAAAAACATTTCCCCCTGACTATTGGGACCCACCATCTACATCTTCGCACTCAAGGAAGTGCGTCCGGGCAAAAAAGAATGATTCGCCCCCTGACTGCTGGGACCCACCAGCTACATCTTCGCACGCGAGGAAGTGCCTGACAGTCGGGACCCACCTGGTCGAAGCGTACATAGTGTTGTCATTCTGGTCGTGAACATGTACGTACATACTGGTCGATGTAGAGGCGCGCACGTGTCGTAGTAGAGGTGTGCATGTAGCCTGTACACGTACATATAGCGGCCAGGGTGCAAGAAAGTAAATACGGCCACGTACGTACATACGGGTGGGGTCTCGAACGCCTACTCGTGCATACGTACGGCCAGGGCTCGTGTACATGGCTGGGTCGGAACGGAGAAACATCATCGTCATCGTGTTCATGGGGAGCCAACCGGCTGGGTCGAAATGAAATGCGTCGTCGTGTTCATCGGGAGGGCTTGGATGGAACAGCCGATGGAAACAAGGCCTGGCGTACCACAGAACGGAGGAAATGGCCTTGTGTTCGACCCGCCGCGGTCGAAACGGGATCATGTTCATCGGGAGGGGTCTGGTGTACCGCAAAATGGAGGAAACGAACCTCCTACAGTCGAAACGAGGGTCATGTTGATCGGGAGGGGTGTGGCGTACCGCAAAACGGAGGAAATAGACTTTTGTTGGAGCGCTACGGTTGAAACGGGGGTCCTGTTCATCGGGAGGGGTGTGGCGTACCGCAAAATGGGACTCCACAGGATAATGTTCATCTCCACCGTCGACCCCCTCCAGCCTCCACGGGCTACTGTTCATCCACCGTCGACCTCCTCCAGCCTCCACCTGCGACAGTTCATCCACGGGCTCCTATTCATCCAGCCTCCACCGCGCGCTACTCCACCGGCTACTGTTCAGCCAGCCCTCTCCACGGGCTCATGTTCAACCACCCCTCCACGGGCTACTATTCATACAGCCCTCCACCGTCTACTGTTCATCCAGCCCTCCACGGGGTGGTCCTCTTCATCCTGCCCTCCACGGGGTCCTGTTCATCCATCCCCAACCGACTCGATCGATCGGGGTCCTGTTCATCCAGAGGCAACACCACGGGGTCCTGTTC
>LR738712.1:486535298-486554841 GCA_902687465.1 Secale cereale
CCCCGCAACGCTCACTGTTCATCCAGAGGCAGCATCGATCGACTTCAGTTAGCAGTAGTAGCGAAGGAATCGCTCGATCGGGTTCAGTTAACAGCCATCGATCGATCGCTCGGGTTCAGTAATGCATAGCCTGCAGTGCAATCGCTCGGGTTCAGTTAGAGCCCAACGCCTCCCTCGGGTTCAGTTAGAGCCCAACGCCTCGCACCCATGCGCGTGCGTGTACAAGAGAAACGCACATCGCTCGGCCCCGACCATCCACCGTAAGCGGGAACACCCCGATATTTTCCTCGCCCTCGCTTCTACCATGGTTTTTCCGGCATGGACGGCCCAAAGAATGTCATGCAGTTGCGTCTCCGGCCCGCCCAGGACGAAAAGCCCATTTTCTGTCATGATTTTTTGTCATAGAAGTAGGACCCCACCACATCTATGATGATACCGGGTTTTGTCACAATTATCATCATAGAAGTGGCATAAGTATGACAGGAAAAAAATTGTTCGGCCCAAAATGTCACGGATGTGTCTTTTTTTTGTAGTGCCAGGCGCTACTACGAGCATTAGTAAGGTACACATCAATAACATGTATATCAAATATACCTTTGTTCACTTTGCCATCCTTCTTATCCGCCTAATACTTGGGGCGGTTCTACTTCTAGTGACCAGTCCCTTTGCAGTAGAAGCACTCAGTTTCAGGCTTGGGTCTAGACTTGGGCTTCTTCCCGGGAGTGGTAACTTGATTACCATTCTTCTTGAAGTTCCCTTTCTTTCCCTAGCCCTTTTTCTTGAAACTAGTCGTCTAGTTAACCATCAACACTTGATGCTCCTTTTTTATTTCTACCTCCGCAACTTTGAGCATTGCGAAGAGCTCGGGAATTGTCTTCTCCATCCCTTGCATATTATAGTTCATCACGAAGCCTTTGTAGCTTGGTGGCAGTGATTGGACAACTCTGTCAATGACACTATCATATGGAAGATTAACTTCCAACTGAGTCAAGTGATTATGATATCCAGACATTCTGAGTATGTGTACACTATAGAACTATTCTCCTCCATCTTGCAGCTATAGAACTTGTTGGAGACTTCATATATCTCAACTCGGGCATTTGCTTAAAATATTAACTTCAACTCTTGGAGCATCTCATATGCTCCATGACGTTCAAAACGTCTTTGAAGTCCTGATTCTAAGCCGTAAAGCATGGCACACTGAACTATAGAGTAGTCATCAGATCGCGTCTGCCAGACATTCAAAGTGTCCACATTAGCGGGAGGGGGCTTGTCACCTAGCGGTGCATCAAGGACATAATTCTTCTATGCAGCAATTAGGATAATCCTCAAGTTACGGACCCAGCCCGTGTAGTTTCTACCATCATCTTTCACCTTAGCTTTCTCTAGGAACGTATTAATATTCAAGGGGACGGTAGCACGGGCCATTGATCTACAACATAGATATGCAAAAAAACTATCAGGACTAAGTTCATGATAAATTAAGTTCAATTAATCATATTACTTAAGAACTCCCACTTAGATAGACATCCCTCAAGTCATCTAACTGATACGTGATCCAAATCAACTAAACCATGTCCGATCATCACGTGAGATGGAGTAGTCTTTAATGGTGCACATCTCTATGTTGATCATATCTACTATATGATTCAGGTTTGACCTTTCAGTCTCCAGTGTTGCGACACCATGTTTGGACATGCTAGGCTCGTCAAGTTTAACCCGAGTATTCCGCATGTGCAAAACTGTCTTGCACCCGTTGTATGTGAACGTAGAGCTTATCACACCCGATCATCACGTGGTGTCTCAGCACGGTGAACTGTCGCAACGGTGCATACTCAGGGAGAACACTTATACCTTGAAATTTTAGTAAGGGATCATCTTATAATGCTACCGCTGTACTAAGAAAAATAAGATGCATAAAAGATAAACATCGCATGCAATAAAAATATGTGACATGATATGGCCATCAACATCTTGTGCCTTTGATCTCCATCTCCAAAGCACCGTCATGATCTCCATCGTCAACGGCTTGACACCTTGATCTCCATTGTAGCTTCGTGGTCGTCTCGCCAACTATCGCTAACACATACTGATAAAGTAAGGCAGTTACATGGCGTTTGCATTTCATACAATAAAGCGCCAACCATAAGGCTCCTGTCAGTTGCCGATAACTTTTACAAAACGTGATCATCTCATACAACAATGTATATCACATCATGTCATGACCATATCACATCACAACATGCCCTGCAAAAACAAATTATACGTCCTCTACTTTGTTGTTGAAAGTTTTACGTGGCTGCTACGGGCTTCTAGCAACAGCCATTCTTACCTACGTATCAAAACCACAAGGGTGTTTCATCAAGTTTGTTGTTTTAACCTTCAACAAGGACCGGACGCAGTCAAATTCGATTCAACTAAATTAGGAGAAACAGAACCGCCAGCCACCTTTATGCAAAACTAGTTGCATGTCTGTCGGTGAAACCGGTCTCATGAACGCGGTTATGTAAGGTTGGTCCGGGCCGCTTCATCCCACAATACCGCCGAATCAAAATAAGACATTGGTGGTAAGTAGTATGACTATCACCGCCCATAACTCTTTGTGTTCTACTCGTGCATATCATCTACGCATAGACCTGGCTCAGATGCCACTGTTGGGAAATATAGCATGCAATTTCAAAAAAATCCTACGCTCACGCAAGATCTATTGTAATGACCAAACCTCAAAGGATTTGAGTCTCTGTGATTATCGTGCTAGTCCCTGGATCAAACTCGCTAGCACACACAGTATAGATGAATACCAGAATACAAGTGCATCATTTATTACAATGTATGATCCAGAGTATATAAAATAAAACAATATGCATAGCTCATGGCTAGCTCTTATTCAATCACACAGCGGAAAGTAGCAGAAAATAATGATGAGTCCCATCATAGCCCAACTGGCGATGCTGAGTGCAGACTCACGACCCTAACGGTACCTTACTCCTCGTATGAAAATCCTGCAACATGAGACATTGCAGCTGTATAGGTCAATATATTGAATGTATTGGCAAATTACATAGGAGAGGTAATAAAGCAGACCTACATGTATATGTATAGAACAACAAAGGAAGGTTTGGGGGTTTATTTTGCAGAAAGCTGATTTTGTCCTCATAACTACCTAATAAATAGTCAATTTTCATTGAGTTCATTTAGTACTACAATTAATATGCACAAGGTTGAGTTGGCAAAATCAACTCCAACCTACCCATTTATTAAGTTGCCCACAAATATTATTAAGTGTCACATATGTCAAGATCATCCAACAACTATAATGGCATAGTGGCTCAAAACATTCATAACCGGGGACACGGCTAACCATGATTAGTTTTATTACTCTGCAGAGTTTTGTACGCTTTACCCACTGGACCCAATCCGGAGATTAAGATGAAGTCTTTCAGAAGAGGTTCCCATAACCACCTAACGGCCACATCCCACCTATATATGCTACATCTATCGACATAGTCTAGGCCAAGGGTTCCAACAACTGATCAATTATGTCAGAGCCCATTTAGCCAGTGGCCGCACATGGAAGCTACTAGTCACTAAGTCTGTCTGATATTTTTAAACCTGGGCGACATTCTACTTAGGGTGCACTCTCATGAGCGCATGGCCATAGAAAAGGTGCAAGACCCCATGATGCCTTCCCTCAACACCAAACAACAATACCAGTTCCGCCCAGGGGTGAATTAAGTCCTTAGTTACTACTGAATTTGTTAAATATATATAATCCTCACATAATCTCAATGTATACAGGAACCAACCCCGTCTACAAGCATAGCAAAACTATCCTACCACGATTTGCAAAGACGGGAGATAGCTCAACAATATAGCTCAAATTGTAACAATCCTATAATACTTAAATTTATAGTGTGGCACAACCTACAATGCATACAAAACCAATAGGGAAAGTTACACAATGTGTAACTTGCCTTGGTTCTGGTTCAAAAAGTCACACTCCTGACAATAGCTCGTGCCACACTCCGGACAATCTACACGTTTCACACAATATAACAAATCAATCACCGAAACTCAAATAAAACCGAAACAAAGCCAATAGCAAGGAAATCATTTTTAAATTCAACAACATCAGCAAAACAACATGCACAGATCACCTACATAGCACTACGGTCACAATGCAAAAATAATCACTCGATTCCGACACACAGTTTAAAAGATACGGCCTCCGGAAGATTTGATTCGAATTCAAACGAAATCAAATTTGAATTGTGCAAACATGCACAAAAATGGTACTGTGCTAAAGAGGTGGATTTTGTGAGTGCACAGGAAAAAGAATCACCTAAAAAGGATTTACAGAATAAAAACTACAGCTATTTAAACTTCTGAGACAAAACTAAGAAAATGACATAAACAACATAAATCACCTGCACACTGTGCGGAACTCCAGTAGCTATCCTGTAGCGATCTGCCACGTGGCGTTAGGTGATTGGTTCACGGCATGTGCTCACCAGACGACAAAGGAAACGGCGGCGGCGGCTCGGGCATCGGCGGCGGCATGTCTCCGGCGAGTCTCCGGCGAGGGCGAAGGGGCGAGCGGACGCGGCGTTGAGTGGCGGAGGTGGTGGTGGTGTCGGACGGCAATGAGGCGAGAAGTGGCGACGACGGTGGGCTTGTGAACGCGGCGATGCTCCGGCGGTGGCGGTCGGCTTGTTCCCCTCGCTCGGCAACGATTGAGGCGACGAAATGTTGTCAGAAAGATGCGTGGGCGAGAGGGGGTTCGAGAAAGAGAAGGTGGCGCGGCTACGGGGTACTTACGGTGGCGAAGTCACTCGGCGAACGGAGGCGGCGAGGAGCTCCGCGATGAGATCCGTTCCGCCCTAGCGGAACCTTGCGGCAGCGGGGAAGATCGGGAAAAGGGGTGCGGGCGCGTCGGGTCCTAGGTTAAGCTCTAGACAACTCGGACGCTCTCGGGGTGGACCGAAATGGCCTCGGCGTGCGTGCTCGGGTGCGGCACGGTGGCTGCAGCGTCCTAATCCGGTCAGGGAAGGGGAAAAGTGGCGCGGGGTCCACTGGAGTGAGAGGGGGCGGCGGGTCAGGCGCGGGTCGGGTGCTGGTGAAGTGGCTTACCGCTTCACATGGCTGCGACGGCTCGGGCTGGTGGGCTGCGGTGCTGGGCCGCACGGTGGCTGGCTGGCTGGCTGCGGGCCGGTTGGCTTGCTGCCTTTTGTTTAAAGGACAGCAGCAGAAAACAAAATAAATAAAATAAAAGACACAGGATAAAATCTAAATAAAAATACCTAGACATACAGTAAAAAAGCTCTATCAATAAAAACTACAGGAACACTAGTTCCAATACTAATGCAATTTTGTAAAATCGTTTTGATGCAATTGGTCACCCAAATAGTAAATAAAACCACAAATAAAATACTTTTGGGAATAAGAAAAATACCAAAACATAGAATATGAACTGGAAACATATTTTGGACATTATGAACATTTTTAAAAATATAGGAGAAGTCATGTTATCTCCACTCCAATAATTGCCTTTAGTTGCATAATGATCCAAATATTCAAAAAAAGAAAATGATGCAATAAAAATATGAGATGCATATGTATGATCTAATAACATCCTAATTTAGTAAAATTGGGGTGTTACATCTATCTAGGAGATACATAGCAACGAGAGGGTGATACGTCCAAAATGTATCTATAATTTCTGCTTGCTCCATGCCACTTTTGGGTGATATTGCTATGATATTCATACACTTCCATACACTTTTGATCATATTTGTACTAACTTACTAATCCAGTGCACCCCAGTGCCAGTTTCTGTTTTCGGCTGTTTTTGTATTTCAGGTTTTCACGTTACGAGAACTGCTAGGAAAAATCCAGAAAAAATATATAAAAAATCAGCGTTCCGGAAACTACCGTGCGTCCGAAGGGCAGCCGGGGGGGGCCACCAGGGCTCCAGGCGCCCTGGCGGCGCCCCCCCCCCTAGGCCGCGCCGGGGGGGCGCCTGGGCCCCCCGAAGCTTCCCCGATGCCCCCCTTTGGCATATATTTAAAGCGTCCTCCGAAACCCTCAGAACAGAAACTCTTTTCACGATCCCATCTCTGTTCCGCCGCCGCCGCCGCTTCCAAGATCGGGAGCACCAGGAGAACTCTTCCCGGCACCCTGCCGGAGGGGAGGATCACCACCGGGAGCTTCTCCACCACCATGGACGCCTCCCGGATGACTCGTGAGTAGTCTCCCTTGGACCATGAGTCCATGACCAGTAGCTATGTGATGTTCTCCTCCCGTTCTTGTGCTTCACTAATTAGTCCTCGTGAGCTGCCCTACATGATCGAGGCACATATGTAATCCTTATGCTGTTGCTATGTTGAGTTTGCTGGGATCCGATGGATTATGAGATTATGTTCAGATTGATCTTGAGTAATATATTTGATCTACCTCTTTTATATTTATGTTCATAAGTAATTCTTGCATGTTCTCCGTTGTTATTTATTGCTTTGGCCAAGTAATACGTAGTGACTCCAAGAGGGAACGTTATGCTCGATTGTGGGTTCATGCCCCTCGATGACTAGCTTGAGTTACAGAAACATGAGTCTAGGGGATGTGCTGTTGCCACAAGGGGGAAAACAACGGTGCTTGTGCTCGCGGGTGCAAGGATTGTTTACTTTATGCAAAGTTCTTTTAATGCAGTTGTCTGTTGCATTGAGTTTACACTATGGGTGGGACTCGCAACTTAATACCAGCGAGATGTTCTGGATAGATATCTCAAGGTGGATGATTAGTAGTAGATATTGATGGATTTCGGTCTACTTACTTTGGCGTACCGCCCATGCTTTGAACCTCAACCTTTCTTGCAATGTAGTCAGCATTGGTTTGCGTTCGTGGTCCTGTCAATTGCCCAGCTGTAATTTGTTTACCTCACATAGTTGTTTTATCGTCTTTTGGGAGAGAGACATCACTAGTGAACATCATGAGACTCCGGTCCATATTACCATCATTGATCACATCCGCTATTTACTTTTCGCTATTATTTACTATTGCAAAACATTATCTATCACTACTATCATTTGCTTTTAACCCTTTGTGAACTACAAGGCCGGAGGGATTGACAACCTCTCTGTACTCATTGGGAGCAAAGTTATTTGTATCTGTGTGCAGGTCCACGTTGATTGCTAATCCGCGCTGTTAGCAGTTGACACCTACTTGTTGAACCTAGGAGTCTCTGGGGATTCGATCCTTGGCATCTTTGCTAAGGGAAAACACTTCTAGATACTGCATCTTACACATTCCACTTGGGGTAACCAACGAGGGGTTCGAGGCCCATCAGAGGGGAAGAGTGTGTCCACATACCCTCGTAGACCGAAAGCGGAAGCGTTTGACAACGCGGTTGATGTAGTCGAACTTCTTCTCAATCTGATCGATCAAGCACCGAACGTACGACACCTCCGAGTTCTGCACACGTACAGCTTGAAGACGTCCCTCGAATTCTTGATCCAGCAAAGTGTCGAGGGAGTGTTTCGTGAGCATGACAGCGTGGTGACGGTGATGTGAAGTGATTCGTGCAGGGCTTCGCCTAAGCATTACATGAATATGACCGGAGGCGTAAATAGCGGAGGAGAGCGCCGCACACGGCTAGGAATCAATGTTGTGTGTTCTAGCGGTGCCCTCACCACATATATATAGGTGGGACAGGGAGGGGAGCAGCAAGGGGCGCCCCAAGTAGGAGGGATCCTACTTGGGCGCCTCCTCCAAGTCGGCCTCCCCCCTTCCATAAGTGTTGAGGGGGAAGGAAAGAGAGGGGGGAGAGAAGGAAAGGGGGATAGGTCAAATCCTCCCCTTTCCTTTTCCCGTCCCCTCCTTCCTTCTCCTCCTATTTCGGCATATATGGGGCGCACCAGCCCACCAAGGGCTAGTCTATCCCTCTCTTCGCCCTTAAGGCCCATATCTTTGCCGGGGGTGCCCGGAACCCCTCTCCGATGACCCGATATGTACCCAGTACCCTCAAAACACTTCCGGTGTCCGAATATTATCGTCCTATATATGAATCTTTACCTATCGACCATTTCAAGACTCCTCGTCATGTCCGTGATCTCATTCGAGACTCCGAACAACATTCCGTCACCAAATTACATAACTCATATAATACAAAATCGTCACCGAACGTTAAGTGTGCAGACCCTACAGGTTCGAGAACTATGTAGACATGACCGAGACACCTCTCCGGTCAATAACCAATAGAGGAACCTGCATCCTCATATTGGCTCCTACATATTCTATGAAGATCTTTATCGGTCGTAGCTTAATGACAACATACGTTATTCCCTTTGTCATCGGTATGTTACTTGCCCGAGATTCGATCGTCGGTATCTTGATACCTAGTTCAATATCGTTACCGGCAAGTCTCTTTACTCGTTCCGTAATGCATCACCCCACAACTAACTCATTAGTCACATTGCTTGCAAGGCTACTTATGATGTGCATTACTGAGAGAGCCCAGAGATACCTCTCCGATACTCGGAGTGACAAATCCTAAACTTGACCTATGCCAACCCAACAAACACATTCGGAGATACCTGTAGAGCATCTCTATAATCACCCAGTTACATTGTGATGTTTGATAGCACACAAAGCATTCCTCTGGTATCCGGGAGTTGCATAATCTCATAGTCGGAGGAATATGTATTTGACATGAAGAAAGCAATAGCAATAAAATTGAACGATCAATATGCTAAGCTAACAGATGGTTCTTGTCCATCACATCATTCTCCTAAAGATGTGATCCCGTTCATCAAATTACAACACATGTATATGGTTAGGAAACTTAACCATCTTTGATCAATGAGCTAGTCTAGTAGAGGCTTACTAGGGACACGGTGTTTTGTCTATGTATCCACACATGTATCAAGTTTCCGATTAATACAATTATAGCATGAATAATAAACATTTATCATGAAATAAGGAAATATAAAATAGCAACTTTATTATTGCCTCTAGGGCATATTTCCTTTAGAAGCAACCTTGTCTATCCCACCATGGCCATCGCCCACGAAGGACTTGCCTCACTCGGGTATATCTTCATGAAGTAGGCGATCTCCTTGCCCTTAAAAACTTATTGGTTCAACTCCACAATCTTGTCAAAGGCTCCCAAGCGACACCTAACCAATCTAGGAGACACAAATCTTCAAAAGGTAACAGATGGTGTGATGATGATGAACTCCTTGCTCTTTTGCTTCAAATCATAGCCTCCCCAACACTCAACTCTCTCTCACAGATTTGGATATGGTGGAAAGATTATTTGAGTGGAAAGCAACTTGGGGAAGACTAGAGATCAAGATTCTTGTGGTAGGATTGGTATATCTTGGTCTCAACACATGAGTAGGTGGTTCTCTCTTAGAAAATGTATGCTGGAAGAGTAGGCACGTTCTGATGGCTCTCTCACAAATGGATAAGGGGTGGAGGGGTATATATAGCCTCCACACAAAATCCAACCGTTACACAGATTTGACCCAACTCGGTCAGGCCGAATAGAAGAACTCAGTGGGGCCATTTCAGTTCAACATGTGAATGTAGAATCTCGGTAGGACCAACAGGAACAACTCGGGGACCGATGTTCTAGGACTAGGGATAAACCTCATCTCGGTGAGGCTGATTGCTTGAACTCGCTGAGACCAATTTCAGCAAAGAGCAACCAGAGAGTTGGTCAAGAAAACTCGGTGTGACTGATCGCTCATTTCGGTGAGACTGAAATGTTACAAAATAATCACAGAGAGTTTGCACGGCCATCTTGGTGAGACCGAGATCCGTATCGGTGTGACTGAACTATTAGGGCTTCTGGCAGTGGCTATGTCATGACAACTCGGTGGCGCCGAATAGAAAGAATCGGTGAGGCCGAGTTTCACTTAGGGTTTTGGAAATATTTGAAAATGAGGAAGTGGCTAAGGGTTTTGGAGCAATATCACTAAGCACTTGAGCAAGTAGACCATTAAGCAACACCTCATGCCCTTTTAATACTATTGGCTTTCCTTTAGATTTAATGTGATCTTGGATCACTAAAATATAAAATGAAGAGTCTTGAGCTTTTGCCAATACGTGTCCTTAGCATTCTGAGGGGTCCACATCTCTATGCCATGCCATTCATTAAACTTTTTGAAATATCAAACTTGAATGGATATTAGTTCAATGAGCTATATGTTGATATGAATTACCAAAACCACCCTCGGATTAGTTGCACTTTCAATAGGGGATCGCAACAGTTTTCACGGGTAGAGTATTCAGCCCAAATTTATTGATTCGACACAAGGGGAGCCAAAGAATATTCACGAGTATTAGCAGTTGAGTTGTCAATTCAACCACACCTGAAAGACTTAATATCTGCAGCAAAATATTTAGTAGCAAAGTGGTATGATAGTAACGGTAACAGTGGCAATAGTAGATGTAGCAGTTTTGTAGTGATTGTAACATCAGTAGCAACGAACATAACTTAGAAAAGATCAATATGAGACGAGCTTGTAGGCAATGGATCAGTGATGATATGTGTCGGATGATATTCATCATGTAAAAGCTATAACCTAGGGCAGCGATGAACTAGCTCCAATTCATCAATATAATGTAGGCATGTATTCCGTATATAGTCACACGTGCTTATCAAAAAGAACTTGCATGACATCTTTTGTCCTACCCTCCAATGGCAGTGGGGTCCTAATGGATACTAAGGGATATTAAGGCCTCCTTTTAATAGACAACCGAAACAAAGCATTAACACTTAGTGAACTAGATGATACCCCGCGCGTTGCTGTGGGACTTTATGATTTGTATGAGTAGATTCGAAGAAAAACATATACTGCATGAATGATTATTAATGCATTTTTAAATGTTGAACAAATATATTTCTACACAAACATAAAGAGAATTATCAGTAACATGCACTGATTCCTCTCCCAAGCAACTATGTTTAATTTGAGGAACATTGAAGTAATTCTACCACAGTCACTCCAAATGAGATAAAACTCGTGTGGCAAAGTCTTAACTGGAAAAATAATGTATGGGCATATGATAGTGCAGGTAAAGTACACCTAATAACTCAGCAGAGATATATGTTCCAAACATCCAAAGAGGTATCATGAATATTATAAATCGATATAGTTCTTTTAGATGTGAATGAAGCAGTGTTGTACAAAAAAACTAAATTTATTTATATATACTGGCATGATTACTTCTTTCAAAGACTTATACATGTAGGTTGTACCTTGTCTAGAAGTTCCCTACTCTAATGATTTTATCTTTTATTCGCAGCAAAGCAACAACTAGAAGTTGTGCTGTACTGCTGCTTAGCATTCTTGATTCTTCAAATAACTGAAATGGGAGAAAAGATTCTTCATATTTTACTCCAAATTTTTTTGGTTCATAGCCAATCCATTAAGATGGCTGATGAGTGGAAGTTGCAAGATCTCCTATGAAAGTGAGGCACGATAGTAAGGCAACCTGTTCTTCGATAATTGGAAGGAAAGTTTTAAACATGAAGCATGTACAACATCCGACAGAGCTAGGGAAACAACTTACAGTGCTTGTTATCTTTTGGATTTGTTTTGATGGTGTGCATGACAAAATGAACAATGAAACTCCATCCCTCCATCGACGGGATGGAAAATAATGCAAACATTCATTCATCTGCAAACATAATTACAGATGGCATGGAATAGGACCGGTGATGATGTATAGAGATAAGAGAGAAAATATGTTGATTAAAGTCAGAAGCAAATTGACAATCCCCAGCCCAGAGCATGCTCAAAATCTGGCTCCACCCTTGATCTTCACAATGAGACAATATCACCACCATGGTTACACGCCTACACCTCTCTATAATCAGATATTTCAGCAGGGTTTTTATGGCACCTCTCTATAATCAATAACTGGACCAAGATATGCAGTCTTTAAATTTCTATTAAAACTTCAATCTTGATTTAAAAATTAAAATTAACTACTACTATAGGTGATCCAAGAAATGAACTGGATGATGTTGTTTTACCAAACTATTTATCAAAAAGGTACTACTTCTCATGTCGAGGGTCAAATACCAAGAGATCCAACATTTCTAATAGCTAAAATATTCAAGAGAAAAGACAACGCTACCCACATAGACAAAAGATAACAGTGGTGGCAAAGAGGGAGCTTTTGAAACCTTCTTGTAAGCGGATGGTGACGGCGTGTGATGGGATGATGGTATCCCCCAGAAACCACCAGCTGCTTCGCACCCCACCATTTATTTTTGTACCACTACCTACGCACATCCCATGACAGATAGGTCAGGTTCAGTCGGCGGCGTAAGCCAATATATGGCAGGTGAGGCGCAAGAGAGACATACCATTTTTACGTAGTTGAATACTCTTAGCTTAATTGACTGATCGTTGCATGCTCTGGACTATATTCTTGATTACTGACTGCAGGCTTTCTTACCCTTGGTCATAATTATTTGGTGGAGCATATGGATGGAGCGAACTAACCGCATTTTGAACCTCCAAACATCGTCGTTCCTGCATAAGTGTGATTCCATTATTCTGGAGTTGGGTGATACGTCTCCAACGTATCTATAATTATTTTATTGTTCCATGCTATTATTTATGAAGTCTTGGATGTTTAATGGTCTTTACCATTCACTTTTATATCATTTTTGGGACTAACCTACTAACCCAAAGGCCCAGTCCAGATTGTTGTATTTTGCCTGTTTCAGGGTTTTGCAGAAAAAGAATATCAAACGGAGTCCAAACGGAATGAAACCTTCGCGAGAGATATTTTTGGAGAAAATAACGCCAAAGGGACTTGAGAACCACGTCAGGGGAGCCTCGGGGCATCCACGAGGGTGGGGGCGCCCCCCTGCCCAGGGCGCGCCCCCCTACCTCGTGGGCCTCCCGAGCACCCCTCGGTGTCCTCCTTCCTATATAAGTCTACGTACCCCGAAACCTTCGACAACAGAGAGAAAACCCTAATTTCACTGCCGTAACCTTCTGTTCCCGTGAGATCCCATCTTGGAGCCTGTTCTGGAGCTCCACCGGAGGGGGATCCATCACGGAGTTCTTCATCATCATCATCATCGCCCTCACCATGAGTTGTGAGTAGTTTACCACAGACCTTCGGGTCCATAGCTAGTATCTAGATGGCTTCTTCTCTCTCTCTGGATCTCAATAGAAAGTTCTCCTCGGTCTTCGAGGAGATCTATTCGATGTAATCTCTTTTTGCGGTGTGTTTGTCAAGATCCGATGAATTGTGAGTTTATGATCAAGGTTAACTATGAAAGATATTTGGTTCTTCTCTGAACTTTTTATGTGTGCTCATAATATCCTTGCAAGTCCCTTCGAATGATTAGTTTGGTTTGGCCTAGTAGATCTATAGTTCTTGCAATGGGAGAAGTGCTTGGCTTTGGGTTCAATCTTGTGGTGTCCTTTCCGAGTGACGGTAGAGGCAGCAAGGCACGTATTGTATTTTTGCCATCAAGGATAAAAAGATGGGGTCTATATAATATTGCTTGAGTTTATCCCTCTACATCATGTCATCTTGCTTAAGGCGTTACTCTGTTCTTATGAACTCAATACACTAGATGCATGCTGGATAGCGGTCGATGTGTGGAGTAATGGTAGTAGATGCAGAATCGTTTCGGTCTACTTGTCTCGGACGTGATGCCTATATACAATGATCATGCCTATATAGTCTCATAATTATTCGCTTTTCTATCAATTGCTCGACAGTAATTTGTTTACCCGCCGTAGAATATCGCTATCAAGAGAGAAGCCACTAGAGAACACTATGGCTCTTGGGTCTATTCTCAACATACCAATCTACATCTACTTTACTTTTATTGCTTTTATTTGATGTTCTTATAAACTAAAAATACCAAAAATATAAACTATCATCTCTATCAGATCTCACTTTCATAAGTGAACGTAAAGGGATTGACAACCCCTTATCGCGTTGGCTGCGAAGTTCTTATTTGCTTGTGCAGGTGCGACGGACTCGTGCGTGGTCTCCTACTGGATTGATACATTGGTTCTCAAAAACTGAGGGAAATACTTACGCTACTGTGTTGCATCTCCCTTTCCTCTTCGAGGGAATACAATGCAAGCTCGAGAAGTAGCAAGAAGAATTTCTAGCGCCGTTGCCGGGGAGGCTTACACAAAAGTCATATACCAAGTACCTATCACAAACCCTTATCCTTCGCATTACATTTATTTTCCTCTCGTTTTCCTCTCCCCCACTTCACCCTTGCCATTTTATTTGCCCTTCTTCTGACGTGTGTTTATCGTTCGCTTGCTTCTTATTTGCTTGTGTGTGTTGGATTGCTTGCTCGTCACTATGGCTCAGAACAATACCAAATTGTGTGACTCCTCCAATACCAACAACAATGATTTTATTAACACTCCGATTGCTCCTATTACCGATGCCGAATCTTGTGAGATCAATGCTGCTTTGTTGAATCTTGTCATGAAAGATCAATTTTCCGGCCTTCCTAGTGAAGATGCTGCTACCGATCTAAACAACTTTGTTGATTTGTGTGATATGCAAAAGAAAAGGGGTATGGATAATGATATTGTTAAATTGAAATTATTTCTGTTTTCACTTAGAGATTGTGCTAAAACTTGGTTTTCCTCTTTGCCTAGAAATAGTATTGATTCATGGAATAAGTGCAAAGATGCTTTTATCTCTAAGTATTTCCCTCCTGCTAAGATCATCTCTCTTAGAAACGATATTATGAATTTCAAGCAACTAGATCATGACCATGTTGCACAAGCTTGGGAGAGAATAAAATTGATGATACGTGATTGCCCTACGCATGGTTTGAATCTATGGATGATTATTTAGAACTTTTATGCTGGCTTGAATTTTGCTTCTAGAAATCTTTTAGACTTGGCCACGGGAGGCACTTTCATGGAAACTACCTTAGGATAAGCTAACAAACTCCTAGATAATATTATGGTTAATTATTCTCAATGGTACACCGAAAAATCTACTAGTAAAAAAGTGCATGCTATCGAAGAAATTAGTGTTTTGAGTGGAAAGATGGATGAACTTATGAAATTATTTGCTGCTAAGAGTGCTTCTTCTGATCCTAATGATATGCCTTTGTCCACTTTGATTGAGAATAACAATGAATCTTTGGATGAGAATTTTATTGGTAGGAATAATTTTGGTAACAATGCTTATAGAGGGAACCTTAATCCTAGGCCTTTTCCTAGTAATTCCTCTAATAATTATGGTAATTCCTACAACAACTCTTATGGAAAGATGTCTTCTGAATTTGAAACTAGTGTTAAGGAGTTTATGATATCACAAAAGAATTTCAATGCTATGCTTGAAGAAAAATTGCTTAAGGTTGATGAATTGGCTAGAAGTGTGGATAGAATTACTCTTGATGTTGATTCTTTGAAACTTAGATCTATCCCACCTAAGCATGATATCAATGAGTCTCTCAAAGCTATGAGAATTTCCATTGATGAATGCAAAGAAGAACTGCTAGAATGTGTGCTAAAAGAGAGGATTATATTAAAGCGTGTTCTTCTAGTTATCATGAAAATAAAGATGATGATCTGAAAGTTATTGATGTGACTCCTATTAGATCATTGTTTTCTAGTATAAATTTTGATGAAGGTAGGATTGGATATGATTCTGCTTCAAGGTGTCCCAATGATTCAGAGTTTCTAGATCTTGATGCTAAAATTGCTAAAAGTGGAAGTGAAGAAATTAAAACTTTGCATAGTGATGAACCCACTACATTGGATTTCAAGGGATTCAATTATGATAATTGCTCTTTGATTGATTGTATTTCCTTGTTGCAATCGTGCTAAATTCTCCGCATGCTTATAGTCAAAATAAAGCTTTCACCAAACACATAGTTGATGCTTTGATGCAATCTTATGAAGAAAAACTTGAGTTGGAAGTTTCTATCCCTAGAAAGCTTTATGATGAGTGGGAACCTACTATTAAAATAAAAATAAAAGATCATGAATGCTATGCTTTGTGTCATTTGGGTGATAGTGTCTCCACTATCCCAAAAACTTTGTGTGATTAGCTAGGGTTCCATGAACTTAATGATTGTTCTTTAAATTTGCATCTTGCGGATTCCACTATTAAGAAACCTATGGGAAGAATTAATGATGTTCTTATTGTTGCCAATAGGAATTATGTGCCCATAGATGTCATTGTTCTTGATATAGATTGCAATCCTTCATGTCCTATTATTATTGGTAGACCTTTCCTTAGAACGATTGGTGCAATTATTGTTATGAAGGAAGGAAATATTAGATTCCAATTTCCATTAAGGAAAGGCATGGAACACTTTCCTAGAAAGAAAATAAAATTACCATATGAATCTATCATGAGAGCCAATTATGGATTGCCTTCCAAAGATGGCAATACCTAGATTTATCTTGTATCGTGTCTAGCTAGGGGCGTAAAACGATAGCGCATGTTGGGAGGCAACCCAATTTCATATTTTTTTTGTTTTTGCTGCCGTTAGGGAATAAATATTGCATCTAGCTTCTGTTTAGATGTGGTTTCATGTTTTGTTTAGTGTTTGTGCCAAGTAGAACCTTTGGGAAGACTTGTGTGAAGTTTATGTGATCTTGCTGTGAAAAACACAATCGTTAGCGCTCACTAGAATGGTCATAAGATTTTACTGGAGCGTGTTATTTAGTTGATTCCTTTTGCAGATGATTAATAGACAAATTCCTCATGTGTACCAATTTAGTTTGATTTCTTTGGAGTTACAGAAGTATGCGAAACCTGCAGATTACTACAGACTGTTCTGTTTTTTACAGATTCTGTTTTTCGTGTGTTGTTTGCTTATTTCAATGCATCTATGAGTAGTATTGGGAAGTATGAATCATAGAGAAGTTGGAATACATTAGGTTTAACACCAATATATACAATGAATGAATTCATTGCTGCACCTTTGAGTAGTGATTTGTTTTCTTATACTAGCGGAGCTCACGAGAATTTTTGTCTAAGTTTTGTGTTGTGAAGTTTTCAAGTTTTGAGTATTGCTTTGATGGACTATGGAACAAGGAGTAACAGAGGCCTAAGCTTGGGGATGCCCATGGCACCCCAAGTAAGTTCAATATAATCAAAAGCCTAAGCTTGGGGATGCCCCGGGAAGGCATCCCCTCTTTCGTTTTCATCCATCGGTAACTATACTTGGAGCTATATTTTTATTCGCAACATGTTATGTGTTTTGCTTGGAGCGTCTTGTATAATTTGAATCTTTGCTTGTTAGTCTGTCACAATCATCCTTGCTGTACACTCCTATTTGAGAGAGTTAAATATGGCCTAGGAATTGTTAGAACACTCTATGTGCTTCACTTTTATCTTTTGAGTTGAATAGTTTTTGCTCTAGTGCTTCATTTATATCTTTTTTAGCACGGTGGTGGTAATATTTTGTAGAAATTGTTGAACTCTCATGCTTCACTTATATCTATTTGAGAGTCTATTAAAAACAGCATGGTAATGTGTTTAGGCTAAAAAACTAGTCTTCACATGATAGACATCCAATGTCAATGTAGTAAAAATCTTCACACTAAGTGCATTGAATATGATGAGATGTTGGATAGTTGATAATTGTTTTGAGATATGAGGATAGTGATATTAGAGTCATGCTAGTGGAGTTATTATGAAATTGAGAAATGCTTGTGTAAAGGTTAGTGATTCCCGTATCATGCACGTATGGTGAACCGCTATGTGACGAAGTTAGAGCATGAGGTATTTGTAGAGTGCCAACCTTTGTGTGGAGGTCAGGGGCGCGCGATGGTTAACTCCTACCAACCTCCCCCCTAGGAGCATGCGTTGATTGCTTTGTTTTGATGACTCGTGGATTTTTGCAATAAGTATATGAGTTCTTATGACAAATGTTGAGTCCATGGATTATACGTACTCTCACCCTTCCACCATTGCTACCCTCTCTTGTACCGCGCAACTTTCGCCAGTGCCATAAACCACTATATATCCTTCCTCAAAACATCCACCTTACCTACCTATCATGGCATTTCCATAGCCATTCCGAGATATATTGCCATGCAAATTTCCATCGTTTCGTTCATATGACACGCATCATATTGTCATATTGCCATGCATGATCATGTAGTTGACATCGTATTTGTGGCAAAGCCACCATGCATAATTTTCATATTTGTCACTCTTGATTCACTGCACATCCCGGTACACCGCCGGGGGCATTCATGTAGAGTCATACTTGTTGTAGTATCGAGTTGTAATTTCGAGTTGTAATAAAAGTGTGATGATCATCATTATTAGAGCATTGTCCCATGTGAGGAAAGGCCAATAAAAAAAGAGATGGCCCAAAAAATAGAGAGGGGCTAATAAAAAAAGAGAGAAAGCCCCTCCAAAAAAATGAGAGAAAAGAGAGAAGGGACAATTGCTACTATCTTTTTCCACACTTGTGCTTCAAAGTAGCACCGTGATTCTTCATTGTAGAGAGTCTCGTGTTTAGTCACTTTCATATAATAGTGGGAATTTTCATTATAGAACTTGGCTTGTATATTCCAACGATGGGCTTCCTCAAATGCCCTAGGTCTTCGTGAGCAAGCAAGTTGGATGCACACCCACTAGTTTCTTTTGTTGGGCTTTCATACTTAGCTCTAGTGCATCCGTTGCATGGCAATCCCTACTCACTCACATTGATATATATTGATGGGCATCTCCATAGCCCGTTGATACGCCTAGTCGATGTGAGACTATCTCCCTCCTTTTTGTCTTCTCCACAACCACCTCTATTCCACCCATAGTGCTCTATCCATGGCTCACGCTCATGTATTGCGTGAAAGTTGAAAGGTTTGAAAAGATAGAGTATGAAAACAAGTGCTTGGCTGAAATCGGGGTTGTGCATGATATGAATATTTTGTGTGATGAAGAGGGAGCATAGCCAGACTATATGATTTTGTAGGGATAACTTTCTTTAGCCATAGTATTTTGCGAAGACATGATTGCTTTGTTAGTATGCTTGAAGTATTATTATTTCTTATGTCAATATAGACTTTTATCTTGAATCTTTCAGATCTGAACATTCATGTCACAATTAAGAGAATTACATTGAAAAACTATATTGGTTAGCATTCCACATCAAATATTCTTTCTTTATCATTTACCTACTCGAGGACGAGCAGGAATTAAGCTTGGGGATGCTTGATACGTCTCCAACGTATCTATAATTTTTTATTGTTCCATGCTATAATTTATGAAGTCTTGGATGTTTAATGGGCTTTATCATTCACTTCTATATCATTTTTGGGACTAACCTACTAACCCAAAGGCCCAGTCCAGATTGTTGTTTTTTGCCTGTTTCAGGGTTTTGCAGAAAAAGTATATCAAACGGAGTCCAAACGGAATGAAACCTTCGCGAGAGATATTTTTGGAGAAAATCACGCTAGAGGGACTTGAGAACCACGTCAGGGGAGCCTCGGGGCATCCACAAGAGTGGGGGGCGCGCCCCCTGCCCAGGGCGCGCCCCCCTACCTCGTGGGCCCCCCGA
>LR738712.1:486554918-486618460 GCA_902687465.1 Secale cereale
CCCCGGTGTCCTCCTTCTTCCTATATAAGTCTACATACCCCGAAACCTTCGACAACAGAGAGAAAACCCTAATTCCACCACCGTAACCTTCAGTTCCCGTGAGATCCCATCTTGGAGCCTGTTCCGGAGCTCCACCGGAGGGGGATCCATCACGGAGTTCTTCATCATCATCATCATCGCCCTCACCATGAGTTGTGAGTAGTTTACCACAGACCTTCGGGTCCATAGCTAGTATCTAGATGGCTTCTTCTCTCTCTCTGGATCTCAATACAAAGTTCTCCTCGGTCTTCGAGGAGATCTATTCGACGTAATCTCTTTTTGTGGTATGTTTGTCGAGATTCGATGAATTGTGAGTTTATGATCAAGGTTATCTATGAAATATATTTGGTTCTTCTCTAAACTTTTTATGTGTGCTCATAATATCCTTGCAAGTCTCTTCAAATTATTGGTTTGGTTTGGCCTACTAGATCTATAGTTCTTGCAATGGGAGAAGTGGTTGGCTTTGGGTTCAATCTTGCGGTATCCTTTCCCAGTGACAGTAGGGGCAGCAAGGCACGTATTGTATTGTTGCCATGGAGGATAAAAAGATGGGGTTTATATCATACTACTTGAGTTTATCCCTCTACATCATGTCATCTTGCTTAAGGCGTTACTCTGTTCTTATGAACTCAATACACTAGATGCATGCTGGATAGCGGTCTATGTGTGGAGTAATAGTAGTAGATGCAGAATCGTTTCGGTCTACTTGTCTCGGATGTGATGCCTATATACAATGATCATACCTAGATAGTCTCATAATTATTCGCTTTTCTATCAATTGCTCGACAGTAATTTGTTTACCCGCCGTAGAATATCGCTACCATGAGAGAAGCCACTAGAGAACACTATGGCCCCCGGGTCTATTCTCAACATACCAATCTATATCTACTTTAGTTTTATTGCTTTTATTTGTTGTTCTTATAAACTAAAAATACCAAAATATAAACTATCATCTCTATCAGATCTCACTTTCGTAAGTGAACGTAAAGGGATTGACAACCCCTTATCGTGTTGGCTGCGAAGTTCTTATTTGCTTGTGCAGGTGCGAGGAACTCACGCGTGGTCTCCTACTGGACTGATACCTTGGTTCTCAAAAACTGAGGGAAATACTTACGCTACTGTGCTGCATCTCCCTTTCCTCTTTGAGGGAATACAACGCAAGCTCGAGAAGTAGCACTGGGCACCTTGCGGGCGGTAGGATCAAGAGTGTCCGGTGGCTGGGTAATCATGGCTAAGAAAAGTTTAACCAGTCTACGCCTTTGCTGCTTTGCAGCTTTCAATCACTAATCGTCTAATCCTACTTATCCTTCTACTGCAATTTCATCCTTCTTTATTTCCTTCTATCGACCTTGCACAGTGGATCTGTAACTGAATGTTTCACCTCATTTTGAGGTGTGCTCCCATTCTTAATTAATGAAAACAGTGTTTCCCTCAAAGAAATTTAATGAAAACAGTGATCTAGTTGTGTTTCTTAAAAAAAATAAAGAAGAGCACAAGAACTTGACAAAAGCCTTATTCAGAAGAAAAGAAGAGCTTGACCACAGAAGAAATGGGACACCGTCGTGGCCTCCTCCAGATCGTCATCTTTGGATCAAGGCAGAAGAAGCAGGCTGGTCGTTGGGGCCACGGACACATTCGTCGCTGGCTGTTGGGCAAGGGAGGAGGGTGGGAGCCGTGTGTCGTGGGAACGTATCTGACAGTAAAGGTAGGGGGTATGTAGGATGTAGAGTCCTAGCTACGTCAAGGTTGTGACACTGATTTACGAGTTCAGGACCCTCTCGGAGGAGGTAACAGCCCTACGTCTCCGTGCCACAGTGGCTCTGTCGATTGGTATGAGGTATGGTTACAAGGGGTGCAAACCCTTGTGCCTGAGAGGAGGGGTGGCTTATATAGAGTGTGCCGGACCCTCTCATCCCTCAGTTACACAAGGGTTCAATGTGAGTTAAGTCTTTGACGTCACTGGCAACGCTCATACTAAATGCTATTAAAGGTGACGGAGTAAATGCTTGTCTGTTGCCATCCCGGAGTGACCCTGTGCATTCTACCCTCCGAGTGAGTTCTTGTGACATCGAGTGGAAATGGGTTATCCAAGTAATATCTCTCGTTGAGTGTATTACGCTTCCAAGGGTTTCAGTCGGTACTCTCTGTGGAGTTCTTTTTAGGCCTTGAGTCCTCGTACGACGACCTTGGGTAGGACGTATAGGTCAGGCCTAAGCCCCTACCCGAGGTACATGTCTTCGTCATTAGCCCCCGAATGGATTGAGGGTCAACTGGAGGAAGGCTTTAGAGGTAGACCCAACTCAACCCAGCGTTCCGAGCGAACTTTCTGGGGTGCCCGGAGGCGTGTTCACGATTTGCCTCTCCGCCAGTCGCCTCCATCCATTCTTGTCTTCAGGAATTGCCGAGTGAATTCATTATGTATGTCTTCGAGTAGGTCGGGCCTGGATATCTCCGGCGCGATTTGCTTGCTCTGCGATTCCCGGATCTCCCGGGATTCGAAATTTGGAGAAGCGCGCGGGAAGGGACAGGACGTGGCGCAATAAATGAGGCAAGAGGATAGGGGCTCCTCAATCCCTGCGCCACCTTTTTCGCCACGTATCGAGCAGCCGCCTATTACGGGATGCGGCCGAATCGCCTGGGCCCGCAGGTCAGCCACTCAGAAACGCGACCATAAAAGGCTTCGTTGTCAATGCGCAGTACTGTGCCTCCCGTTTGCTCCTTCTTCTACTTCTCCGCCTCACCTCCTCCATTTCCTCACTCCTCAACCGGCCCCCCTCGAGCTTTCCATCAATGGCGAAGGACAAGCCCGCGGAGAAGTCAGCGGCTAAGGGCAAGAAGCCGGCGAAGGGGTCGACCTCGCGGTCCGGCCTGCCTCCTGGCTGGAGGGGGACTGGATCCGCTCCACCATCACAGAGGAGGATCTGGAGGGCCTCGCCGCCGACGCCCTGATTGCGCATTGGTCGAGGAGGTTGTCGAAGGGGGAGACCAAGCCCGAGCCATGGGAGGGTGAGCACGTGCTTCTCACCACCCACGAAGACCGAGGTCTTTCCTTGCCCCCTCATCCATTCTTTCGCGCCTTTTTGAACTTATTTGGTGCTCAAATCCAACACTTTCCCCCAAATACAATTTCCTATCTTGTTGCATTCATTGCGATGTGCGAGAGCTTCTTGGGGTGTCAACCCGATTGGGGGTTGTTTAAGCATATTTTCACTTGCCGATCTCAGTCGGTGAAAAAGGCTAATCCGACTGATGATAAGACGCACGTGATTCAGATGTGTGGGGGTTGGGGATCCAGATGAGAGGTAGGAGCACCTTTCCCGCTATGAAATTTCCTGAGTCATTCAGGGGATGGCAGTCGACCTGGTTCTACTGCAAGGACATCCCAACTCCTGGTTATCCGACTGGGCTTCCCCCTTTCACTCTAGAGAGACTCAGCAACCCACATTCCATGCTCATTTCTACGGAGGAGAAGGGTGAAGTTGTTGTTCTAGTCGACGACGTCGTTGCACTAGTTCAGGGTGGAGTGACGGGCTTGGATCTGTTGGAGGTGTTTCTCAGTCGACGCATCCAACCTTTGCAAGCCCGCGATCACCCCCTATGGATGTACTCGGGCCTAGAGGACACCGCTCGGGTCCACCCGGAGGAGGTCGCCGAGGAGAGGTGGCTCAGCGGTTAACGAGCATCACTAGTAACAAGGACAACCCCCGAGGAGCCAAAACGATTTTGCCATTCGACACCGAGCACGCCCCAGAAGAGGTTAAACACCACTTGTCGAGTGATTTTCTGTTGTAATCTTTCATATGCAGTTGTTCTTGGATTGGACTAACATTTTTGGCTGGTACCTCGCAGGTCTTCGCGAGGATGTATTCCATGCTGAACGGAGAGCAGCACCTTGAAGAAGAAGGAAGTGAAGATGGAAGCGCCAACATCGATTATGTTGATGAGAGTGACGACGATAGCGAGGACTCGGACAACAGCGAGGAGGTCGAGTCACCACCCCGCACCAAAAGGCACTCCAAGCAATCGCAGAACCCCGCGGGTGGCCACGATAAGGCAGCGGCGTCGAGTGCTAGAATCCCAAGTCGCACTCGAACGTCGACCCCAGAACCGACTGAGAAGACTGCGAAGCAGGCCAAAGTCGCCGCAATCAAGCCTTGGAAGTCCTTGCCCAAGATCAAGGTGGTCGTACCTGTCACTTCGGGGTAAATGTTTCTTTTCTTTGCAATCTATTGTTGTCGTAAATTCTTTACTTGTCTGACCGAGTGGAATTATGTACATTCAGGGCCGCTACTTCTGCAACATCCATATGGAGATTGACGAAGAGCAAGGCGATGCGGATACTGCCAACATAGTCACTTCTCGAGCAGGTATGCTACTATGGGCGTGCTTGCCCTTTGTCAACCGTTTTGAGTGGTCGACTAGAATCTCACTCAAAGTACTTGTAGTACCAACAAAGGTTATCCAGCTTTCGGATGATGATGAAGAGGAGCCCAGAGGAGCGCGGGGAGGAGGGGAAGGGCCTCGAGCAGGAGAGTGTCTGCCAACCGTACGCCTCGCTCGTCTGCTGAGCCTATCGTTCCGGAGCTCGGTGGCTCATCTCGAGTTGCTGTTTCTTTTGCAGACCCCTTGTCGACTGACCGGCCACCCGTGTCGACTGTTCAAACTTCGGGTCTAACTGGGCAGCCTCAAGCTCCGACCCCGCCAGTGGCGTCATCAGCTCCGACTCAGTTCACTGTGCATCACATCCTTGAGGACCAGATAGGCGCTACCAAGGAGGCGATGATCCAAGCCGGAGTGTTGATGGACCGAATGAAGGTGGTGTATGAGGCCAGCAGGGCTGCTTACGACGCCAACTCTGCTCTTCAGACCAATGTTTGAGTAAGTGGGACTGTAAGTTGATTACTAATTGTCTCTTAAGCTTCAACCTTGTCTTTCTTAGGATATGCTACCAGAAAAATGTTGCTTTATCATCCACGAGATGCTAGTGGGTGAGCGTTTTGGAACCTTTAATGTGCATCCAACATAGGTCTGAACCTTGCGTCCGTCTGTGGATAAGCGTTTTGAAACCTTTAATGTGCATCTATTATAGGTCTGCAATGACTTTGCGTCTGTACACCCACTAGGTGTTTAGTTTGATTGTGTAGCTCCTCCACTCGAGTTACTCAAGTTGTGTCGAGCGGGTATATGATCCACTCGGGCTGGGCATGCCATGCCGAGTGAGAAGTCAAAACCAGTGGGGGCATGTTGAGTGCACCCACTGGGTGTAGTCCCCGAGACCGTCGTTGAATGTGTGATTCGGCGGGGGTCTTCAATTTACAGTTGTTTGTAAGTCTTCACTCGGTCGGCAAACCGTGCGGAGTGAGAAATCGAACCAGTGGGGGCACGCTGAGTGCATCCACTGGGTGTAGTCCCCGAGACCGCTGTCGACTGCTGGCAGTCGGTGGTGATCTTAGAACAAATCATTTCTCCTTGTGATGTTTGTTTTTTTTTACTTGGGCCGGGCAGGCCGTGCCGAGTGAGAAATCAGAACAAGTGGGGGCACGCTGAGTGCACCCACTGGGTTTAGTCCCCGAGACCGCCTTCGGATGTTTGATTCAGCGGTGGTCTTAGAACTCTTTTTGTATTGGCTGTCTGAACTTGCCTATCTTTATTTGTTCCTATAGATTGACTTGCCCTTTGGTTGATTATAGAAATCTTGTGAACTTGGTGCCCAATATGCTGCCTTGGAGAAGGAGAAGATCTCGCTCCAGGTGGAGCTGAAGGCCATCAAGAAAAAGTTGGAGCATTCTCAAACTGAGGTGAAGACCATGGGAGGTAACTTTTCCGTCAACTGAGAGCTCCATTGCCTTCTCACTTTACTCCTTGAATTAAGTAACTCCACTCGAACAGATGTACGTAGTGAAAACCGCCGGCTTCAAGCTCGACTCATGACTGTTGTTTCTTTGGACACAGTGAAGAAGGCCCTGTAAGCGAAGGATAATGACCTTGCCGCAGCACAGAAGACGGCCAGAGAGAAAACTGAAGTAGCCAATAGGAAACTGGCTTTAGTCGACAAACTTGAAGAGGTAAATGCAACTCTGAGGACTGCAGTTGAGAAACTGAAGAAGGAAGCCGCTCAATTGTGCAAGGAGAGGACAGCTCTATCAGACAAGGTCGACCGGTTCACTCGAAAGAGGAATGAGCTGGAGGAATACTTGGGGAGCCTTGCGTAGAATTTGTACATCATGCTTGAAGGTATTTTCCATCGCCCGATTGAACATGTTTCTAGGCACACCTGAAGTAACACCTCTTGTGGAATGTAGTCGACTCATATTTTTGCTCTTTGTGCAGAATTTTGTCAGAGCTTTGACCAGGAGACAGAACAAATCGAAACTAGCCTGGACCCTTCCCATTCGCTCGTTGGTGATGCGGCTGCCATGAATGTGCCGAGGCTCGAAGCGCGTCTTGAGGGTGTCGTAGGATACATTGCACGACTAAAAGTTGCACTGGCGGGGATAGACAAAGAGTTATGGCTGGAGGATCAACTTCAGAATGACCTCGAGTCACTGATGACTCGACTCAATGACCTCCTGAACTGAGTGCAAGCATGGAAAAAGTCCGCTGCCCGCTGCGGAGCTGATGTGGCGCTTTCACTCGTGCGTGTCCATTGCAAGGAGGCGAGAGAAGACAAGTTGAAGACTCTGCAGGTGGCAAACACGAAGAAACTTCAATTTTAGAGTTTCATGGAGACCTTCCTTGATGGAGCCACTCACATTGTGGATGGCATCGATCTGGACACTTTCGTCGAGCCTGCCAGCCCTCCCGCGGAGTGAAAAACTTTTTATGATCTGAACTCATTTGCCTCGGGATGCCGAGTGATCCTGTAAAGGCATAAACTTCCTTGGGCGCTTTGCCCAGATACTATTGCTTTGGATGCTTTGGAACTTGGAGGATTTATCTGAATATTTGCTCATTTGGTTGATCCTTGCTGTGTTTTTAACTTAGGCCAGGACTGGCTCACGGCTAAGTTCCCGAGTGAGAGGGAAGCGCTCACTCGGAGAAGTTTTTAAACTTAGGTGAGGACTGGCTAGCGGCTAAGCCCCCGAATGAGAGGGATGCTCTTACTCGGAGTATTTTTTAACATAGGCAAGGACTGGCTTGCGGCTAAGCCCCCGAGTGAGAGGAATGCTCCCACTTGGAGTAGTTTTTAACTTAGGTGAGGATTGGCTCGCGGTTAAGTCTTCGAGTGAGAGGGATGCTCTCACTCGGGGTAGTTTTTAACTTAGGCGAGGACTGGCTCACAGCTAAGCCCCCGAGTGAGAGGATTGCTCTCACTCGGAGTAGTTTTTAACTTAGGCGAGGATTGGCTCGCGGCTAAGTCTCCGAGTGAGAGGGATGCTCTCACTCAGAATAGTTTTTAACTTAGGCAAGGACTGGCTCGCGGCTAAGGCCCCGAGTGAGAGGGATGCTCTCACTCGGAGTAGTTTTCAACTTAGGCGAGGATTGGCTCGCGGCTAAGCCCCAGAGTGAGCGGGATGCTTTCACTCGGACTGGTATTTAACCTAAGCGAGGACTGGCTCGCGGCTAAGCCCTCGAGTGAGAGGGATGCTCTCACTCAGAGTAGTTTTTAACTTAGGCAAGGAGTGGCTCGCGGCTAAGCCCCCGAGTGAGAGGGATGCTCTCACTCGGAGTAGTTTTAACTTAGGCGAAACCGGATTTCGCAGCTAAGCCACCCACTTGGGGGGATTTAAGCACACGTTTAGACGGAAAATAATCATTAGGGACTGCGAGAGCCAAGTCTTGATAACAATCGAAAAGGGTACTTTTACTACATCCCGGCTATTCGAGAACTAGGTGTAGAATCGACAAAGGAGATCGGCGTTCCATGTGTGTGGTTCGTCGATTCACTTTGTAAGATTGTAAAGGTGGTAAGCCCCATTGTGTAACACCTTGGTGACGATGAAGGGGCCCTCCCACGCGGGGGCTAGCTTGTGGGGTCGTTGTTGATCCACTCGGAGTACTAGATCTATCTCCTGAAAGGCTCGACTTCTGACATTTCTATCATGGAATCGACGAAGGCCTTGCTGGTATATCGTCAACCGAATCAGAGCCATCTCGCACTCTTCTTCAAGGAGATCGACGGCATCCTGTCGCGCTTGTTTTGCCTCAGCTTCCGAGTAAAGTTCCACTCGGGGCGCACTGTGGAGGAGGTCAGTCGGGAAGACAGCTTTAGCCCCATACACCATGAAGAAAGGTGAGCGCTCAGTGGATCGGTTTGGAGTCGTCCTTAGACCCCACAAAATAGATGGCAATTCAGTGACCCAAGCGTCGGCTACGTGTTCAAGGTTGCGCATGAGTCGAGGCTTCATCCCTTGGAGACCAAGACCATTCGCTCTTTCTGCTTGACCATTTGACTGCGGGTGGGCAACAGACACGTACTCCACCCGAGTGCCTTGGGAGGCGCAAAAATCTCTGAATTCTTTCGAGTCAAAGTTAGAGCCATTGTCCGTGATGATGTTGTGCAGAACCCCGAACATGAAAACCAATTTCCTCATGAAACTGATGGTCGTGCGTGAGTCTAGCTTCTTGATGGGCTTGGCTACAATCCACTTGGTAAATTTGTCGACTACTACGAGCAAGTGAGTGAATCCACTTCTGCCAGTACGCAACGGCCCAACCATGTCCAGGCCCCAAACGGTGAAGGGCCAGATGAGTGGAATTGTCTTCAAGGCAGACGCGGGCTTGTGAGACATGTTGGCATAGAATTGACACTCGTTGCAATGCTTGATGATTTCCTTAGCAGCTTCATTGGCGCGTGGCCAATAGAAACCGGCCTAGAATGCTTTGGCCATGATGGTTCGAGAGGATGCATGGTGACCACATGTTCCCGAATGGATTTCTTCAAAAATCAGTCGACCTTCCTCTAGAGAAATGCAACGCTGAGCCACTCCAGTTATATTTTCCTTGTAAAGTTGTTCGTCCATGACCGTGAAAGCTTTGGACCTGCGGACAATCTGGCGTGCTTCGACCTCGTCTTCTGGAAGCTCATGTCTGAGCAAATAAGTGATGTATGGCACGGTCCGGTCGGGTGTGATCACTAGAACCTCCATAACCAGATCAATGACAGTGGGAACCTCGATTTCAAACGGATCAGAGGAGCTTTTCGCCTGGGGAGACTCTTCCGTGAACATATCCTCCTATACTGGCGAGGAGTACAGGTGCTCAAGGAACACATTGCTAGGAACATACTTTCGAGTGGAACCTATCTTTGCCAGCTCGTCGGCCTCCTGGTTCTTGGCGCCAGGGACGTCATGGAGTTCCAAACCTTCAAACTTTTCCTCTAACTTTCTCACTGCATTGCAATATCCTATCAAGGCGGGGCTTTTGACATCCCACTCTTTCATCGCTTGATTAACTACCAAATCCGAGTCACCATAAACCATTAGGCGGCGGACGCCGAGTGAGATGGTCATGCATAACCCATAGAGAAGTGCTTCATATTCAGCTTCATTGTTAGAGGAATCAAAGTGAACCTGGAGAGCGTAGCTGAGTCAGTCGCCTCTTGGAGACACCAGGACCACACCTGAACTGGAACCATTGAGCATTTTGGATCCACTGAAGAACATGGTCAAACGTTCTGAGTGAACCTGAGTCGGTTGCTGCTGCTCGATCCATTCGGCCAAGAAATCGGCCACCGCCTGGGATTTGATCGCCTTATTCGCTTCAAACTTGATGTCAAAAGGGAGAAGTTCAATTGCCCACTTGGCCACTCGACCGGTCGCATCTTGATTGTTTATGATCTTAGACAATGCAGTGTCACTGATGACTGAAAACGAGTGGTCTTGAAATAATGGGCAACTTTCTTCGCGGTCAAGTAAATCCCATACACGAGCTTCTAGTAGTGTGGATACCTCTGCTTGGACGGAGTCAAGACCTCAGAAACATAATACACGGGGGGTTGCACTTTACATGCCTTGTCTTCTTCCTCCCGCTCGATAGTAAGCATCATGCTGACAACTTGGTCGGTTGCTGCTATGTATAAGAGCAGAGGTTCCTTGTTGTTCGGGGCAGTGAGCACCGGCTGGGTGGAAAGCAGGGCTTTGAGATCCACAAAGGTTGCTTCAGCTTCAGGAGTTCACTCGAATTTATCTGATTTCTTCATCAATTGGTAGAGAGGTAGTGCCTTCCCTCCAAGACGGGAAATGAATCGACTCAGCGCAGCGAGGCAACCTGTGAGTGTCTGGTTGTCATGCACATGCTCTAGACGTTTCATTCGAACAATTGCGTTGATCTTCTCGGGATTGACATCTATCCCTCGTTCGAAAACAAGAAAATCGAGTAATTTCCCTCCTGGCACTCCGAATGCGCATTTGGACGGATTCAATTTGATGGCGTACCTTCTCGGGTTAGCAAAGGTTTCAGCTAGATCGGTCAGCAGGTCGGAACCCTTATGCGACTTGACCACGATATCATCCATATATGCTTCCACATTCAGACTGATCTGAGTGAGCAGGCACTTCTGGCTCATGAAAGTGGCACCTGCATTTTTTAGGCCGAATGGCATAGTGATATAGCAAAAGCACCTGAATGGGGTGATGAAGGCCGTTTTTATTCATCTAGCCCAAACATTTGAATCTGATGGTATCCGGAATACGCATCGAGAAAAGAAAAGTGTTAACATCCCGCAGTCGAGTCAACAATCTGATCGATGCGGGGGAGCGGAAAATGATCTTTCGGGCAGGCCCAATTGATATGCTTGAAATCAATACACATGCGGAGTAAATTATCCTTCTTGGGCACCATGACGAAGTTTGCGAGCCACTCGGAGTGGTAGATCTTGCTTATAAACTCTGATGCAAGAAGCTGAGCCACCTCTTCTCCAATCGCCTTCCTTTTCTCCGCGGTGGACCGACGGAGATGTTCTTTGACAGGTTCAGCCTTTGAGTCGACAAGCAAACGGTGCTCAGCCAGTCCCCTAGGTACACCCGGCATGCCTGATGGTTTCCATGCGAAGATGTCCCAGTTCTCATGGAGGAACTGGATGAGCGCGGCTTCCTATTTGCTGTCGAATGTCATTAAAATGTGAGTCGGTGCAGCATTGGGGTCTTCTGGGTGAATATGGACTGGCTTCGTCTCTCCACCAGAATGCAATGCAGACTCTTAAGCAGGCTTCTTGGCTCGAAGCAAGGCACTAGGATCGGCTCTCTTTTTGTACCCCTCTAGCTCCACTACTGCCATCTGCTCATCGGCAATTTTGCAACCTTTCTGGAGGCATTCTTCCGCTCTCTGCCTGTTGCCAGTGACTGTAATCACTCCTCTAGGCCCGGGCATCTTCAACTTGAGGTATACATAACATGGGCGGGCTATGAAACGTGCATACGCTGGTCTGCACAGAATAGCATGATTGTCACTTTGAAAATCCACCACCTCGAAAGTCAGCTTCTCTTTGCGGAAATTCTTCGAGTCACCAAAGGTCACATCCAGAGCAATCTGGCCGAGTGATCTCGCCTTCTTCCCCGGGGTGACTGCGTGAAACGTCATATTGCTTTCACTGAGCCTGGACATCGGGATGCCCATCCCCTGAAGGGTTTCAGCGTATAAAATGTTCAGACCATTGCCGCCATCCATGAGAACCTTACCCAGTCGAGTGCCCTCGACAACTGGGTCTGACCACAAAAGCTTGTCGTCCTGGGGTAGCTACATGAGCTGGGTGATCCGACTGATCGAAGGTGATTGCAGTATGCGACCACTTAAGATATGTGCGGGTCGCCGGAGCGACCATGTTGACTTCGCGGTTGATAACTTTCAGTCGATTTTTGCCTCGACATCAACAAAAATCATCAGAGCGGCATTGACCTTTGGGTAGTTGTCTGTCTTCTCCTCATCCTCATCTTTGTCATGTTGGGGAACATAGTATTTCAAAAAAAATCCTATGAACATGCAAGATCTATCTAGGAGAAGCATAGCAACGAGCGGGAGAGCATGTTTGCGTACCCTCGTAGACCAAAAGCAGAAGCATTTAGTAACGCAGTTGATGTAATCGAACGTCTTCACGATCCAACTGATCCAAGTACAGAACGTACAGCGCCTCTAAGTTCTGCACACGTTTAGCTCGATGACGTACTCGCCTTCTTGATCCAGCAAGATGGGCGAAGTAGTAGATGAGTTCCAGCAGCACGACGGCGTGGTGACGGTTGGTGATGAAGAACAATCTCTGCAGGGCTTTGCCAAGCACTATAGAAACTAGACGGAGGATAAACTAGAGGGACGGGCTTGCCGGCACACGGCTTGGTGAATCTTGATGTGTTCCAGGTGCTAGCCCCGCCCCTCTATTTATATGTTGAGCCCTGGGGTCGTAACTTGGAGCAAAAGCCTTCTCAAAGTCGGTTTTTCCCGAAAGGCAAGACTCCCACTCGGACTCCAGGACCAAATGCCATAATCCTTGGTGTCTGGCCCAGACGCCATGGGCCTCGGCATCTGGCCCAGGGCCAGACACCAGGGTCTCCAGCGTTTGGCCCCCTGGCCTCCGCAAAACTCATTTTGTACCAACTTAATGCCCCGTTGGCTTGACCCCTTGTCCTAACCATATCATATATATATATATATCAATCTTTACCTCCGGACCATTTCGGAGCTCCTCGTCATGTCCATGATCTCTTCCGGGATTCCGAACAACATTCGTTCACCAACATACATAACTCATTCAATACTATATCGCCAATGAGACATTAAGCGTGCGGACCCTGCGAGTTCGAGAATTATGTAGACATGACCGAGACACCTCTCTGGTCAATAACCAATAGAGGAACATGGATGCCCATATTGGCACCTACATATTCTACAAAGATCTTTATCGGTCGAACCGTTATGACAACATACACAATTCCATTTGTCTGTCGGTATGTTACTTGCCCGAGATTCGATCGTCGTATCTTTATACCTAGTTCAATCTCGTTACCGGCAAGTCTCTTTACTTGTTTCGTAATACATCATCTCATGACTAACTCATTAGTCATTTGCTTGCAAGGCTCATTATGATGTGTAGTACTGAGAGGGCCCATAGATACCTCTCTGACACTCGGAGTGACAAATCCTATTCTCGATCCATGCCAACACCACAAACAATTTCGGAGACACCTGTAGAGCATACGTATAATCACCCAGTTATGCTGTGACGTTTGATAGCACACAAGGTGTTCCTCCGGTATTCGGGAGTTGCATAACCTCATAGCCATAGGAGCATGTATAAGTCATGAAGAAAGCAATAACAATAAAACTAAACGATCAAAGTGCTAAGCTAACGGATCGGTCTTGTCCATCACATCATTCTCCTAATGATGTGATCCCGTTGATCAAATGACAACACATGTCTATGGTTACGAAACATAATCATCTTTGATTAACGAGATAGTCTAGTAGAGGCATACTAGGGACACTCCGTTTTGTCTATGTATTCACACATGTATTAAGGTTTCCGGTCAATACAATTCTAGCATGAATAATAAACATTTATCATGATATAAGGAAATATAAAATAACAACTTTATTATTGCATCTAGGGCATATTTCCTTCAGTCTCCCACTTGCACTAGAGTCAATATTCTAGTTCACATCGCAATGTGATTTAACACCGATAGTTCACATCATCATGTGATTAACACCCATGGTTCACATCGCCATGTGACCAACATCCAAAGGGTTTACTAGAGTCAATAATCTAGTTCACATCGCCATGTGATGTAATGCCCAGGATGGGACTATATCTCCTACGTGTCGAGGCACGACTTAAAGATATAAGCCCATTCTGGAATGATCGCAAGTTTGGTACCTTTGCACAACTCATGTAAAAAATGGGGATGGAAAACCAAAAAAAATAGTTGGCTTACACTCGCCACATCACACAAATTCATTACATGTTCAAACATCATTCAAATAAACATCACAGCCCATTAAACCACAGGTCTAGATCGAATCCTAATAGAAGCTCTACTGATCAACCGGATAGTTCACGTAGTAACGGCTACGCTCCTCGTCGTACTCCCAGTCTAGCTCAGTGCCATCACCAGTGTAGCTCACCATCGTACCTGCATCTGGGGTGTTGAAGTAACTGTGAGCCATAGAGGACTCAGCAATCCCGTTCCCGGGTAACACGACTATTTAAACCTTGGGTGTGGAACAAGGCTGAAGAAAGAACAAGAGTCTGCAGCAGCACTAGCCTAGCTTACGTAAATGAGAGCAAGAAGAGAAGGTGCCTCGGTCGAGAGATGATCACGAAGTGATCCTAACTAAAGCAAGTCAAACATAACCCCACCGTGTTCATCTCCCGAAACCCCTTTCGGAAAATGACAGTCACGGTACTCACGCTGGTAGTGTATTGGAACATGGTGTCAAGTTTTCTACAACCGGATATTAACAAGCTCCCATCTGCCACATAACTGCGGGCACGGCTTTCGAAAGTTCATAACCCTGCAGGGGTGTTCCAACTTGGCCCATGACAAGCCCACGATCTGCGGAGTCGCAACTCCAAAGGTGGGAACACCCGAGTATTCTCGGAATCCCGTGCTCAAGATACTCCGAACTAAGGTAAGGCTAATCCAGCCAATCCTCCCGGCGTGCCGACACCCTGACAATAGCCGCGCGTATCTAGTCTCAGGCCACGACCGGATGGGCGATTCTACAGGTTTATATCAATCCTCGAGTTTCCTCGTGGTGACCCCGCAGAACCCCCGGTTTGGACCAACACTCATGAGGAGCACTGGCCCGGGGTTGCTGATTAAGAACTCGGGTTTGCAAGACCCTATGCAAGTTTTATTAGTTATTAGGCGAATAGTACCAATGTTGGGACTTGCTGGAAAAGACTTAGCACTTAGTGGTTTATCGAGGGGGTCCCATAACCCCAACCGTGTGAGGAACGCATAATCAAGGAACATAACACCGGTTTATACGGTTCCTAGCGGCATGAGTGGAACAAAACACCAAGCAAAAGGCTTAGCCTTCCACCCATTGCCAATATATAGATAATTTCATTTAATAATTAATATAGAGTGATATACCAACAAGCTTCAACAAGAAGCAAGAATCTTCAATCTTCACCTAAAACTAACAACGCTATAAGAGGGGCTGAGCGAAGCCTACGTATAGCCAATCAATGGTTTGCATAGGTAGGGTGGTTAAACAGGTTCATGGTTACAATAGGAGGCTGACAGGAAAAACATGGGCATCGAGGCAAATACTATAGAGCGATACTCTAGCAATAGGCAAAGATAGTAATGTTATCGGGGTTCGGTCATCTTGCCTGAAGAGTTGTCGATGGGATCGTAAGAAAGCTCCTCGTTCTCAACCTCAGTAGTAACCTCGTTCTCGTACTTGTACTCAGCTTCTGAATCTACTCAACACAAACACACAAGGCACGAAATCAACAAGATGCAATGCGCACACAAAATATGCTGGAAGCATGACTGATGCACTATGGGAGCACACGGAGCATGACAAAATGCGATCAAGCAAAATGCTTCAAAACATGATAACAACAGGATATTATGAATCTACATGAAAAATCACACAAGTTTCATATAGGACTTGCCCAAATCGGAGCTACGGGCTAAAAGTTACACACAAAACAATAAACATGCGAAAGCTGAAAATTACAGCCACATAGCAACTTTGGAGCAAGAAATAATTAAGTTACAACACTCAAACATCATGGCAATGAGCATGGACATAAACTAGACATATCCTACAGCAAATAAGTCCATTGGAGCATCCCCAAAGGAGACATGGATCAATAGCAACAAGCTATGACATATTGAACTTGACAACAAAATCCTGACAGCAGTATTTTATTGCAACTTGGGAGCAAAAGTTAAATATGCTACAGCCACTCAAATAAGCATGTGAGAGCATGAATGGATAGCCAACAATATATACAACAAGGAATCATCAAGATTCACCCCAAAACTATCATGGATTGGCCTAGAACGACAAGCAAACATGGCATCTGGAAATTACAGATTCCAGACTTAGTGAAATTTCACTAAGTGTTGAAACAGCAGTTTCATCATGTCATCTTTGAGAGCAAGTTTAAGTCACCTCAAAGCTAAACATGGCAAGTGGTAAGCACCACAACAAAGTACTCATGATGGTGAGTCCAAAACACCTAAGCATGCATCAAGGGGACAAGCACAACGATAGCAATGAGCTCCTCTACGAGGCATCTCGTAACAAGTTTAACAACTTAACAGCCACATAGCACTATGCAACGGAGATAAACATGGCAAGATTAATTCTATCATGCAGGCTTAAGCAATCAACATGTAGAGCATGACAAGACGAACACGTGGACATCTCATTTGCTTCATTTGGATAAACATGCTAAAAGTTATCACATTGCAAAGATGGCATAAAAACAACAACTAGCAGCAGTTTTTAACAAGATGCACTCTTGCAACAGATATTTAAGCATCTAGATGATCTCAAACATGCATGGCACAATGGAATGAAATGTAGTACATGTCTCCACGAACAATTTGACATATCATTCACTCAAATCGGACCATCACACAAAAAGTTATCACCGTTTGAAAATAGCATCAGAGATCAAAATTCTGGGGACTTAGTGGAAATCGGGGCTACCTCCGGGCAAACAGAAGTCAACGCAGGCGGCTGGAAGTGGATCGGGCTGGGGATCCGGGCTAACGGGGCCGCGGCGGAGCGGATCGGGCCGAGGGCGGTGCGGATCGGGCCCGCGGCGTGGACCCTAGGGTTCGGCCCTCCTGGCTGAACTGGATCGAGGGGGGGCTTCGACGAGGCGCTGGCGGCGGCTTCGATCGAAGGAGCGCGCGGGCGCTGGCGGATCGGGGATCTGGTGCGGTCAACGGCCCGGGGGGGCTTCGACTCGGCCCAGCCGGCCGAACTGCCACGGGCCTCGGGCCCTAAGGTTGCAGGCGGGGAGGCCGGTCGATCGGATCGGCCGAGGGAGTTCCCTTGCGCCCCGAGCGGCGGCGGTGTTCTTCGGGCAAGGGAGGCGGCGGCTGGCGTCGAGCCTGGGGCGGCGGGGCCTGGCCGGGGCGGCGTGGCGGCGGTGACCGGAGGCGGCCGGCGGCGAGGAGAAGCGGCCGGAGGTGGTGGTGGTGCGGATTCCGGCGAGGGTCCGGCGAGCTCCGCCGGAGTGGAGGAAGAGGCTGGAGGAAGGGGATGAGGTCTAGGGTTTGCTTATTTTGGGGCAAAAATTGGGGAAGGTGGACAAATATATAGGCACAAGGAGCTAGGGTTGTCCAAATGAGGTGTGGTTTTCGGCCACGCGATCAGAATTGGATGGCCTAGATGAAGGGAGGGGTTTGGGTTGGTTTTGTGGGCTGTTGGAGGGGTGTCTTGGGCCTCAAAGTGGAGGTACTTTCAGCCCACGAGAATAACTGTTGGAGCACCAAACGAACTCCAAACGCGACGAGATTTGACAGGCGGGTTACACACACCAAAACAACAACACACGACAAGTCTCACGCCAAACCGGTAACGTTACATGGCCAAACACCAAAGTAGGCCTTGGGGATGCCACGGACACGTGAGGGAGCTCCGGAACGCAAAACGGACAACGGAAAGGAACGAGTGGGGCCGGATGCAAACGACAACACAAATGCAATGCGATGCACATGACTACATGATATGAATGAATGCCACACACGCACACAACAAAACGACGAAAACCCGAAAGACGAAGAACCCGAAAAGGAATAGATGAAGCCAGAGATATATAATATTGCCCAAAAGGGAAAGTATTACATTCGGGGCATTACAACTCTCCTCCACTACAAAAAGATCTCGTCCCGAGATCTAGGACTGGAAAAACGAAGGGAACTCGGAACGAAGATGATCTTCTCGTTCCCACGTAGCTTCTCGGTCGGTATGGTGTGACCACTTGACTGTCAAGAATTTGATGGACTTGTTGCGGGTCTTGCGCTCGGTTTCTTCAAGAATAGCAACTGGGTGCTCTCGGTAAGACAAATCTTGTTGAAGATCAATCTCTTCAAACGGAATCATGCGTTCAGGAGTCTTGAAGCACTTGCGGAGTTGAGACACATGAAACACATCATGAACATTGGCGAAGTTGGAGGGGAGCTCAAGTTGATAGGCTAGATCGCCTCTTTTGCCAAGGATCTTGAAAGGCCCGACGTATCTAGGAGCAAGCTTTCCTTTGATACCGAATCTTTGGGTGCCTTTCATAGGAGAAACACGGAGATAGACATGATCACCAATGTTGAAAGCCAAATCACGATGCTCGCCATCATAGTAGCTCTTCTGACGCGACTGAGCGGCCTTGAGATTCTCACGTATGACTTTGCACATTTCTTCGGCTTCTGAGATCAAGTCATTGCCAAGAAGTTGACGTTCACCAGTATCGGACCAGTTGAGAGGGGTACGGCACTTTCTGCCATAAAGGATTTGAAACGGAGCTTTGCCGGCACTTGCTTGGAAGCTGTTGTTGTAGGAGAACTCGGCAAACGGAAGGCAATCTTCCCATTTCATGCCAACAGATATGACACAGGCTCTGAGCATGTCTTCTAGAATCTGATTCACTCGCTCGACTTGACCACTAGTCTGAGGGTGAAAAGCAATGCTGAAACGAATCTTAGTGCCCATGGCAGACTGAAAGGAGTCCCAGAACTTAGAAGTGAACAAACTTCCACGGTCTGAGGAGATAACTTGAGGAATTCCATGTAAAGACACAATTCTGGAAGTGTACAATTCTGCAAGTTGAGCTGCATTGATGGATTCTTTGACTGGAAGGAAGTGAGCGACTTTGGTAAGCTTGTCAATCACCACGAAGATAGAATCATTCCCTCTCTTGGACTTCGGAAAGCCAGTGAAGAAATCCATTTCAATGTGGTCGAATTTCCACTCGGGAATAGGAAGAGGTTGGAGAAGATCGGCTGGACGTTGATGCTCTGCCTTCACTCTTCTGCAGACATCACATTCATTCACGAATTGGGCAATCTCCCTTTTCATGCGTGTCCACCAGTAAGATTGCTTGAGGTCTTGGTACATCTTGGAACTGCTAGGATGAATGGAAAGGAGGGAATCATGTGCTTCTTCCATTATGAGCTTCCTGAGATCACCTTTCGGAACGACGAGTCTATCCTCAAAGAACAAGGTATCTCTCTCATCAACGCGATAGCACTTGTATTTAGGAGTACCCTTTGCAATACCATGTTTCACTTTCTGCACCATAGCATCACTGAGTTGGGCCTCACGGACCTGATCTTCCAAGGTAGGAGCAACTTGAAGATTTGCAAGAAAACCTTGCAGAACAACTTGGAGGTTGAGCTTCCTGAATGCTTCACAAAGCTCAGGCTGGAACGGCTTGATAAGAAGGCTGTTGCAATATGCCTTTCTGCTCAAAGCATCTGCAATCACATTCGCCTTGCCAGGAGTGTATTCGATGCTGGGATCATACTCTTGGATCATTTCAACCCAACGAGTCTGGCGGAGGTTCAGATTCGGCTGTGTGAAGATGTACGTCAAGCTCTTGTGATCGGTGAAGATGTCGACTTTTCTGCCCAGCAGCAGGTGTCTCCATGTAATCAAAGCATGTATCACAGCTGCTAGTTCAAGATCATGTGTGGGGTAGTTCTTCTCACTTGGCTTCAGCTGACGAGAAGTGTATGCCACAATTATCTTGTCCTGCATAAGCACACCACCAAGTCCTTGAAGAGAAGCATCAAAGAATACTTCGTAGGGCTTGGACTCATCTGGAGGAGTTAGAACTGGAGCAGAGACGAGCTTTTCTTTGAGATTTTTGAATGCCACTTCACAATCTGGAGACCAGTAGTACTTGACATTCTTCTGCAGCAAGTTGGAAAGAGGCTTGGCAATCTTGGAGAAGTTCTCAACGAACCTTCTGCAATAGCTGGCAAGACCAAGAAAGCTTCGGAGTTGCTTGACGTTCTGAGGAGCTTCCCAGTTGACAATTGATTCAACTTTCTCGGGGTTTACCGCAATACCGTCAGCGGAGATGATATGGCCCAGATACAAGACCTTATCGAGCCAAAATTCACACTTGGAGAACTTGGCATAGAACTTATGTTCACGGAGTCTGTCGAGAACGAGACGGAGGTGCTTTTCGTGATCTTCTTCATTCTTGGAAAATACCAAAATGTCATCCAGATACACAAGCACAAACTCGCCGGTGTAGGGGTTGAAGATGTAGTGCATCATTCTCGAGAAGGTAGGTGGAGCATTGGCGAGACCAAATGACATTACTGTATAATCATAGGAGCTGTAGCTCGTTTTGAAGGCAGTCTTGGGGATGTCTTCCTCGCGAATGCGAATTTGGTGATAGCCCATTCGGAGATCGAGCTTAGAGAACACTTTAGCTCCTTTGAGCTGCTCGAACAGTTCGTTGATGTTGGGGAGCGGATACTTGTTCTTTATTGTCTTCTTGTTCAATGGCCGGTAATCGACGCAGAGGCGCTCCGTGCCATCCTTCTTCTTGACAAATAAGACACCACAGCCCCAAGGAGACGTACTAGGCCTGATCAGACCCATACGCTCCTGTTCATCAAGCTGCTTCTTCAATTCCTTCAACTCTTTAGGAGAGAGCTTGTACGGACGCCGGCATGCTGGCTCAGTACCCGGCTCGAGTTCAATGACGAATTCCACCTGACGGTGTGGAGGCATGCCTGGAAGTTCTTCAGGAAAGACGTCTTGGTATTCGTTAACCACCGGAATTTGAGATATGGCATTCATCTCGCCCTTGTCATTGAGAGAGAAAAGCCTGATTGTGTTATCCCTGGAGGCAAAGATAATCACATCTTCATCGGAATGAGTAATCTTGACTTCCTTCTGTGCACAGTCAATTTGAGCATCATGCTGGGAAAGCCAATCCATTCCGAGGATAAGGTCGACGTCAGAATTGCCAAGAACCACCGGAGAGGCCAGAAATCGATAATCACCCATGCGAATAGAAACATCCGGAGCATATATACTAGAATGCATCTGCTTTGCCGGAGAAGAAATCGCCAATTGCCTTGGTAAAGCTGCTGTGATCACGCTATGCTTGGATGCAAATGGGTATGACATGAAAGAATGTGAAGCACCCGAATCAAATAACACTTTTGTAGGAAAAGAGTTCACTAGAAGGTTACCCAATATGACATCAGAAGAATTCTCCGCTTGCGCTGCATTCATCAGATTCACCCTTGCTGCCTTTGGATCATGCTTGACAATAGCGGTACCGACAGGAGGAGGAGGCGGAAGGCGCCTTGGGTTGTTGCACTTGTTGGAATAATGACCCTTCTGGCCACACTTGTAGCAAGTCACCTCAGAAAGAGGACGAGTAGGAGGAACACTTGGTCTTGGAACTTGGAACTGCGACTTGGACTGCTTGTTGGAGTTGGGTGGGTGGGAGAAACCACGACCACCAGCATTCTTGTTGTTGTTGGAGTTGTTGTAGGGAGCTTGAATCACTGGAGGAGGAGGAAGCCAAAAAAATTGTTGTTTCGCGACGACTTGAGAAGATGAGGAGGAGTGAACGGCATCTCGAATCCTCTTTTTAGAAGCCTCCATCTTGAGCTGGGCTGCCTCTTGCTTAAGCGCCATGTTATAGAATTTTTCGAACTCATCGGGCTCGAACAAGGTGAGAGCAAGTTGAAGTTCATCTTTGAGACCTCCACGGAACTGATAGATCTTGCTCTTGGCATCTGGGATGTCTTGCTTAGCATATCGGGCAAGATTTTGGAACTTGACATTATACTGGTAGACAGTCATAGAGCCTTGCTTCAGGTTGCGGAATTGCTCACGCATACCCTCGATGACACTTGTTGGAATGTGGTGAGAGCGAAAGTCCTTGCAGAAATCATCCCAAGAGATCACACGCCCTTCTCTGGAGTCTTTGTACTGCTGCCACCAGTCAGCTGCTTGGTCTTTGAGTTGGAAGGCTGCAAACTTCACATAGTCCTCTTCCCTTACGTTACTGCACTCAAAATGCTTCTTGATATCGGTTATCCAATCTTCAGCATCGAGAGGGTCGACATAGTAACTGAAAGCCTTTGGTTGATTGGCCAAGAACTGGTTGAGAGTAGCATGGTGCTGTTGGTTGAAGAAATTGCCTTGATTCCCTGGATCACCCTGATTTGCTTGATTAGCTTGCATCTGCTGCATCATCTGCATCAACATCTGGGTGTTCTGATTTGTAGTCTGCATAATCGCTCTCCAAGCCTCAGACGGAGGAGGAGGGGAAGGAGGACGATCTGGAACCTCTTCACCCTCTGGGTTAGCGTTGGGAACTCGTTTCGGAGCCATCCTGAAAGAGATGACCACGAATCAGCAATTTGATTGACAGAAGGTATAAGCTGAAGCAACGGATTGAAATGCAACATAGTCTTCACAAGAATCATTCGAACAAGAGGAACGAATGAAATTCTCAGTTAAATGATAACAACAATCTTCACGAGAAGCCACATAGGGGATAAAAGGTAAATAAGAAAAACAACAAGGTACGGATGGAGCAAACACAAGATAGGAGCTTCGTTCTGACATCTTTGTGCTGAAAGTTTATGAACGCGTTACGAAAGGGTTTTGCAATCCCCGGATCAGCATAGCCAAGGACCCTTTAAGATGCAACTCTCGATCGGAACATCGGCCATAAAACCACTTCACTCAATGTAGAACCCCGAACTCGCTAACCTGCATTCGTTGGAAGAATGCCTACGATCTACTGGAAAAACCCACCTACTAATTTCCGAAAGTTTCCAATTATGCAATCGGGTGTTGGCGATACAGGGGAAGCACCGCACAATCAACTCTAAACCTACATCCAGCTGTATCCATCCTTCAACACATAACCAGTCTTTCTCGGAAACCGTCTACCTCGGACCTTCGAAAAGCATCCACTATACAAAGCTATGGCAATACTCCCGAACTACCTCCCCAGTACTGGGTGATGTCGGGGTTATCTTGCCACTAACCGTATAGGAGAGATTTTCGATGTCGGCCGTCTTAAGTATTTAGTACTGTCGCGGTATGCTTGTGACGACAATACCCCGAAGCTCAACTCCCCGGGACACTGCCACAACCCCTAATGTCAGGAGGCATCGAGAACAATATTCTCGTCACAAGGACATCGAAACAATCCAACAATACTCGCAAGATTCCTAAAAAACATTTGGTACAATTTTTGAAAGTAGAAGAGGCAAGAGTAGTCGTCAGGAGTCCTCACCAGAATGAAAAGAGATGAGGAGCAAAGAAATCCTACTCTCCGATATAAATATAGGACTCAAAAATATTTTAGTGTGTGCCTAGACTCGACCGTCAATGATTCGATCAATCAGTGGGGGCTTCTAGGTCGGAGAAGGCTCTGAATACCAACTTGTAATGCCCAGGATGGGACTATATCTCCTACGTGTCGAGGCACGACTTAAAGATATAAGCCCATTCTGGAATGATTGCAAGTTTGGTACCTTTGCACAACTCATGTAAAAAATGGGGATGGAAAAACCGAAAAAAAATAGTTGGCTTACACTCGCCACGTCACACAAATTCATTACATGTTCAAACATCATTCAAATAAACATCACAGCCCATCTAAGGGTAAAATCCAAATGACAAGATACCAAACATAACATTAAACCACAGGTCTAGATCGAATCCTAATAGAAGCTCTACTGATCAACCGGATAGTTCACGTAGTAACGGCTACGCTCCTCGTCGTACTCCCAGTCTAGCTCAGTGCCATCACCAGTGTAGCTCACCATCGTACCTGTATCTGGGGTGTTGAAGTAACTGTGAGCCACGGAGGACTCAGCAATCCCGTTCCCGGGTAACACGACTATTTAAGCCTTGGGTGTGGAACAAGGCTGAAGAAAGAACAAGAGTCTGCAGCAGCACTAGCCTAGCTTACGTAAAAGAGAGCGAGAAGAGAAGGTGCTGATACGTCTCAAACGTATCTACTTTTCCAAACACTTTTGATATTGTTTTGACCTCATTCTTGCATGATTTGAACTAAACTAACCCGGACTGGCGCTGTTTTCAGCAGAGCTGCCTGTATGGTTTTATTGTGTGCAGGAAAACGGATTTTTAGGTATCTCAGAAAAATCCACGAAAAATCACAGAAAATCCACGCACACGAAGGAACCAGGGGCCAGAAGAGGGGCCAGAGGGGACCAGGGGGTGCCCAGGCGCCCTGTGGGCGCCCCCCCCCCCCTGGGCCGCGCCGGGGGGTCGCCTGGGTCGGGCCCACACCCCCTGGTGCCCTACTTTGCCTCGTATTTTTACTCACGACGCGGAAACCCCAGATCAGAAGTTCTTTTCGCAGTTTTCCGTCGCGGAGCTGCCGCCACCCTCTGTTCTTCCTCGGGAGGGCTAATCTGGAGGCTGAATTGGCCTCCGGAGAGGGGAGATCGTCGCCATCGTCATCATCATCACCACTCCATCATCCCTCCATGACTTCTCCCTCCATGTGTGAGTAATTCCCCTGCTGTAGGCGAAGGGGATGGTAGGGATTGGATGAGTTAGATCATGTAATAGTTTGTCAGATCGTTGGGGGCAAGTTGCCTATCATCTACTATGGTGTTTATCATCTTTGCTTCAACTTGTTATTCTTAATGCTTGACACTTAGGGCCCGAGTGCCATGATCTCAGATCTGAACCATATGTGTTTGCATGAATATATTTGTGTTCGTGATCCTATCTATGAGTTGTTTGCACCTATTACGGTTCGGAACCGGCGATCCCAAAAGTGACAGCTTGGGACACCAAAGGGGATGGTCCGTAGTTTGAGGATTACATGTATCCATTGAGTTCATTGCTTTGTTCCGGTGCTCTTTGACAGGAGCACCTTAATATCCATAAGTTCCTTTTGGCCCCGTTCGTAGCGGGATGGTAGGACAAAAGATGTTGTGCAAGTTCTTATTGCAAGCACGTATAACTACCTACGGGATACATGCCTAATGTTTGATATTTGCCTAGACGATCATTACTTTTTCGTGTGCCGTGCCCCAAGTTAGAATCTATCTCACCCATGCAGCGCCCAACCATCCATCTCCCTAGCCTACAGTGTTTTAAACCCTGCTTGTCACTAGTTGCTACTTTTGCCATTTACCTTCACTATTTACTTTTGCTGTTTACATTTACTATCACTATTATCACTATCATATCACTGTTACCACTTATCTTTTGTTGCAAGTAAGTATATTTCAGGTGCGGTTGAATTGACAACTCAACTATCAAAGCTTATAAATACTCTTTGGCTCCCCGTGTGTCGAATCAATAAATTGGGTTATTCTTACCCGCGAAGACTATCTCGATCCCTTACGGTTGAGGGTTATCAAGTACCGTTTTCTGGCGCCGTTGCCGGGGAGCATAGCAATATTTACAAGTCTACTTGAGGTATCCTACCTGCTGCACTTCATCCACTATGGGTGAGAAAGGAGACCCCAAGGTTCCGATCTTACTATCTACTACAAGAAGAGGTATTGCTCTGAGCACTAGTGCTACACTTGATTCACCTTCTGTTATGAGTAAGTTTGCCTCACCACCACCACATGATGCTCCTACTGAATCTGTTACTATGTCCGATACTCTTGATGATGCCTCTACTACTTTTGATGATATTAGTTCGCTTGGTTATGCTCTTGAGAAACAAATTGCTGCTGCTGCTAAAAAGTCTGGAATTGAACTTCCTGTTACTCGCTACCCTATTGGTGAAACTTATGATTATCCTGATTTGAGTAAACTCAAAGAGAGGCTCCTTGATGATGATTACTATATGCTTGATGAAGATTTATGCTGGGAACTGACAGAGTTTTCTGGCTCTGACCCTGAAGTTATTAAGAAACTATTTGAAAAACACTCTTTGAAGAACAAAACCGTTCATGATCCTGAATTTGCTACATCTCCTATATGCATTGATGATCCTGATTATGATTTCTCTGTTGATCTTTCACTTATACCTATGGTTGAAGCTAACCCCTTTTATGGCATAGAAAATGATGATGCTATTGCACACCTGACTAAACTCGGTGAGTTAGGTGGCCTGTTTACCACAGATGAGAAGATACGATACTTTTATATCACCAAGCTTCTTCCTTTCTCCTTGAAGGAAGGTGCTAAAGCATGGTATGATTCACTCCCATGCGGTTCCATTAAGAGTCCTCGAGACTTAGCTCACTCTTTTGTTGATAAGTACTTTCCTGCTCACATGCAACATGCTGCTTTACAAAGAATTTATAACTTTAAACAGTTGCAGGATGAGTCCCTCCCTAAAGCTTGGGGGAGGTACTGCGGTCTGATTCAGGCTAGACCAGGCCATGAAATTCCTAAGAATGAATTAATCGATATATTCTATGCTGGTCTAACTGATGAATCCAGGTCCTATTTGGACAGTTGTGCTGGTTGTGTTTTCAGGAAAAGAACACCGGACGATGCGGAGGATTTGATGGGCAGGATTGCCAAAAACCATGAAGATTGGTCCGTCCCTGAACCACCTCCACCACCAAAGAAGAGGGGCATATTTGTTCTAAGCCCCGAAGATATGCGAGAAGCAAAGAAGTCTATTAAAGAGAAAGGTATTAAAGCTGAAGACGTGAAGAATCTACCCCCTATTGAGAAGCTGTGTGAGCCTACTACTCACCCTCCTATGGTAGAGGTACACTCTCTTTTAGATTTCAACGCAAGTGACATCCCTCATGGTAAGCCTCCTGATCAATGTTTAGATGAGTTTGATAATTTTATTATGAAACAAAACCATTTTAATGAGAGGATACAAAGTCAATTGCATGATAATTCTCTTGCTATCAAAAAACTGCTTGATGTTTTAGATAGAACGGCTAATGATGTTCAATGTCTTGTGAAGCATTTTCATATGGTTCAAACTCAGCTTGACCAAATTTCTAATGTGCAAAGAGATCTTCTTGCTAACAATGCCAAACAAGATAATTTGCAGGCTTTCGGGATTAAGACCCGAGGAGGAACTAGCACTCAAGATCCTCTCTATCCAGAGGGACATCCGAAGAGAATCGAGCAGGATTCTCAAATGCAGGAAGAAGAAATTGTTGGCTCTCCAAAGAAAAAGAAGAAACATAAGGAGACTGACAATTCTATTGATCCTATTGCAGATGAAGAGCCAGCTGTTGATCCCAACAGTGTATCTATATCCGATGCTGAGACTGAAGACGGTGATGAACCTGAAGGTAAGGATAGTGAGAAGAATGATCCGCCTGAAGTTCGAGAGGAAGAAGCACCTGACAAACGTAAGAGGTACACTAAAGAAGACTTCATCGCAAGAAAACATGGGAAAGAAAGAGAACCATGGGTACAGAAACCCATGCCCTTTCCAGGTAATTCCATCAAATCTAAAGAAGAAGAGCATTACAATAAGTTTTGTGAGTGGATTAAACCTCTTTTTCTTCAAATCCCTTTGACTGATGCTATTAAGTTACTTCCTTATTCAAAATATATGAAAGATATTGTCACAAATAAAAGAAAAGTTCCTAATGATGCAATATCTACTATGCTTGCTAACTACTCTTTCAGTGGCAATATTCCTGAGAAGCTCGGTGATCCAGGTATACCCACCATTCCTTGCTCCATAATGAATAATTATGTCAAAACTGCTTTATGTGATCTTGGAGAAGGAGTGAGTGTTATGCCTCTCTCTCTTTACGAGAGGCTTTGTTTAGAGAAACTAATTCCTACAGATATCTCCCTTCAGATGGCTGACAAGTCAACCGCTGTTCCGATAGGTATTTGTGAGGATGTTCCCGTAGAGGTTGTTAATTGTTTAATTCTTACTGATTTTGTTGTGCTTGACATGCCCGAGGATGGGAGCATGTCCATTATTCTTGGTAGACCTTTCCTTAACACCGCAGGTGCTATTATTGATTGCAATAAAGGGAAGGTTACCTTCCATGTGAATGATAAAGAACACACGGTATATTTTCCGAAGAAGATCGACAGGAGGCATGCCCTCAACTCTATAGAGAATATCAAGACCGTGAAAATTGGAGAATGGGACTGTCCACTACATGTGCCTCACAAATATAAAACTATCATGGTGGGGACAATGTCCATCAAATTAAAGGTTTAGTAACTACTTCGTAGGAGGTGAGACTTTTTGCTCTATATATCGCCTGTTTGTTGGTAAGACTTGATCAACCTTACTAGTAAACATGTTTTATATAGATAAAAAGTTGAGCTTGTTATGTTTTCATTTGTTTTTAGTTTTTGTCCTACTTGCTGTACCAAGTATTTATGTTTTGAAGCTTCACAATACTACTCACTACTTCAAGTTTTCAGAGAGTTCCGCAGCTTTTTGAACTTCGAAAAAATTTCAACAGTGAAGTTTTCAGAAAAATTCCAGAAAAATTTAAATAAAAATTTCCACGACGGGAGAGACCCAGAGGGACCTGGGGCCAGCCAGGGGGGCCCACCAGTGGCCCAGGCGGCCAGCTGGCGCGGCCCAGCCCCTGGCCGCGCCCACGGGGCGCCTGGGGCCCACAGGACCCCCTCTAGGTATGTCTTCTTCCTCTCTCTCTCTCTCTTTCTCCAAAAACGCGAGTTCTGCACTTGTTCTTGTGTTCTGCTGTTCTTGGAGGCGATTCTTCGATCTCTCTCTACAGCCCCTCATTTGAGCTGAAATTTTGAGCAAATACTCCCTGGTATGTGACTCCTCCACCCCTCCAATTAGATTTTTGATTGGTGGCCTCATTTGTGAGTATTTAGTAGTTCTTGGTGCTGTAGAGATGAGCTTGCATGCATGTGTAGAAAGTTATTTTCCAAGTTTTGATGCAAGTTTATGCCTTGGGCAAGTGAGTTGAGTAGTCTGCCTTAACTCATCTTGTTTTAATCCTCATTTTTGTAAATTGCAAAAAAAATCAGAAATGAGTTTGTTAGGAAGAGCAAAAGGGTGGCTTGAGAAGAGGAGGCCCGCACACTCCGATCGAGTTACTAGAGCCACAGCTTCACCATCGACTGCTAGGGTGAGCTATAATGAAGATCATGTGACCCTGGAGTTGTTGGAAGACACAAGTCCAGCATGTGCGATGACATTTCCATGTGATGAATTCCTCGAAGCTGCGGGAATCAAGGATGAGTTTTATAATCTTTGTGCTAATGCAGGTTTGACACGACTCACGAGTCGTGTTACCCAGTATCAAAAACTCACCTCCAGTTTCATTAACAGTTTTAGATATAATTCTGATTCAGGTGCTATTGAGTTTAAAATTTACAATGATCTTATCACCATGACTTTGGGAAATTTTTGTGAAATAATAGGTGTGCCGAACGTTGGGGGGACGGCTAGGATGGCCACTCAGCCCTCCGAGCTGAAAACCGTCATCAACTCTCTCTGCAGCATGGGTACGAGGGATATTCATCGGTCGAAGATCTCCAGCATCTTATTTCCTCACCTTAGGTATTTTGCATATTATATTGCCAGAGGGGTGTTAGCTCGTGACAACACGAGCAGCATTTCTGCTCCGGATATTGCTATCCTGGCAGCAGCCCTCTCAGGGATGTCTGATTATAATCTGGGTGCCTTAATTGCTCGACGCCTTGCTATGAACGGTAACAAGGGGGACTTATATGGTGGCGTTTATGCCACACTTATCTTAGAACATCTTGGAGGCACCCCACATCCTGATGATAATCCTTTTACTTATTCAAGCTTTGATCTTGCTGCTATGAAAAGGCATAAGTTTGTCACCATGGGTTCTGAGCTTGATAATCTTGTTTATATCTTGCGTTTCGGAATTACCGTGGAACGCGAGATCCGTCTACCTGCACCTCTTTTGTTTGATTTTTCTCGCAGGAACGGATGGTCCTTTGATGTTGTCCAATTCGATGAGTTCATGGTCCAGCATCAGTTTCATAACCCCATGGAGGGGGTTGTGCCCGACGAGGAGAAGCACGGTGAGTTACCACATTTTCAGGAAGAGACCGCCACCGAGTTTGGTGAAGGTTCTTCCTCTGTTTGGCGCTCGGAACCTTCCTCGTGGGAGACTCCGAGGATTTCGGTGTACGCACCAGCATCCTTCTACGACACTTGGACTCACCACCATACCCCCGGAGCAGGAGGCTCCTGGGGGCAGTAGCTGCTACCAACTTAGGCCAAAAGCCTAAGCTTGGGGGAGTACGTGCCCCTCTTACTTTTCCATTGTATTATCCGTTTTATTCACTTTGATCTTTTCGAAGTTTTTGCCTGTTCTTCTTTATTTCTCTCTTTGCAAAAACAAAAAAAAGATTTTCTCTTTCTTTTGCTTTTATCCAACCTTTGAAAAATCCAAAAAGATTTCCTTTCTCTCTTTAGTTTGCTTTGTTTTCATAGTTCAGCTCGAGTCCGTGATGGCATTTAATTATATTTCCTACGTTCGATCGTGCAAGTGACAAGCAGTAATGACGAAGATCGACTGAAGGGAAGCAACAAGGAAGACCGGTATGAACTCTTTTTGTTTCTACTTTTGTACATATGCATGTACTTATGATCTAGAGACCAGCTTGTAGCGACATAGTGCTATGTTTACAATGCTCTTTCAGTGGTTCATGCTTTACTTGTGGCTAGTCTCGAATAACTAGAGTATATAATGTGTTATTGAAATGATCTACATGCATTGCACTGTTCATAGTCTGGTATACTAAGGTGGTATTTCCCTTTAGAGAATTTTTGGATTGACTTGGCACATGCTTACACATGTTAAGACTAAAAAGTCTACTCTGCCTTGATGATCTTTGAGTTTCAGAATAGTTATATCACTTTCATGCCCGATTCAATGTTGCTTTGTCGCTCTGCATGATTATGACCGTTATTGCTCTCTAGTTGGTCGCTTCCCAGTCTTTTGCTAAACTTCCACCTGTACTAAGCGGACTGACTGCTTGTGCATCCAAAATTCTTAAAACCAGTTATGCCATATGAGTCCACTATACCTTCCTATACATGGTATTTACCTGCCATTCCTAACGAAGACTTTCGTGTACCATCTCGAAATTAATCAAAAGCATTTCTCTTTTTGTGCCTATGTTTTAGCTCATGAGGAAGTAGTAGTTAATTCATGATCTTTTTAAGTTGGACAAGTTTCACCCCTGGATTGCATGTCTAATGTGCAAACCCTTAATACGAGAAGGAACTGGCATCGAGTGCGCCCGGCTCAAAAAGATAATATAACAAACAAACCCTCCTTCACGCATTGTTCATGAGAAATCAGAAAACTTTGGCAGTGATAAACAAAGGAGATTAAGAGGATGTGATCGTCCTCATGCGGGAGCCGTTCCTCGAGACTTGTCCACTCAAAGAGTGATTGAGTTATCTACTAGCATTCGTTGACGAAATATGCACCTCTCAAAAACGTTTTTACCTCTGTTTCTAATAACCAAGAGCTCTGGTACATGTTTAGTTTTTGTTTCCGATCACGGGTTTTCAACTTTGCCAACAAAAGCCACGGTTCGAGAGTCTTCACCTTCTTTCTTCAAAGCACTAACTAGGAGAGCATAATTGTCATTCTGAGTGTAATGTGCATTGTCCCAAAGTATTACATTGTCTTCTGCATACTTGTGATATGATTTATTCTGAAATTCTTAGTTCTAGTCTCCTTTAAAACTCTGGAGGAGTTTCTGCATTTATCTTTTGCTTCACTCATGGAGACTAGCGAGATACCACCCTAGTATGCTCAAGCTATGTGCAATGTAATCTTGTCTTGATTTTCAATAGTATATTATTTACTATTAAGTATTTGTGACTAATCACTTGAAAGAAGGATTGCTCCTTGCATTGTCCTCATAGTACTGTTTTAATACTTGCTAGACTCTTTTCGTAGTACATGCTTATATACATCTAATGAAGCAAAAGAGTTTGTCAAAGTTTTCTTTGTCGCGTCTAGTTCGTTGAACTGAATTGCTTGAGGACGGGCAATATGCTAAGCTTGGGGGAGTTGATACGTCTCAAACGTATCTACTTTTCCAAACACTTTTGATATTGTTTTGACCTCATTCTTGCATGATTTGAACTAAACTAACCCGGACTGACGCTGTTTTCAGCAGAGCTGCCTGTATGGTTTTATTGTGTGCAGGAAAACGGATTTTTAGGTATCTCAGAAAAATCCACGAAAAATCACAGAAAATCCACGCACCCGAAGGAACCAGGGGCCAGAAGAGGGGCCAGAGGGGGGCCAGGGGGTGCTCAGGTGCCCCCCCCCGGGTCGCGCCGGGGGGTCGCCTGGGTGGGGCCCACACCCCCTGGTGCCCTACTTTGCCTCGTATTTTTACTCACGACGCGGAAACCCCATATCAGAAGTTCTTTTCGCAGTTTACCGTCGCGGAGCCGCCGCCACCCTCTGTTCTTCCTCGGGAGGGCTAATCTGGAGGCTGAATTGGCCTCCGGAGAGGGGAGATCGTCGCCATCGTCATCATCATCACCACTCCATCATCCCTCCATGACTTCTCCCTCCATGTGTGAGTAATTCCCCTGCTGTAGGCGAAGGGGATGGTAGGGATTGGATGAGTTAGATCATGTAATAGTTTGTCAGATCGTTGGGGGCATGTTGCCTATCATCTACTATGGTGTTTATCATCTTTGCTTCAACTTGTTATTCTTAATGCTTGACACTTAGGGCCCGAGTGCTATGATCTCAGATCTGAACCATATGTGTTTGCATGAATATATTTGTGTTCGTGATCCTATCTATGAGTTGTTTGCACCTATTACGGTTCGGAACCGGCGATCCCAAAAGTGACAGCTTGGGACACCAAAGGGGATGGTCCGTAGTTTGAGGATTACATGTATCCATTGAGTTCACTGCTTTGTTCCGGTGCTCTTTGACAGGAGCACCTTAATCTCCATAAGTTCCTTTTGGCCCCGTTCGTAGCGGGATGGTAGGACAAAAGATGTTGTGCAAGTTCTTATTGCAAGCACGTACAACTACCTACGGGATACATGCCTAATGTTTGATATTTGCCTAGATGATCATTACTTTTTCGTGTGCCGTGCCCCAAGTTAGAATCTATCTCACCCATGCAGCGCCCAACCATCCATCTCCCTAGCCTACAGTGTTTTAAACCCTGCTTGTCACTAGTTGCTACTTTTGCCATTTACCTTCATTATTTACTTTTGCTGTTTACTTTTACTATCACTATTATCACTATCATATCACTGTTACCACTTATCTTTTGTTGCAAGTAACTATATTTCAGGTGCGGTTGAATTGACAACTCAACTGTCAAAGCTTATAAATACTCTTTGGCTCCCCGTGTGTCGAATCAATAAATTGGGTTATTCTTACCCGCGAAGACTATCTCGATCCCTTACGGTTGAGGGTTATCAGGTGCCTCGGTCGAGAGATGATCACGAAGTGATCCTAACTAAAGCAAGTCAAACATAACCCCACCGTGTTCATCTCCCGAAACCCCTTTCGGAAAATGACAGTCACGGTACTCACGCTGGTAGTGTATTGGAACATGGTGTCAAGTTTTCTACAACCGGATATTAACAAGCTCCCATCTGCCACATAACCGCGGGCACGGCTTTCGAAAGTTCATAACCCTGCAGGGGTGTTCCAACTTGGCCCATGACAAGCCCACGATTCGCGGAGTCGCAACTCCAAAGGTGGGAAGACCCGAGTATTCTCGGAATCCCGTGCTCAAGATACTCCGAACTAAGGTAAGGCTAATCCAGCAGATCCTCCCGGCGTGCCGACACCCTGACAATAGTCGTGCGTATCTAGTCTCAGGCCATGACCGGATGGGTGATTCTACAGGTTTATATCAATCCTCGAGTTTCCTCGTGGTGACCCCGCAGAACCCCCGGTTTGGACCAACACTCATGAGGAGCACTGGCCCGGGGTTGTTGATTAAGAACTCGGGATTGCAAGACCCTATGCAAGTTTTATTAGTTATTAGGCAAATAGTACCAATGTTGGGACTTGCTGGAAAAGACTTAGCACTTAGCGGTTTATCGAGGGGGTCCCATAACCCCAACCGTGTGAGGAACGCATAATCAAGGAACATAACACCGGTTTATACGGTTCCTAGCGGCATGAGTGGAACAAAACACCAAGCAAAAAGCTTAGCCTTCCACCCATTGCCAATATATAGATGATTTCATTTAATAATTAATATAGTGTGATATCCCAACAAGCTTCAACAAGAAGCAAGAATCTTCAATCTTCACCTACAACTAACAACGCTATAAGAGGGGCTGAGCGAAGCCTACGTATAGCCAATCAATGGTTTGCATAGGTAGGGTGGTTAAACAGGTTCATGGTTACAATAAGAGGCTGACAGGAAAAACATGGGCATCGAGGCAAATACTATAGAGCGATACTCTAGCAATAGGCAAAGATAGTAATGTTATCGGGGTTCGATCATCTTGCCTGAAGAGTTGTCGATGGGATCGTAAGAAAGCTCCTCGTTCTCAACCTCGGTAGTAACCTCGTTCTCGTACTCGTACTCAGCTTCTGGCTCTACTCAACACAAACACACAAGGCACGCAATCAACAAGATGCAATGCGCACGCAAAATATGCTGGAAGCATGACTGATGCACTATGGGAGCACACGGAGCATGACAAAATGCGATCAAGCAAAATGCTTCAAAACATGATAACAACATGATATTATGAATCTACATGAAAAATCACACAAGTTTCATATAGGACTTGCTCAAATCGGAGCTACGGGCTAAAAGTTACACACAAAACAATAAACATGCAAAAGCTGAAAATTACAGCCACATAGCAACTTTGGAGCAAGAAATAATTAAGTTACAGCACTCAAACATCATGGCAATGAGCATGGACATAAACTAGACATATCCTACGGCAAATAAGTCCATTGGAACATCCCCAAAAGAGCCATGGATCAATAGCAACAAGCTATGACATATTGAACTTGACAACAAAATCCTGACAGCAGTATTTTATTGCAACTTGGGAGCAAAAGTTATATATGCTACAGCCACTCAAATAAGCATGTGAGAGCATGAATGGATAGCCAACAATATATACAATAAGGAATCATCGAGATTAACCCCAAAACTATCATGGATTGGCCTAGAACTACAAGCAAACATGGCATCTGGAAATTACAGATTCCAGACTTAGTGAAATTTCACTAAGTGTTGAAACAGCAGTTTCATCATGTCATCTTTGAGAGCAAGTTTAAGTCACCTCAAAGCTAAACATGGCAAGTGGTAAGCACCACAACAAAGTACTCATGATGGTGAGTCCAAAACACCTAAGCATGCATCAAGGGGACAAGCACAACGATAGCAATGAGCTCCTCTACGAGGCATCTCGTAACAAGTTTAACAACTTAACAGCCACATAGCACTTTGCAACGGAGATAAACATGGCAAGATTAATTCTCTCATGCAGGCTTAAGCAATCAACATGTAGAGCATGACAAGACGAACACGTGGACATCTCATTTGCTTCATTTGGATAAACATGCTAAAAGTTATCACATTGCAAAGATGGCATGAAAACAACAACTAGCAGCAGTTTTTAACAAGATGCACTCTTGCAACAGATATTTAAGCATCTAGATGATCTCAAACATGCATGGCACAATGGAATGAAATGTAGTACATGTCTCCACGAACAATTTGACATATCATTCACTCAAATCGGACCATCACACAAAAAGTTATCACCGTTTGAAAATAGCATCAGAGATCAAAATTCTGGGGACTTAGTGGAAATCGGGGCTACCTCCGGGTCAACAGAAGTCAACGCGGGCGGCTGGAAGTGGATCGGGCTGGGGATCCGGGCTAACGGGGCCGCGGCGGAGCGGATCGGGCCGGGGGCGGTGCGGATCGGGCCCGTGGCGTGGACCCTAGGGTTCGGCCCTCCTGGTCGAACTGGATCGAGGGGGGGCTTCGACGGGGCGCTGGCGGCGGCTTCGATCGAAGGAGCGCGCGGGCGCTGGCGGATCGGGGATCTGGTGCGGTCAACGGCCCAGGGGGGCTTCGACTCGGCCCAGACGGCCGAACTGCCACGGGCCTCGGGCCCTAGGGTTGCAGGCGGGGAGGCCGGTCGATCGGATCGGCCGAGGGAGTTCCCTCGTGCCCCGAGCGGCGGCGGTGTTCTTCGGGTGAGGGAGGCGGCGGCTGGCGTCGAGCCTGGGGCGGCGGGGCGCCGGAGGGAGATGGGACCGGCGGGGCCTGGCCGGCGCGGCGTGGCGGCGGTGATCGGAGGCGGCCGACGGCGAGGAGAAGCGGCCGGAGGTGGTGGCGGTGCGGATTCCGGCGAGGGTCCGGCGAGCTCCGCCGGAGTGGAGGAAGAGGCTGGAGGAAGGGGATGAGGTCTAAGGTTTGCTTATTTTGGGGAAAAATTGGGGAAGCTGGACAAATATATAGGCACAAGGAGCTAGGGTTGTCCAAATGAGGTGTGGTTTTCTGCCACGCGATCAGAATTGGATGGCCTAGATGAAGGGAGGGGTTTGGGTTGGTTTGGTGGGCTGTTGGAGGGGTGTCTTGGGCCTCAAATTGGAGGTACTTTCAGCCCACGAGAATAACTGTTGGAGCACCAAACGAACTCCAAACGCGACGAGATTTGACAGGCGGGTTACACACACCAAAACAACAACACACGACAAGTCTCACGCCAAACCGGTAATGTTACACGGCCAAACACCAAAGTAGGCCTCGGGGATGCCACGGACACGTGAGGGAGCTCCGGAACGCGAAACGGACAACGGAAAGGAACGAGTGGGACCGGATGCAAACGACAACACAAATGCAATGCGATGAACATGACTACATGATATGAATGAATGCCACACACGCACACAACAAAACGACGAAAACCCGAAAGACGAAGAACCCGAAAAGGAATAGATGAAGCCAAAGATATATAATATTGCCCAAAAGGGAAAGTATTACATCCGGGGCATTACATGTGATTAACACTCAAAGAGTACTAAGGTGTGATCATGTTTTGCTTCATGAGAGAAGTTTAGTCAATGGGTCTGTCACATTCAGATCCATATTTATTTCGCAAATTTCTATGTCTACAATGCTCTGCATGGAGCTACTCTAGCTAATTGCTCCCTCTTTCAATACGCATCCAGATTTATACTTAGAGTCATCTGGATTAGTGTAAAAGCTTGCATCGGCGTAACTCTTTATGATGAACTCTTTATCACCTCCATAAGCGAGAAATATTTCCTTAGTCCTGCAGTTAAAAAGGATAATTTTGACCACTATCTGGTGATCTACTCCTGGATCACTATTGTACCTTCTTGCCAAACTCATGGCAAGGTACACACAGGTTTGGTACACAGCATGGCATACTTTATAGAACCTACGGCTAAGGCATAGGGAATGACTTGCATTCTCTCTATATTTTTCTGCCGTGGTCGGGCTTTAAGTCTTACTCAACTTCACACCTTACAAATCTGGCAAGAACTCCTTCTTTGACTGATCCATTTTGAACTACTTCAAAATCATATCAAGGTATGTACTAATTGAAAATCTTATCGAGCGTCTTGATCTATCTCTATAAATTTTGGTGCTCAATATGTAAGCAGCTTCACTGAGGTCTTTTATTGAAAAAACTCCTTTAAAATAATCCTTAATGCTTTCCAGAAAATTCGACATCATTTCCGATCAACAATATGTCATCCACATATATTTATCAGAAATGTTGTAGTGCTCCCACTCACTTTCTTGCAAATACAAGCTTCACCGTAAGTCTATATAAAACCATATGCTTTGATCACCTCATCAAAGCGTATATTCCAACTCTGAGATGCTTGCACCAGTCCATAAATGGATCGCTGGAGCTTGCTCACTTTGTCGGCACATTTAGGATCGACACAACCTTCTCGTTGCATCATATACAACTCTTCTTTCATAAATCCATTAAGGTATGTAGTTTTGACATCCATTTGTCAGATTTCATAAAATGCGACAATTGCTAACATGATTCGGACAGACTTAAGCATCGCTACGGGTGAGCAAGTCTAATCATAGTCAAGTCTTTGAACTTGTCGAAAACCATTCGCAATAAGTCGAACTTTGTAGAAGGTAACATTACCATCATCGTCAGTCTTCTTAAAGATCCATTTATTTTCTATGGCTTGCTAATCATCGGGCAAGTCAACCAAAGTCCATACTTTGTTCTCATACATGGATCCCATCTCAGATTTCATGGCCTCAAGCCATTTCGTGGAATCTGGGCTCATCATCGCTTCCTCATAGTTCGTAGGTTCGTCATGGTCTAGTAACATGACTTCCAGAACGGGATTACCGTACCACGCTGGTGCGGAACATACTCTGGTTGATCTACGAGGTTCGGTAGTAACTTGATCTGAAGTTTCATGATCATCATCATTAGCTTCCTCAATAATTGGTGTAGGCATCACGGGAACAATTTTCTGTGATGAGCTACTTTTCAATTTGAGAGAAGGTACAATTACCTCATCAAGTTCTACTTTCCTCCCACTCACTTCTTTCGTGAGAAACTCCTTCTCTAGAAAGGATCCATTCTTAGCAAACAAATATCTTGCCTTTGGATCTGTGATAGAAGGTGTAGCCAACTGTTTCTTTTGGGTATCCTATGAAGACGCATTTCTCCGATTTGGGTTCGAGCGGATCAGGCTGAAGCTTTTTCATATAAGCATCGCAACCCCAAACTTTAAGAAACGATAACTTAGGTTTCTTGCCAAACCATAGTTCATACGGTGTCGTCTCAACAAATTTAGATGGTGCCCTATTTAACGTGAATGCAGCTGTCTCTAATGCATAACCCCAAAACGATAGTGGCAAATCGGTAAGAGATATCATAGATCGCACCATATCTAATAAATTACGGTTACGACGTTCAAACATACCATTACGCTATGGTGTTCCAGGTGGCGTGAGCTGTGAAACTATTCCACATTGTTTCAAATGAAGACCAAACTCATAACTCAAATATTCGCCTCTGCGATCAGATCATAGAAAATTTATTTTCTTGTTACGATGATTCTCTACTTCACTCTGAAATTATTTGAACTTTTCAAATGTTTTAGACTTGTGCTTCATCAAGTAGATATACCCATATCTGCTCAAATCATCAGTGAAGGTGAGAAAATAACGATACCCGCCGCAATCATCAGCACTCATTGGTTTGCATACATCAGTATGTATTATTTCCAATAAGTCACTTGCTCGCTCCATTGTTCCGGAGAACGGAGTTTTTGTCATCTTGCCCATGAGGCATGGTTCGCAAGCATCAAATGATTCATAATCAAGTGATTCCAAAATTCCATCGGCATGGAGTTTCTTCATGCGCTTTACACCAGTATAACCTAAACGGCAGTGCCACAAGTATGTTGCACTATCATTATCAACTTTGCATCTTTTGGCTTCAATATTATGAACATGTGTATTTACTACGATCGAGATTCAATAAACCATTCACCTTGGGTGTATGACCATAGAAGGTTTTATTCATGTAAACAAAATAACAATTATTCCCTCACTTAAGTGAATAACCGTATTGCAATAAACATGATCCAATCTTGTTCATGCTCAACGCAAACACCAAATAACATTTATTTAGGTTTAACACTAATCCCGAAAGTACAGGGAGTGTGCGATGATGATCATATCAATGTTAGAACTACTTTCAACACACATCGTCACCTCACCCTCAACTAGTCTTCGTTTATTCTGTAACTCCTGTTTCGAGTTACTAGTCTTAGCAACCGAACAAGTATCAAATACCATGGGGCTACTGTGAGCACTAGTAAGGTACACATCAATAACTTGTATATAAAATATGCCTTTGTTCACTTTGCCATCCTTCTTATCCGCCAAATATTTGGGGTAGCTCCGCTTCCAGTGACCATTTCCTTTGAAGTAGAAGCACTCAGTTTCAGGCTTGGGTCTAGCTTTGGGCTTCTTCTCGGGAGTGACAACTTGCTTGCCATTCTTCTTGAAGTTACCTTTCTTCCCCTTGCCCTTTTCTTGAAACTAGTGGTCTTGTTAACCATCAGCAATTGATGCTCTTTCTTGATTTCTACCTTTGTTGATTTCAGCATCACAAAGAGCTCGGGAATCGTTTTCATCATCCCCTGCATATTATAGTTCATCACGAAGTTCTAGTAACTTGGTGATAGTGACTAGAAAACTCTGTCAATCACTATCTTATCTGGAAGATGAACTCCCACTTGATTCAAGCGATTGTAGTACGCAGACATTTTGAGCACATGCTCATTGGTTGATCTATTCTCCTCCATCTTGTAGGCAAAGTACTTGTGAGAGGTATCATACCTCTTGACGCGGGCATGAGTCTGAAATACTATTTTCAACTCTTGGAACATCTCATATGCTCTGTGACGTTCAAAACGTCTTTGAAGTCCCAATTCTAAGCCGTAAAGCATGGCGCACTAAATTATCAAGTAGTCATCATACCGAGCTTGTCAAACATTCATAACGTCTGCATCTGCTCCTGCAATAGGTTTATCACCTAGCGGTGCATCAAGGACATAATACTTCTGTGCAGCAATGAGGATAATCCTCGGATCACGGACCCAGTCCGCATCATTGATACTAACATCTTTCAACTTAGTTTTCTATAGGAACATATCAAATCATAGGGGAGCTACACCGTGAGCTATTGATCTATAACATAATTTGCAAATACTATCAGGACTAAGTTCATGATAAATTAAAGTTCAATTAATCAAATTACTTAAGAACTCCCACTTAGATAGACATCCATCAAGTCATCTAAATGATCACGTGATCCATATCAACTAAACCATGTCCGATCATCACGTGAGATGGAGTAGTTTTCAATGGTGAACATCTTATGTTGATCATATCTACTACATGATTCACGCTCGACCTTTCGGTCTCCAGTGTTTCGAGGCCATGTCTGTACATGCTAGGCTCGTCAAGTTTAACACGAGTATTCTGCATGTGCAAAATTGTCTTACACCCGTTGTATTTGAACGTAGAGCTTATCACACCCGATCATCACGTGGTGTCTCGACACGACGAACTTTCGCAATGGTGCATACTCAGGGAGAACACTTGTACCTTGAAATTTTGTAAGGGATCATCTTATAATGCTACCGCCGTACTAAGCAAAATAAGAAGCTTAATAAGATAAACATCACATGCAATCAAAATATGTGACTTGATATGGCCATCATCATCGTGTGCTTTTGATCTCCAGCTCCAAAGCATCGTCATGATTTCCATTGTCACCGGCTTGACACCATGATCTTCATCGTAGCGTCGTGGTCGTCTTGTCAATTATTGCTACTACTAGTATCGCTAACTCATAGTGATAAAGTAAAGCAATTACATGGCTTTCGCAACTCCATACAATAAAGAGACAACCATAAGGCTCCTGCCGGTTGCCGATAATTTACAAAACATGATCATCTCATACAATAACGTATAACTCATCACGTCTTGACCATATCACATCACAACATGCCCTGCAAAAACAAGTTAGACGTCATCTACTTTCTTGTTGCAAGTTTTACGTGGCTGCTACGGACTTAGCAAGAACCGTTCTTACCTACGCATCAAAACCACAATGATTTTTCGTCAAGTGTGCTGTTTTAACCTTCAACAAGGACCGGGCGTAGTCACACTTGTTTCAACTAAAGTGAGAGAGACAGACACTTTTCGGTCACCTTTAAGCAACGAGTGCCCGTAATGGTGAAACCAGTCTCGCGTAAGCGTACGCGTAATGTCGGTCCGGACTGCTTCATCTCACAATACCGCTGAATCAAAGTATGACATGCTGGTAAGCAGTATGACTATTATCGCCCACAACTCATTGTTTTCTACTCGTGCATATCATCTACGCATAGACCTAGCACATGATGCCACTGTTGAGGAACGTAGTATTTCAAAAAAAATCCTACGAACACGCAAGATCTATCTAGGAGAAGCATAGCAACGAGCGGGAGAGCATGTTTACGTACTCTCGTAGACCGAAAGCGGAAGCATTTAGTAACACGGTTGATGTAGTCAAATGTCTTCACGATCCAACTGATCCAAGTACCGAACGTACGGCACCTCTAAGTTCTGCACACGTTCAGCTCGATGACGTACTCGCCTTCTTGATCCAGCAGGACGGGCGAAGTAGTAGATGAGTTCCGACAGCACGACGGCGTGGTGACGGTTGGTGATGAAGAACAATCTCCGTAGGGTTTCGCCAAGCACTACAGAAACTAGATGGAGGGTAAACTAGAGGGACGGGCTTGCCGGCACACGGCTTGGTGAATCTTGATGTGTTCCAGGTGCTAGCCCTGCCCATCTATTTATATGTTGAGCCCCGGGGTCATAACTTGGAGCAAAAGCCTTCTCAAAGTCGGTTTTGCCCGAAAGGCCAGAGTCCCACTCGGACTCCAGGACCAAACGCCATAATCCTTGGCGTCTGTCCAAGATGCCATGGGCCTCGGTGTCTGGCCCAGGGCCAGACGCCAGGGTCTCCGGCGTTTGGCCCCCTGGCCTCCGCAAAACTCCTTTTGCACCAACTTAATGCCCCGTGGGCTTGACCCCTTAGCCTAGCCATATCATATCATATCATATCATATCATATCATATATATATATATATATATATATATATATATATATATATATATATATATATATATATATATATATATCAATATTTACCTCCGGACCATTCCAGAGCTCCTTGTCATGTATGTGATCTCAACCGGGACTCCAAACGACATTCGGTCACCAACATACATAACTCATTCAATACTATATCATCAACGAAACGTTAAGCGTGCGGACCCTACGGGTGTGAGAACTATGTAGACATGACCGAGACACCTCTCTGGTCAATAACAAATAGCGGAAACTGGATGCCCATATTGGCTCCTACATATTCTACGAAGATCTTTATCGGTCGAACCATTATGACAACATACACAATTCCCTTTGTCTGTCGGTATGTTACTTGCCCAAGATTCGATCGTCGGTATCTTTATACCTAGTTCAATCTCGTTACCGGAAAGTCTCTTTACTCGTTCCATAATACATTATCCCGTGACTAACTCATTAATCATTTTCTTGCAAGGCTTATTATGATGTGTATTACCGAGAGGGCCCATAGATACATCTCCGACACTCGGAGTGACAAATCCTATTCTTGACCTATGCCAACACCACAAACACCTTCGGAGACACCTATAGAGCATCTTTATAATCACCCAGTTACGTTGTGACGTTTTATAGCACACAAGGTGTTCCTTCGGTATTCGGGAGTTGCATAACCTCATAGTCATAGGAACATGTATAAGTCATGAAGAAAGTAATAGCAATAAAACTAAACGATCAAAGTGCTAAGCTAACGGATGGGTCTTGTCCAAATGACAACACATGTCTATGCTTAGGAAACATAACCATCTTTGATTAACGAGCTAGTCTAGTAGAGGCATACTAGGGACACTCTGTTTTGTCTATGTATTCACACATGTATTAAGGTTTCCGGTCAATACAATTCTAGCATGAATAATAAACATTTATCATGATATAAGGAAATATAAAATAACAACTTTATTATTGCCTCTAGGGCATATTTCCTTCATGTCCGAACCTTTTTCACTCGACTGACCTTCTCGAAACTGTTGTATAAGGAACCTACACTGTCGAGTGGTGTGATTGGGTAAACCAGGTTACCTTCTTCGTCCTTCTTAGTGTGGATGGGGCATGGGAGATCTAGGACATCTTGACCCGACTGATCCTTCATTTTCATGGGTATCCATGGACCTTTGGGCTTCCCTTTGGCTTTGTTTTAGTCGTCACAACTGCTGCCTTGGCCTGAACATTGGCTTCAGCTTTGCGCTTTTGCTTTCGACCGGTATTTCCGCCACCGGCTTCTAGATCGACTGCCTTCCCTTTTCCACTGTGGAGGCGGTCTTCTTCTTCATCGTTGGCGTACTGAGTGGCAATCTCCATCATGCGATTCGGAGTCATGTCGCCTGAACGGCCGAACTTCAAGATGAGCTCTCTATATCTGACGCCTTCTTTGAAGGCGCACATAGCCTGATGCTCCGAAACATTTTCCACTGTATGGTGCAGAGTGGTCCAACGTTGGATATAATTCCTCAGAGTTTCACTCGGCTTTTGGACGCAATGTTGCAATTCAGTCAGTCCGGCTGGCGGCTTGCAAGTTCCTTCGAAAGTCCTGATTAACACTCGGGACAGGTCGTCCCAACAGTATATGCTTGAAGGCGCCAACTGGTTGAGCCGCGCCCTGGCCGAGCCTTTGAGCATCAAGGGCAAATGTTTCATAGCCACCTCGTCATTGCCTCCACCAATTTGAACAGCCACTCAGTAATCTTCTAGCCATGTGACTGGCTTCGACTCACCGGTGAACTTGCTGACTCCCATCGCCAACCTGAAGTTAAGGGGAATTAGATTCGCTCGAATGGCGCAACTGAAACTGTGATGCCCAGCATGCGGCTATGTCCCCCACGTGTCGAGGTACGACATAAGGACAAAACGCATACTAGAATGATCTCAAGTATGGTATCTTTGCACAACTCATGTAAAATAAAATGATAGTTGGCTTACACTCGCCACGTCACACAAAGAATACAATAGCATACATCATCCAAATAACATCAGGGTTTGACTACGGACAAAAATCCAAATGAGCAAGATACCATAAATAACACAAGCCCGGATCCTCCTAGTAAGAACCACTACTGATCGTCGGGATAAGACACATAGTAACGTCCACGCTCTTCATCGAACTCCCAGTACAGCTCTGAACCATCTCCTGCATAGTTCTCAATGGTACCTGCATCTGGTGTGTGTTGAATCTGTGAGCCACAGAGGACTCAGCAATCCCGTTCCTGGGTATCAAAACTACCAAAGCCTTAGGTGTGGAAAGGCCATAAACATGGGTTGCATCAAGCACTAGCATTAGCTTACGTGTTTAGAGCGAGAAGAGAACAAGTGCCAACGATCGCCAAGTTGATCAAGAAGTGATCCTAGCTACTCACGATCAAACATAACCCCACCGTGTTCACTTCCCGAAGCCCTTCGGAAAGAGACCATCACGGTTACTCACGCAGGTAGTGTATTCATGAATAAGGTGTCAAGTTATCTACAATCGGATATTAAAAAATTCCCATCTGCCACATAACCGCGAGCACGGCTTTCGAAAGATCAAACCCTGCAGGGGTGTCCCAACTTAGCCCATCACAAGCTCACGATCTGCGGAGTCGCGACTCCAAAGTGGGAAGACCCGAGTATTCTCGGAATCCCGTGCTCAAGATATTTCGACAAAGGTAAAACTAATCCAGCAAATCCTCCCGACGTGCCGACACCCTGATAAGAGCCGCGCGTATCCCATCTCATGCCACGATCGGATTGTCCAAACTTCCGGTAGGCCAAAATACCAGAGTTGCCCCTGGCGGCCACCGGCGGTTAACAGGTTCGGACCAACACTCATGAGGAGCACTGGCCCGGGTTGTAAAATTAAGTCCTCGGGGTCCGGAAAGTCCCTATGCAAGTTATTTAGTTATGGCAAATGGTAAAACCAAGGTTGGGCCTTGCTGGAAAAGCTTTAAACAGAGCGAATTATCAAGGGGGGCATAAACCCCAACCGTGTTAGGAACGCAAAATCAAGGAACATAACACCGGTTTATCGGTTCCTAGGGTGGCATGAGTGGAACAAAACACCAAGCAAGAGGCTTAGCCTTCCACCCATTACCAATATATAGGTGAATTAGTTTAACAGGTATTATATATATTATGTTATCCCAACGACAACTTCATCATGGAGCAATCTTCAAAACTTCACCTGCAACTAACAACGCAATAAGAGGGGCTGAGCGATGCGTACTTAGCCAAACAACGATTTGCTAGGAAGGTGGTTAGAGAGTTTCATGGCAACAATAGGAGGGCTGACAAACAGGAATAGGCATCGAGGTAATATCTAAAGAGCGAGACATCTAGCATAGGCAAATATAAAAGTGATATCTGGGAATGGTCATCTTGCCCGTTGATTCCACTGAGGGATCGTAACCTTGCTCCTCAAACTCAGCCTCGTAAGGAACCTCGAACTCCGAATCGGATCTCGGCTCTACCCAACACAAGAACACAACAAAGGCACAATATCAAACACGGTGCAATGCACAATCAACATGATGCAAGTCATATCAAGGGATGCGAGTATGATGTGCGTATGCATGAGGAAGCTCTTGAGCCTAAGGAGAAGATGATGGAAATGGCCTCACCTTGGGAAACCAAGCAAACCACTGAATAGATTGGAAGATTTCGATTGAAATCGATATAAAGATCACCGGAAACGGGTGCACGGTTTGCAAATGGCAAGCAAAACAAGATTCAAGCAAAACTGCAGTTTACAGCAACATGGCATCTTTGGAGCAAGAAATAATTATGCTACAGCACCCAAACATGGAGACAAAGGGCATGGATGTGAAATAGACATGATACTTAACAAGCATGAACTTAGAGCACACCCAAAAACTTGCTGGAACACAATTAAACAAGCATGGCAAGTTGCAATAAATTTACAGAATTCTCAGACTTGGTGAAAATTACAAGGCATGGCAGAAATTACAACGAGTAGGCATGTTTGCAAGCTTGTGCAACTCAACTCAAAGCATAGCATGGCAAGTTAAGGTAACCCACAGCAAGAAGACATATTTGAGAAGCTACTCATGGCAAGAACATGCTCATAGGATGCATGGAACACTAGCTACACTCGTGGCAAAACTGAACATGTTGATAACATGCTGACAGATACATTTTATAGTCACTTGAGAGCATGAAAACAACAAGCTACAGCAAGCCAACATGCAAGCAAAAGGCATGGCAATAACATACATAACATGCTCTACAAGAATAACCACATAGCTACTTCTACCACATACTAGAACATGTCCCAAACACCAGGGCAAAAGTGCAAAAGTTTATCCAGACTTAGCAAAATCTGGGCATGCTGTCAGAAACATTTTATAGCAATTTGAGGGCCTCATAAGAACAAGCTACAGCATGGCATCATGGCAAACAAGAGCATGGATAGCTAGAGCATAACATATACATCAAGGAACACCCACTGGACAACTCTAAACATGCACAACAAAGACGGTGGCATCATGGATACATGGCAATAAAATTAACAGATTCACACTTGGCAGAAATTTGACATCATGATGACATGTTAACAAGCTTGTTGCACTCATATCAAGACATATCATGGCATGAAAATGAATCTATCATGTATAGCACATTCCAAAGAGCAAATCTCATGTTGACACCTAGCTCATATGACACATGGATTAATCTACACAAGCAAGACAAAATCTCATTTCATAACAAGTTCAGAAACTTATCAGCCAATTGCACTTTTGCAACAGAGATAAACATGACAATATGACATCTAACATGAATGCTACAGCAACCATCATGTAGAGCACTTCACAATGAAAATCTGGACATATCATTCGCTCCATTCGGACCAACATGCACAAAGTTACTAGCTCACGAACATGCCAACAAATTTACACAGACAACAAGTGCTGAAACAGTTTCAACACGATGCACTCTTTCCACGAAGATTAAGTCAACTAGAAGAACTCTAACATGCATGAAACTGATACTAACATGTAAAGCACGACGAGACGAACATTTCGATATATCATATGCGCAAAACGGAGCACCGAGCACAAAGATATCACATCGCAAAGGAGGCACAAAATTACGCGGATCCGGGACTTAGAAGAAAGTACCACACGAAAAAGTCAAACCGGGACGGGGATGTCCCGGGACGGAGAGATCCGGCGGGGACGGGGATGTTTGGTTCGGTGAGCCGGTGGATCTGGTCCAACCGACCAGATCGGGACGGCGGCGGCTCCGACGGCCGGAGTTAGAGAAGACGGCCGCGGCGGTGACAGGAGTTGGCTCGGTCAGCGGCGGGATCCGGAGCGACGGCGGCGCTGGGCCCGGGCGGCAGCGGCTGGGGCAGCAGGCGGCGGAGGAGTGGCCGGCGCACGGGGTGGCGAGGCCGAGCTCGCCGACGGTGGGCGCCGGCCTGAGGCGACGGCGGCGATGCGCGACCGGGGCGGCGTTGCCGGAGAGGGCCCGCGGAGAAGCGGCGGCGGAGATGCCGAAGGACGGCGGCTGGCGATGCGCCCGAGGCGCGGTGGAGCTTGGGCGGTGGAGGCGGCGAGCTCGTCGGCGGGAGCGGGGCCGAGTGCGCGGAGGTCGCCGGCGGCGGTCGCGGTGGCGCGAGCTGCCCGGCGGCGGGGACGGATCCGCGAGGAGCGACGGCGGAGCTGCGGGCCGCAGGGGCCGGAGTTGGGCTGCGGCGGGCCCGCGGCGGCGCGGATGGGATCCGGCGCCGTAGGGCCACGTGGCAGCACCGGAGTGGTTGGGCGCGCCCGGGCGGACGTGTCCGCTCCATCTCGGACGTGTCCAGCGGCGCGAGGAGGGAGAAGACTAGGGTTTGCCCGGATTTCGGGGGAGAGGTGCCTTTTTATAGGCATAGGGAGTTAGGAAGGTCCAAATGGGGAGCGGTTTCGCCCACACGATCATGATCCGACGACCGAGAGGATGGGAGTGGTTGTGCTAGGTTAGTGGGCTGTTGTGGAGGGTGTCTTGGGCCAAAAGGAAGAGGAGCTTTTTAGCCCACTAGGTTAACCGTTGGAGTACCAAACGACCTCCAAACGCGATGAAACTTGACAGGTGGTCTCCACATACTAAAACAACAACGCACGACAAGTCTCACCTCATTCCGAGAACGTTTCACGGCCCCATACGAAATAAGGACTCGGGAGTGCCACGGGCACGTGTGTGAGTGTCGGAACTCGAAACGGACAACGGGAAGAGACGAGCATGATCGGGTGCAAGTGACAACACGAATGCAATGCAATGCACATGATGACATGACATGGATGATATGCACACACACGCGGAAAAACGAAGAAACCCGAAATGAAAGAAGAGCCCAGAATGGAAATTGATGAAGTCAACGTTGCATATAATGCCATAAATGGAATGTATCACATATGGGGTGTTACAGAAACACTCGGGCCCAGAAAGAAATGTTCCACTTCCACTCGTACGGTCTCTGATGGAACCGTCCCTATTAGCTCTCCCTCTGTCAACCAGACCTTGCACGAGGAGCGATCTTTCGTCAAAACCAGGCTCACGGGGGTCGACTGGGAATCTCCGCTCGTCGCCATGTGGGAGCCTGTCATCGTACCATCGGGGCGCGTATGAGCCACCCCTCGGAGGGGGCGTGGGCACTCGACGGCGGTCGTCACGGTGATGTCGGGGATCAAACTGACCATGACCTCGATCCAGGTGTTGACCTTGAATGTAACTGTGTCTTTCTCGCCGCGGAGGCGATCTGGGACTGTGGGCAGGTTGAACTTTCTCTGCTCTCACTGACCTACTATGAATTTTGTTACGCGATTGGGACACAGTAGAATCCTGCTCGCCAGCCGCTCTGAGTAACGTACGGATCTGTTCGAGGCCTCTTCCAGCCTCAGAACAGGGTGGTCAAATTGAATCCGCTATGCGCGCAGCTGCTGCGACATTTTGGATAGGCGTGTGGTATACCTAACACTCATCTCGAGTCCCAGTCGGAAGCAGTTGCTGCTGACGTCGACTGGAACTTGGGATGTGCACGTGGGCGCGTTCGTCGAGTGCTCTCTGGAGATTCTCCAGTCGCGCGCGCTCGGCCAGAGTGGCTAAGCGCGCCGACTCCAAAGCTTGTGCTTCGGCGGACTCCCCAATGATGGGGGTTCGAAGGGCTTGCTCATCCCCGCGCTACGCAACTTCCCTTTGCTCCGCCGTGAGGGGCTGCGGGTAATATTCGCCATCGCCGTGTGACGGGCCATCGTCATCCCCACCGCCGTGGGAAAACCCTGGGGGAGCGCGCTGAGAGTCGACCACGAGGACCTTGGCAGCGGGATCATTGCTTTCGCACTCCGAAAGCGAGCACGTATGACCAGAAGACAGATCGAACAGGTCATACAGGGACTCGTCGGGCTCGATAGATGCAACATGCGGATGTGTCGACTGACGACCCACCGCATAGCGGAGCCACCGCTGGAGCCGTGAGCGACCGGATCGCTTGCGCTGGCGAGCGGCGAGTGGTGAAGGTGATGCCGGGGCCGACCGATACTGAGTCGATGACTGCCGCAAGAGGACGCCGCACGCACTTGCGCGAAAGTGCGCTGACCCATGGACTGGTAGTGACTCGACATCGAGCGAAGCCTCTTGCAGCCAAGCCGAATCGTTGGTGATGAAGACGAGCGCGCCGAGACGGATCTCGCGGCCGAGAGACAGTTCACCGCCGAACACCATGTTGAAGGGAATCGAAAAAATGCAACCTTGCCGGAAGTCGCCTAGACGGCTGCCCCACGATGGGCGCCAAATGTCGTGGGAACGTATCTGACAGTAAAGGTAGGGGCTATGAAGGAGGCAGAGTCCTAGCTACGGCAAGGTTGCGACACTGATTTATGAGTTCATGCCCCTCTCGGAGGAGGTAACAGCCCTACGTCTCGCTGTCGCGGAGGCTTTGTCGATTGGTATGAGGTATGGTTACAAGGGGTGCGAACCCTTGTGCCTGAGAGGAGGGGTGGCTTATATAGAGTGCGCCGGACCCTCTCAGCCCTCAGTTCACAAGGGTTCAATGTGAGTTAAGTCTTTGACGTTACTGGTAACGCTCGTACTAAATGATATTAAAGGCGACGGAGTAAATGCTTGTCCGTTGTTATCCCGGAGTGACCCTATCCATTCTGTCCTCCGAGTGAGTTCTTGTGACGTCGGGTGGAAATAGGTTATTCGAGTGACATCTCCCGTCGAGCGTATTACGCTTCCGAGGGTTTCAGTCAGTACTTTCTGTGGAGTTCTTTTTAGGCCCTGAGTCCTCGCATGATGACCTTGGGTAGGATGTATAGGTTAGGCCTAAGACCCTACCCTAGGTACATGTCTTCGTCACCGTGCCCGGTGGCGCTGAAGGATGCTGGCCGGCAGCGGGAGGTTAAATCACGGGCATAGATCAGTGTTGGAGGAGGCAGATCAGCAGTTGGGGATAGGTGAGACTATCATCGGTGGCACACGGCGTGTGGCTGGATTGGCGGCTGGTGGCGCGCGCAGCGGCATGGTCGAGGGCGACGCCGACGGTGAGGTGGCTCGCGACGGCACACTGGTCACTGGCGGTGACCTGCGGGGTCCAGACGAGATGGCGGGTAGGGGATGGGCGGCGCTTATGGGGTGCACGACTAGGGCAGCAGCTGTGTAGGCAGACGACGGCTCATGCGCTTCTAATCGTTGCGGCGAAGACGAAAGTTTATAGGAGAATGACTACATCTGTTACTCATGAATTTATTCGATGGAGAAAATGAATCGGAATTGAAGATGCAAACCAATGGGCAGAGGAGTTAGTCAGAGGGTTATTGGGCCGTGGGGAGAAGTCGAGCGGCTGCGGGTGAGGAGAAAAACAGGGTTTTTTCCACCGTGACTGAAGGGGAATAAGAATGAAAAAAACAGGTTTTTTTCCACCGCTTGATTGGCTCCTATTGCAAACTGAATAATGACATAAGAATGAAAAAAACAGGTTTTTTTCCACCGCTTGATTGGCTCCTATTGCAAACTGAATAATGACGTGGCACATCGCTGGCGTAGATAGTGTGCATGATGAGAGAATAGGGAGAAGTGAGGAGCAACTTCTTAAGAATGTTAGATACATGAACTCTTCAAACTACAGCAATCACCGGAAAGAATCCCAATTATTATCATCTTGGAGTATGCGGATCATAACATGTAATAGGTGTCTACAACTTGCAAGATCGGATCAAGAACACATATTCCAAAAGCAATTTCCGCTCCAAGATAAGCAATTTCCGCTCCAAGATGCCTTAAGTTCCACAACAGGAGCCGGTGTTATGTTTCCTCTTACATGATTCACTTCTATGCTGGTCGTATTAAATTATGTACAGTTCTAGCATGGTTACATAAGCTTGTCACAACTCACAATGTCACTTGTCCATGTCTTGCACCAATTCCTCAAATGATGGAAGATAGAATCAATTCATTCTTCTGGTCTGTTTGTTGGAAGTCATGTTAATCCTCTCATCTTGCAGCATGTTCATGCTGGGAGCCAGCAGTCTCGTGTACCGATCAAAATAAAGAAGCTGCTTCACGAGAAGAGCGAATTCCCTAGGAAATTTCAACCCATATGACTCGCTAACCCTTACCTGGGAGATGCAACAACAAAAAGTTAGCTTAGTTTATTTTGTTCTCCAAGAACAATATATCCTGCTCAGGATTCAAATCTGCAACTTGATACTCAATTATTAAACATATGCATCTTAGAATGGCATCTTTTATCCGGCTTAAAGAGGACATTAATAAAAGGATAGAACAATATATTTCGGAAAGCCAAAAGGAAGGAGCCCATACCTATCTTACTAGGGTTTTTTTCGAGACTGCCTTTCATATTATTAGACGAATAGAAGGTTTTTGTACAGAAATGTGATGGGATTGTGAAGGGACTCTTCAGGACTCCAAAAACATGAGGAAAAACGCGTGAGTCTTAACCGATACCCTCACTTGCCCTTGCGTGGCCAAATGCCATGTGACGCTGCTTTATGACCTTGAAGGCCAGCGCGGCAACCTCCCAGAGGGTTAGGCGGGTCCCATTAAAAGTGTGACGGTTCTTTCCTTCCAGATGTTCCAAATCGTGTAGAGAGGTCTCCCACTGCGACGCCTCTTAAACTCTTTCGGTGCAGCTTCAATCATGGTCCCACCAATCCGAGACCCCCTGAGTTGTGCCCTGCACGGTAGTAGCCTGGATGATCTCACCAGTCCAAGCTTGAACGTTGCTCCAGAAAACCTGGGAAAAGGAACCCTCAAAAAAGAAAACCTGGGAAAAGGTGCAGTCTTTGTAGAGATGCACAGCAGTCTCAGGGGCACGCAGTCGTGCGGCCACCCACGAATGGCAAGCATGTCGGCGGTGAGGATTCTACCGTGAAGAACGAGACAGGAGAACTTGCATTTTGGCTCAGCATGCACCAACCAGATCTTTGTGGACAGGAACTTGGGGTGAGGTCCGTGGAATTGAACAGCATAGGCGGAGGCCGGAGAGTAGACGCCGCTGGAAGTCCATTTCCAGGAGATGATGTCGTCCCGATCAGGGTCAAGGTTCATGCGAGCCAACAAAGTCCAAAGGTTGACAAACTCGTATAGCTGGGACAGGGTGTGCATGCATGCTACGGCCCAAATCCAGTTATCATCCTGAAGCCCCTTCATAACTGACCTTTGCTTCCTAGTGGCACTTCTGTACACCCAACATGGCAAGGTGGAGCGCACTGACGGCCACTCGGGAGTGGTCCACTGGAACCAAGGCCATCTCATCCTCAGCGCCTGACCAAATTTCTCCAGACCAGCAATGCCAAGGCGGCCAAGCGATTTCGAGCGACAGGCTGTGGGCTAGTTGACCAACCGACCCAACATGCTGTCGATGTCATTGTGCCAGTTGAAACTGCACCCGATCTTGTTGAGCTCGTGATTTGGACTTAGGAGTTTGGACTGCGAAACAGAGGATCTTAACCCATTTTGAACTGCGGTCCAAAAGATAAGAATACGCCTACTGATCGAGTTTCAGAAAAATAGAACAAGAATAGATATACAGGTCTGCATATCTCCCTAACTATTGACTAGCGGAAAATGTCTCACAATAAGGAATACTAGCAGCGGGAGGAATGGCATTTCATAAAACTCTACTTGAACATTTTGTTTGTAGTTCTACATTGTGTTCTCTAGATAGGATCAGAAAATCAAGAAGCTCACCAGATCAAGAAACAGTGCATTCATCTGCCTCTCGTCTACAACAACATTAGCAGATACAGCTGCAGCATCAGAACTTCTTGCAGCTGCCACTATAATTTCAGTATCCAACTCCTGCTTCACAAAAAAAATGCATGAGTATCGTGCACCATAAAATAAACTAGTACAATGGGATGTCAAGTACTTAAGAAATACTACAAGGCTAGCCACATTAGTTGCTCCACATAAGCTACCTAATCCAAATTGAGCTGCCACAAGTATTCAGGCCAAGCTCTGGCATCGTTTTACACTTTTGGGACTTAGGCAGGATGTTTCTTCATTAAAGCACACCATCCACAATCAATAAGGCTGAACAAGCCTTTCGAATACCAAATCAAGTATCCTTCTGTTGGTGATAAAAAGAAGTATCCTTGTGCCCTTCAGTAGACATTACCTGTAGAGATGAGAATATCTTTTGCAAGTCCTTTGCAAAGGAGTCAACATTGATATCATTCCCTGTAGCACCCATTTCGGAAAGGGCCAATGCCATAGCATTGTAATCCTCAGTTGCGAAGGAAGACAAAAAGATCTCCATAGCAGCCCAAGTCCTTGGGGATATTCGACCAACAATTCCTGTTAAGTATATTAACTAATATTATCATACTTTGTTGACAAGATGTTATGGCTAAATGCTAACGAGTAAGTAAAGACTCTATCATAAATTCCAATGAGAACATAATGCCCGCTAAATGGAAATAGTAAGATCACTGTAGGAGGAACTTGAGTCTTAAAGCATACCAAAATCAATAAATCCAACACGTCCATCACGAAGCAACCATAGGTTTCCTGCATGCACATCCGCATGGAAGGATTCACATGAGATCAAGCTTCCAAACCTACACATTAAGTGGATCTATCAATATGCTTATACCAAGATTTGACTACAACCACGTAATTATCCAAATCAATTGTTATACCAGAAGATAAACCGAGGCAGCTGGTGGAGGTGAAACATACCAGACATTGAGGGCAGTGACTAAAGTCAACTCAGGATCAGGAACAAGAGACCTTATAGAATCAAGATCGGTGAGTGGAACACCATACAATCTTTCCATAGTTAAGACACGCTTTGTGCTACAGTGCTGATACACAAATGGAGATTTGGCCTGCCTATCAAATCCCATTGCTTCGATGTATCTCTGGAAAGCCTCCATATTTACAGCCTCCTTTCTAAAATCAACTTCCTCAAGCATTGATTCCTTTATGTCCTTGATGATAGATACCTAAGAAAAGAATATATAGAGCATCCTTTTTTTTGCAGTGCATCTCAGAATAGAGTAATATATACTTCCAGTTGCATTATCTAACTCAACGGCATCACAAAATGTTGACCTCCAAAAATACAGGAACATGTCTAAGATATTTTCACAAAGCGATCTGTTATTTTGACATGCATGAACCATAAAATACTATGGTGTATGAGTTATTTGCAGAATTAAATTCTTTGTGGACATAAATTTACTGCAAGTTTCTCGGAAAAAAAGAACTCATTGTAATGTTCTGATTAATAGCAGTACTCTGGATTTGTTGATGTAAAGTGTATTGTTTGATATACCTAAATGCAATCACTCTATCGCAGTGACCAATTCACTCTCGTACTGTTAGGAGCTAGGGTTCTGCCGGGTCTAGGGCGGAGATTGTAGGGGAAAGATGGAGGAGGACGAGGGCGAGGGCGCGGCGGCCGGCGGCTGGGCGCCGTCCTTGCGCGATGAAGCCGGCGGCTGAGAGGGAGATGGCGCAAGGGGCGACGGCTAGGGTTAGGTCTCCCAGCTCCCTAAGGAAGCCGAGCAAATATGATTGCTTCTTGCTTAATACCATAACAGGTCCTTACATGAGTTTATATAATCCTCCTAATGATATAATTGGGCTAAGCCCCTAACACGATAAGATAACTAGGCCAGGCCCCTAACTACCTGGCCTGTAGTATATGCCGTTCATAACATTTCTCCCCGCCTGCACAAACAGCTCGTCCTCGAGCTGGAAGGTGGGGAAGCGCTTGCGGAACTCTTCGAGGTGATCAACCGTCGCCAAACACCCCCGCGGCAGCTGGGTCGGGCAGGTTGCCGAGCCCTGCGGCGGCGGCGGCCTCCTTAATGTAGTCCGCAGCCTCCAGGTAGAATAGTCGTGGGCAAACGTGGCCGAGCACGTAGGGCTCGTCGCAGTTGAAGCATAACCCTTGGCGACGACGCTCGAGTTGCTCGGCCGGGGTGAGCCGGCGGAACGGGCGCGCCGCGGCCGCGGCAAGGGGTGCCGCTGAAGCCTGAGCAGACTGACCCTGCGCGGGAGCGTCCGGCCAGGGTGGCGGCCCAGCAACCCGGGGCGGTGACACCTGCTGGATGGCCACCGCGCGGCACTCGAACGCGCGGGCGTAGCACATGGCCGTCTGGAGGTCCTGGGGTCCCCAAAGCTCCACGTCCATGCGGATGTGATCCGGGAGACCGCCCACGAAGAGCTCGGCTCGCTGTTGCGCCATCACACCCGGCGCGTGGCATGCCAGGGCCTGGAAACGGTCGGCGAAGTCCTGCACCGTGGAGGTGAAGGGAAGGCGGCCAAGCTCCGCCAGTCGGCTCCCGCGGATCGACGGCCCGAAGCGAAGGAGGCAGAGCTCGCGAAAGCGCTCCCAAGGGGGCATGCCGCCCTCGTCCTGCTCGAGGGCGTAGTACCACGTCTGTGCGGCGCCCCGGAGGTGATATGAGGCGAGCCAGGTGCGGTCTAACGCGAGGGTGCGTTGCCAGCGGAAGAACTGCTCGCACTGGTTGAGCCAGTTGAGGGGGTCCTCAGTACCGTCGTAGGTGGCAAAGTCGATCTTGGCGAATCATGGCGGCGTCTGGGCCTGACCGCCATGGCAATACGGCTCGACGGTGCGGAGCAGCGAGAGGGGTGGCGCCCGGTCGGTGGGGACCAGGGGTTCCCCGCGGAACAGCGAATCGGCGCGGCCCGCGGAGCCGGACGGATCGCCATGCTGTAGGGTGGGCGCCGGCTGGTCCCCGACCATGGTATAGACCGGCGGCGGCGACGACCCGGACAGCCAGGTCGGGAGCGGTGACGGTGACGGTGGGAAGTGAACATGCTGGATCGGGACACCTCCCAGCGTGGTCGAGGCCGGTCCGGTGTTGAACGGTGGAGGGGCCTGCAGCGGCGGGGCGATGGTCACGGGGGGCGCCACGAGGGCCGACGATGGCCACTGCGGCCATTGCGGGGTGGTGGCGGGCGGCGGCTGCAGCTGCAGTTGTGGCTGCAGCAGCCCAGCGTACGCCGCGGAGGCCGGTCCGGTGTTGAACGGTGGAGGGGCCTGCAGCGGCGGCGGGGCGATGGTCACGGGGGGCGCCGCGAGGGCCGGCGGTGGCCACTGTGGCCATTGCGGGGTGGTTGCGGGCGGCGGCTGCAGCTGCAGTTGTGGCTGCAGCAGCCCAGCGTACGCCGCGGGTGGTGGGTACCATGGCAGGGCCGGCGGACCGGTGGCGAGGGCCGGCGGACCAGTGGCGACGGCCGGCAACGTCGGTGGCGGCGGCCCGTAGGGGCTGGCTAGGTACAGCCGGATCCCCTGGACCGCTGTGACCATGTCATTGAGGACCCTGGTGATCTCCGCCGGGGAGTAGACGGCGGCGGCCGGGGCGGTGGAGGGCGGCAGCGTCTGGCCGGTGGAGGCACCGGCGGTGGAGTCCAGCAGCGCGGTGGGGAGGGCCAGCGACGTGGTGGAGGGGATTGGCGGCGCGATGGTGATGGGCAGCGGCGGGATGGGTGGTGGTGCAGACATGATCGGAACCGAGCTACTTGATACCAAGGTGTTAGGAGCTAGGGTTCTGCCGGGTCTAGGGCGGAGATTGTAGGGGAAAGATGGAGGAGGAGGACGACGAGGGCGAGGGCGCGGCGGCCGGCGGCTGGGCGCCGTCCTTGCGCGATGAAGGCGGCGGCTGAGAGGGAGATGGCGCAAGGGGCGACGGCTAGGGTTAGGTCTCCCGGCTCCCTAAGGAAGCCGAGCAAATATGATTGCTTCTTGCTTAATACCATAACAGGTCCTTACATGAGTTTATATAATCCTCCTAATGATATAATTGGGCTAAGCCCCTAACACGATAAGATAACTAGGCCAGGCCCCTAACTGCCTGGCCTGTAGTATATGCCGTTCATAACATTTCTCCCCGCCTGCACAAACAGCTCGTCCTCGAGCTGGAAGGTGGGGAAGCGCTTGCGGAACTCTTCGAGGTGATCAACCGTCGCCAAACACCCCCGCGGCAGCTGGGTCGGGCAGGTTGTCGAGCCCTGCGGCGGCGGCGGCCTCCTTAATATAGTCCGCAGCCTCCAGGTAGAATAGTCGTGGGCAAACGTGGCCGAGCACGTAGGGCTCGTCGCAGTTGAAGCATAACCCTTGGCGACGACGCTCGAGTTGCTCGGCCGGGGTGAGCCGGCGGAACGGGCGCGCCGCGGCCGCGGCAAGGGGTGCCGCTGAAGCCTAAGCAGACTGACCCTGCGCGGGAGCGTCCGGCCAGGGTGGCGGCCCAGCAACCCGGGGCGGTGACGCCTGCTGGATGGCCACCGCGCGGCACTCGAACGCGCGGGCGTAGCACATGGCCGTCTGGAGGTCCTGGGGTCCCCAAAGCTCCACGTCCATGCGGATGTGATCCGGGAGACCGCCCACGAAGAGCTCGGCTCGCTGTTGCGCCATCACACCCGGCGCGTGGCATGCCAGGGCCTGGAAACGGTCGGCGAAGTCCTGCACCGTGGAGGTGAAGGGAAGGCGGCCAAGCTCCGCCAGTCGGCTCCCGCGGATCGACGGCCCGAAGCGAAGGAGGCAGAGCTCGCGAAAGCGCTCCCAAGGGGGCATGCCGCCCTCGTCCTGCTCGAGGGCGTAGTACCACGTCTGTGCGGCGCCCCGGAGGTGATATGAGGCGAGCCAGGTGCGGTCTGACGCGAGGGTGCGTTGCCAGCAGAAGAACTGCTCGCACTGGTTGAGCCAGTTGAGGGGGTCCTCAGTACCGTCGTAGGTGGCAAAGTCGATCTTGGCGAATCATGGCGGTGTCTGGGCCTGACCGCCATGGCAATACGGCTCGGCGGTGCGGAGCAGCGAGAGGGGTGGCGCCCGGTCGGTGGGGACCAGGGGTTCCCCGCGGAACAGCGAATCGGCGCGGCCCGCGGAGCCGGACGGATCGCCATGCTGTAGGGTGGGCGCCGGCTGGTCCCCGACCATGGTATAGACCGACGGCGGCGACGACCCGGACAGCCAGGTCGGGAGCGGTGACGGTGACGGTGGGAAGTGAACATGCTGGATCGGGACACCTCCCAGCGTGGTCGAGGCCGGTCCGGTGTTGAACGGTGGAGGGGCCTGCAGCGGCGGGGCGATGGTCACGGGGGGCGCCACGAGGGCCGGCGATGGCCACTGCGGCCATTGCGGGGTGGTGGCGGGCGGCGGCTGCAGCTGCAGTTGTGGCTGCAGCAGCCCAGCGTACGCCGCGGAGGCCGGTCCGGTGTTGAACGGTGGAGGGGCCTGCAGCGGCGGCGGGGCGATGGTCACGGGGGGCGCCGCGAGGGCCGGCGATGGCCACTGTGGCCATTGCGGGGTGGTTGCGGGCGGCGGCTGCAGCTGCAGTTGTGGCTGCAGCAGCCCAGCGTACGCCGCGGGTGGTGGGTACCATGGCAGGGCCGGCGGACCAGTGGCGACGGCCGGCAACGTCGGTGGCGGCGGCCCGTAGGGGCTGGCTAGGTACAGCCGGATCCCCTGGACCGCTGTGACCATGTCATTGAGGACCCTGGTGATCTCCGCCGGGGAGTAGACGGCGGCGGCCGGGGCGGTAGAGGGCGGCAGCGTCTGGCCGGTGGAGGCACCGGCGGTGGAGTCCAGCAGCGCGGTGGGGAGGGCCAGCGACGTGGTGGAGGGGATTGGCGGCGCGGTGGTGATGGGCAGCGGCGGGATGGGTGGTGGTGCAGACATGATCGGAACCGAGCTACTTGATACCAAGGTGTTAGGAGCTAGGGTTCTGCCGGGTCTAGGGCGGAGATTGTAGGGGAAAGATGGAGGAGGAGGACGACGAGGGCGAGGGCGCGGCGGCCGGCGGCTGGGCGCCGTCCTTGCGCGATGAAGGCGGCGGCTGAGAGGGAGATGGCGCCAGGGGCGACGGCTAGGGTTAGGTCTCCCGGCTCCCTAAGGGAGCCGAGCAAATATGATTGCTTCTTGCTTAATCCCATAACGGGTCCTTACATGAGTTTATATAATCCTCCTAATGATATAATTGGGCTAAGCCCCTAACACGATAAGATAACTGGGCCAGGCCCTAACTGCTTGGGCTGTAGTATATGCCGTTAACACGTACTACCTCCTTTCCGGTTTATAAGGCTTGCGCGTATCCCTAGGTCTATAATTTGATCAATATAAAATGAGTTGTATAATCTAAAAATTACACCATTAGAAAGTAGAAGATCTGAAGTTTCTAATGATACATTTTTTGTGAAAAATAACTTGTATTATGTTGGTTTATTTGTCAATCTAGATATACGTGCAAGCCTTATAAACCGGAAAGGAGGTAGTACCAATCTACATCATTGTATCTTGGCTCGGCCTTTTCAAAACAAAACAAGCATATGCTCATAGGAGCAAGTTTTGCAAGGTGCATAATCAAACCAAAAACCAAATAAATATGCTACACACGAAACCTTAAAAAGGACAAACTTCAGTTTTCGTGGAATTTGGTCTCTTGTGATCCAGGAACCACTTGGTTGAACGATCATTCTGTATAAAAATAAGGTTTACCCCTCATTTAAAAAAAGAACAGACTGCATGCTTGTTATATTAAAACAGAGAGATTCAAGTTTAGTAACATATTTTTATGCTACAAGAAAGTCAAGGATGTTGACGTTTGTGGAACTATGATTAAGAGATCTCTTACCAGTGATGTCCTCTCTAATTCAGGGCTTAGAAACTCCAAAACACGTGCAACAAGATAGATAAAATTCAGATCGGCAACCAAAGTATCTTCAATTCCAGGTTTCAGGACTTTAATCACCACATCCTTCTGAGAGCTCTTCAACCTAGCCCCATGAACCTGGATGATAATAAAGATACCTCAATACTTTGATGCTAGACTGAAGAAGGCAATTCAGATGCTCCCACCAGAAACCTGTGCTATTGAAGCAGATGCTATTGGCACCGGATCAATGTACTCATAGACACTATCCAATGGCTGCTGCAACTCCTCACGCAATATCGACTCGATCTCGCTATAAGGAACAGGTGGCGCTCGGTCAAAACAGTTCTGGAATTCTTCGACATATTCTGCAGGAAAGAAAGTTGGTGCAGACGCTATGAACTGCACAATCATGCAGTCAGTTGATTATGCAGGCCAAGTAATCAGACACAGCATATGATTATGAACAGAAAAAATACTTAGTAGACACCCTCTCCGCACCTGCCCCAAAACACCATCACCAAAAAGGTCATATGCTCTCAAATTTTCCATATGGTACCCTTCGAAACTCTAACCATCATTAGAAATTTAGATGGATGGCGTGTGAATATGAAATCTTAGTTGTACAACTTAGGCTCTGTTTGGTGGGCCTCCATAGTGGCTTCCCATGAAAAAAGCTGAAACCAACAAAACACCCTTTTTCTGAGACCCGCTTCAGCCGAATTTCTTCTCTGACGCATAGGTATACATGTGAAGACATGCTATTAATTCTGGTGTAAACCTTATCTCTGGATGGTGATATAAAGTATGAAGTATGAACATGCCCTTACCTGACCTAGCTTGATATAAGTTGCACCCATGCGTTCAAAAAGCCTTCTGAGGTAAAGAGGAGAAAGCAAACCAAGCCGCATCTGAACTGGAATTCCTTCTGACGTGTTAGCTGTCTGCATTAGATTGACAACACGGTAATATAAAAATGTCGGCTGAAACAACCAAGACCACTAATAGCTGCATCAGTTAAAACTGAAAATTGTGCAAAACCAACCCAAAGCAAACATCACCGTCTTCTATAAAGAGTAGGCCTCAATACAACAATATCTTATACTATTCCTTACAAGTTGCAACCTAACCCAACTCAACCCACTACTTCAGTAGTTTGATGTTAAACCTATCAATGCCCTCTGTGGCCCTTTGGGGGTCCTCAATATGCCTGCATACGCCTGTGCAAGCACATATGTGGGGCATGCACATGCAGAGATATTTCATCCACTGGCTTGAATGTCAACTTGAGATGATACGGTAAACTCGACCTAAATTTGACATGTTCCAAGCAATTCATTTCGAAATCAAAACCTGCACTCAACAACCTAATACTGGTGAATGAAATTTGTTTCCAGTTCAATTTAATGTATGTAATATGGTAGAGAACCGAAGGGACAACATAAGCAGAGATAGACATGGAACTATGCTCACAGATAAGTAGAGTAACTCTTATCAGAACAAGAGTATCATACATTTATGATTTTTTTTTTAATTATATGATTAGGTATAGAGCAAGTAATTCATGAAAGGTTTTCAATTGATTTGGGCTATCATCAATGGTTAGTAAGTTTGATCCATAATAAGCTACTTCCTCCGTCCGGAAAAGCTTGTCCCTCAAATGAATGTATCTAGCACCAAGTTAGTGCTAGATACATCCATCTGAGGAACAAGCTTGGGACAAGTTTTTTCAGACGGAGGGAGTATTTATACATAAACAAAAGAAAACATCGGAGAAAACTAGAATGTACAATGAGTATGTAATATGGTACTCCCCCCTTACCGGTTTATAGGGCTCATATCTGAAATTTCACCAACCAAGGTAAACTACAAAGGATTGAATGAATCCATGCGTGCTCATCATTGTTAGTGTTATTATCAGTTATGCTTGTATGATTAGTTACATGCCACCAAATATATCAGAAAAAACCTATATTGATGAGTCTACACTGCGTGGGTTGTCTCCTTTTTTGAATGTATGAAGACCATTTATACAGTTATTCATACCAAGATTTACAGAAATACCAGAAGAAGAATAAAACAAGCAACAACCTTCGAAAAGTCATTTAGCCACTCCCCACCAACCCCAAGGAGAGATTGGATCCCTTGCGCCATCCTAAAGGCACCTCGAGGCCCTGTGCTAATCGACGTCTGGAGAAGATCCTCGACTAATTTCGGCAATTCACCAGCCCTATCTGCAATTGGACAAAAATTGGAAACCTCTAAGGTAAGGTTTTCAGACAATAGCAAACTGAACTCCACACATTCAACCCATGTCCATGTATTACTCTATCACCAAATTGCCCTTAGTACCACTTATCCACCTCACGCATAGTCATCAACATCACACCAAAATTACAACCATCGCGAGAGCCACACAACATATCTATGTCCATTTTCGTATCACTCTTATGGAAAATACCTAGCCATTTCTGCATGGAATGAAGTATTCAGAGTCACAGACGCCGCGGTTAGTAGTCATTAAATTACCTTGGAGTCGACTGGTGAAGTCTTGTGGCTGGGAGGAGTAGCGCGCGAAAACCCTAACCCCGACCCGGACCCGTCGTCTCCAATCCCGTCCGGCCCCGAGCGCGCCCACCCTCAGCGAACCTCCCCCACCGGCTGGAACCTGCAACAAGGCAATAAACCCCCAAATTAGTTCGAGACGGACTCCGTTACGCAACAGAACCCAAAACTCAAGCTCTCGTCAAAGCGAGTCCGGAGACGGTGGAGGCATGCTCCTGCAATTGCGGAGGAGGAGGAGGCG
>LR738712.1:486618545-486663976 GCA_902687465.1 Secale cereale
GGGGTGAGATGTGGGGGCGAGAGGTTGGGCAGCCGACCTGAGGGAGTCGGTGGTGGTGGAGGAGGAGAGGGGAGCGAGAAGCGACGCCCCTAGCGGCCGCCGTCGCTGCCATCAGTGGATGTGTGGGTCACCGGCGAGGGGGGCGAAGTAGACTACGCGCGTTTGCTGGCCTTCAACGGGGTGTATGGGAGAAGGGTGCGATACGTGTAGCTGGTAGGTTCTTTAGCTCAAAAAAGAATGATAGGTTCTTTTTTCTTTTCGAGGAAAATTCATAGGTTGTTAGAGCAACTCCAACGGGACGATCCATTTCATCCGCTCATATCCGTTTGGGTTGTCGCGGAAAAAAACACCGACCCAACGCGCCGATTCATTCCCAAAAATAATTCGCTTTTGCGTCCGCACCGAACTATTTCCGGTCGAAAATTGCGCCTAAAATGCGTCGGCACGGATGCAAAGCGGACGCGCCGCGCGTCTCCTCGGTGTCCGTCGCGGTCCCACTTGGAGACCACCCAACTACCGCCCATCGTCTAATTTATGACGACCACCGACACCGGGCCGACTAGTCAGCCAGTGGAAGCGTCATTTTTTAACCCACGCGTGCGGGGGGCGGCCTCATCCACTTCCGTCCACATTTGACCCCCACCACCCCATTCGTGCTTCCTCGTCGGCGACAACCCAAACCCTAGCAATGGGCCTCTTTGGCAGCGGCAAGGGCAAGGGCAACCCTGACGCCTCATCCTCCCGTGCTCCTCTTTCCCCTCCTCCTCTGCGCCGGCATGTGCGCGCTCAGATCGACAGCGGTTGCACATCCCGATGCACCAAGCACGGTGGCATTGGGAGTACAGGCAGCCGCTGCCATACCCGAACGTGACTTTGTCCCACCACTAGTAACTCGGTCCGGAGCGGATCCCGGTGCCAGCGGTTCTGCGGACACAGCGGGCGCACGACGAGGAAGTGCGCAGGCGCCGAGCGTAGCGGCGGATGCCCGGGTATGCCGCCGACTCTCCCAACCAGGAGGCCTGGTTTGCCCTCGAACACGAGGAGCAATGGCGGCAAGGCGTCCACGTCAACCAAGAGTTTCCACCACCGCCCTGCGGGTAGAGCCGGAGGAAGAGGAGGCAGAGGCGGAGTACCTAGCCGTCCTCGAGGAGGCCCTACAGCACGTGCTGGAGGATAGCCGGCTCGAGGAGGACGCGCATTGGGATGGGCTGGAGCAAGCCCTTGCCTTGACGGCGGTTGTGTGCTCCGTCCAGGCACCCCTCTTCGTGACGCCACTGTCGCCCACGCCGTCCCAGGCCGAGCCGGAGCCGGAGGGCGAACCAACACCCACACGCAAGCGGTCACAGCTACCCCCCCACGTGACCGGCGAGTACCGCGAGTGGGTGAGCGCGCCTCCCTGCCACTACGCCGCCACGCCGAAAGAAGAGGCGGCGCACCTTCAGCGCTGGACGGCGCACTGGCTCGCCGAGGAGCGGCCGACGGTGAGCGGTAGATGCAATATGAGCAGATGTTGCACTGTTACACGGAGGCTCTACGGCTTGAGGAGGAGGAGGAGTGCGCCCGCCCCGCCGCTATGCCGCTGCCCCAGCAGACACCGGAGGAGGCTGTCCTGGCATCCTATCAAGCCACGTTCGATTGAGTTGCCCCCCCCTGTTGGGGAACGTAGCATAAATCAAAAAAATTCTACGTCTTCACCAAGATCCAAGTATGGAGACATCTAGCAACGAGCAACTAAGAGTGCATCTACATACCGTTATGAAGATTGCGTGCGGAAGCTTTCAACGAAGCAAGGATGAAGTAGTCGTACTCTTCACGTTCTTCGTCACCGATGATCTAGCGCCGAACGGACGGCACCTCCGCGTTCAACACACGTACGGTGCAGCAACGTCACCTCCTTCTTGATCCAGCAAGGGGGGAGGAGAAGTCGTCAGAGATCCGGCAGCACGACGGCGTAATGACGGATGCAGTGGATATCGCAGCAGGGCTTCGCCGGGCTGCCCTGCAAAGGAGTTGGGAGGTGTGACGGGAGGGGGAGAGGCGCCAGGGCTGAGGTGCGGCTGCCCTCTCCCCCCCCCCCCACATATATATAGGGGGCCAGGGGGGCGGCGGCCAGGGAGGAGTCCCCCTCCCCCAAGGCAAGTGGTGGCCCCCCTCCCCTTAGGGTCTTATCCCTATGCGCATGGGGAGGTGGGGCCCCCTTGTGGTGCGCCAGCCCAGAGGGCTGCACGCATCCCCTTGCGGCCTAGGGGCCCCACCGGGAGGGGTGGCCCCACCCGGTGAACCCCCGGGGCCCCTCCGGTGGTCCCGGGACGCTACCGGTGACCCCCGGAGATCACCCGTTGGCCGAAACTGGACTTCCCATATATCAATCTTTACCTCCGGACTATTCCGGAACTCCTCGTGACGTCCGGGATCTCATCCGGGACTCCGAACAACTTTCGGGTTTCCACGTGCATTAATCTCTACGACCCTAGCGTTACCGAACTTTAAGTGTGTAGACCCTACGGGTTCGGGAGACACGTAGACATGACCGAGACCACTCTCCGGTCAATAACCAACAGCGGGATCTGGATACCCATGTTGGTTCCCACGTGTTCCTCGATGATCTTCATCGGATGAACCACTGTGTCAAGGATTCACTCAATCCCGTATGTTATTCCCTTTGTCCATCGGTACGGTACTTGCCCGAGATTCGATCGTCGGTATCCCCGATACCTCGTTCAATCTCGTTATGGCAAGTCTCTTTACTCGATCCGTAATCCATCATCCCGTGACTAACTACTTAGTCACATTGAGCTCATTATGATGATGTCTTACCGAGTGGGCCCAGAGGTACCTCTCCGTCATACGGAGTGACAACATCCCAGTCTCGGTTCGTACCAACTCAACAGACACTTTCGGAGATACCCGATGCGTACCTTTATAGCCACCCAGTTACGTTGTGACGGTTGGCACACCCAAAGTACTCCTACGGTATCCGGGAGTTGTACAACCTCATGGTCTAAGGAATAAATACTTGACACTGAAAAGCTTATGCATTACGAACTATACGATCTCGTGTTATGCTCAAGTTTGGGTCTTGTCCATCACATCATTCTCCTAATGATGTGATCCCGTTATCACCGACATCTCATGTCCATGGTCAGGAAACCGTGACCATCTGTTGATCAACGAGCTGGTTACTAGAGGCCTACCAGGGACTTATTGTGGTCTATGTATTCACACATGTATCGCTGTTTCCGTACAATACAGTTCAAGCATGAATAACAGACAATTATCATGAACAAGGAGATATAATAATAATGCTTTTATTATTGCCTCTAGGGCATATCTCCAACAGTCTCCCACTTGCACTAGAGTCAATAATCTAGTTACATTGTGATGAATCGAACACCCATAGAGTTCTGGTGTTGATCATGTTTTGCTCGTGAAAGAGGTTTAGTCAACGGGTCTGCGACATTCAGATCCGTATGCACTTTACAAATATCTATGTCTCCATCCTGAACATAATTCCGGATGGAGTTGAAATGGCGCTTGATGTGCTTGGTCTTCTTGTGAAACCTGGGCTCCTTGGTAATAGCAATAGCACCAGTGTTGTCACAGAAGAGAGTCATCGGGCTTGACGCGCTTGGAATGACTCCTAGGTCGGTGATGAACTCCTTCATCCAGACTCCTTCCCGCGCTGCTTCAGAAGCAGCTATGTACTCCGCTTCACATGTAGATGCTGCCACCATGCTTTGCTTGCAACTGCACCAGCTGACTGCCCCTCCATTCAAAATATACACGTATCCGGTTTGTGACTTAGAGTCATCCAGATCTGTGTCGAAGCTAGCATCGACGTAACCCTTTACGACGAGCTCTTCGTCACCTCCATAAACGAGAAACATATCCTTAGTCCTTTTCAGGTACTTCAGGATGTTCTTGACCGCTGTCCAGTGTTCCGTACCGGGATCACTTTGGTACCTCCCTACCAAACTTATGGCAAGGTTCACATCAGGTCTGGTACACAGCATGGCATACATGATAGAACCTATTGCCGAGGCATAGGGAATGACACTCATCTTTTCTCTATCTTCTGCCGTGGTCGGCGACTGAGTCTTACTCAATCTCATACCTTGCAAAACAGGCAAGAATCCTTTCTTTGACTGATCCATATTGAACTTCTTCAATATTTTGTCAAGGTATGTACTTTGTGAAAGACCAATGAGGCGTCTCGATCTATCTCTATAGATTTTGATGCCTAATATGTAAGCAGCTTCTCCAAGGTCCTTCATTGAAATTTTTTTATTCAAGTAGGCCTTTACATTTTCCAAGAATTCTATATCATTTCCCATCAGCAATATGTCATCCACATATAATATGAGAAATGCCACAGAGCTCCCACTCACTTTCTTGTAAATACAGGCTTCTCCATAAGTCTGTATAAAGCCAAACACTTTGATCACCTCATCAAAGCGAATATTCCAACTCCGAGATGCTTGCACCAGCCCGTAAATCGAGCGCTGGAGCTTGCATACCTTGTTAGCGTTCTCTGGATCGACAAAACCTTCCGGTTGCATCATATACAACTCTTCCTTGAGGAAGCCGTTAAGGAATGCTGTTTTGACATCCATTTGCCATATCTCATAATCATAGAATGCGGCAATAGCTAACATGATTCTGACTGACTTCAGCATCGCTACGGGAGAGAAAGTCTCATCGTAGTCAATCCCTTGAACTTGTCGATAACCTTTAGCGACAAGCCGAGCCTTATAGATGGTCACATTACCATCCGCGTCTGTCTTCTTCTTAAATATCCATTTGTTTTCTATGGCGTGCCTATCATCAGGCAAGTCCACCAAAGTCCATACTTTGTTTTCATACATGGATTCTATCTCGGATTTCATGACTCCAAGCCATACATGGATATCCATTTAGTAACTTGATCTGTTTCTTCATGATTATTATCATTAACTTCCTCCCTTGTCGGTGTAGGCACCTCAGGAACAGTTTCCTGCGCTGCGCTACTTTCCGGTCCAGGAGGGGTGACTGTCACCTCATCAAGTTCTACTTTCCTCCCACTCACTTCTTTCGAGAGAAACTCTTTCTCCAGAAAGCATCCATTCTTGGCAACAAAGACTTTGCCTTCGGATCTGTGGTAGAAGGTGTACCCAATTGTTTCCTTTGGGTATCCTATGAAGACGCATTTTTCCGATTTGGGTTCAAGCTTTTCAGGTTGAAGTTTCTTGACATAAGCATCGCAACCCCAAACTTTCAGAAACGACAGCTTCGGTTTCTTGCCAAACCAAAGTTCATACGGAGTCGTCTCAACGGATTTCGACGGAGCCCTATTTAAAGTGAATGCGGCAGTCTCTAAAGCATAACCCCAAAAAGATAGCGGTAAATCGGTGAGGGACATCATAGATCGCACCATGTCCAACAGAGTACGATTTCGACGTTCGGACACACCGTTACGTTGAGGTGTTCCGGGCGGTGTCAATTGTGAAACAATTCCACAGCTTCTAAGGTGTGTGCCAAATTCATGACTCAAATATTCACCCCCACGATCCGATCGCAAGAACTTTATTTTTCTGTCACGTTGATTCTCAACCTCATTCTGAAATTCCTTGAACTTTTCAAAGGTCTCAGACTTGTGTTTCATCAAATAGATATACCCGTATCTACTCAAGTCATCCGTGAGGGTGAGAACATAACGGTAGCCTCCGCGAGCCTCAACACTCATTGGACCGCACACATCGGTATGTATGATTTCCAGCAAGTTGGTCGCTCGCTCCATTGTTCCGGAGAACGGAGTCTTGGTCATCTTGCCCAAGAGGCATGGTTCGCACGTGTCAAATGATTCATAATCAAGAGACTCTAGAAGTCCATCTGAATGGAGCTTCTTCATACGTTTGACAGCAATATGACCAAGGCGGCAATGCCACAAGTATGTGGGACTATCATTATCAACTTTACATCTTTTGGCATCTACACTATGAATATGTGTATCACTACGTTCGAGATTCATCAAAAATAAACCATTGACCAGCGGGGCATGACCATAAAACATATCTCTCAAATAAATAGAACAACCATTATTCTCCGATTTGAAAGAATATCCATCTCGCATAAGACGAGATCCAGAAACAATGTTCATGCTCAAAGCTGGTACTAAATAACAATTATTCAGGTTTAAAACTAATCCCGAGGGTAGATGTAGAGGCAGCGTGCCGACGGCGATCACATCGACCTTGGAACCATTCCCGACGCGCATCGTCACCTCATCCTTCGCCAGTCTCCGTTTATTCCGCAGCTCCTGTTTTGAGTTATAAATGTGAGCAACTGCACCGGTATCGAATACCCAGGAGCTACTACGAGTGCTGGTAAGGTACACATCAATAACATGTATATCATATATACCTTTGACGTTGCCGGCCTTCTTGTCAGCTAAGTATTTGGGGCAGTTCCACTTCCAGTGACCCGTTCCCTTGCAATAAAAGCACTCTGTCTCAGGCTTGGGTCCATACTTTGGCTTCTTCCCGGCAACAGGCTTGCCAGGCGCGGCAACTCCCTTGCCGTCCTTCTTGAAGTTCTTCTTACCCTTGCCTTTCTTGAACTTAGTGGTTTTATTGACCATCAACACTTGATGTTCTTTCTTGATGTCTACTTCCGCTGATTTCAGCATTGAATACACCTCGGGAATGGACTTCTCCATCCCCTGCATATTGAAGTTCAACACGAAGCTCTTGAAGCTTGGTGGGAGCGACTGGAGGATTCTGTCAACGACCGCTTCATCTGGGAGATTCATTCCCAGCTGAGACAAGCGGTTGTGCAATCTTGAAATCTTGAGGATGTGCTCACTGACAGAACTGTTCTCCTCCATCTTACAGCTGTAGAATGCGTCGGAGACATCATATCTCTCGACTCGGGCATGAGCTTGGAAAACCATTTTCAGCTCTTCGAACATCTCATATGCTCCATGGTGCTCAAAACACTTTTGGAGCCCCGATTCTAAACTGTAAAGCATGCCGCACTGAACCAGGGAGTAATCATCACTACGCGTCTGCCAGACGTTCAAAACGTCTTGGTCAGCATCGGGAGCAGGTGCATCACCTAGCGGTGCTTCTAGGACATAAGTTCTCTTGGCAGCTATGAGGATAATCCTCAGGTTACGGACCCAATCCGTATAGTTGCTACCATCGTCTTTCAGCTTGGTTTTCTCTAGGAACGCGTTGAAGTTGAGGGAAACTGGAGCGTGGGCCATTTGATCTACAAGAGATATTGTAAAGAATTTAGACTAAGTTCATGATAATTAAGTTCATCTTAATCAAATTTTAATGAACTCCCACTCAGAATGACATATCTCTAGTCATCTAAGTGATACACGATCCGAATCGAGTAGTCCGTGTCCGATCATCACGTGAGACGGACTAGTCAAAAACGGTGAACATCTTCATGTTGATCGTATCTTCTATACGACTCGTGTTCGACCTTTCGGTCTTCCGTGTTCCGAGGCCATGTCTGTACATGCTAGGCTCTCAAGTGAACCCTAAGTGTATCGCGTGTGTAAATCTGTCTTACACCCGTTGTATGTGAACGTTAGAACCTATCACACCCGATCATCACGTGGTGCTTCGGAACAACGAGCTTTAGCAACGGTGCACAGTTAGGGGAAACACATTACTTGAAATTTTAGTGAGAGATCATCTTATTCACTACCGTCGTTCTAAGTAAACAAGATGCAAAAACATGATAAACATCACATGCAATCAATTATAGTGACATGATATGGCCAATATCATCTTGCTCCTTGGATCTCCATCTTCGGGGCACCATGATCATCTTGTCACCGGCTCGACACCATGATCTTCATCATCATGATCTCCATCATCGTGTCTTGAAGAAGTCGTCACGCCAACTATTACTTCTACTACTATAGCTAACGTTTAGGAATGAAGTAAAGTAATTACATGGCGTTATTCAGTGACACGCAGGTCATACAATAATTAAGACAACTCCTATGGCTCCTGCCGGTTGTCAAGTTCATCGACATGCAAGTCGTGATTCCCTATTACAAAAACATGATCAATCTCATACATCACATATATCATTCATCACATCTTCGTTCTTGGCCATACCATGTCACAAAACACATGCTGCAAAAACAAGTTAGACGTCCTCTAATTGTTGTTGCAAGTTTTACGTGGCTTCTATAGGATTTCTAGCAAGAACGTTTCTTACCTATGCCAAAACCACAACGTGATTTGTCAACTTCTATTTACCCTTCATAAGGACCCTTTTCATCGAATCCGATCCGACTAAAGTAGGAGAGACAGACACCCGCCAGCCACCTTATGCATCTAGTGCATGTCTGTCGGTGGAACCAGTCTCACGTAAGCGTACGTGTAAGGTCGGTCCGGGCCGCTTCATCCCACAATACCGCCGAATCAAGATTGACTAGTAACGGTAAGAAAGTTGAACAAGATCATACGCCCACAACTGCTTTGTGTTCTACTCGTGCCAAGATGCTACGCATAAAACCTAGGCTCAGATGCCACTGTTGGGGAACGTAGCATAAATCAAAAAAATTCTACGTCTTCACCAAGATCCAAGTATGGAGACATCTAGCAACGAGCAACTAAGAGTGCATCTACATACCGTTATGAAGATTGCGTGCGGAAGCTTTCAACGAAGCAAGGATGAAGTAGTCGTACTCTTCATGTTCTTCGTCACCGATGATCTAGCGCCGAACGGACGGCACCTCCGCGTTCAACACACGTACGGTGCAGCAACGCCACCTCCTTCTTGATCCAGCAAGGGGGGAGGAGAAGTCATTAGAGATCCGGCAGCACGACGGCGTGATGACGGATGCAGTGGATATCGCAGCAGGGCTTCGCCGGGCTGCCCTGCAAAGGAGTTGGGAGGTGTGACGGGAGGGGGAGAGGCGCCAGGGCTGAGGTGCGGCTGCCCTCTCCCCCCCCCACATATATATAGGGGGCCAGGGGGGCGCCAGCCCCTTGCAGATCCAATCTGCAAGGGGGGCGGCGGCCAGGGAGGAGTCCCCCTCCCCCAAGGCAAGTGGTGGCCCCCCTCCCCTTAGGGTTTTATCCCTATGCGCATGGGGAGGTGGGGCCCCCTTGTGGTGCGCCAGCCCAGAGGGCTGCACGCATCCCCTTACGGCCTAGGGGCCCCACCGGGAGGGGTGGCCCCACCCGGTGGACCCCCGGGGCCCCTCCGGTGGTCCCGGGACGCTCCCGGTGACCCCCGGAGATCACCCGTTGGCCGAAACTGGACTTCCCATATATCAATCTTTACCTCCGGACTATTCCGGAACTCCTCGTGACGTTCGGGATCTCATCCGGGACTCCGAACAACTTTTGGGTTTCCACGTGCATTAATCTCTACGACCCTAGCGTTACCGAACTTTAAGTGTGTAGACCCTACGGGTTCGGGAGACACGTAGACATGACCGAGACCACTCTCCGGTCAATAACCAATAGCGGGATCTGGATACCCATGTTGGTTCCCACGTGTTCCTCGATGATCTTCATCGGATGAACCACTGTGTCAAGGATTCACTCAATCCCGTATGTTATTCCCTTTGTCCATCGGTACGGTACTTGCCCGAGATTCGATCGTCGGTATCCCCGATACCTCGTTCAATCTTGTTATGGCAAGTCTCTTTACTCGATCCGTAATCCATCATCCCGTGACTAACTACTTAGTCACATTGAGCTCATTATGATGATGTCTTACCGAGTGGGCCCAGAGGTACCTCTCCGTCATACGGAGTGACAACATCCCAGTCTCGGTTCGTACCAACTCAACAGACACTTTCGGAGATACCCGATGCGTACCTTTATAGCCACCCAGTTACGTTGTGACGGTTGGCACACCCAAAGCACTCCTACGGTATCCGAGAGTTGTACAACCTCATGGTCTAAGGAATAAATACTTGACACCGAAAAGCTTATGCATTACGAACTATACGATCTCGTGTTATGCTCAAGTTTGGGTCTTGTCCATCACATCATTCTCCTAATGATGTGATCCCGTTATCACTGACATCCTATGTCCATGGTCAGGAAACCGTGACCATCTGTTGATCAACGAGCTGGCTACTAGAGGCCTACCAGGGACTCATTGTGGTCTGTGTATTCACACATGTATCGCTGTTTCCGTACAATACAATTCAAGCATGAATAACAGACAATTATCATGAACAAGGAGATATAATAATAATGCTTTTATTATTGCCTCTAGGGCATATCTCCAACACCCCCCCGTCTTTATTGACCCCACCGGCGGCAAGGACAACGCCGGTACGGGCAATGGCAAGGCTGTCTAAGGCAGCGGGTGGGCGGGCGTTTATTTTTTTAGAGTTTTAAATTTTTAATTTATGTTTAAGTGGACTTTGGCCGGCGTTTGACCGGCCATTTTATGTTTAATTATGATTATGCCTCAATTTTTCAACGTCGTCATAAATGGGTCGGCCCCCCGTTGGGCGCCACTGCCGACCCAAATGAAAAACCGGACGCGCGCGTCCGCCTGGCCGACCCAAATGGACGAAAAGCGGAGAAAGCGCATGTTCATTTGGGTCGCCCCATTGGAGTTGCTCTTAGAGCATCTTCAATGGCAACCCGCAAAATTCCTTCCGCATTCGTCCGCGGACAAGGATACGGGGGGCTGTCATCCAACACTATCATATGTATATGTTCGCCGATAAAAAAGGAAATTTCAAATTTGAATTTAGTCTGATCCACACAGCGTGTCGGAATACACCAATGCCGGATCGCATGCCCGATCACAACCAAAAAGAGACAAGTATGCTTAGTTTTCAAATACCCGAATCCAAAAGAATATCAATCCGGAAGTTTGTGCAATTTTCTGCCCTACCGGACCGGCAATCCCAAACATCTACTCCTCGATCAAGGTGGAATCAAACAAGTCTCACAAAACTCATCTTGTGTCATCTCTCTAGGAACACCATACAGGTTGAATGTAATAGTGGGTGGTTCTACCCTAGAGTGAAAATGAAAACTTTGCACAAAAGTATTCGTGAGGAGAAGGTACTGGTCACACTTATCTTCAAAGAAGGGGAGAATTCTGGCGTTGTTCACCAAATGATAGAAATCATCGAGAATTCCCGCATCCCTCAAGAAAGTGTTGCACGACCATTCGCACGGTTGCACTTTGGCAACACGAGGAAGGTGATATTCGGGCTTCGAAACCTCCTTAGGAGTCTGACTTGAAGACCCTCTTAACCTACACTTGAGCATTTCCTTTTTATGAAATTTTCTGAAATTTTTAATAAATCAAAATAAAAGTGAACCAAACTCAACAAAACTGATAGGAACTACTCCCATAAGTATCTAGAGGCTATATCATGCATCAAAGAACTTTGGACCATAAAAATTTGACATGCAAGCTCAAGAACATGGTCACCATAGCAGCAAAAATATACAATATATAAAGCACTAGAGAAAAAACTAATTAGACCATTGGAGGAGTCACATACCGAAGAACAATCTCCCAAATCAGTTTCGGAAAAATGGTGTTCCGAGTAAGGAGATCGAAATTTGCAGTCAAAGGAGCAAGAACACTGGTTTGAGCTAGCAAGTGATTTTTCTGGAGGAAGAAGAGGGGAGTGGGAGGCTGGGATAAGTGAGTGCATGTAATGCCCAGGATGGGACTATATCTCCTACGTGTCGAGGCACGACTTAAAGATATAAGCCCATTCTGGAATGATCGCAACTTTGGTACCTTTGCACATCTCATGTAAAAATAGGGATGGAAAACTGAAAAGATAGTTGGCTTACACTCGCCACGTCACCCAAATTCATTACATATCCAAACATCATTCAAATAAACATCACAGCCCATCTAAGGGTAAAGATCCAAATGACAAGATACCAAACATAACATTAAACCACAGGTCTAGATCGAATCCTAGTAGAAGCTCTACTGATCAACCGGATAATTCACATAGTAACGGCTACACTCCTCGTCGTACTCCCAGTCTAGCTCAATGCCATCGCCTGTGTATCTCACCATCGTACATGCATCTGGTGTGTTGAAGTAACTGTGAGCCACAGAGGACTCAGCAATCCCGTTCCCGGGTAACACGACTATTTAAGCCTTGGGTGTGGAACAAGGCTGAAGAAAGAACAAGAGGTTGCAGCAGCACTAGCCTAGCTTACGTAAAAGAGAGCGAGAAGAGAAGGTGCCTCGGTCGAGAGATGATCACGAAGTGATCCTAACTAAAGCAAGTAAAACATAACCCCACCGTGTTCACTTCCCGAATCCCTTTCGAAAAATGACCGTCACGGTACTCACGCTGGTAGTGTATTGGAACATTGTGTCAAGTTTTCTACAATCTGATATTAACAAGCTCCCATCTGCCACATAACCGCGGGCACGGCTTTCGAAAGTTCAAAACCCTGCAGGGGTGTTCCAACTTGGCCCATGACAAGCCCACGATCCGCGGAGTCGCAACTCCAAGGTGGGAAGGCCCGAGTATCCTCGGAATCCCGTGCTCAAGATACTCCGACTAAGGTAAGGCTATTCCAGCAAATCCTCCCGGCGTGCCGACACCCTGATAGTAGCCGCGCGTATCTAGTCTCAGGCCACGACCGGATGAGCACAGCGTACAGTGACCAAAAACCCAAGTTGCCAAGGGGGGTACCGCACACGACTCAAGTTTGGACCAACACTCAAATCGAGCACTCGCCCAGGGGGATTGAATTAATTAATCCTCGGGTTAATTACTCCCTCGGTAAGTTTTTGGTTGTTTAGGCGAATAGTACCAATGTTGGGACTTGCTGGAAAAGACTTAGCACTTAGCGGTTTATCGAGGGGGTCCCATAACCCCAACCATGTGAGGAACACATAATCAAGGAACATAACACCGGTTTATACGGTTCCTAAGGTGGCATGAGTGGAACAAATCACCAAGCAAAAGGCTTAGCCTTCCACCCATTGCCAATATATAGATGATTTCATTTAATAATTAATATAGTGTGATATCCCAACAAGCTTCAACAAGAAGCAAGAATCTTCAATCTTCTCCTGCAACTAACAATGCTATAAGAGGGGCTGAGCGAAGCCTACGTATAGCCAATCAATGGTTTGCATAGGTAGGGTGGTTAAACAGGTTCATGGTTACAAATAGGAGGCTGATAGGAAAAACATGGGCATCGAGGCAAAATTCTAGATCGAGACTTCTAGCAATAGGCAAAGATAGTAATGTTATCGGGGTTCGGTCATCTTGCCTGAAGAGTTGTTGATGGGATCGTAAGAGGGGTCCTCGTTCTCAACCTCGGTAGTAACCTCGTGCTCGTACTCGTACTCGGTCTCAGCTTCCAGCTCTACTCAAACACAAGAACACAAGGCAACAAATCAAACAAGATGCAATGCGCAGAAAAATTACTGGATGCATGACTGATGCACTATGGAAGCAAAACAGAAGCACTATGGAAGCACAGAAAGTCTACTTAGGAAGCACAGTGTTACAACACAACAATATGCATCAAGCAAAATGCTTCAAAACATGATAACAATAGGATAATATGAATCTACATGCAAAAACACACAAGTTTCATATAGGACTTGCCCAAAACGGAGCAACGGGCTAAAAGTTACACCCGAAACAATAAACATGCACAAGCTGAAAATAACAGCCACATAGCAACTTCGGGGCAAGAGATAAATGGCCTACAACACTCAAACATCATGGCAAGGAGCATGGACATAAACTAGACATATCCTACACAAACAATTCCATTGGAGCATCCCCAAAGGAGCCATGGATCAATAGCAACAAGCTATGACATATTGAACTTGACAACAACAACCTGACAGCAGTAATTTGTTGCAACTTGGGAGCAAAAGTTAAATATGCTACAGCCACTCAAATAAGCATGTGAGAGTATGAATGGATAGCCAACAATATATACAACAAGGAATCATCAAGAGTCACCCCAAAACTATCATGGATTGGCCTAGAACCACAAGCAAACATGGCATCTGGAAATAACAGATTCCAGACTTAGTGAAATTTCACGAAGTGTTAAACAACAGTAACATCATGGCATCTTTGTGAGCAAGTTTAATTCACCTCAAAGCTAAACATGGCAAGTGGTAAGCACCACAGCAAAGTACAGATGATGGTGAATCCAAAACATCTAAGCATGCGTCAAGGGGACAAACACAACGATAGCAACGAGTTCCTCTACGAGGCATCTCATAACAAGTTTAACGACATAACAGCCACATAGCACTTTGCAAAGGAGATAAGCATGGCAAGATGAAATCTATCATGCAAGCTAAAGCACCCAACATGTAGAGCATTTCATGACGAACACGTGGACATATCATTTGCATCATTTGGATAAACATGCACCAAGTTATCACATTGCAAAGATGGCATGAAAACAACTACTAACGGCAGTTTATAACAAGTAGCACTCTTCTCATGAAGATTAAGACATCTAGATGACCTCAAACATGCATGGCACAATGGAACAAAACGTAGTACAAGTCTCCACGATCATTTTGACATATCATCTGCTCAAATCGGACCATCACACAAAAAGTTATCCACATTATAAAACATCATCAGACAATGAAAATATAGGGACTTAGTGGAAAAACGAGACAACCTCAGTCAACGTGGGGTCAAACGGGCTCGGAGGCGGATCGGGCCGGATCGAGCGCGGCCCACCGGGTGGCTGCGGCTAACGGGCGGCGACGGGTGTTACCGGGCCGGCGCGGCCCAACTGGCGCTAGGGTTCGGCCCGCTAAGGGAAACAGATCGGGATCGGGGTCCCCGATCGATCCCGGCGGCGGGCGGCGACGGGAGGAGGGGACGGCGGGGTGCGGCGGCCCGGCCGGCGAGGTGGCGGCGCCGGCCGGCGGGCGGCGGCGGTGGCCGGCGGGCGCGGCGCGGAGGCGGCCCGGCGGCGGGTGGGCGAGGAGGAGCAGAGGAGGCCGGCGGTGAGGGTCCGGCGGCGTGGAGGAGGTCCGGCGGCGGCGAGTTCTCCGGCGAAGGCGGCGTGGACCGGAGGAAGAAGAAGAAGAAGAGGTCGCGGGGCCCGCGCGTCGGATGGAAGCGCAGCGACGACACTACGGAAGCACGGCGACGAACCTCGGAAGCATGGTCTCCTGGGACGTCGGAAGCACGAATTTTAAATGGTGGAAGCACCGTGGATCAACGGTGGAAGCACCGGCGGCGCACTGTGGAAGCATTAGGGTTTCAGACGCGAAAATTGGGGAAGATGGACGTTCATATAGGCACAAGGAGCTAGGGTTGTCCAAATGAGGTGAGGTTTTCAGCCACATGATCACAATTAGATGGCCTAGATGAAGGGAGGGGTTTGGGTTGGTTTGGTGGGCTGTTGGAGGGGTGTCTTGGGCCTCAAAGAGGGGGGTACTTTCTGCCCACGAGAATAACTGTTGGAGTAGCAAACGAACTCCAAACGCGACGAGATTCGACAGGCGGGTTACACACACCAAAACAACAACGCACGACAAGTCTCACGCCAAACCAGAAACGTTACACGGCCAAACACCAAAGTAGGCCCCGGGGATGCCACAGACACGTGAGAGAGCTCCGGAACTCGAAACGGACAACCGAAAGAAAATGAGTGAGACCGGATGCAAACGACAACACAAATGCAATGCGATGCACATGACTACATGATATGGATGAATGCCACACACACACACAACAAAACGACGAAAACCCGAAAAGACAAAGAACCCGGAATGGAATTGATGAAGCCAGAGATATATATATTGCCCAAGAAGGAAAGTATTACATCCGGGGCATTACAACTCTCCTCTACTACAAAAAGATCTCGTCCCGAGATCTAGGACTGGAAAAAGGAAGGGTACTCGGAACGAAAATGATCTTCTCGTTCCCACGTAGCTTCTCGGTCGGTATGGTGTGACCACTTGACTTTCAAGAATTTGATGGACTTGTTGCGGGTCTTGCGCTCAGTTTCTTCGAGAATAGCAACTGGGTGCTCTCGGTAAGACAAGTCTTGTTGAAGATCAATCTCCTCAAATGGAATCATGCGTTCAGGAGTCTTGAAGCACTTGCGGAGTTGAGACACATGAAACACATCATGAACATTGGCGAAGTTGGAAGGGAGCTCAAGTTGATAGGCTAGGTCGCCTCTTTTGCCAAGGATCTTGAAAGGCCCGACGTATCTAGGAGCAAGCTTTCCTTTGATACCGAATCTTTGGGTGCCTTTCATAGGAGAAACACGGAGATAGACATGATCCCCAATGTTGAAGGCCAAATCACGATGCTTGCCGTCATAGTAGCTCTTCTAACGCGACTGAGCGGCCTTGAGATTCTCACGTATGACTTTGTACATCTCTTCGGCTTCTGAGATCAAGTCATTGTCAAGAAGTTGACGTTCACCAGTCTCGGACCAGTTGAGAGGGGTACGACACTTTCTGCCATAGAGGATTTCAAACGGAGCTTTTCCGGCACTTGCTTGGAAGCTGTTGTTGTAAGAGAACTCGGCAAATGGAAGGCAGTCTTCCCATTTCATGCCAAAAGATATGACACAGGCTCTGAGCATGTCTTCTAGAATCTGATTCACTCTCTCGACTTGACCACTAGTCTGAGGGTGAAAAGCAGTGCTGAACCTGATCTTAGTGCCCATGGCAGACTAAAAGAAGTCCCAGAACTTAGAAGTGAACAAACTTCCACGGTCTGAGGAGATAACTTGAGGGATGCCATGTAAGGACACAATTCTGGAAGTGTACAATTGTGCCAATTGAGCTGCATTGATGGATTCTTTGACTGGAAGGAAGTGAGTGACTTTGGTAAGCTTGTCAATCACCACAAAGATAGAATCATTCCCTCTCTTGGACTTAGGAAAGCCAGTGACGAAATCCATTTCAATGTGGTCGAATTTCCACTCGGGAATAGGAAGAGGTTGGAGAAGACCGGCTGGACGTTGATGCTCTGCCTTCACTCTTCTGCAGACATCACATTCATTCACGAATTGGGAAATCTCCCTTTTCATGCGTGTCCACCAGTAAGATTGCTTGAGATCTTGGTACATCTTTGAACTGCCAGGATGAATGGAAAGGAGGGAATCATGTGCTTCGTCCATTATGAGCTTCCTGAGATCACCTTTGGGAACGACGAGTCTGTCCTCAAAGAACAAGGTATCTCTCTCATCAACGCGATAGCACTTGTATTTAGGAGTACCCTTTGCAATACCATGTTTCACTTTCTGCACCATAGCATCACTGAGTTGGGCCTCACGGATCTGATCTTCCAAGGTAGGAGCAACTTGAAGATTTGCAAGAAAACCTTGCGGAACAACTTGGAGGTTGAGCTTCCTGAATGCTTCACAAAGCTCAGGCTGGAACGGCTTGATAAGAAGGCTGTTGCAATATGCCTTTCTGCTCAAAGCATCTGCAATCACATTCGCCTTGCGAGGTGTGTATTCGATGCTGGGATCATACTCTTGGATCATTACGACCCAACGAGTCTGGCGGAGGTTCAGATTCGACTGTGTGAAGATGTACTTCAAGCTCTTGTGATCGGTGAAGATGTCGACTTTTCTGCCCAACAGAAGGTGTCTCCACGTAATCAAAGCATGTACCACAGCTGCTAGTTCAAGATCATGTGTGGGGTAGTTCTTCTCACTTGGCTTCAGCTGACGAGAAGTGTATGCCACAATTCTCTTGTCCTGCATAAGCACACCACCAAGTCCTTGAAGAGAAGCATCACAGAATACTTCATAGGGCTTGGACTCATCTGGAGGAGTGGGAACTGGAGCAGAGACGAGCTTTTCTTTGAGAGTTTTGAATGCCACTTCACAATCTGGAGATCAGTAGTACTTGACATTCTTCTGCAGCAAGTTGGAAAGAGGCTTGGCAATCTTGGAGAAGTTCTCAATGAACCTTCTGCAATAGCTGGCAAGACCAAGAAAGCTTCGGAGTTGCTTGACGTTCTGAGGAGCTTCCCAGTTGACAATTGCTTCAACTTTCTCGGGGTTCACCGCAATACCGTCAGCGGAGATGATATGGCCCAGATACAAGACCTTATCGAGCCAAAATTCGCACTTGGAGAACTTGGCATAGAACTTATGTTCACGGAGTCTGTCGAGAACCAGACGGAGGTGCTTTTCGTGATCCTCTTCATTCTTGGAAAAAACCAAAATGTCATCCAGATACACAAGCACAAACTCACCGGTGTAGGGGTTGAAGATGTAGTGCATCATTCTCGAGAAGGTAGGTGGAGCATTGGCGAGACCAAAGGACATGACTGTATACTCATATGAGTCGTAGCTCGTTCTGAAGGCAGTCTTGGGGATATCTTCCTCGCGAATGCGAATTTGGTGATAGCCCATTCGGAGATCGAGCTTAGAGAACACTTTAGCTCCTTTGAGATGCTCGAACAATTCGTTGATGTTGGGGAGCGGATACTTGTTCTTTATTGTCTTCTTGTCCAATGGCCGGTAATCGACGCAAAGGCGCTCCGTGCCATCCTTCTTCTTGACAAATAAGACACCACAGCCCCAAGGAGACGTACTAGGCCTGATCAGACCCATACGCTCCTGTTCATCAAGCTGCTTCTTCAACTCCTTCAACTCTTTAGGAGAGAGCTTGTACGGACGCCGGCATGCTGGCTCAGTACCCGGCTCGAGTTCAATGGCGAATTCCACTTGACGGTGTGGAGGCATGCCTGGAAGTTCTTCAGGAAAGACGTCTTCGTATTCGTTAACCACCGGAATTTGAGATATGGCATTCATTTCGCCCTTGTCATTGAGAGAGAAAAGCCTGATTGTGTTATCCCTGGAGGCGAAGATAATCACATCATCATCGGAATGAGTAATCTTGACTTCCTTCTGTGCACAGTCAATTTGAGCATCATGCTGAGAAAGCCAATCCATTCCGAGGATAAGGTCGATGTCGAAATTGCCGAGAATAACCGGATTAGCCATAAAGCGATAATCACCCATGCGAATAGATACATTCGGAGCAAAGTTGTTGGAGTTCATAAGCAAACCCGGAGAAAGCACAGACATCGGTCCAGGCAAAGCTTGCAATGGCATATCATGTGACAATGCAAAAGGTCTTGACATGAAAGAATGTGATGCTCCTGAATCAAACAAGACTTTTGCAGGAAAAGAGTTAACTGAGAGGTTACCCAAAATCACATCAGAAGAATTCTCCGCTTGCGCTGCATTCATCAGATTCACCCTTGCAGACTTTGGATTATGCTTGACAATAGCTGTGCTGACAGGTGGAGGAGGCGGAAGGCACCTTGGGTTCGGACATCTGTTAGCATAATGACCCTTCTGGCCACACTTGTTGCAGACCACTTCTGAGAGATGACGGAAATGAGAACCACTTGACTTGGAACCTTGAGACTGATGCTTCAACTGGTTGCTTGGGTTGGGTGGGTGGGAGAAACCACGTCCACCAGAGTTCTTGTTGCTGTTGTAGGGAGCTCGGATCACTGGAGGAGGAGGAAGCCAAAATTTCTGTTGCTTCGCGACCACTTGAGAAGATGAGGAGGAGTGAACGGCATCTCGAATCCTCTTTTTGGAAGCCTCCATCTTGAGTTGGGCTGCCTCTTGCTTGAGCGCCATGTTATAGAATTTGTCAAACTCATCAGGCTCGAACAAGGTGAGAGCAAGTTGAAGTTCATCCTTGAGACCTCCACGGAACTGATAGATCTTGCTCTTGGCATCTGGTATGTCTTGCTTAGCATAGCGGGCAAGGTTTTGGAACTTGACATTATACTGGTAGACAGTCATAGAGCCTTGCTTCAGGTTGCAGAATTGCTCACGCATACCCTCGATGACACTTGTTGGAATGTGGTGAGAGCGAAAGTCCTTGCAGAAATCATCCCAAGAGATCACACGTCCTTCTCTGGAGTCTTTGTACTGCTGCCACCAGTCAGCTGCTTGGTCCTTGAGTTGGAAGGCTGCAAATTTCACATAGTCCTCAGGCCTGACGTTGCTGCACTCAAAATTCTTCTTGATATTGGTAATCCAATCTTCAGCATCGAGAGGGTCGACATAGTAACTGAAAGCCTTTGGTTGATTAGCCAAGAACTGGTTGAGCGTAGCATGGTGCTGTTGGTTGAAGAAATTGCCTTGGTTCCCTGGAGCACCCTGATTTGCTTGATTTGCTTGCATCTGCTGCATCATCTGCATCAACATCTGGGTGTTCTGATTTGTAGTTTGCATAATCGCTCTCCAGGCCTCAGACGGAGGAGGAGGGGAAGGAGGACGATCTGGAACCTCTTCACCCTCTGGGTTAGCGTTGGGAACCCGTTTCGGAGCCATCCTGAAAGAGATGACCACGAATCAACAATTTGATTGACAGAAGGTATAAGCTGAAACAACGGATTGAAATGCAACATAGTCTTCACAAGAATCATTCGAACAAGAGGAACGAATGAAATTCTCAGTTTAATGATAACAACAATCTTCACGAGAAGCCACTGGGAGACAAAAGGTAAATAAGAAAAAAAACACAAGGTACAGATGGAACAAACACAAGATAGGAGCTTCGTTCTACATCTTTGTGCTGAAAGCTTATGAACGTGTTACGAAAGGGTTTTGCAATCCCCGAATCAGCATAGCCAAGGACCCTTTAAGATGCAAATCCCGATCAGAACATCGGCCATAAAACCACTTCACTCAATGTAGAACCCCGAACTCGCTAACCTGCATTCGTTGGAAGAATGCCTACGGTCTACTGGATGAACCCACCTATTAATTTCCGAAAGTTTCCAGTTATGCAATCAGGTGTTGGGGATACAGGGGAAGCATCGCGCACCCAACTCTAATCCTACATCCAGCTGTATCCATCCTTCAACATATAACCAGTTGTTCTCGGGAACCGTCTACCTCGGACCTTCGAAAAGCATCCACTATACAAAGCTATGGCAATACTCCCGAACTACCTCCCCAGTACCGGGTGATGTCGGGGTTATCTTGCCACTAACCGTATATGAGAGTTTTCGATGTCGGCCGTCTTAAGTATTCTAGTACTGCCGCGATATGCTTGTGACGACAATACCCCGAAGCTCAACTCCTCGGGACACTGCCACAACCCCTAATGTCAGGAGGCATCGAGAACAATATTCTCGTCACAAAGACATCGAAACAATCCAACAATACTCGCGAGATTCCTAAAAAAAAATTGGTGCAATTTTGAAAGTAGAAGAGGCAAGAGTAGTCGTCAGGAGTCCTCACCAGAATGAAAAGAGACGAGGAGCAAAGAATTCCTACTCTCCGATATAAATATAGGACTCAAAACATTTTAAGTGTGTGCCTAGACTCGACCGTCAATGATTCGATCAACCAGTGGGGGCTTCTAGGTCGGAGAAGGCTCTGGATACCAACTTGTAATGCCCAGGATGGAACTATATCTCCTACGTGTTGAGGCACGACTTAAAGATATAAGCCCATTCTGGAATGATCGCAACTTTGGTACCTTTGCACATCTCATGTAAAAATAGGGATGGAAAACTGAAAAGATAGTTGGCTTACACTCGCCACGTCACCCAAATTCATTACATATCCAAACATCATTCAAATAAACATCACAACCCATCTAAGGGTAAAGATCCAAATGACAAGATACCAAACATAACATTAAACCACAGGTCTAGATCGAATCCTAGTAGAAGCTCTACTGATCAACCGGATAGTTCACATAGTAACGGCTACGCTCCTCGTCGTACTCCCAGTCTAGCTCAATGCCATCGCCTGTGTAGCTCACCATCGTACCTGCATCTGGTGTGTTGAAGTAACTGTGAGCCACAAAGGACTCAGCAATCTCGTTCCCGGGTAACACGACTATTCAAGCCTTGGGTGTGGAACAAGGCTGAAGAAAGAACAAGAGGTTGCAGCAGCACTAGCCTAGCTTACGTAAAAGAGAGCGAGAAGAGAAGGTGCCTCGGTCGAGAGATGATCACGAAGTGATCCTAACTAAAGCAAGTCAAACATAACCCCACCGTGTTAACTTCCTGAATCCCTTTCGGAAAATGACTGTCACGGTACTCACGCTGGTAGTGTATTGGAACATTGTGTCAAGTTTTCTACAACCGGATATTAACAAGCTCCCATCTGCCACATAACCGCGGGCACGGCTTTCGAAAGTTCAAAACCCTGTAGGGGTGTTCCAACTTGGCCCATGACAAGCCCACGATCCGCGGAGTCGCAACTCCAAGGTGGGAAGGCCCGAGTATCCTCGGAATCCCGTGCTCAAGATACTCCGACTAAGGTAAGGCTAATCCAGCAAATCCTCCCGGCGTGCCGACACCCTGATAGTAGCCGCGCGTATCTAGTCTCAGGCCACGACGGGATGAGCACAGCGTACAGTGACCAAAAACCCAAGTTGCCAAGGGGGGTACCGCACACGACTCAAGTTTGGACCAACACTCAAATCGAGCACTGGCCCAGGGGGGTTGAATTAATTAATCCTCGGGTTAATTACTCCCTCGGTAAGTTTTTTGTTGTTTAGGCGAATAGTACCAATGTTGGGACTTGCTGGAAAAGACTTAGCACTTAGCGGTTTATCGAGGGGGTCCCATAACCTCAACCGTGTGAGGAACGCATAATCAAGGAACATAACACCGGTTTATACGATTCCTAAGGTGGCATGAGTGGAACAAATCACCAAGCAAAAGGCTTAGCCTTCCACCCATTGCCAATATATAGATGATTTCATTTAATATATAATATAGTGTGATATCCCAACAAGCTTCAACAAGAAGCAAGAATCTTCAATCTTCTCTTGCAACTAACAATGCTATAAGAGGGGATGAGCGAAGCCTACGTATAGCCAATCAATGGTTTGCATAGGTAGGGTGGTTAAACAGGTTCATGGTTACAAATAGGAGGCTGATGGCTTCTCGCCCCTCGTTGGTCACCCCAAGTGGAAGGTTTGAGATGCAGTGTAGCGGTAGTTTTCCCTTGGCAAAGATACCAAGGATCGAATCCCCTGAGACTCCGAGGGTCAACAAGAAGGTGTCAACTGCTAGCGGCGCAACTTAGCGATTGACAGGACCTGCACACAGATACAAATAACTTTGCTCCCAACGAGTACAGAGAGGTTGTCAATCCCTCCGGCCTTGTCGTTTACAAAGGATCAAACGCAAGAGATAATAGTGATAGGTATGACTGCAACTAGTAAGTAAGAACAGAAAGTAAATAGCGGGTGTGATCAGTGATGGTAATATGGACCGGGGTCCCATGATGTTCACTAGTGATGTCTCTCTCCCAAAAGACGATAAAACAGCTAAGCGAGGTAAACGAATTACAGCTGGGCAATTGACAGGATTATGTGCGCAAGCCAATGCTAACTATGCTGCAAAGAAAGGTAGAGGCTCAAAAGCATGGGCGGTACGCCAAGGCAAGTAGACCGAAATCCATCTACATCTACTACTAATCATCCACCTTGAGATATCTATCCAGAACATCTCGCTGGTATTAAGTTGCGAGTCCCGCCCATAGTGTAAACTCAAAGCAACAGACAACTGCATTAAAAGAACTTTGCGTAAAGTAAACAATCCTTGCACCCGCAAGTACAAGCACCGTTGTTTTCCCCCTTGTGGCAACAACACATCCCCTAGACTCATGTTTCTGTCACTCAAGCTAGTCATCGAGGGGCATGAACCCACAATCAAGCATAACGTTCCCTCTTGGAGTTACTACCTGCTACTTGGCCAAAGCAATAAACAGCAACGGAGAACATGCAAGAATTACTCAAGAACATAAATATAAAAGAGGTAAATCAAATATATTACTCACACACAATCTGAACATAATCTCATAATCCATCGGATCCCAGCAAACTCATCATAGCAACGACATAAGGATTACATATGTGCCTCGATCATGTAGGGCAGCTCACGAGGTCTAATCGGTGAAGAACAAAGAGGGGAGGAGAACATCACATAGCTACTGGTCATGGACCCATGGTCCAAGGGAGACTACTCACAACTCATCCGGGAGGCGTCCATGGTGGTGGAGAAGCTCCCGGTGGTGATCCTCCCCTCCGGCAGGGTGCCGAGAAGAGTTCTCCTGGTGCTCCCGATCTTGGAAGTGCGGCGGCGGCGGAACAGAGATGAGATCGCGAAAAAGGGTTCCGTCCTCGAGGGTTTCGGGATGCGGTGTAAATATATGCCAAAGGGGGCGTCAGAAGAGGCCAGGGGGGCCCAGGCGCCCTGGCGGCACGACCAGGAGGGGGGCCGCGCCCTCTGGCCGCCTGGGGCCCTGGTGGCCCCCCTCTGGCCCTACTTTGGCCGCATGGAAGCTTCCGGAACGCTGATTTTATATATATTTTTCCCGGGATTTTTCTGGCAATTTACGTAATGGGAAAACCTGAAATACAAAAACAGCAGAAAACAGAAACTGGCACTGGGGTGCACCGAGTTAATAGGTTAGTCCAAATATGATCAAAAGTGTATGGAAGTGCATAAATATCATAGCAATATCACACAAAAGAGGCATGGAGCAAGCAGAAATTATAGATACGTTTTGGACGTATCAACATCCCCAAGCTTAATTCCTGCTCGTCCTCGAGTAGGTAAATGATAACAAGCATAATTTCTGTGGTGACATGCTATTAACCATATAAGGACTTTTCACAGTCACATGACAAATGCTTACTGAGACAATGAATCTGTAGTAATTAAGTTGCCTCATGAGAATGTCACAAAGAACTGAAAGTTTTACAGTATGATACTGAAACACTCAATAGCTTTGTAGTGAGCATGGTGTGCAAACATGACAAAGTGGTACCTCGCTTGCCCCCTTTAGTGAAGCAAAACATAAATGCAGGGGCACCTCCAAGGTTTAAGTGACGACTAGATACAATGATTTCAGAATAAGCGATATCATAATCATGCAGAAGACAATGGTACTTTGGGACAATGCACATTACACTCAGAATGACAATCATGTTCTCAATAGTTGGTGCTTTAAAGAAAGAAGGCGGAGACTCTCAAACCGTGGCTTTTGATGGCAAGGTTGAAAACTCGTGGTCGGAAACAAAAACTAAACATGTACCAGAGCTCTTGGTTTTTAAAAAACAAAGGTAAAAATTATTTTTGAATATGCATATTTCGTCAACGAATGCTAGTAGATAACTCAATTACTTCTCGAGCTGGACAAGTTTCGAGGAACGGCTCCCGTACGAGGACGATCACATCCCCTTAATCTCCTTTGTTTATCACTGCCAAAGTTTTCTGATTTCTCATGAACAAAGCGTGAAGGAGGGTTTGTTTGTTGTATATTTTTAATGAGCCGGGCGCACTCTATGCCAGTTCCTTCTCGTATTAGGGGTTTGCACATTAGACATGCAATCCCGGGGTGAAGCTTGTCCAACTTAAAAAGATCATGAATTAACTACTACTTCCTCATGAGCTAAAACAGAGGCACAAAAGAGAAATGCTTTTTTTTGATAAATTTCGAGATGGTACACGAAAGTCTTCGTTAGGAATGGCAAGTAAACTGTATAGGAAGGTATGGTGGACTCATATGGCATAACTGGTTTAAAGGATTTTGGACGCACAAGCAGTCAGTCCGCTTAGTACAGGCGAAGGTTAGCAAAAGACTGGGAGCGATCAACTAAGAGAGCAATGACGGTCATAATCATGCAGAGCGACAAAGCAACATTGAATCGAGCATGGAAGTTATATCGCTACTCAGAAATTAAAGATCATCAAGGTTTGATAGACTTTCTTTACAGTCTTAAATATGCGTGAGCATACGCCAAGTCAATCAAAATAAATTCTTGGAGGAAGATATCACTAAACCATACCACATCATAGGCAAACAAATCATGTTGGTACTCCAATAACACATTAAGAACCCCCCAGCTATTTGAGACTAACCATAAGAAAACATGAACTACTAAGCACCATTATGCACATATCATTTTTATCATAGACATATCAACCAGTGCAACAGAAGCCAACTCTCTTAACAGGATAAGCATGATAACTCAAGAGAGTTCCAGCAACCAACTAAACAAAAGCTCTTTAAAAAGTAAAGCATGAAAACTAAGAGCTGAACATGACAGTAGCTATTGAAAGACAAAGAACATACACAGCAAAGATAAACATGAAAATCCTATGTTATGTTCTAGGTTGAAGTGGAGCGTGTTTCTCTCCCACACAAAGAAAGCTGAGTTCCAACTCGTTATGAACAGCAAGCAAAGCTAAAGAAAACTAAAAAGGAAACTAAAAGCAAGACGCTCCAAGCATAGCACATAACACATGAAGTGATTAAAATATAGTGGAACGAAAGACGAACTGATAATTGTTGATGGAGAAGGGGATGCACGGGGGCATCCCCAAGCTTAGACGATTGAGTCTTCTTGAATATTTCTTGGGGGTGCACGGGGGCATCCCCAAGCTTGAGCGTTTGACACTCCTGAATCTTTTTATCATCTTCCCTCGCACACTTGAAAACTCCCTTCATACATAACTCATCATAATCTGATTAGCGAGGTTAGTACCCATAATAAAATAATTTTTCCTTGCTGGAAATAAGGATAATCTTGAAGGTCTACTATTTCTCAAGATTGCCAAAAGGTTTTTGCAAAGAAAAAGCAAGCTCGAGGTTTGCAAAACGAAGAAAAGGCAAAACAGGACAAAATATGTGAAAAACAGACCAGCAGGTAGTAAATAATTTTTTCGGGGCACTTCTGCAACTCAAATCAAAAAACTCAGAACAGACGCCCGAAAGTCAATTGTGTAGAGCACGCTGTCGAAAAAATTCAGACCAAAAAGATGATCTGGTGATTTTATACGAATTTTTCTGTCCAAGGACAGAATCTGTTTCCTGGACAACACGTCACAACTTTTGAACTTTCTTGCAATCATAGGCTAAACTTGGCACACAGCTGAAAAGTAAAGATACAATGATGATGCTACTATAGTAACAAACATCAAGACACAATAAAAGCAAAATAAAATTTTATTCATTGTGGGCTGCCTCCCAAAAGCGCTTTCTTTTATGCCTTTAAGCTAGGCATAATGCAAAGAGATCAAGTTTTATCAAGAGTAAAAGAATAGCTAGCCCGTATGACGGACTCAAAAGGTAACTTAATCTTCTTTCCAGGGAAGTGTTCCATCCCTTTCTTGAGACGAAATTGGAATTTGTATTCCCCTCTTTCATGTCAATGATGGCACCAACGGTGCGAAGAAAAGGACGTCCCAAAATAATTGGACATGAAGGTTCACATTCAATATCCATAATAGTAAAATCAACGGGAACATAATTGTCATTGACAATGATAAGAACATCATCGATCCTCCCCAAGGGTTTCTTTATGGAAGAATCAACAAGACGAACACCAAAAGAACAAGAATCAAAAGGTTTCAATTTAATCATATCATATATTCTTTTGGGCATGACGGAGGTACTAGCTCCAACATCACATAAAGCATAGCAAGAGAAGTTATTCAACTTAATTTTAATCATAGGATCCCAACCATCTTCTAGCTTTCTAGGTACGGAGGCTTCTACCCTAAGTTTCTCCTCCCTAGCTTTGATGAGAGCATTATTGATATGCTCTGTGAAGGCAAGGTTAAGCGTGCTAGTGCGGGGATCTCTAGACATCTTGTGAAGGAAATCAATAACTTCGGTAAGGGTGTAATTATCAAAATCAAGGTCACTACTATCAAGTAAAGTGGTAGTGGTGTCCTTTAGGCTCACTTGTTTGGTAGTTTCTATGGTCATAGCATCACCATTAATAGGTCCAATGGGACCAGGAGTGCATTGGGTGCTAAGAGTTTGGATATCCTCAACAACTTGGATAGTAGCAACACTGTGATGGGTAGGAAGGTTCTTAATTCTATCTTCTTCCTCCTTTTCTCTAGCCCATCTCTCTTTAATTTTAGCCAACATCCTAATGTTTTCATTAATTTGCACTTGAATAGCATTCATAGGAGTGGTCTTCCTCTCCTCAAGAGGGGAAGTTCTAATTTTAAGCAACTCTACCTCATGGGCTAAATTGTCTACCTTCGAAGAGAGATTATCTAGTTTGTTTAGTTTTTCTTCTACACTCTTATTGAAGGCTTTTTGGGTAGTGATGAAATCTTTAAGCACAATCTCTAGTTCAGAAGTGGAGTTCTTGGTGCTAGGATAAGCATGGTTGTTCCCATAGGAATTAGAGGGGAACGGTCTAGGATTCCTACCAAAATTACTCCTATAAGCATTGTTATTGAAATTGTTTCTAGAGATAAAGTTCACATCTACTTGTTCTTGAGCAATCAAAGAATTTAAAGGAACATCACGAGGATCAATAGAAGATTGCTTGGAAAGTAGAGACATGATTAAGTCAACTTTTTCATTTAGGGAGGAAATCTCCTCGACAGAGTTTACCTTCCTACCTGTTGGAGCGCGTTCGGTGTGCCATTGGGAATAATTGGTCATCATCTCATCGAGAAGCTTCGTGGCAGCACCAAGTGTAGTTGACATAAAGGTTCCTCCCGCGGCCGAATCTAACAGGTTCCGCGAGGTAAAGTTCAAGCCTGCATAAAAAGTTTGGATAACCATCCAAGTAGTCAAACCATGAGTAGGGCAGTTCTTGACAAGAGATTTCATGCGTTCCCAAGCTTGGGCAACGTGTTCATTATCCAATTGTTTGAAATTCATTATGTTACTCCTTAGTTGGATAATTTTAGCAGGTGGATAGTACTTCCCAATAAAGGCATCCTTGCACTTGTCCCAAGAATCTATGCTATTTCTAGGCAAAGATTGAAACCAAATTTTAGCTCCTCCCCTCAAGGAGAAAGGAAAAAGCTTAAGCTTAACAATATCACCATCTACTTCTCGGTACTTTTGCATATCACAGAGTTCAACAAAATTGTTTAAGTGTAAAGCAGCATCATCTCCAGCACCGGAGAATTGATCTTTCATAACTAGGTTCAGTAAAGCAGGTTTAATTTCATAAGAAGGTGCTGAAGTGGCAGGTGTAGTAATAGGCGTGCAGATAAAGTCATCGTTGTTATGACTAGTGAAGTCACACAACTTGGTGTTCTCGGTGGAACCCATAGCAGCAAGCAAGCAAGATAACTATTTTTGTGATTTTTTTATAGAAGACGCTAAAGCAAAAACTGAAGGTAAACTAACAAGACTAAAAAGTAAAGGTAAAAGATAGCGTGCAACTCCCCTATCTTGAAGAGTGGAGTCCCCGGCAACGGCGCCAGAAAACTTTGCTTGATGGCTTCTCGCCCCTCGTTGGTTACCCCAAGTGGAAGGTTTGAGATGCAGTGTAGCGGTAGTTTTCCCTTGGCAAAGATACCAAGGATCGAATCCCCTGAGACTCCGAGGGTCAAAAAGAAGGTGTCAACTGCTAGCGGCGCAACTTAGCGATTGACAGGACCTGCACACAGATACAAATAACTTTGCTCCCAACGAGTACAGAGAGGTTGTCAATCCCTCCGGCCTTGTCGTTTACAAAGGATCAAACGCAAGAGATAATAGTGATAGGTATGACTGCAACTAGTAAGTAAGAACAGAAAGTAAATAGCGGGTGTGATCAGTGATGGTAATATGGACCGGGGTCCCATGATGTTCACTAGTGATGTCTCTCTCCCAAAAGACGATAAAACAACTAAGCGAGGTAAACGAATTACAGCTGGGCAATTGACAGGATTATGTGCGCAAACCAATGCTAACTATGCTGCAAAGAAAGGTAGAGGCTCAAAAGCATGGGCGGTACGCCAAGGCAAGTAGACCGAAATCCATCTGCATCTACTACTAATCATCCACCTTGAGATATCTATCCAGAACATCTCGCTGGTATTAAGTTGCGAGTCCCACCCATAGTGTAAACTCAAAGCAACAGACAACTGCATTAAAAGAACTTTGCGTAAAATAAACAATCCTTGCACCCGCAAGTACAAGCACCGTTGTTTTCCCCCTTGTGGCAACAGCACATCCCCTAGACTCATGTTTCTGTCACTCAAGCTAGTCATCGAGGGGCATGAACCCACAATCAAGCATAACGTTCCCTCTTGGAGTTACTACCTACTACTTGGCCAAAGCAATAAACAGCAACGGAGAACATGCAAGAATTACTCAAGAACATAAATATAAAAGAGGTAAATCAAATATATTACTCACACACAATCTGAACATAATCTCATAATCCATCGGATCCCAGCAAACTCATCATAGCAACAGCATAAGGATTACATATGTGCCTCGATCATGTAGGGCAGCTCACGAGGTCTAATCGGTGAAGAACAAAGAGGGGAGGAGAACATCACATAGCTACTGGTCATGGACCCATGGTCCAAGGGAGACTACTCACAACTCATCCGGGAGGCGTCCATGGTGGTGGAGAAGCTCCCGGTGGGATCCTCCCCTCCGGCAGGGTGCCGGGAAGAGTTCTCCTCGTGCTCCCGATCTTGGAAGCGCTGCGGCGGCGGAACAGAGATGAGATCGCGAAAAAGGGTTCCGTCCTCGAGGGTTTCGGGACGCGGTGTAAATATATGCCAAACGGGGGCGTCAGAAGAGGCCAGGGGGGCCCAGGCGCCCTGGCGGCGCGGCCAGGAGGGGGGCCGCGCCCTCTGGCCGCCTAGGGCCCTGGTGGCCCCCCTCTGGCCCTACTTTGGCCGCATGGAAGCTTCCGGAACGCTGATTTTTTATATATTTTTCCCGGGATTTTTCTGGCAATTTACGTAATGGGAAAACCTAAAATACAAAAACAGCAGAAAACAGAAACTGGCACTGGGGTGCACTGAGTTAATAGGTTAGTCCAAATATGATCAAAAGTGTATGGAAGTGCATAAATATCGTAGCAATATCACACAAAAGAGGCATGGAGCAAGCAGAAATTATAGATACGTTTTGGACGTATCAGAGGCTGACAGGAAAAACATGGGCATCGAGGCAAAACTATAGATCGAGACTTCTAGCAATAGGCAAAGATAGTAATGTTATCGGGGTTCGATCATCTTGCCTGAAGAGTTGTCGATGGGATCGTAAGAGGGGTCCTCGTTCTCAACCTCGGTAGTAACCTCGTGCTCGTACTCGTACTCGGTCTCAGCTTCCGGCTCTACTCAAACACAAGAACACAAGGCAACGAATCAAACAAGATGCAATGCGCAGAAAAATTACTGGATGCATGACTGATGCACTATGGAAGCAAAACAGATGCACTATGGAAGCACAAAAAGTCTACTTAGGAAGCACAGTGTTACAGCACAACAATATGCATCAAGCAAAATGCTTCAAAACATGATAAGAATAGGATAATATGAATCTACATGCAAAAACACACGAGTTTCATATAGGACTTGCCCAAAACAGAGCAACGGGCTAAAAGTTACATCCGAAACAATAAACATGCACAAGCTGAAAATAACAGCCACATAGCAACTTCGGGGCAAGAGATAAATGGCTTACAACACTCAAACATCATGGCAAGGAGCATGGACATAAACTAGACATATCCTACAGCAAACAATTCCATTGGAGCATCCCCAAAGGAGCCATGGATCAATAGCAACAAGCTATGACATATTGAACTTGACAACAACAACCTGACAGCAGTAATTTGTTGCAACTTGGGAGCAAAAGTTAAATATGCTACAGCCACTCAAATAAGCATGTGAGAGCATGAATGGATAGCCAACAATATATACAACAAGGAATCATCAAGAGTCACCCCAAAACTATCATGGATTGGCCTAGAACCACAAGCAAACATGGCATCTGGAAATAACAGATTCCAGACTTGGTGAAATTTCACTAAGTGTTAAACAACAGTAACATCATGGCATCTTTGTGAACAAGTTTAATTCACCTCAAAGCTAAACATGGCAAGTGGTAAGCACCACAGCAAAGTACAGATGATGGTGAATCCAAAACATCTAAGCATGCGTCAAGGGGACAAACACAACGATAGCAACGAGTTCCTCTACGAGGCATATCGTAACAAGTTTAACGACATAACAGCCACATAGCACTTTGCAAAGGAGATAAGCATGGCAAGATGAAATCTATCATGCAAGCTAAAGCAGCCAACATGTAGAGAATTTCATGACGAACACGTGGACATATCATTTGCATCATTTGGATAAACATGCACCAAGTTATCACATTGCAAAGATGGCATGAAAACAACTACTAACGACAGTTTATAACAAGTAGCACTCTTCTCATGAAGATTAAGACATCTAGATGACCTCAAACATGCATGGCACAATGGAACAAAATGTAGTACAAGTCTCCACAATCATTTTGACATATCATCTGCTCAAATCAGACCATCACACAAAAAGTTATCAATATTATAAAACAGCATCAAACAATAAAAATATAGAGACTTAGTGGAAAAACGAGACTACCTCAGTCAACGCGGGGTCAAACGGGCTCGGAGGCGGATCGGGCCGGATCGAGCGCGGCCCATCGGGTGGCTGCGGCTAACGGGCGGCGGCGGGTGTTACCGGGCCGGCGCGGCCCAACTGGCGCTAGGGTTCGGCCCGCTAAGGGAAACAGATCGGGATCGCGGTCCCCGATCGATCCCGGCGGCGGGCGGCTCGAGGCCCTGCGGGCGGCGACGGGAGGAGGGGACGGCGGGGCGCGGCGGCCCGGCCGGCGAGGTGGCGGCGCCGGCCGGCGGGCGGCGGCGGTGGCCGGCGGGGGCGGCGCGGAGGCGGCCCGGCGGCGAGGTTGGCGAGGAGGAGCGGAGGAGGCCGGCGGTGAGGGTCCGGCGGCGTGGAGGAGGTCTGGCGGCGGCGAGTTCTCCGGCGAAGGCGGCGCGGACCGGAGGAAGAAGAAGAAGAGGTCGCGGGGCCCGCGCGTCGGACGGAAGCGCAGCGACGACACTACGGAAGCACGGCGATGAACCTCGGAAGCATGGTCTCCTGGGACGTCGGAAGCACGAATTTTCAACGGTGGAAGCACCGCGGATCAACGGTGGAAGCACCGGCGGCGCACTGTGGAAGCATTAGGGTTTCAGACGCGAAAATTGGGGAAGATGGACGTTTATATAGGCACAAGGAGCTAGGGTTGTCCAAATGAGGTGAGGTTTTCAGCCACATGATCACAATTAGATGGCCTAGATGAAGGGAGGGGTTTGGGTTGGTTTGGTGGGCTGTTGGAGGGGTGTCGTGGGCCTCAAAGAGGGGGTACTTTCAGCCCACGAGAATAACTGTTGGAGTAGCAAACGAACTCCAAACGCGACGAGATTCGACAGGCGGGTTACACACACCAAAACAACAACGCACGACAAGTCTCACGCCAAACCGGAAACGTTACACGGCCAAACACCAAAGTAGGCCTCGGGGATGCCACGGACACGTGAGAGAGCTCCGGAACTCGAAACAGACAACGGAAAGAAAACGAGTGAGACCGGATGCAAACGACAAGACAAATGCAATGTGATGCACATGACTACATGATATGGATGAATGCCACACACGCACACAACAAAACGACGAAAACCCGAAAAGACAAAGAATCCAGAATGGAATTGATGAATCCAGATATATATATATTGCCCAAAAGGGAAAGTATTACATCCGGGGCATTACAGTGCATCACTGTGGGACCCACAAGCTCACTAGGCGCGCCCCGGAGGTGGCGCGCCCTATGAGCTTATGGCTCACAGGTGCACCCCCTGGGGTGTGTTCAGTGTAAAAACTTCTTAAATATTCTACTATCATACTATTTTTTCAGGGAATTTTGAGAACTTTTATTTCCTGGTCATTTTCTATTTCACGGAAAATTCAGAAAACTGGAAAAGCATATCATTTCTACTTTATTAACTTTAAATAACAGAGAGTAAATAGTGGGTAAAGAAGGTTTGTGCATACTAATTTCATCGACCACATGCCCCTCAAGAAGAATACGTTAATAAGGTTGATCAAGTCTTATTAACAAACTATTTTTGAATGTCATGAAACCGAAGAATCTTCATATAACACTAAGTTACTTCAACGGGAATATGCATCTCTCCAATAATAAGAGTTTCATATTTCCTTTTGACAGTAGGAAAAGGGATTTGAAAACTTCCAATAGTAATTGTCGGAGTCTTTTCAATAACATTAATACCATTCACTTGAAATTCTTTCTCCGGAAAGTGTATTGTATGTTCATTACCATTGATATGAAAAGTGATGTTACTTTTATTGCAATCAATAACAACATCTACAGTGTTCAAGAAGGGTCTACCAAGGATAATCGACATCTTGTCGTCCTAGGGCATATCAAGTATAACAAAGTCTGTTAATATAGTATCATTTGCAACTACAACGGACACATCCTCACAAATACCGATAGGTATGGCAGTAGATTTATCAGCCATGTGCAATGATATTTCAGTAGGTGTGAGTTTATTCAAGTCAAGTTTTCTATATAAAGAGAAAGGCATAACACTAACACCGGCTCCTAAATCACATAAAGCAGTTTTAACATAATTTCTTTTAATGGGGCATGGTATAGTAGGTATTCCTGGATCTCCTAGTTTCTTAGGTACTCCATCCTTAAAAGAACAATTCACAAGCATGGTGGAAATTTCAGCATCAGGTATCTTTCTTTTATTAGTGACAATATCTTTCATATACTTAGCATAAGGGGCCATCTTCAAAATATCAGTCAAACGAGTACGCAAAAGACTAGCCTGAGCATTTCAGCAAAGTGTTCAAATTGTTCCTCATCCTTATTCTTAGATGGTTTAGTTGGAAAAGCCATAGGTTTGTTAACCCATGGTTCTCTTTCTTTACCACGTTTTCTAGCAACAAAATTGCTACTTCTCGAGCTTGCGTTGTATTCCCTCGAAGAGGAAAGGGTGATGCAGCACAGTAGCGTAAGTATTTCCCTCAGTTTTTGAGAACCAAGGTATCAATCCAGCAGGAGACCACGCGCGTGTCCCTCGCACTGCACAAACAAATAAGAACTTCGCAGCCAACGCGATAAGGGGTTGTCAATCCCTTTATGGTCACTTACGAAAGTGAGATCTGATAGAGATGATAGTTTGATATTTTTTGTATTTTTTATTATAAGAACATAAAGTAAAAGCGGAAAAGTAAAGTAGATTGTAGATTGACATGTTGAGAATAGACCCAGGGGCCATAGTTTTCTCTAGTGGCTTCTCTCACGATAGTGATATTCCACGACGGGTAAACAAATTACTGTCGAGCAATTGATAGAAAAACGAATAATTATGAGACTATCTAGGCATGATCATTATATATAGGCATCACGACCGAGACAAGTACACCGAAACGATTCTGCATCTACTACTATTACTCCACACATCGACCGCTATCTAGCATGCATCTAGTGTATTGAGTTCATAAGAACAGAGTAACGCCTTAAGCAAGATGACATGATGTAGAGAGATAAACTCAAACTTAGCGATATAAACCCCATCTTTTTACCATCGATGGCAACAATACAATACATGCCTTGCTGCCCCTACTGTCACTGGGAAAGGATACCGCAAGATTGAACCCAAAGCCAAACACTTCTCCCATTGCAAGAACTATAGATCTAGTAGGCCAAACCAAACCAATAATTCGAAGAGACTTGCAAGGATATTATAATCATACATAAAGAGTTCAGAGAAGAACCAAATATTTCTCATAGGTAATCTTGATCATAAACCCACAATTCATCGGATCTCGACAAACACACCGCAAAAAGAGCTTACATCGAATAGATCTCCTCCAAGACCGAGGAGAACTTTGTATTGAGATCCAAAGAGAGAGAAGAAGCCATCTAGATACTAGCTATGGACCCGAAGGTCTGTGGTAAACTACTCACAACTCATGGTGAGGCGATGATGATGATGTAGAAGCACTCCGTGGTGGATCCCCCCTCCGACGGAGCTCCGGAACAGGCCCGAAGATGGAATCTCACGGGAACAGAAGGTTACGGCGGTGGAACTAGGGTTTTCTCTCCTCTTATGATGGTTTCGGGGTACGTAGGCATATATAGGAGGAAGGAGGGCACCGGGAGCCAAACGTGGGGCCCACGAGGCAGGGGGGCGTGCCCCCCACCCTCGTGGGCGCCACGTGTGCCCTACTCCGTGGTTCTCAAGTCTCACCATGCGTGATTTTCTCGAAAAATATCTCTCCCGAAGGTTTCCTTCCATTTGGACTCCGTTTGATATTCCTTTTCTGCAAAACCCTGAAATAGGCCAAAAAAACAGCAATCTGGACTGGGCCTTTGGGTTAGTAGGTTAGTTCCAAAAATATATAAAAGTGTATGACAAAGCCATTAAACATCCAAAACATCATAAATAATAGCATGGAACAATAAAAAATTATAGATACGTTGGAGACGTATCAAGCATCCCCAAGCTTAATTCCTGCTCGTCCTCGAGTAGGTAAATGATAAAAACGGAATTTTTGATGTGGAATGCTAACCAACATAGTTTTTCAATGTAATTCTCTTAATTGTGGCATGAATGTTCAGATCTGAAAGATTCAAGACAAAAGTCTATATTGACATAAGAAATAATAATAGTTCAAGCATAATAACAAAGCAATCATGTCTTCTCAAAATAATATGGCTAAAGAAAGTTATCCCTACAAAATCATATAGTCTGGCTATGCTCCCTCTTCATCACACAAAATATTCATATCATGCACAACCCCGATTTCAGCCAAGCACTTGTTTTCATACTCTATTCTTTCAAACCTTTCAACTTTCACGCAATACATGAGCGTGAGCCATGGACATAGCACTATGGGTGGAATAGAGAGGTGGTTGTGGAGAAGACAAAAAGGAGGGAGATAGTCTCACATCGACTAGGCGTATCAACCGGCTATGGAGATGCCCAACAATAGATATTAATGTGAGTGAGTAGGGATTGCCATGCAACGGATGCACTAGAGCTAAAAATGTATGAAAGCTCAACAAAAGAAACTAATGGGTGTGCATCCAACTTGCTTGCTCATGAATACCTAGGGCATTTGAGGAAGCCCATCGTTGGAATATACAAGCTAAGTTCTATAATGAAAATTCCCACTAGTATATGAAAGTGACTAAACATGAGACTCTCTATCATGAAGAGCATGGTGCTACTTTGAAGCACAAGTGTGGAAAATCATAGTAGCAATTGTCCCTTTTTCTTTTCTTTTCTTTTCTTTTTTTCTTTTTTTTCTTTTTTTGGGGCCTTTTTTTTGGCCTTTCTTTTTTCTTTCTTTTTTTGGAGGGGCTTTATTGATTTTGCCATGCTCTAATAATGATGATCATCACACTTTCATTACAACTCGATATTACAACTCGATACTAGAACAAAGTATGACTCTATATGAATGCCTCCGACGGTGTACTGGGATGTGCAATGAATCAAGAGTGACACGTATGAAAAATTATGCATGGTGGCTTTGCCACAATTACGATGTCAACTACATGATCATGCATGACAATATGACAATATGATGTATGTCATATGACTGGAACGGTGGAACGCTGCATGGCAATATATCTCAGAATTGCTATGGAAATGCCATGATAGGTAGGTATGGTGGCTTTTTGAGGAATATATATGGTGGCTGTTTTGAGGAAGGATATATAGTGGGTGTATGATACCGGCGAAAGTTGCGCGATACAAGAGAGGCTAGCAATGGTGGAAGGGTGAGAGTGCGTATAATCCATGGACTCAACATTAGTCATAAAGAACTCATATACTTATTGCAAAAATCTATGAGTCATCAAAACAAAGCAATCAACGCATGCTCCTAGGGGGGAGGTTGGTAGGAGTTAACCATCACGCGCCCCCGACCTCCACACAAAGGTTGACACTTTACAAATACCTCATGCTCTAACTTCGTCACATAGAGGTTCACCATACGTGCATGCTACGGGAACCACAAACATTAACACAAGCATTTCTCAATTTCATAATAACTCTACTAGCATGACTCTAATATCACTATCCTCATATCTCAAAACAATTATCAAGCATCCAACTTCTCATCCTATTCAATGCACTTATTGTGAAAGTTTTTACTGCATTGATATTGGATGTCTATCATGTGATGACTAGTTTTATAGCCTAAGCACATTACCATGTTGTTTTAATAGAATCTCAAAAGGATATAAGTGAAGCATGATAGTTCAACAATTTCTTCAAAATATTATCACCACCATGCTCTAAAAGATATAAGTGAAGCACTAGAGCAAAAACTATTCAACTCAAAAGATATAAGTGAAGCACATACAATGTTCTATCAATTCCTAGGCCATATTTAGCTCTGTCAAATAGGTGTGTCCAGAAAGGATGATTGTGACAAACTAACAAGCAAAGACTCAAATTATACAAGATGCTCCAAGTAAAACACATATCATGTGGTGAATAAAAATATAGCTCCAAGTATAGTTACCGATGGATGAAGACGAAAGAGGGGATGCCTTATCGGGGCATCCCCAAGCTTAGGCTTTTGGTTGTCCTTGAATTTTACCTTGGGCATCCCCAAGCTTAGGGCCTTGCTACTCTTTGTTCCATAGTCCATCAAAGCAATGCCCAAAACTTGAAAACTTCACAACACAAAACTTAGACAAAAATCTCGTGATCTCCGTTAGTATAAGAAAACAAACCACTACTCAAAGGTGCTGCCATGAATTCATTTTTTTGCTTATATTGGTGTTAAACCTACTGTATTGCAACTTCTCTATGGTTCATACTTCCCAATACTACTCATAGATGCATTGAAATAAGCAAACAACACATGAAAAACAGAATCTGTCAAAAACAGAACAGTCTGTAGTAATCTGCAGGTTTCACATACTTCTGTAACTCCAAAAAATTCAAACTAAATTGGTAAACGCGAGGAATTTGTCTATTAATCATCTACAAAAAGAATCAACTAAATAGCACGCTCCAGTAAAATCTGATAACCATTCTAGCGAGCGCTAACGATTCTGTTTTTCACAGCAAGATCACATAAACTTCACACAAGTCTTCCCAAAGGTTCTACTTGGCACAAATACTAATTAAAACACAAAACCACATCTAAACAGAAGCTAGATGCAATATTTATTTCTAAACAGAAGCAAAAACAAAAAAATATACAAAATTGGGTTGCCTCCCAACAAGCGTTATCGTTTTACGCCCCTAGCTAGGCACGATACATGGATAGATCTAGGTATTGCCATCTTTGGAAGGCAATCCATAAGTGGCTCTCATAATAGATTCATATGGTAATTTGATTTTATTTCTAGGAAAGTGTTCCATGCCTTTCCTTAATGGAATTTGAAATCTAATATTTCCTTCTTTCATATCAATAATTGCACCAATCGTTCTAAGGAAAGGTCTACCAAGAATAATAGGACATGAAGGATTGCAATGAACAATGAAATCTACGGGCACATAATTCCTATTGGCAACAATAAGAACATCATTAATCCTTCCCATAGGTTTCTTAATAGTGGAATCCGCAAGATGCAAATTTAAAGAACAATCATCAAGCTCATGGAACCCTAGCAAATCACACAATGTTTTTGGGATAGTGGAGACACTTGCACCCAAATCACACAAAGCATAGCATTCATGATCTTTAATTTTTATTTTTATAGTAGGTTCCCACTCATCATAAAGCTTTCTAGGGATAGAAACTTCTAACTCAAGTTTTTCTCCATAAGATTGCATCAAAGCATCAACTATATGTTTAGTGAAAGCTTTATTTTGACTATAAGCATGCGGAGAGTTTAGTACGGATTGCAACAAGGAAATACAATAAATCAAAGAGCAATTATCATAATTGAATCCCTTGAAATCCAAAGTAGTGGGTTCATCACTATGCAAAGTTTTAATCTCTTCACTCCCACTTTTAACAATTTTAGCATCAAGATCTAAAAACTCCGAATCATTGGGACACCTGAAAGCAGAATCATCTCCAATCCTATCTTCATCGAGATTTATACTAGAAAACAAGGATCTAATAGGAGACACATCAATAACTTTCAGATCTTCATCTTTATTTTCATGTTCTTCCAGTTTAGCAGCCATCTTATTGATCAAGGTGGACTGTTTATCCGAAATTTGGGCTATTAAGTTCTCAAGATGGGCATACTGAGATTTCAAACCATAAAATTCCTTAGACATATCATCAAGGTCCTTACTCATATATTCCATAAAAAAAATTCTGTTCTTTAAGCTCGCTTCTGAAAAAAATCATTGTGCTCAAATTGTATAGTCATAAAATGTCTAACATTATTTTCAATCTCCTCCAACCTCTTGAGGTGAGGGTCAACACTGACAGGAAGAGCCATAGTGACAAGCAAGCAAGCAAAACACAAGCAAACAAGAGGCAAGCGAACGATAAACACACGACAGAAGAAGGGCAAATAAAACGGCAAGGGTGAAGTGGGGAAAGGAAAACGAGAGGCAAAAAATGGATAAAGGTTTGTGATAGGTACTTGGTATATGACTTTTGCGTAAGCCTCCCCGGCAACGGCGCCAGAAATTCTTCTTGCTACTTCTCGAGCTTGCGTTGTATTCCCTCGAAGAGGAAAGGGTGATGCAACACAATAGCGTAAGTATTTCCCTCAGTTTTTTAGAACCAAGGTATCAATCCAGTAGGAGACCACGCGCGAGTCACTCGCACCTGCACAAACAAATAAGAACTTCGCAACCAACGCGATAAGGGGTTGTCAATCCCTTTACGGTCACTTGCGAAAGTGAGATCTGATAGAGATGATAGTTTAATATTTTTTATTCTAAGAACAGAAAGTAAAAGCGGAAAAGTAAAGTAGATTGTAGATTGATATGTTGAGAATAGACCCGGGGGCCATAGTTTTCTCTAGTGGCTTCTCTCATGGTAGCGATATTCTACGGCGGGTAAACAAATTACTGTCGAGCAATTCATAGAAAAGTGAATAATTATGTGGCTATCTAGGCATGATCATTATATATAGGCATCACGTCCGAGACAAGTAGACTGAAATGATTCTGCATCTACTACTATTACTCCACACATCGACCGCTATCCAGCGTGCATCTAGTGTATTGAGTTCATAAGAACAGAGCAACGCCTTAAGCAAGATTACATGATGTAGAGGGATAAACTCAAATTTAGTGATATAAACCCCATCTTTTTATCCTCGATGGCAACAATACAATACGTGCCTTGCTGCCCCTACTGTCACTGGGAAAGGACACCGCAAGATTGAACCCAAAGCCAAACACTTCTCCCATTGCAAGAACTATAGATCTAGTAGACCAAACCAAACCAATATTTCGAAGAGACTTGCAAGGATATTATAATCGTACATAAAGAGTTCAGAGAAGAACCAAATATTTCTCATAGATAATCTTGATCATAAACCCACAATTCATCGGATCTCGACAAACACACCGCAAAAAGAGATTACATCAAATAGATCTCCTCGAAGACCGAGGGGAACTTTGTATTAAGATCCAAAGAGAGAGAAGAAGCCATCTAGATACTAGCTATGGACCCGAAGGTCTGTGTTAACTACTCACAACTCATGGTGAGGCGATGATGATGATGTATAAGCACTCCTTGGTAGATCCCCCCTCCGGCGGAGCTCCGGAACAGGCCCCAAGATGGGATCTCACGGGAACAGAAAGTTACGGCGGTGGAACTAGGGTTTTCTCTCCTCTTCTGATGGTTTCGGGGTACGTAGGCATATATAGGAGGAAGGAGGGCACTGGGGGCCAAACGTTGGCTCGTGGCTGCCACGTGTGCCCTACTCCGTGGTTCTCAACTCTCCCGTGCATGATTTTCTCCAAAAATATCTCTCCCGAAGGTTTCATTCCGTTTGGACTCTGTTTAATATTCCTTTTCTGCAAAACCCTGAAATAGGCAAAAAAACAGCAATCTGGACTGGGCCTTTGGGTTAGTAGTTTAGTCCCAAAAATAATATAAAAGTGCATGACAAAGCCCATTAAACATCCAAAACATCTTAAATAATAGCATGGAATAATAAAAAATTACAGATACGTTGGAGACATATCAGAAATCTTTTTATCATAACATTTGTTTTTAGGAAGTGGGTTATCAAGATCAACAGCAGGTTCTATTTCAACATCATTATCCGGTTCTTTATCACTATCTGGTTGAGCATCAAAATGAACATCATTATTATCATTATCATTATCATTATCACTAGGTGAATGTTCATTACCACATTGTGTCTCAGCGTTAGAGATAGAAACATCATTACCATTCCTCGAAGGTTTTTTACCTCAGGTTCACTAGAGGTATGCAAAGTCCTTTCATTTCCCTTTTTCTTTTATTTAGATAGACTAGGTGCATCAATATTAATTCTTTGAGAATCTTGTTCAATTCTTGTAGGTTAACCTTCAAGATAAGTGGCTCCTGAGTCATTTTACCTCCTCTAGTCATTACTCTAACAACATGATCATTCATATTATTATTCATTTCATTAAGCAAACCATCTTGTGACTTAACAACTTCTTCTAGTTGAGTTTGGACCACAGAAGCATGTTTACCTACACCTTTAACATCATTGCTAATTCTAAACAACAAGTCACTCAAGCGATCAATCGTGTAAGCCTTACGTTTCAATTGTTTAATAACGTAAGCATTAAAATGATATTGCTTAATAATGTAGTTGTCAAATTCATGCAAGCATTGACTAGCAGATTTATAGTAAGGAATATCACCTTCATCAAATCTATAATACCTAAATAGTTCATCCCCACTAATCTATTTCTCTTGACATGCAGCCTATCCACCTCAGCATGTAGCCACGTCAGCGGTTGTCTAATTCTGCTAGCATGCAACCATGCATCCCATATCAGCACAAAGTTTGCATGATTTTTCTAGCATGCAGACATGCATCGCACATCAGCACAAATGAAGCGTCAACGGTTTCTATTTCACCCGATTGTTCCTTTCCGTTTCTTCTAAAAGTAATAAGTAAAATAGCACCGCTCCCTCTATCTTCAATTCTTCACTAGAGAAAGAAACTTTTCAGCTAGCCCGAAACAGTCGTGGAAGATTAGCCGTCCGGGCCACCCCACACGTCGTCGCGCCTCTTCATAACCAGCAGAGCGAGAGACATGACAACTTTCCTGCACCCAGCCAAGAGCAGCACAACCGGCTGCTACGACCGATGGGGCACCCGGTGACCCTTCTCTCACGCAATTCAAGATGGGATGCCGACTTCTCCCATGCACGGTCCAGATCTGACGGCACCGCATCGGCCTCCACTGGGAAGCCACAGATTAGAGGCAGCCCCGAGCTCATGGTGAGGTAGGAAATCGAGCTCCACAAGGTTCGTGCACATACAACAAGACATCAATGTTAGTATGTGTTCATGGTCAGGTATGAACTGTGCAGGAGTTGGCGCTATTCATCGGCCATTCCCCCATCGTCTAGGAGCTCATTGGCCGCTCCCCTAGACAGTATTGGAGTTCAAACTGTTTTGCCATCATGGAGACACCGGCATAGAAGCGCAACTGGACAGAGCGGCAGTATTGGAGTTCATGGTGGGCTTGCCTTGAGGTGGTGGCGTGGATTTCATCTCGCACACCTATGTTTGTTGAAATACATGTATGGAGTATGAGCTTTGGGCAATGACTAGCACTCTAGGCCAAGTGTTTTTTGAACTGGTAGGAACTAGGAATTCATGCTAGGACATGAAGTTAACTGAGTGCAGGCAGGCCACATGGTAGTAAAAGGTTGTCGGTTGCTACAACGTGTGCATGGCGGCGTTGGGTGGCCTCAAGGTATTGATGGGGTTGTTCCTTGGCAGCTCCATGCTGCACGTGCTCTCCAGCTTGCCGGTGGGGTTCCTCCGTGTTCTCTTGCTCATCGCTAGCGTGGAGTTGCTCTTTTTATTGTATGCCTAATGGTGGTTTTAGCCTCATTTATTCTGAATTTATCATTGTAGTTTTATTTTGATTGCAAATTTGCAATCTTTACGACAATGGCTGCCCAATCTCACATCACATATATGATTTATGACACAAGTCTTTGACATGTCCATCTTTGCTACTTCTCGAGCTTGCGTTGTACTCCCTCGAAGAGGAAAGGGTGATGCAGCATAGTAGCGTAAGTATTTCCCTCAGTTTTTTACAACCAAGGTATCAATCCAGTAGGAGACCACGCGCAAGTCCCTCGCACCCGCACAAACAAATAAGAACTTCGCAGCCAACGCGATAAGGGGTTGTCAATCCCTTTACGGTCACCTACAAAAGTGAGATCTAATAGATATGATAGTTTGATATTTTTGGTATTTTTGGATATAAGAACAGAAAGTAAAAACAGTAAAGTAAAGTAGATTGTAGATTGATATGTTGAGAATAGACCCGGGGGCCATAGGTTTCACTAGTGTCTTCTCTCATGATAACAGATTTCTATGGTGGGTGAACGAATTATTGTTGAGCAATTGATAGAAAAACGAATAATTATGAGAATATCTAGGCATGATCATTATATATAGGCATTACGTCCGTGACAAGTAGACCGAAACGATTCTGCATCTACTACTATTACTCCACACATCGATCGCTATCCAGCATGCATCTAGAGTATTAAGTTCATAAGAACGAGTAATGCTTTAAGCAAGATGACATGATGTAGAGGGATAAACTCAAGCAATATGATATAAACCCCATCTTTTTATCCTCGATGGCAACAATACTATACGTGCCTTGCTGCCCCTGCTGTCACTGGGAAAGGACACCACAAGATTGAACCCAAAGCCAAGCACTTCTCCCATTGCAAGAACTATAGATCTAGTAGGCCAAACCAAACCGATAATTCGAAGAGACTTGCAAGGATATTATAATCATACTTAAAAGAATTCAGAAAAGAACCAAATATTTCTCATAGATAATATTTATCATAAACCCACAATTCATCGGATCTTGACAAACACACCACAAAAAGATTACATTGAATAGATCTCCTCAAAGACCGAGGAGATCTTGGTATTGAGATCCAAAGAGAGAGAAGAAGCCATCTAGATACCAGCTATGGACCCGAAGGTCTATGGTAAACTACTCACAACTCATGGTGAGGGCGATGATGATGATGAAGAAGGCCTCCGTGGTGGATCCCCCTCCGGTGGAGCTCCGGAACAGGCTCCAAGATGGGATCTCCACGGGAACATAAGCTACAGCGGTGGAATTAGGGTTTTCTCTCTGCGTATGGAGTTTCTGGGGTACGTGGATATATATAGGAAGAGAGAAGAAGCCATCTAGGTACTAACTATGGACCCGAAGGTTTGTGGTAAACTACTCACAACTCATGGTGAGGCGATGGTGTTGATGTAGAAGCACTCCGTGGAAGATCCCCCCTCCGGCGGAGCTCCGGAAAAGGCCCCAAGATGGGATCTCACGGGAACAGAAGGTTGTGGCGGTGGAATTAGGGTTTTCTCTGTTGCTTCGATGTTTTCAGGGTACATGGGTATATATAGGAGGAAGGAGGGCATCAGGGGGAGCAACGTGGGGCCCACGAGGCGGGGGGGGGGGGGGGGGGGGGG
>LR738712.1:486664013-486674651 GCA_902687465.1 Secale cereale
GGGGAGGGGGCGCACCCCCCACCCTCGTGGACGCCACGTGTGCCCTCTGCCGTGGTTCTCAAGTCTCCCATGAAGATATCGTTTCAAAAATATCTCTCCCGAAGGTTTCATTCCGTTTGGACTCCGTTTGATATTCCTTTTCTGCAAAACCCTGAAATAGGCAAAAAAACAACAATCTGGACTCAGCCTTTGGGTTAACAGGTTAGTCCCAAAAATAATATAAAAGTTTATAATAAAGCCCATTAAAAATCCAAAATATCATATATAATAGCATGGAACAATAAAAAATTATAGATACGTTGGAGACTTATCAAGCATCCCCAAGCTTAATTCCCGCTCGTCCTCGAGTAGGTAAATGATAAAAACAGAATTTTTGATGTGGAATGCTAAACAACATAATTTTCAATGTAATTCTCTTTATTGTGGCATGAATGTTCAGATCCGAAAGATTCAAGACAAAAGTCTATATTGACATAAGAAATAATAATACTTCAAGCATACTAATAAAGCAATCATGTCTTCTCAAAATAACATGGCCAAAGAAAGTTATCCCTACAAAATCATGTAGTCTGGCTATGCTCCCTGTTAATCATTCAAAATATTCATATCATGCACAACCCCGGTTTCAGCCAAGCAATTGTTTTCATACTCAATTTTTTCAAACCTTTCAACTTTCACGCAATACATGAGCGTGAGCCATGGATATAGCACCATGGGTGGAATAGAGTGGTGGTTGTGGAGAAGACAAAAAGGAGGAAGATAGTCTCACATCAACTAGGCGTATCAATGGGCTATGGAGATGCCCATCAATAGAAATCAATGTGAGTGAGTAGGTATTGCCATGCAACGGATGCACTAGAGCTAAAAATGTATGAAAGCTCAACAAAAGAAACTAAGTGGGTGTGCATCCAACTTGCTTGCTCACGAAGACCTAAGGCATTTGAGGAAGCCCATCGTTGTAATATACAAGCCAAGTTCTATAATGAAAATTCCCACTAGTATATGAAAGTGACTAAACATGAGACTCTCTATCATGAAGAACATGGTGCTACTTTGAAGCACAAGTGTGGAAAAAGATAGTAGCATTATCCCTTTTCTTTTCCTTTTTTTTCTTTTTCTTTTTCTTTTTTTGGGCCTTTCTTTTTCTTGGCCTTTCCTTCCTTTTTTTCTTTTTTTTTCTTTGGGATAATGCGCTAATAATGATGATCATCACACTTATATTGATTTACAACTCGATATTACAACTCGAGACTAGAACAAAGTATGACTCTATATGAATGCCTCCGGTGGTGTACCAGGATGTGCAATGAATCAAGAGTGACATGTATGAAAAATTATGCATGGTGGCTTTGCCACAAATACGATGTCAACTACATGATCATGCATGGCAATATGACAATATGATGCATTTCATATGAACGGAACGGTGGAAAGTTGCATGGCAATATATCTCAGAATGGATATGGAAATGCCATGATAGGTAGATATGGTGGCTGTTTTGAGGAACATATATGGTGGCTGTTTTGAGGAAGGTATATAGTGGGTGTATGGTACCGACCAAAGTTGCGCAGTACAAGAGAGGCTAGCAATGGTGGAGGGTGAGAGTGCGTATAATCCATGGACTCAACATTAGTCATAAAGAACTCATATACTTATTGCAAAAAATTACGAGTCATCAAAACAAATCAATCAACGCATGCAACTAGGGGGGGGGGAGGTTGGTAGGAGTTAACCATCGCGCGCCCCCGACCTCCACACAAAGGATGACACTCTACAAATACCTCATGCTCTAACTTCGTCACATAGAAGTTCACCATACGTGCATGCTACGGGAATCACATACTTTAACACTAGTATTTCTCAATTTCATAATGACTCCACTAGCATGACTCTAATATCACTATCCCCATATCTCAAAACAATCATCGAGTATCAAACTTCTCATCATATTCAATGCACTTTGTATGAAAGTTTTTACTACATTTATCTTGGATGCCTATCATATTAGGACTAGTTTTATAACCAAAGCACATTACCATGCTGTTTCTAAAAGACTCTCAAAAGGATATAAGTGAGGCATGAGAGATCAACAATTTCTACAAAATAAAATCACCACCGTGCTCTAAAAGATATAAGTGAAGCACTAGAGCAAACTGTTTAGCTCAAAAGATATAAGTGAAGCACATAGAGTGTTCTAACTAATTCTAGGCCATATTTATCTCTCTCAAAAAGGTGTGTCCATAAAGGATGATTGTGGCAAACTATTAAAGCAAAGACTCAAATCATACTTGACGCTCCAAGTAAAACACATATCATGTGGTGAATAAAAATATAGTCCCGAGTATAGTTACCGATAGATGAAGATGAAAGAGGGGATGCCTTCCCGGGGCATCCCCAAGCTTAGGCTTTTGGTTGTCCTTTAATTTTACCTTGGGGTGCCTTGGGCATCCCCAAGCTTAGGCTCTTTCCACTCTTTGTTCCATAGTCCATCAAAGCAATACTCAAAACTTGAAAACTTCACAACACAAAACTGAGCCAAAAATCTCGTGAGCTCCGTTAGTATAAGAAAACAAACCACCACTCAAAGGTACTGTAATGAACTCATTCTTTGTTTATATGTGTGTTAAACCTACTGTATTCCAACTTCTCTATGATTCATATCCTCCAATACTACTCATAGATTCATTAAAAATAAGCAAACAACACACGTAAAACAGAATCTGTCAAAAACAGAACAGTCTGTAGTAATCTCTAACTTTTGCATACTTCTGTAATCCATTTTTTTTGAAATAAATTGGTAAATGTGAGTAATTTTTTTTATTAATCATCTGCAAAAAGAATCAACTAAATATCACTCTCCAGTAAAATCTGGTGACTATTTTAGTGAGCGCTAACGTTTCTGTTTTTTACAGCAAGATCATATAAACTTCACACAAGTCTTCCCAAAGGTTATACTTGGCACAAACACTAATTGAAACACAAAAACACATCTGAACAGAAGCTAGATGCAATATTTATTCCTAAACAGAAGGAAAAATAAAGAAAATAAAATTGGGTTGCCTCCCAACAAGCACTATCGTTTAACGCCCCTAGCTAGGCACGATACAAGGATAGATCTAGGTATTGCCATCTTTGGAAGGCAATCCATATGTGGCTCTCATAATAGATTCATATCACAATTTGATTTTGTTTCTAGGAAAGTGTTCCATGTCTTTCCTTAACGGTAATTGGAATCTAATATTTCCTTCCTTCATATCAATAATTGCACCAATCGTTCTAAGGAATAATAGGACATGAAGGATTGCAATCTATATCAAGAACAATGAAATCTATGGACACATAATTCCTATTGGCAACAATAAGAACATCATTAATCCTTACCATAGGTTTCTTAATAGTGGAATCCGCAAGATGCAAAAATATAGAACAATCATCAAGCTCATGGAAACCTAACAAATCACACAAAGTTTTTGGGATAGTGGAAACACTTGCACCCAAATCACACAAAGCAAAGCATTGATGATCTTTAATTTTAATTTTAATAGTAGGTTCCAACTCATCATAAAGCTTTCTAGGGATAGAAACTTCTAATTCAAATTTTTCTTCATAAGATTGCATCAAAGCATCTACTATGTGTTTGGTAAAAGCTTTATTTTGACTATAAGCATGCGGAGAATTTAGTACGGATTGCAACAAGGAAATACAATCAATCAAATAGAAATTATCATAATTGAATCCCTTGAAATCCAAGGTAGTGGGTTCATCACTATGCAAAGTTTTAATCTCTTCAATCACACTTTTAACAATTTTAGCATCAAGATCTAAAAACTCCGAATCATTGGGACGCCTTTTAATTAACGTAGACTCATCTCCAGTCGCATCTTTATCAAGATTCATACTAGAAAACAAGGATATAATAGGAGACACATCAATAACTTCCAGATCTTCATCTTTATTTTCATGATAACTAGAAGAACACGCTTTTATAAAGCTCTCTTTTTTAGCATGCATCCTAGCAGTTCTTTCTTTGCATTCATCAATGGAAATTCTCATGGATTTGAGAGACTCATTGATATCATGCTTAGGTGGAATAGATCTAAGTTTCAAAGAATCAACATCAAGAGTAATTCTATCCACACTTCTAGCCAATTCATCAATCTTAAGCAATTTTTCTTCAAGCAAAACATTGAAATTCTTTTGCGAATTCATAAACTCCTTAACACTAGTTTCAAATACAGAAGGCATCCTTCCATAAGAGTTATTGTAGGTATTACCATAATTATTAGAGGAATTACTAGGAAAAGGCCTAGGATTAAAGTTTCCTCTATAAGCATTGTTACCAAAATTATTCCTACCAATAAAATTCACATCCAAAAATTCATTATTATTTTCAATAAACGTGGATAAAGGCATATCGTTAGGATCAGAAGAAGCACTCTTAGCAGCAAATAATTTCATAAGTTCATCCATCTTTCCACTCAAAACACTAATCTCTTCAATAGCATGCACTTTTTTACTAGTAGATCTTTCGGTGTGCCATTGAGAATAATTAACCATAATAGTATCTAGGAGTTTGGTAGCTTCTCCTAAGGTAGTTTCGATGAAAGTGCCTCCCGCGGCCGAATCTAATAAATTTCTAGAAGCAAAATTCAAGCCAGCATAAAAGTTTTGTATAATCATCCATAAGTTCAAACCATGTGTAGGGCAATTACGTATCATTAATTTCATTCTCTCCCAAGCTTGTGCAACATGCTCATGATCTAGTTGCTTAAAATTCATAATATCGTTTCTAAGAGAGATGATCTTAGCAGGAGGAAAATACTTAGAGATAAAAGCATCTTTGCACTTATTCCATGAATCAATACTAGTTCTAGGCAAAGAGGAAAACCAAGTTTTAGCACGATCTCTAAGCGAAAACGGAAATAACTTCAATTTAACAATATCATTATCCGCATCCCTCTTCTTTTGTATATCACACAAATCAACAAAGTTGTTTAGATGGGTAGTGGCATCTTCACTAGGAAGGCCGGAAAATTGATCTTTCATGACAAGATTCAACAGAGCAACATTGATCTCACAAGATTCAGCATCGGTAATAGGAGCAATCGGAGTGCTAATAAAATCATTATTGTTGGTATTGGAGAAGTCACACAATTTGGTATTGTTTTGAGCCATAGTGACAAGCAAGCAATCCAACACACAAGCAAACAAGAAGCAAGCAAACGATAAACACACGGCAAAAAGAAGGGCAAAGAAAACGGCAAGGATGAAGTGGGGGAGAGGAACGAGAGGCAAATAAATGTAATGCGAAGGATAAGGGTTTGTGATAGGTACTTGGTATATGACTTTTGCATAAGCCTCCCCGGCAACGGCGCTAGAAATTCTTCTTGCTACTTCTCGAGCTTGCGTTGTATTCCCTCGAAGAGGAAAGGGTGATGCAACATAGTAGCGTAAGTATTTCCCTCAGTTTTTGAGAACCAAGGTATCAATCCAGTAGGAGACCACGCGCGAGTCCCTCGCACCTGCACAAACAAATAAGAAATTCGCAGCCAACGCGATAAGGGGTTGTCAATCCCTTTACGGTCACTTACGAAAGTGAGATCTGATAGATATGATAGTTTGATATATTTGGTATTTTTGGATATAAGAATAGAAAGTAAAAACGACAAAGTAAAGTAGATTGTAGATTGATATGTTGAGAATAGACCCGGGGGCCATAGGTTTCACTAGTGGCTTCTCTCATGATAGCAGATTTCTACGGAGGGTGAACTAATTACTGTCGAGCAATTGATAGAAAAGCGAATAATTATGAGAATATCTAGGCATGATCATTATATATAGGCATCACGTCCGTGACAAGTAGACCGAAATGATTCTGCATCTACTACTATTACTGCACACATCGACCGCTATCCAGCATGCATATAGAGTATTAAGTTCATAAGAACAAAGTAATGCTTTAAGCAAGATGACATGATGTAGAGGGATAAACTCAAGCAATATGATATAAACCCCATCCTTTTATCCTCTATGGCAACAATACTATACGTGCCTTGCTGCCCCTGCTGTCATTGGGAAAGGACACCACAAGATTGAACCCAAAGCCAAGCACTTCTCCCATTGCAAGAACTATAGATCTAGTAGGCCAAACCAAACCGATAATTTGAAGAGACTTGCAAGGATATTATAATCATACATAAAAGAATTCAGAAAAGAACCAAATGTTTCTCATAGATAATCTTGATCATAAACACACAATTTATCGAATCTCGACAAACACACCGCAAAAAGATTACATCGAATAGATCTCCTCGAAGACCGAGGAGAACTTGGTATTGAGATCCAAAAAGAGAGAAGAAGCCATCTAGGTACTAACAATGGACCCGAAGGTCTGTGGTAAACTACTCACAACTCATGGTGAGGCGATGGTGTTGATGCAGAAGCACTCCGTGGAAGATCCCCCCTCCGGCGGAGCCCCGTAATAGGCCCCAAGATGGGATCTCACGGGAACAGAAGGTTGCAGCGGTGGAATTAGGGTTTTCTCTGTTGCTTCGTTGTTTTCACATGGGTATATATAAGAGGAAGGGGGCATCGGGGGAGCAACATGGGGCCCACGAGGCAGGGGGCGCGCCCAGGGGGAGGGGCGCGCCCCCACCCTTGTGGACGCCACGTGTGCCCTCTGCCGTGGTTCTCAAGTCTCCCGTGAAGATATCGTTCCAAAAATATCTCTCCCGAAGGTTTCATTCCGTTTGATATTCCTCTGCAAAACCTTGAATTAGGCAAAAAAACAGCAATCTGGACTGGGCCTTTGGGTTAATAGGTTATTCCCCCCAAAAATATAAAAGTGTATAATAAAGCCCATTAAACATCCAAAACATCATATATAATAGCATGGAACAATAAAAAATTATAGATACGTTGGAGACGTATCACTCTTTCAATAGCGAGCCACATATTTATGCTTCAAGTTACTACACTGATGTTAACATGGTGTCTTTTGTTTGGTCTTTGTGATTGCTTGAATTATTTTCTGTGTGCTCAGTCCTTAAATGGATGATATGGATCCCGTTCATCTTTTTCCCTTTACCGGAAGCATGGGTTGGTTGACCTTCTCTACGATGTGTATTTTGGAGACCCGTTCAAACCAAGACATGATGGAGTATTTTAAACACTGAACCGAGGTTTACCAAGATGGCCATATTGGATCGCACTTGCCCCTTATCGGCAATCACGGTATACTTGATGTAGTAAAGAAGGTACTGTGTAGTCCACATTATTTTTCTCACGATAGGTAGTTTTGTTTAAATGTTATTCCTTTTGGCCTTTAGTGTAGTGGATAACAAAATCAAGAAGTCTGAAGACATTTTTGGATGAGGGAGTGGGTTTGATAGACCATTATTTATTTGAGAGATTAATCAAGTCCGATAAGGCTCCTGATGTTGTAGTTACATTTGAAATATTCTTGATAAGATAGTAGAAATTTAGAATCCTAGGTTAGTTTGGTGGCATCTTTTTTTATCTTACGTTTTCATCATGTGTTAATCTAGGTTTTGAATGCCGGTTTGTAGTAGTCCCATGCACAAAATGTGAAATTGGAGTTATGACGAGCAGCTTCTATTTAGGCATGAAAGATGATGGACATGATATGATGTAGCTATGCCACCTAAACGTGCACTCATGCATAAAGGGCCACAATGACATGCTAACGTGCAGGGGAAAAGACGCACCACAACATGCATGGTAACATACAACCATGCATGTGAAAACTATACAATACTTATGTTTGATAAATATTTCACATTTATACAACAATCAATTATTAATACTCAATTTCATCAAAATATGCAGCAAACTATTCCCGCAACAACGTGCGGGGTATTATCTTGTTTTATAAGAGAATTTACCCCTACTACCTGTGTTGGAGTGTTAAGTCCATGTATTTCTTCAATAGGTGGTAAATTCTTAACATCTTCAGCTTTAATACCTTTTTCTTTCATAGATTTCTTTGTGTATTGCATAACTTCGGTACTGATAAATAGAATACTTATGTGCGCTTGAGATATGTCGGTATTTCCCCAAGAGGAAGGGATGATGCAACACAGCGACGGTAAGTATTTCCCTCGGTTATGGAACCAAGGTTATCGAACCAATAGGAGAGCCACGCAACACTATGCAAATGGTACCGGCACACAAAGAACAAATAATTGCAACCCGACGCGTTAAAGGGGTTGTCAATCCCTTTCGGGTAAGGGTGCCAAAAATTGACGAGTTGATGGAATAAAACTGTAGCAGATTGAAAGATGCAAAAAAAAAGCAAATAAAACACAGCAAGGTATTTTTGTGTTTTTGATAATATAGATCTATAAATAAAAGTTGCAAATAAAGGAAAAGGTAAATGGCAATGTAGATCTGAAAGTATATGATAGGAAAATAGACCCGGGCCCCATAGATTTCACTAGTGGCTTCTCTCAAGAAAATAGAATACGGTGCGTAGACAAATTAATGTTGGGCAATTGACAGAAAAGCAAATAATTGTGACGATATCCAAGACAATAATCATGTATATAGGCATCACGTCCAAGATTAGTAGTCCGACTCCTGCCTACATCTACTACTATTACTCCACGCATCGACCGCTATCCAGCATGCATCTAGTGTATTAAGTTCATGAAAAAACGGAGTAATGCAATAAGAATGATGACATGATGTAGATAAGATATATTCATGTAGCAATAGACCCCATCTTTTTATCCTTAATAGCAATGATACATGCGTGCCTTGCTGCCCCTTCTGTCACTGGGAAAGGACACCACAAGATCGAACACATTACAAAGCACCTCTTCCCATTGCAAGATAAATAGATCAAGTTGGCTAAACAAAACCCAAATATCGAAGAAGAAATACGTGGCTATAATAATCAAGAATGGATATTAAATTAAGGCAAATCTGATCATTAACTCACAATTCATCCCAACAAACACACTGCAAAAAATTATTACATCAAATAGATCTCCAAGAGACCATTGTATTGAGATACAAAGAGAGAAGAAGCCATCTAGCTACTGCCTACGGACCCATAGGTGTGTGGTAAACTACTCAAGCATCATCGGAGAGGCACCAATGAGGATGATGAACCCCTCCGTGATCATGTTCCCCTCTGGCGAAGTGCCGGAAAAGGGCTCTAGATTGGATCTCGTGGTTCTGGAACTTGCGGCGGCTGAAATAAAATTTCATCGACTCCCCTAGGGTTTCTGGAATATTGTAGTATTTATAGAGCGAAGAGGCGGTGCAGGAGGCCACCGAGGTGGGAACAACCCACCTGGGCGCGCATGGGGCCCAGGTGTGCCCCCCTCGGGGCACCCCCATGGTGCTTCTCTCGCCCACTGGATGTCTTCTGGTCCAAAAAAATCCACAAAAAGTTTCGCTGCATTTGGACTCCATTTGGTATTGATTTTCTGCGATGTAAAAAACAAGCAAAAAACAACAACTTGCACTAGGCACTATGTCAATAGGCTAGTCCCAAAAAATGATATAAAATGATTATAAAATGATTGTAAAACATCCAAGAATGATAATATAACAACATGGAACAATAAAAAATTATAGATATGTTGGAGATGTATCATCATCCCCAAGCTTAATTCATGCTTGTCCTTGAGTAGGTAAATGATAAAAACAGAATTTTTGATGTGGAATGCCGCCTATCATGTTCATCACATATTTTTCTTTGTAGCATGGACATTTGTACTTTTATATGGTTCAAAGCAATAGTATAGTTTTGACATGAAGACTTTAATACTCAAGCATATCATCGAACAACCATGTCTTTCAAAATATCAATACAAAAGCAAGTTATCCCTAGCCCATCATGCTCAACCATTGATCCATTCATGCAACACATCCTAATATGAACTATATCCAATGATCAAGTGTGATAATAGGGTTTCGTAGTTGGTGCTTTATAAGAGAAGATGGAGACTCAAATAAAAATAAAAAAATTGCATAAAGTAAAAGATAGGCCATTCGCAGACGGAAGTTGGGATTTGTAGAGGTGCCAGAGCTTAAAGCTTAAATTGAAAGATCAAATTATTTTGGGTGGCATGCTTTTCTCGTCAACGAGAACGACTTAGAGTTCCCAACACTTTCCATGCTAGATATATCATATGCGGTTCCCAAATATAAAATAAAGTTTATTCATTTTTCCACCAAACTTTCACAAGCCATGGTTAACCGTATCAATGGGTGCCCTCCATACCAACACTATCTAAGGAATTTATTATTTGACAACATAAAGTAATTTCTTTTCATTTCGGTACTAAAATATCTATTACTGCCATACTCTCGTGCAACGACGTGTTGCTAATCACCACACGCAACTGGAAGAATGCCGAGGACGACTCGATAAACTGGGATGATCTCACCAACCAGTCCGACGAGGATGATGATGATGACTCAGCCTCTGGCATTGACTTAGATTAGGAGTTGAGCTCTCCATCGTGCCTTGTCGTATAACTCCATGCTTCAGATGTTTGAACCTTTAATGTAGTACTTATGAATCTTGCTATGGCGTACTATATATGTCCGTGACTTCGTGATAAACTTGCTTATATATATATATATATATATATATATATATAT
>LR738712.1:486692139-486823431 GCA_902687465.1 Secale cereale
AGAAGAGAGGCATACCAGGGTGGTGAAGGAGTCGTTGTCGGAGGAGGCAGCACTGGAGAGGTCATTGAAGAAGACCATGGCGACCCCGGTGGTAGGATGCGAGACGACGAGAGCGAGGAAGCGGCTATAGCTTCGGAAGGAAGGAAGGAGGAAACAGGGGAAATGTGACTTGTGGTCGGGGAGAAAAGGGAGTGTTGAAGGGGGGGGGGGGTAGATATTTTGGCGGTAGGCCAAAATTTTTGAAATGTGGAGGGAAGCTTTGCGCGCGGTGCTGCTGGACACCATTCACTTTGAATGATTGTGTGCATCGCAAACGATTGTTCAGCTTTACGCACATGGGATGAGTTTGATAATTCAAATTTTGGTGGAAATTTCCCTGTGTATTGTCCTCATCCATGTCATTGCATAATTTAACACCGCTTGCTAATTTGGGCACACAAAAGAGCGTACAGCACACATACCACACTTACTAAATTGAGCAATTTTAGTAATTAAACAGAGCTAGTTGACCTAGACACTGCTTTAACAAAAGAACAACATTAAGAACAAAGCCTAAGTATGCATAATTTTAACAAAGTCACCGCCGCACCGGCCTATGCATTGCCATTGTGAGATGAGAAGTCGATGACTTGTCCCGGCGACATGCCGCCGTTGGTGGACTCCGCGTCCCCCCTGCTAAAGTCGACCGCGTCCTCATCCTCGGCGCCGCCCTCAAGGTTGCATTACTCGTAGTGGTGGTTGCGCCAGAGCCCGCATTGGTATTCCACTGCCAATTCCTAGACGGACATACTCTTCTCTACCTCGACCTCAACCACGTGCAACTCCTCCTCTCGGTGCTACTCGATCTTCGCCGCCTCCTGCATCTCCAGCTCTCCCTCGACGATCTCATGAGGAAGCAGGTGCTCCATGGCCACCACCGCCCTTTCGGACGTGGGTTGCATTCTGGATTCCAAGGTGGCCTGGAATATATTAGCGTGTGCATCCTCGATCTTGGTGTCGATGGCCTTGACCTGGGCCAGGACGACATCGGCAGCACGGACGGCAGCTCAAGCGCTCTCGGCGTTTGCAGCCACCATTGCAGTAGCTGCTGCAGCCGTCTCGGCTGCTACAGCTACCATGCCGTCTGCCGCAGACACCCTCTAGGCGGATGCAACCGCGCTCAATGCGGATGGGGCGGCAGTCTGAGCATAGGTTCCCGCGCTCTCGGCGTAGGTGGCGACGCTCAGGGAGGACACAACCCTAGTACGAGCCCTCATGAAGTGTTTCCATGGCATCATCTTTGCAAGAAGGGGTTGCGAGAATGGGGACCGGGATTCATGGATCCGGGGGTCGCCGGCACTGGAGCAGATGAGCCGGATAAGCTTAAGGAGGAAGACTTAAATAGGCCCACGCATTTTCATCGCAAACGGTCCTACAAAAAACCTGCGTGTGATGTTGTTGATATTTTTTATTAACTATCAATGATGAATTTGGGGTAAAGTGGCAACAGATGGTGTTTTATATGTATGATAATTTAAGTACTAATACAACTGTCATGTCAAAATTTGGAAATTTTCAGGGGTCATTTGACCTTTTAAGTCATTTAAGTGATTTTCTAGCCATTTAATGACCATAATTCAAATTTGAACTACATGTACATGCAACGGCTAACCATAACGGTTTGAAAAGTCATATTTGTGTACTTGTGTGCGAGTTAATCCATGTGCGGTAACTTGGAAGGAATTTTCAAACATTTTGGTCTTACGGCTATGACACAAAGCATGGAGTGCCATGGCATTTAAATTCCAAAAATTTAAAAAGATCAGAAACACATGAAACCTTGCTTGATGTAATGTCATGCCACCCAGATGATGTGATAAAAAGATTGGCATGTTTGACGAAAGTTTGGACACACAGCCCTCACAAACCGGAGCAACTCACTAGAAGGCTCGTGCTTCCGAGAGGGAACAATGCATGTTTGATGACGAACGGGAGATAGCTTCCTCATACGGCCTTAAAAAAATTCCTACATTTAATGTGCACATGTCAGAATTTGGAAAAATTTAGGGATCATTTGACCTTTTAAAGACATTTAAGTAATTTTCTAGCCATTTAATGGCCGTAATTCAAATTTGAACTACATCTACATGCAAAGGATAACCATAAAGGTTTGAAAAATAATTTTTGTGTACTTGTGTGCGAGTTAATTCCATGTGAAGTAAATTGGAAGGAATTTTCAAACATATTGGTCTCACGGCTATGACACAAAGCATGGAGTACCATGGCATTTAAATTCCAATTTTTTTAAAAGATCAGAAACACATGAAACCTTGCTTGATGTAATGTCATGCCGCCAAGATGATTTTATAAAAAACTTGGCATGTTTGACAAAAGTTTGTACACACACCCCTCAAAACTGGAGCAACTCACGAGAAGGCTCGTGGTTCCGACAGGGAACCATGCATGTTTGATGATGAACAGGAGATAGCTTCCTCTTACAGCCTTCAAACAATTCCTACATTTAACATGCACTAATACAACTGTTATTTGAAAATCTAGAAAATTTCAGGGGTCATTTGACCTTTTAAAGACATTTAATTGATTTTGTAGCCATTTAATGGCCGCAATTCAAATTTATACTACATCTACATGCAACAGATAACCATAACTGTTTCAAAATCATATTTGTGTACTTGTGTGCGAGTTAATTCTATGTGCAGTAAATTGGAAGGAATTTTCAAACATATTGGTCTCACGACATGGACATATGCATGGAGTGCCATGGCATTTAAATTCCACAAAATTGATCGGAAACACATGAAACCTTGCTTTATGTAATGTCATGCCACCAAGATGATGTGGTAAAAAACTTGGCATGTTTGACGAAAGTTTGGACACACACCCCACGAAAATCGGAGCAACTCACTAAAAGGCTAAGGTTCCGAGAGGGAACAATGCATGTTTGATGACGAACATGAGATAGCTTCCTCATATGGCCTTCAAAAAATTTCCTACATTTAACATGCACTAATACAACTATCATTTGAAAATGTAGAAATTTTCAGGGGTCATTTGACATTTTAAAGACATTTAAGTGATTTTCTAGCCATTTAATGGCCATAATTCAAATTTGAACTACATCTACATGCAAAGGATAACCATAACGGTTTGAAAAATAATATTTGTGTACTTGTGTGCGAGTTAATTCCATGTGCAATAACTTGGAAGGAATTTTCAAACATTTTGGTCTCACGGCTATGACACAAAGCATGGAGTGCCATGGAATTTAAATTTCAATAATTTAAGAAGATCAAAAACAAAGGAAACCTTTCTTGATGTAATGTCATGCTACCAAGATGATGTGATATAAAGCTTGGCATGTTTGACGAAAGTTTGGACACACACCCCTCATAATCCGGAGCAACTAACTAGAAGGCTCGTTTTTCTGAGAGGGAACAATGCATGTTTGATGGTAGACAGGAGATAGCTTCCTCTTACGACCTTCAAAAATTTCCTACATTTAACGTGCACATGTCAAAATTTGGAAACTTTTAGGGATAAGTAGACATTTTAAAGACATTTAAGCGATTTTCTAGCCATTTAATGGCCGTAATTCAAATTTGAACTACATCTACATGGAAAGGATAACCATAACGGTTTCAAAAATAATATTTGTGTACTTGTGTGCGAGTTAATTCCATGTGTAGTAAATTGGAAGGAATTTTCAAACATAATGGTCTCATGGCCATGATACAAAGCATGGAGTACCATGGCATTTAAATTCCAAAAATAAAATAAAAAGACCACTAACACATGAAACCTTGCTTGATGTAATGTCAGACACCAAGATGCTGTGATAAAAAACTTGGCATGTTTGACAAAAGTTTGGACACACACCCCTCACAAACCGGAGCAACTCACTGGAGGCTCGTGGTTTCGAGAGGGAACAATGCATGTTTGATGACGAACGGGAGATAGCTTCCTCTTACGGCCTTCAAATAATTCCTACATTTAACGTGCACTAATACAACTGTTGTTTGAAAATCTGGAAAGTTCCAGCGGTCATTTGACCTTGTAAAGACATTTAATTGATTTTCTAGCCATTTAATGGCGGTAATTCAAATTTCAACTACATCTACATGCTATGGATAACCATAACGGTTTGAAAAATCATATTTGTGTAGTTGTGTGCGAGCTAATTCTATGTGCAGTAAATAGGAAGGAATTTTCAAACATACCGGTCTCACGACATGGACACATGCATGGAGTGCCATGGCATTTAAATTCCAAAAAAAAATGATCGGAAACACATGAAACCTTGCTTTATGTAATGTCATGCCACCAAGATGATGTGGTAAAAAACTTGGCATGTTTAACGAAAGTTTGCACACACACCCCTCACAAACCGGAGCAACTCACTCGAAGGCTCATGGTTCAGAGAGGGAACAATGCATGTTTGATGAAAAACGAGAGATAGCTTCCTCTTACGATCTTAAAAAAAATCCTACATTTAACATGCACTAATACAACTATCATTTGATAATCCAGAAATTTTCAGGGGTCATTTGACCTTGTAAAGATATTCAAGTGATTTTCTAGCCATTTAATGGCCGTAATTCAAATTTGAACTACATGTACATGCAACGGATAACCATAACGGTTTGAAAAATCATATTTGTCTACTTGTGTGTGAGTTAATTCCATTTGCAGTAAATTGGAAGGAATTTTCAAACATACTAGTCCCACGGCTATGACACAAAATATGGAGTGCCATGGAATTTAAATTCCAAAAAATTAAAAAATAATCGGAAGCACATGAAACCTTGCTTGATGTAATGTCATGCCGCCAAGATGATGTGGTAAAAAACTTGGCATGTTTGACGAAAGTTTGGACAGACACCCCTCATAAACCGGAGCAACTCACTAGAAGGCTCATGGTTCCGAGAGGGAATAATGCATGTTTGATGACGAACGAGGGATAGATTTCTCTTATGGCCTTCAAAAAATTCCTACAGTTAACATGCACTAATACTACTGTAATGTCAAAATGTGGAAAATTACAAGGGTCATTTGACCATTTAAAGACATTTAAGTGATTTTCTAGCAATTTAATGGTTGTAATTCAAATTTTAACTACATCTACATGCAAAGGATAACCATAACGGTTTGAAAAATCATATTTGTGCACTTGTGTGCGAGTTAATTCCATGTGTAGTAAATTGGAAGGAATTTTCAAACATATTGGTCTCACGGTTATGACACAAAGCATGGAGTGCCATGGCATTTAAATTCCAAAAAAATATAAGATCAGAAACACATGAATCCTTGCTTGATGTAGTCATGCCACCAAGATGATGTGATAAAAAACTTGGCATGTTTGACGAAGTATTGGACAGACACCCCTCACAAACCAGAGCAACTTACTAGAAGGCTCATGGTTCCGAGAAGGAACAATGCATGTTTGATGACGAATGGGAGATGTATTCCTCTTACGGCAATGGGAGATATATTCTTCTTACGGCCTTCAAAAAATTCCTACATTTAACGTGCACTAATACAACTATCATTTGAAAATCTAGAAAATTTCAGGGGTCATTTGACCTTTTAAAGACATTTAATTGATTTTCTAGCCATTTAATGGCCGTAATTCAAATTTGAACTACATCTACATGCAACGGATAACCATAACGGTTTGAAAAATCATATTTGTGTACTTGTGTACGAGTTAATTCTATGTGTAGTAAATTGGAAGGAATTTGAAACATATTGGTCTCACGACCTGGACACATGGATGGAGTGCCATGGCATTTAAATCCATTTTTTTTATAAAATGATCGGAAACACATGAAACCTTGCTTGATGTAATGTCATGTCACCAAGATGACGTGGTAAAAAACTTGGCATGTTTGATGAAAGTTTGGACACACACCCCTCACAAACCGGAGCAACTCACTAGAAGGCTCGTGGTCCAGAGAGGGAACAATGCATGTTTGATGACAAACGGGAGACAACTTCCTCTTATGGCCTTCAAACAATTCCTACTTTTAACGTGCAATAATACGACTGTCGTTTGAAAATCTAGAAATTTTCAAGGGTCATTTGACCTTTTAAAGACATTTAAGTAATTTTCGAGCCATAATTCAAATTTGAACTGCATCTACATGCAACGGATAACCATAACGGTTTGAAAAAAAATCATATTTTGTGTACTTGTGTGTGACTTAATTCCATGTGCAGTAAATTGGAAGGAATTTTTAAACATATTGGTCTCACGGCCTAGACACATGCATGGAGTGCCATGGAATTTAAATTCCAAAAAATTAAAAAATGATCAAAAACACATGAAACCTTGCTTGATGTAATGTCATGCCACCAAGATGATGTTGTACAAAACTTGGCATGTTTGACAAAAGTTTGGACACACACCCCTCACAAATCGGAGCAACTCACTAGAAGGCTCATGGTTACGAGAAGGAACAATGCATGTTTGATGACGAACGAGAGATAGCTTCCTCTTACGGCCTTCAAAAATATGCTACATTCAACGTGCACTAATACAACTGTCATGTGAGAATTTGGAAAGTTCTAAGGGTCATTTGACCTTTTAAAGACATTTAAGTCACCGTAATCCAAATTTGAATTACATCTACATGTAGTGGCTAACCATAACGGTTTCAAAATAAAATATTTGTGTACTTTTGTGCGAGTTAATTCCATGTGCTGTAAATTAGAACAAATTTTCAAACATATTGCTGTCACGGCTTGGGCACATGCATGGAGTGCCACGGAATTTTAATTCCAAATCATTAAAAAAATGATCAGAGATGTTAATATCTGGTGTTCAAAAAAGAAAATGTAAAGATCTAGCAAGACAACTGGCCCCCACACGATTTGCGCTCTATTTCACGCCTCGAGGTTTGGAATGTGAGTGTCACGCGTTATTAATCAGACATAGTGTTGTATTGGAAACCATCAGCTATTAAGTTCACACACGTCTTTCGCTGCTAGAATCATGTGTAATTCGAACTATAGTACTCGTAAATGCCGGTGACCGGCGTGTGTATTGTTTCCGTTGATCTTGATTTCGACCGCCAATAAATACTACCTTTGCTCACGTCATCTCGCCTGCATTTTCATCTACATCCTCCCCTCGCTTGCCCTCTCTCTCTCTCTCTCTCAAATCTCTGTCATGGCGCGCCGAACTGCCCACGCGCCGACGAGGAGGCGCCGCCCCCCGAGGACGCTGAGTCGAAGAGCAATGACGAGGAGGACCCCTATGCCCTGTCGAACGAGCTTGCGCTGGACCCCCCAACTTTTGAGTAGTTTTGGGGCATGTACAATCTTTGTCTGTGGAAGTCACAGCCGCCGGCTGAGAAAGCCAGGCAAGTGGCGTTCAAGAAGGAGATGGCAGAGGAGGAAGCCAGGTACCAGGCGGCCTGTGAAGCTTATGATGCCGCCTGGAAAAAGGAGGCGGCAGAGCTTTGGGGGCGGGTGCGTCGTCGTGCGGAGGAGGTGTACGAAGACGAGTACTTTGCGAGGAAGGTCAAAGGCCTGATGACATCTAGAGTATCCTCGATTAAGCTCATCTGCATCTCGAGTATTAAGTTCATAAGAACAGAGTAATGTATTAAGCAAGATGACATGATGCAGCGGAATTGACTCAAGCAATATGATGAAAACCCCATCTTGTTATCCTCGATTGCAACTGTTAGAAAGGAGAGAGAAGTTTGGTGGAATAATTGTTGTATTACTTGAGCCTCGTGGGCATATATATAGGAGTACATGATCTACTTGGAGTACAAGGCAAGCCAGAATATTTTCTAGTCTAACCTATGCTTCCTAATACAATCACGTTACTCAACATCACCCCGCAATCACAACGGTAGTGACGCAGACGGTGAGACCGGAGAAGAATCCGAAGGCAAGCAGACGGACACCCCCCCACAGTCGGAACGGTCGACGCATCGCGGAGTCGTGGCTGGAGTGGAAACCGATGAGGTTGCTCAAGCAGGCGGTAGCCCTTTGTGCCGTTTGTCGATGTAGCCGAGAACGTATGTGGTGGAGCCGTGTTCGAGGTAGCCGTGCGAAGAATGTCGTGGTAGATGTCGACTCGGGGTAGCCGGTGTCGAGGAAGTCGCATTGGAGCCGCGGGCAAGGGGGCGCCGAGTTAGCATGGGCGCTGTGGTGTCGAAGTAGTGGTGCGCTGGGAAGAAGATGTTGTTGACGATGTGTCGCGGCGGATTTGCCAAACCCGGGGACACATCGTAGACGAAGGCACACACCGGTGTTGCCAGCACCGGGCATGCGTAGACGGACGAAGACGAAGTTGACGAAGCGCCGACCAGGCTTGCCAGGCCCGGGGACACGTCGTGGATGAAGGCACACTTCGATGTTGCTAGCACCAGGCATGAGTAGACGAGGGACCTGCACGAGCTATACGCCGTGTCGGGGAAGTCAAAGGGGCTAGCAGAGAAGAACTCGACGACAATTGCGGCGTCCATCGGCGCGGGGCCGATGTCACCAATGGTGGTCGGAGTAGACGAAGTGGTCGGGGTAGATGATGGCGACGCTGGCGACGGGCTGGTGCTTGGACGAAGACGAAGGGGGTGGACGGGCGACGGCGGCGGCTACGAAGGTAGCGGTGACGGCGGCCAAAGAAGAGCGGCAGCGGCGGCCTAACAGCGGCTAGGTTAGGAGTGCGGCGGTGGTGCTCGAAGTAGGCGAAGAACCCTGACAGCGTGACGAAGACCGGCGCGAACTGTGACGTTCCCGCACCAAGGGAGATGGCGCGGCACATACCATGGGAAATCGACGCGCGGTGAGGTGGAGTGGACCACAGGCCGTGGCGCTACGGCCCGAAGGAGCGACGCAGCGGCGGCAAGCGGGTCGGGGCGACGGCGGGGACCGCGGGCCGCGACGCTGCGGCCCGAAGGAGCGACGCAACAACGGTTCGCGAGTCGGTGCAACCGCGGGGACGGCCCCGGGGCGGCGGCGGGGACCGCGTATCGCGGCGCTACGGCTCGAAGGGGCGACGCAGCGGCGAAGCACGAATCGATGCAGCCACAAGGAGAACCACGGGGCGGCGGTACTGCAGCCCGACGGGGCGACACAGCGGCAGCCCGATGCTCGATTGGCGGAGAGGCGCGCAATTCTTGGTATGATCTTCGCGGGACCTGCGGAGGCGCGCGCAACCGACGAGCCAGGTCGGTCGCACAGCGTAGATGTGGCGGATAGCGCGGCGGGCGGGTGATCAATCCGACCGCGCGCGAGGTCATCGGTGAAGACGGGGTGGCGGCGGAGTCCGAGATGAAGCCGGCGAGGACGGACGGCGTGAGACGTCGTGCGACCGGCGCCCGGGCTGCCAAGCAGCACCGGCCCCCGGGCAGCGAGGCCCGAGCGACCAATGTAGTAGCGGCGCCCGAGCTGAGACAGTCAACGAGCCCGATGCTGACGGAGACGAGGCCGGCGAGGTAGACCGCCGTGCAGACACGACAGAGGCGGGTGGTGTGGATAGATGGGCGGACCGGCGCGCGAACAACGACTATGATTGGCCGCCGCATGGCGCGAGGCCGCCAGGTGGGCGATGCAGGTGTCCCGGTTGGAGCAGGGCGACTAGCGGGCCGGCGCGCGGACGACGGCCTTGAGGGGTTGCCTGTCGCGTGAGGCCACCGGGTCGGTGAAGTAGCCGGCCAGTTGCTGACGAAGTCGGAGTAGAGGCGCGTGAGGTCGACGACGGCGGCGGGCGATGCAAACCGATCTTAGATCTGAAAACCAAAAAGAAACCATCGATCAAGATGACCGACGGGAGAGAGAAAAACCCAGAGCAAGGGCTCGGGAAAAAGACTCTATAGGGCAGCCGGTCAACATGACCGGCGGACGAACCCTAGGTACGGGCGACGCGGCCCCTGGTGACGATCAGGAAGATCCGCCCCGAGGGCGGCGCGGTGCGGAAGCGACGATGGCTAGGGTTTGGATCGAGATTAGACTGATACCATGTTAGAAAGGAGAGAGATGTTTGGTGGAATAATTGTTGTATTACTTGAGCCTCGTGGGCATATATATAGGAGTACATGATCTACTTGGAGTACAAGGCAAGCTAGAATATTTTCTAGTCTAACCTATGTTTCCTAATACAATCACGTTACTCAACAACAACAATACAATACGTGTCATGTTCCCTATTGTCACTGGGATTGAGCACCTCAAGTTTGAACCCAAAGCAAGGGCCAGTTCTTTTCCTAACTTTTTTGGGCTTCCAGAATAAGCTGCCTCCTACCCAGCTTATTCTAGAAGCTCAACCATAATTTTTATTTTAGAAGCCTACTAATTTATTCTTAACTACTAGGCTTCTAAAAAAATAAATTTGTTTGGGCTTCTAGAATAAGCTGGGTAGGGGTAGCTTATTTCAGCTTATTCTAGAAGCCACCAAAAGAACTGGCCCCAAATCACTTCTCCCATTGCAAGAAAAACCAATCTAGTTGGCCAAACCAAACCGATAGTTCGAAGAGAATTACTAAGATATCAAATCATGCATATAAGAATTCAGAAGAGACTCAAATAATATTAATAGATAATTTGATCATAAACCCACAATTCATCGGATCTTGGCAGACACACCGCAAAAGAATATTACATTGGATAGATCTCCAAGAACATCGAGGAGAACATGGTATTGAGGATCATAGAGAGAGAGAAGAAGCCATCTAGCTACTAGCTATGGACCCGTAGGTCTGTGGTGAACTACTCACACTTCATCGGAAGGGCAATAGGGTTGATGTAGATGCCCTCCGTGGTCAAATCCCCCTCCGACAGAGTACCAGACAAGGCCTCCAGATGGGATCTCACGAGAATAGAAGGTTATGGCGGACGAAAAGTGGTTTCGATGGATGTTCTGTTGTTTCTGGAATATTTGGGAATTTATAGGCAGTATGTCACGGGGGTCTTGGGGGGCCACAATGTAGGGGGCACGTCCTACCCCCAGGGCGCACCCTCCACCCTTGTGGCCTCCTCAAGGCTCTCCTGGCGTGTACTCCAAGTCCTCTAGATGTCTTCTGGTCCAAGAAAAATGCTTGTAAAGTTTCGTTCTGTTTGGATTCCGTTTGATATCCTTTTCCGCGAAACTAAAAAACAAGTGAAAAAAAAACAGAAACTGGCACTGGGCTCTAGGTTAATATGTTAGTCCCAAAAATCATATAAAATAGCATATTAATGCATATAAAGCATCCAAAACAGATAATATAATAGCATGGAACAATCAAAATTTATAGATACATTGGAGACGTATCACAAGCCTGAACAAACTCTTATATAAAGCAAAGTGCTCCCGAGGACACATGGGAATTGTTGTCAAGTTAGTTTTCATCACGCTCATATGATTCGCCTTCGTTACTTTGTTAATTTGATATGTTGGTGGACCGGTGTTTGGGTGCTGCCCTTCCTTGGAAAATCCTCCCACTTATGATTAACCCCTCCCGCAAGCATCCGCAACTACGAAAGAAGGGTTAAGATAAATCTAACCATAGCATGAAACATGTGGATCCAAATCAGCCCCTTACGAAGTAACGCATAAACTAGGTTTTAAGCTTCTGTCACTCTAGCAACCCATCATCTACTTATTACTTACCAATGCCTTCCCCTAGGCCCGAATAATGGTGAAGTGTCATGTAGTCGACGTTCACATAACACCACTAGAGGAAAGATAACATACATCTCATCAAAATATCGAACGAATACCAAATTCACATGATTACTAATAACAAGACTTATCCCATGTCCGCAGGAACAAAAGTAACTACTCACAAAGCATATTAATGTTCATGATCAGAGGAGTATTAATTATCATTAAGGATCTGAACATATGATCTTCCACCAAATAAACCTACTAGCATCAACTACAAGGAGTAATCAATACTACTAGCAACCCACACTACATAAAAAGACACATCCGTGACATTTTGGGCCGAATAAATTTTGTCTATCATACTTATGACACTTCTATGATGATAATTGTGAAAAAGCCATATCATCATAGATGTGGTGGGCTCCTACTACTATGACAAAAAATTATGACAGAAAATGGGCTTTTGGTCCTGGGCGGGCCAGAGACGTAGCTGCATGACATTCTTTGGGCCGTCCATGATGGAAAAACCATGGTAGAAGCGAGGGCGAGGAAAATTTCGGGGAGTTCCCGACTACGGTGGGTGGTCGGGGCGGAGCGATGCATGGAGATTTGTGCGTTTCTCTCGTACACATCGCGTGTATGTGCGAGGCGTTGGACTCTAACTGAACACGGGCGAGGCATTCGCTTACTGAACCCGAGCGATTGCACTAGCTACGTTACTGAACCGAAGCGATCGATCCCTTGGCTGCTAACTAAACCCGAGCGATTCCTTCGCTACCGCTGCTAACTGAACCCGATCGATCGCTGTTGCTGCTTACTGAAGCCGATTGAACCTGCTGTCTGATACGTCTCCAACGTATCTATAATTTTTGACTGTTCCATGCTATTATATATGATGTTTTGGATGTTTAATGGGCTTTATTATACACATTTATATTATTTTTGGGACTAACCTATTAACCCAAAGTCCCGGTCCAGATTATTTTTTTGCCTATTTCAGGGTTTTGCAGAAAAGGAATATCAAACGGAGTCCAAACGGAATGAAACCTTCGGGAGAGATATTTTTGGAACAATATCTTCACGGGAGACTTGAGAACCACGACAGAGGGCACACGTGGCGTCCACAAGGGTGGGGGCGCGTCCCCCTCCCCTGGGCGCGCCCCCTACCTCGTGGGCCCCACGTTGCTCCCCTGATGCCCTCCTTCCTCCTATATATACCCATGTACCCTGAAAACATTGAAGCAACAGAGAAAACCCTAATTCCACAGCCGCAACTTTCTCTTCCCGTGAGATCCCATCTTGGGGCCTGTTCCGGAGCTCCGCCGGAGGGAGGGGGGATCTTCCACGGAGTGCTTCTACATCAACACCATCGCCTCACCGTGAGTTGTGAGTAGTTTACCATAGACCTTCGGGTCCATAGTTAGTACCTAGATGGCTTCTTCTCTCTTTTTGGATCTCAATACCAAGGTCTCCTCGGTCTTCAAGGAGATCTATTCGATGTAATCTTTCTGCGGTGCGTTTGTCGAGATCCGATGAATTGTGGGTTTATGATCAAGATTATCTATGAGAAATATTTGGTTCTTTTCTGAATTCTTTTATCTATGATTATAATATCCTTGCAAGTCCCTTCGAATTATCGGTTTGGTTTGGCCTACTAGATCTATAGTTCTTGCAATGGGAGAAGTGCTTGGCTTTGGGTTCAATCTTGAGGTGTCCTTTCCCACGGACAACAGGGGCAGCAAGGCACGTATAGTATTGTTGCCATCGAGGATAAAAAGATGGGGATTATATCATATTGCTTGAGTTTATCCCTCTACATCATGTCATCTTGCTTAAAGCATTACTCTATTCTTATGAACTTAATACTCTAGATGCATGCTGGATAGCGGTCGATGTGTGGAGTAATAGTACTAGATGCAGAATCGTTTCGGTCTACTTGTCACGGACGTGATGCCTATATATAATGATCATGCCTAGATTTTTTCATAATTATTCGCTTTTCTATCAATTGCTCGAGAGTAATTCATTCACCCATTGTAGAAATCTGCTATCATGAGAGAAGCCACTAGTGGAACCTATGGCCCTCGGGTCTATTCTGAACATATCAATCTACAATCTACTTTACTTTGCTGTTTTTTACTTTCTGTTCTTATATCCAAAAATACCAAAAATGTCAAACTATCATATCTATCAGATCTCACTTTCGTAAGTGACCGTAAAGGGATTGACAACCCCTTATCATGTTGGTTGCGAAGTTCTTGTTTGTTTGTGCAGGTGCGAGGGACTCGCGCGTGGTCTCCTACTGGATTGATACCTTGGTTCTCAAAAACTGACAGAAATACTTACGCTACTGTGCTGCATCACCATTTCCTCTTCGAGGGAATACAACGCAAGCTCAAGAAGTAGCAAGAAGAATTTCTGGCGCCGTTGCCGGGGAGGCTTACGCAAAAGTCATATACCAAGTACCTATCACAAACTCTTATCATTCACATTACATTTATTTGCCTCTCCTTTTCCACTCCCCCACTTCACCCTTGCCGTTTTATTTGCCCTTCTTCTTGCCGTGTGTTTATCGTTCGCTTACCCTCATGTCTGAGATGGGGGAAGATTTTATCTAGAAGGGTAGTAATGTTGAGGGCAACGTCTATGTTGACCCTCCGGATGAAACTACCACTTTACATGTTAAGAAGTTCCGGGTTGGCAGTGGCAATATCATTGGAAAAGGAGTTTTGAAGACTTCTTTACTTTTGTGGATGACATATCTATGCTTGTAGTTGAAATCGAAAGGCAATTTATCCATATGCATCCATGTATTCAGAGAATCTTTCTGGAATTTTCCAATGTTGAGCATTCTTTTGTTAAGCGTGCAGCTACTATCTTTTTGGCTCATGAATTCAGATTTATCATGAAAGAGGCCAAAGAAATCTTTGCTTATTACGGGGTAGATGTTGGTCGACCTCCCACAGAGGCTATCTTATTTAATCAAGAAGACATAATGCGGTTGCGATCTCCTGATCATGTTGCTTTTAATAAAAACCTTAGAAAAAAAGGTTCCTACTGATGTCTTGGTTGATAGAATTTCTGAATTGAATGATAATTTTGCTATCCAAAACAATGGGTTAGGTTTTCCCCTTGAACGAAGGCTCATGACCTTCTGCCAAAAGAATGCCTATAATGATGAATTGGTTGTACACTATAAAGGGCCAAAAGGGGAACCTATACCTCCTGAGCTTGATATGGGGGACTTTTGTCCCATTAAATTTATCCCTTTTGATTACTTTTTCTTGACACAAAGAAAATTTGCTGCTGAACGTAGGGAATATGAGATGAGTTTTCGCGATATATCTTATCATTATGACAATACCTAGATCTATCCTTGTATCATGCCTAGTTAGGGGCGTTAAACGATAGCGCTTGTTGGGAGGCAACCCAATTTTATTTTATTTGTTTTTTCTTCTGTTTAGGAATAAATATTGCATCTAGCTTCTGTTTAGATGTGGTTTCGTGTTTTAATTACTGTTTGTGCCAAGTAGAACCTTTGGGAACACTTGTGTGAAGTTTATATGATCTTGCTGTAAAAAACAGAAACATTAGCACTCACTAGAATAGTCACCAGATTTTACTGGAGAGTGCTATTTAGTTGATTCTTTTTGGAGATGATTAATAGACAAATTCCTCACGTTTACCAATTTAGTTTGAATTTTTTGGAGTTACAAAAGTATGCGAAACCTGCAGATTACTACAGACTGTTCTGTTTTTGATAGATTCTGTTTTCCGTGTGTTGTTTGATTATTTTGATGAATCTATGAGTAGTATTGGAGGATATGAATCATAGAGAAGTTGGAATACAGTAGGTTTAACACCCATATAAACAAAGAATGAGTTCATTACAGTACCTTTGAGTGGTGGTCTGTTTTCTTATACTAATGGAGCTCACGAGATTTTTGGCTAAGTTTTGTGTTGTGAAGTTTACAAGTTTTGAGTATTGCTTTGATGGACTATGGAACAAAGAGTGGCAAGATCCTAAGCTTGGGGATGACCAAGGCACCCCAAGGTAAAATTCAAGGACAACCAAAAGCCTAAGCTTGGGGATGCCCCGGGAAGGCATCCCCTCTTTCGTCTTCATATATCGGTAACTATACTCGAGACTATATTTTTATTCACCACATGATATGTGTTTTACTTGGAGCGTCATGTATGATTTGAGTCCTTGCTTGTTAGTTTGCCACAATCATCCTTGCTGGACACACCTTTTTGAGAGAGATAAATATGGCCTAGAATTTGTTAGAACACTCTATGTGCTTCACTTATATCTTTTGAGTTAAATAGTTTTGCTCTAGTGCTTCACTTATATCTTTTAGAGCACGGTGGTGATTTAATTTGTAGAAATTGTTGATCTCTCATGCCTCACTTATATCCTTTTGAGAGTATTTTAGAACAGCATGGTAATGTGCTTTGGTTATAAAACTAGTCCTAATATGATATGCATCCAAGATAAATGTAGTAAAAACTTTCATACAAAGTGCATTGAATATGATGAGAAGTTTGATACTTGATGATTGTTTTGAGATATGGGGATATTGATATTAGAGTCATGCTAGTGGAATTATTATGAAATTGACAAATACTTGTGTTAAAGTTTGTGATTCCCGTAGCATGCATGTATGGTGAACCGCTAGGTGACGAAGTTAGAGCATGAGGTATTTGTAGAGTGCCATCCTTTGTGTGGAGGTAGGCGCGCGATGGTTAACTCCTACCAACCTCCCCCTAGGAGCATTCGTTGATTGCTTTGTTTTGATGACTCGTAAATTTTTGCAATAAGTATATGAGTTCTTTATGACTAATGACGAGTCCACTGATTATACACACTCTCACCCTTCCACCATTGCTAGCCTCTCTTGTACCACACAACTTTCGTCGACACCATACACCCACTATATACCTTCCTCAAAACAGCCACCATATACCTTCCTCAAAAAAACCACCATATCTACCTATCATGGCATTTCCATAGCCATTCCGAGATATATTGCCATGCAACTTTCCACCGTTCCGTTCATATGACACGCTTCATATTGTCATATTGCCATGCATGATCATGTAGTTGACATTGTATTTGTGGAAAAGTCACCATGCACAATTTTTCATACATGTCACTCTTGATTCATTGCACATCCCGGTACACCGCTGGAGGCATTCATATAGAGTCATACTTTGTTCTAGTATCGAGATGTAAATCAATATAAGTGTGATGATCATCATTATTAGAGCATTGTCCCAAAGAAAAAAAACGAAAAAGGAAAAAAAGAAAAAAAGAAGAAGGAAAGGCCAAGAAAAAGAAAGGCCCAAAAAAAAGAAAAAAAAAGAAAAAAAGAAGAAAAAAAGGGACAATGCTACTATCTTTTTCCACACTTGTGCTTCAAAGTAGCACCATCTTCTTCATGATAGAAAGTCTCATGTTTAGTCACTTTCATATACTAGTGAGAATTTTCATTGTGGAACTTGGCTTGTATATTCCAACGATGGGCTTCCTCAAATGCCCTAGGTCTTCGTGAGCAAGCAAGTCGGATGCACACCCACTTAGATTCTTTTGTTGAGCTTTCATACATTTTTAGTTCTAGTGCATCCGTTGCATGGCAATCCCTACTCACTCACATTGATATCTATTGATGGGCATCTCCATAGCCCGTTGATATGCCTAGTCGATATGAGACTATCTCCCTCCTTTTTGTCTTCTCCACAATCACCACTCTATTCCACCCATAGTGCTATATCCATGGCTCACACTCATGTATTGCGTGAAAGTTGAAAGGTTTGAAAAAATTGAGTATGAAAACAATTGCTTGGCTGAAACAGGGGTTGTGCATGATATGAATATTTTGTGTGATGAAGAGGGAGCATAGACAGACTATATGATTTTGTAGGGATAACTTTCTTTAGCCATGTTATTTTGAGAAGACATGATTGCTTTGTTAGTATGCTTGAAGTATTATTATTTCTTATGTCAATATAGACTTTTGTCTTGAATCTTTCGGATCTGAACATTCATGCCACAATAAAGAGAATTACATTGAAAATTATGTTGTTAGCATTCCACATCAAAAATTCTGTTTTTATCATTTACCTACTCGAGGACGAGCATGAATTAAGCTTGGGGATGCTTGATACGTCTCCAACGTATCTATAATTTTTGATTGTTCCATGCTATTATACCTGATGTTTTGGATGTTTAATGGGCTTTATTATACACTCTTATATTATTTTTGGGACTAACCTATTAACCCAAAGGCCCAGTCCTGATTCTTTTTTGCCTATTTCAGGGTTTTGCAGAAAAGGAATATCAAACGGAGTCCAAACGGAATGAAACCTTCGGGGGAGATATTTTTGGAATGATATCTTCACGGGAGACTTGAGAACCACAGCAGAGGGCACACGTGGCGTCCACGAGGGTGGGGGGCGCCCCCCTCCCCTGGGCGCCCCCTACCTCGTGGGCCCCATGTTGCTCCCCCGATGCCCTCCTTCTTCCTATATATAACTATGTACCCTGAAAACATCGAAGCAACAGAGAAAACCCTAATTCCACCACCGCAACCTTCTGTTCCCGTGAGATCCCATCTTGGGGCCTATTGCGGAGCTCCGCCAGAGGGGGGGGGGGATCTTCCACGGAGTGCTTCTACATCAACACCATCGCCTCGCCATGAGTTGTGAGTAGTTTACCACAGACCTTCGGGTCCATAGTTAGTACCTAGATGGCTTCTTCTCTCTTTTTGGATCTCAATACCAAGTTCTCCTCGGTCTTCAAGGAGATCTATTCGATGTAATCTTTTTGCAGTGTGTTTGTCGAGATCCGATTAATTGTGGGTTTATGATCAAGATTATCTATGAGAAATATTTGGTTCTTTTCTGAATTCTTTTATGTATGATTATAATATCCTTGCAAGTCTCTTCGAATTATTAGTTTGGTTTGGCCTACTAGATCTATAGTTCTTGCAATGAGAGAAGTGCTTGGCTTTGGGTTTAATCTTGCGGTGTCCTTTCCCTGTGATAGCAGGGGCAGCAAGGCACGTATAGTATTGTTGCTATCGAGGATAAAAAGATGGGGTTTATATCATACTGCTTGAGTTTATCCCTCTACATCATGTCATCTTGCTTAAAGCATTACTCTGTTCTTATGAACTTAATACTCTAGATGCATGCTGGATAGCGGTCGATGTGTGGAGTAATAGTAGTAGATGCAGAATCATTTCGGTCTACTTGTCACGGATGTGATGCCTATATATAATGATCATGCCTAGATATTCTCATAATTATTCGCTTTTCTATCAATTGCTCGATAGTAATTCGTTCACCCACCGTAGAAATCAGCTATCATGAGAGAAGCCACTAGTGAAACCTATGGCCCCCGGGTCTATTCTCAACTTATCAATCTACAATCTACTTTACTTTGTTGTTTTTACTTTCTGTTCTTATATCCAAAAATACCAAAAATATCAAACTATCATATCTATCAGATCTCACTTTTGTAAGTGACCGTAAAGGGATTGACAACCCCTTATCGCGTTGGCTGCGAAGTTCTTATCTGTTTGTGCAGGTGCGAGGGACTCGCGCATGGTCTCCTACTGGATTGATACCTTGGTTCTCAAAAACTGAGGGAAATACTTACGCTACTGTGCTGCATCACCCTTTCCTCTTCGAGGGAATACAATGCAAGCTCGAGAAGTAGCACTGTCTCTTGATGAACAATGAATGTGGGGTTGGTTGAACGAGTCGAGACGTACGTGGTTAGGGTTGGATGAACAGGACCCCGTGGGGGTTGGACGTTGCGGTTGCTGCTAGATGAACAGGACCCCGAGATGAGGCCACCACAGTCGAGGCATTGTGGGTGGATGAACAAGGCCCCGTGCAGGGCTGGTTGAACAGTAGCCGGTGGAGGGCTGGTAGGATGAACAGGACCCGGGCTGGACGAACAGGACCCCGTGGAGGGCTGGATGAATAGTAGCTGGTGGGGGCAGATGATGACATGGTGGATGAGCAGTGCATGTGGAGGCTGGAGGAAGTCGACGGTGGGTGAACAGTAACCCGTGGAGTCCCATTTTGTGGTACGCCACACCCCTCCCGATGAACAAGACCCCCGTTTCGACCATAGCGCTCCAACACAAGTCTGTTTCCTCCATTTTGCGGTACGCCAAACCCCTCCCGATGAACAGGATCCCGTTTCGACCGTAGCCGGTCGAGCAGAAGGCCATTTCCTCCATTTTTCGGTATGCCAGACCCTTCCCGATGAACATGACCCTGTTTTGACCGTACGCGCTCAAGCAGAAGGTCGTTTCCCTCCGTTTTGCAGTACGCCACACTAGGTTTCGGCTGTTCTGTCCAAGCCGGTTGCTTCCCGATGAACACGATGCTGTTTCTCCATTCCGACCCCGCCGGTTGGCTGCCGATGAACATGACGCCATTGCTGCCGTCCGCCGCCTCTCCATGTACATCTGCCCTGGCCATACATATGTGCGATTACGCGTTCGGGACTCCGCCCATATGTACGTATGTAGCCATGTTTTTTGCCATGTGGCTGTATGTACGTGTACACCGTTTTGAAGGGACTATACGTACGACACATGTCGCTCCTTACTCGGCCACGGTTCATCGCTGTAGAGAGACCGATCGATCACTATGTGCGTACACGTTCACGACCAGACAAATAACGCTACGTACGCTTCCATCGGGTGGGTCCCAGCTGCCAGGGAGGACAAGGAGGCACTTCCTTGTGTGCAAACATATAGCTAGAAGGTCCCAGCTATCAGGGGCAGAATCATTTTTTGCTCATAATAAGGAGGAACTTCCTTGCGTGTGGCCGTGGACCCAGCTGTCAGCCTCTCCACGTACCGTCCTCTTTCGTTGGAAGTCGTTCCTTGACCACGTTGACCGCGCCGCGCCGAGAGCACCAAGGCGGTGGACGACGGTGAGGCATATGAAGGGATTGACCAAGAGCCACGGAAGACTCGGCAGTTGTTTCCCACACGGAGGGGAGTACAAGGGTTTACTGGTTCGGCTGCAGTGTGAGGCTGTCGTCACCAGAGAATAACAGGAGGTCTGGGTGAGTGCAGGGATGGCCAGGCCAGCGATTGGGAGTAGGGTGGAGCGGTGAGGCCTGCTCAACAACACAGCTGGCCACGAGAGGCAGGAGCAGGCATCACGGCCAGCGATGGTTTTGGCGGCTGGAGCAACAAGACCAGAGGTTGAAGTAGCACGACGGCGGTTGGATTAACATCCAATGGTCACTGCACCTAGAATCGTTTGTTGACTATAAGTTGACAAAGCCGTGCATATGTGTCAACTTTGTAGGCCCACAAGTCAGCCTCCAAATTGGGTGGGTCCCAGCTAGCAGGAGGAGTGTACTTTTTTTGCGCGTACTAAGGAGGCACTTTCTTGCGTGCGAAGATATAGCTGGTGGGTTCGAGCTGTCAGAGGGAGGAACACTTTTTTCACGACAAACAAAGGCCCTTCCGGTAGGTCCCTGCTGTCAGGTGGATGAATAATTATATTGCATGTAATAAGGGGGCACTTCCTTGTGTGCGGTCGTGGACCCAACTGTCATCCTCTCAACGCAGAGTCCTCTTCCGATGGATGTCGATCGTTGACCACGTTGACCACGCCGCGCTGAGAGCACCAATTCGATGGACGACGGCGACTCGGCGAGGCCAAGTAAGGGAACGACCCTGAACCGACGAAGACTCGGCAGTTGTTTCCCACGAGGAGGGTATACGAGGGTTTACTGGTTCGGCTGTAGTATGAGGCTTCCATCACGAGAGAATAACATGATGTGTGGGTGAGTAGAGGGATGGCCAGGCAGGGTGGGGCCATGAGTCCTGCACGGCAGCACAACCGGCCATGGGAGGCAGGAGCAGGCCATTCCGCCGGCGCTGGTTTGGGCGGCTGGAGCAGGAAGATCAGAGACTCAAGAAGCACGATTGCTGTTGGATTGACATGTAATGGTCTGACGCTGGTAAAGTCGATTGTACTAAGTTTTTTTCTTTGTGAAGCCTTGTGTACGCATGAACTTAGTAGGCCCGCAAGCCTCCAAATCTGTGGCAGACAACATTGAGCCCATTTGCTATTTTCTTAATAAATTGCAGCCCATTTGTAAGGAATTTATTACAACCCATTTTCTGCCCAGAACCACGGTCAAAAAGTTCAACCTAATTTTACATTTTTCGGTGGAGTCCGACCTATTTTAATCCAGAAATGATAAAAAAATATGTTTAAGAACTTATTAATTTGCCAAATAAAATATGGTTTTCTTTTTGTAAGATAATAAGATGTGCGACAATTTAGTTGGTTTAAGGGAAAACTAGTGGTAAAAAAATCAGCGCTGGCAGGGAAAAAAATAACGATGTAAACATGAAAAGGGAACTCTACGTATTTTCAATATAATAATATATCTACATGAACTAGTAAAACTATAGGTAGAGATCAGAAAACGGAAGTTTTCTTTTGAGAAGGATAGCTAGGTCTTTATTGCATCATTAAAATGTTTACTAAAGAAAACGGAAGTAGGACATGGCGGTTTTAAAGGAAAATAGACCTGGGCTATGTGTTTTCTTTAGTAAAAAATATGCCGGCAGATGTTCTAAGAGAAAATATAACCAAGGATGGTGGGCCAGAGGCTAGTTGATACGTGCTCGATCTTTGTGCCCCATTATCGTCATGGGTTGGGCCTGTCAAATACAAAACCAAGCCTAGGCAGTCTACAACCCAGTTGATATTTGCTCAACCTAAAAAAATAATATATTTGTTTCTCCAAAAAAATATACTTGCTGGATCCCAGTTATCAGTCTGTACTTGTAGAATTCTCTCATTTATTGTGAATACGTTGAAACTTTCAAGGGTTTCACCGTCTAGTCTTCAACATTATTTTTCCATCGTGATAATAAGTGCATGCCATCCTGCAATATTTGTTGTCTGATCAATATCTAACGGATAGGAAGGAAACTATGACAATTTTGCAAAAAAGATACCCGCACTCCTCTCCACATTAGCAGATAAGGCCTTCACGCGTTCATCCTTATCTCCCACAGGATATATAAACTACTTATATAAATGCATCTTGATGTTCCATGCAACGCACGAGCATCTTGCTAGTATGTAAAATAATTGGAGAACTGGGAATTCGAATGGGAGGTGCTTATGTTATGCATTAAAAAAATCAGGTGCCTGAAAATTCGTTTTGAAACAAATGATTCAGCATTATATCCACGTCGACCCTCGACATGATGGTTGGAAGTAAATGCCAAGTTCATACCGAAAGATCCTTAACAACAATACCAACTTGTCCAGGTAGAACACGTACCAATACAAAACTAACTTATAATCTTTTTAGTCCTGGCCCTGGTGTTCATCTGGTAGAAAATCTTGCAGACGACCAGCTCCCGCTCCTTCTCTTGCTCCAAGTCCCCGAGGTGGTACTGGTGCATCACCCAGTTGGTCCTCTGCTGGTCGAAGTTCATGTTGGTGTGCATCACCAGAACCTTTTTGTTGCCCGTCTGCTGGCCGTTGACCATCACCGGCAAGGTATTGCCAGTCTTGTGCCACATCGCGTACATTCCGCACTTCGATTGTATCTTGCGACGCATCCGCATGCCCTTTTTTCAACGCCATGGAGTTGTGCTAGAAGAAATGCTTGCTTAGGCCACTCAGTGTGATACCTGCAGTATTGGTGAATACATGTTTTAGGGTGCTTAGTTGGCATTTTCATAACATCTTTGGCATGTTGCAGTCACTTGTTTCACTTTTTATTAACTGTCAAATTGTAATTTCTTCACTAGGCATGTGTCTAAAATGAAAAATAGAGCTATAAACAAAGGAATATGTTTGTGCAAGTAGACGGCCGATCGGTGTCTCACCTGGAAGTTTCTCAGGATGGGTGTAGCATATGCCGTTCTCGTTGTCGATGGTTGGTATGAACAAATCGATGAGAGGGTGAGATCTCGCGCTGTCAGCAGTCACTTTGGCCTCAAGGTGCTCGATCAGCTCCTGATCCATGGGATCGAACTTGACCCCAGCCGGCAGCATCGGCCAATCCTTGTTGGACTTGCATCAGTTAATTCCAGTTAATTGGTACTCAATGTATGATCAATCAACTATTTTGAGTAAATCATTAAAGATTTCAACAGATAAGTGGTACTCCAAATCTGAAGTCCACAATACCCGAACAAACTGGGGTCTCGGCTTCATTACTACATGCAGACTCTAAAGACTTGAAAACCCCCATAAAGATCGAAATCATCATACAGGGCGACGAGATGAATACTCACAGGAGCGGCCTCGCTGGTTCCTTCCTTCATTCGGCTAGCTTGAAGAGCATCCTTGTTGAGATCAATTTTTTTAGCATCTCCCTTTTGACTACTTGCAATGAAGTATAGCAACTCCAGTAGCTCATCGCTCATCGTACCAAATGGATCAAAACAAGGCGGCGACTGGGAGGCGGGGAGACCGGCAGAGAATGAGAGAGTGATTTTGTAGAGAATGCGAGAGTGCTGTTGTAGGGTAAGGCTCACTTTGGTGAACCGAACACGTCGTCGAGACTCTTGTGTCACCTCACGCGCAGCGTGTTGTCACGTCAATTCAATGTGAGGACATGATGAATAATTTGACCGACGTATACTAGTACTACTGTACTACTTACTAGTCGTATTTAGTGTCACATTTTAACCATAGGTTTAGCTAACAAAATGTCAATGCATGTCATAAAAAATTGTACCATTGGAAGCTATGTTCAAATATTAATCCAACGATATAATTTTTTGTGACATGCATTAACATTTAGTTACTTAAATTTATGGTCAAAATCTGACACAAATTATGAAGGGGGCCAATAAACCAGGAAGGAGGTAGTAGTACGAGTAGCGCAATATATAGTATAGAGGACTAGTACAAATTTAGAAATGGAGTAGTACGAAGTTACAAGGCTGTGCGACAGACTTTGTAGGCTACATGAGTACAAAATATAATTCTCATTTGACAACACTTTCACTAACAAGTACGCACTTGAAGCATAATTGAAATATATATATATATATATATATATATATATATATATATATATATATATATATATAGGAAAATGGTTGTGTACTCCTGGGAGTACGTACTCCCGCTCCTCATATATCATATAGATGAATCTTTTATACATCTTAATTATTTTTAATATACTTCATTAGTAATTATTAGATACCCCAAAATGATTTTCATGGAAAATTTCATGCGAGTCTACATATTTTAAATGTTTACGCATATACTGATGTGTTTGTACGTGAAAAAGGTATATTACAAAAAGTATATCGCAAATACTATTTTTTCAACAAAACTCGTATTAGGGTATCTTATAATATTTAATGAAGTATATTGAGAATGATAAAGAGGTATAATTAATGCGTATATGAGGTATATTGAAGATGGGAGTACATACTCCCAGGAGTACAAAAGAGGAGTCATATATATATATATATATATATATATAAACACTATTCTGATCACAACCTGGCCTGCCCCGCTAGTAGTACGTTGAACTTCCCCATGTGCTAGGTTGCACTTCCGCCAACATTGCCCAAACAGGGCTTGCGATATACCGTTGGAAAGCTATACACACCATTATCATGACCCAACTTAAATAATTGTCGAAATGTAAGCGGCTTAAGAGCAGTTATGAAAACCGTTTTTTCTTCACACAAAAAACATGAATCATATTTTCGATCGCATTTATAAGCCGTTTATCGGAATGAGGCATATAATATGGCGTTGGAAAGCTGCTGCAAAACCGCTCCTTCCACATGTTGAAAGTTTTCTCTAATTCCCTATGGTTAAAGAGTAATTTTGAAAAACATAAAATTTCGCAAACTGGGCAGCCAAGTTCGTATTTTCGATGCCATTTCTAGACGGCTAATGCAATTGAGGTATATGATACGGCGTTGGAAAGCTTATAAAAATGCGCTACTTTTTCATGTTGAAAGTTCTTTCTATTTTTGAATGGTTTAAGAGTAATTTAGAAAATAGTACAAGTACCACCGACTTGTGCGTCCGAATGCAGCAAATGATATGTCGTTGTTTGTATGTATTGTTTCTCCTAATTATTTATGGTTTTAAGTGAGTTTCAAAAATCGAGAAAAACGTATTTTTGCTGTATTTTGTACGAACTTTATCGGAATGGGCCAAATAATATACCGTTGAAAAGCTACGGAAAATATGAAACTTTTTCATGTTGATAGTTTTCTCTGATTCGTAGCTGTTTTAAGTAATTTCGAATATGGCGAGATAATTTGTTCTTCCTTTATCGCGAAATAGATTCTTCGAAAATGCACCGCGTGAAGAACCTGACCTTCTTGGCACGTGTATTTGAACTTCACTCTATTTTTCACGTGCTTTTTGGGCTCGTAGATCTCCATCCACTCATCGGAATTGAGCAAGTGATATACCGATGGAAAGCTGTTGTAAACACGCAACTTTCCCATGTTGATCCTTTGTTGAAGTTGAACTTCTTGGTTTATTATTTAGTAACGAGGAAAATTAGGGTGTTTCATATACATTGAACTATTCTATTTTTAGAAATTGAACTTCTTGGTTTTTTCAATTTGGACTTCTTGGTGTTATTCATTTGTAAGGGAAAAAATCCTAGTTTAATATGGTAAACTTCTTCATTATTTCGAACTGAACTTCTTGGTTTATTCGTTAGTATCGGGAAAATTTCGAGTTTTTGTAATAAATATCTAACTCCTCCTTTTTTTTGAAATTGAACTTCTTGGGTTATTATTTAGTAACGAGAAAAATCCGGATTTTTCATATACATTGAACAATTCTATTTTTTATAGATCGAACTTCTTGTTTTATTGAATTTGTACTTCTTGGTTTATTCTTTAGTATCGTCTAAGAATCCAAGTTTTTAGTAAATGTTGAAGCACTTCATTATTTAAATTGGAACTTCAAGTTTTTTCCTAAAAAAATAAAATCACTTTTTCCACTATCTTATCGTTGAACAACTTCATTATTTAAACTCAAACTTCTAGATTTTTTCTTATTTAAACTCGAACTTCTAGTTTTTTTTTTCAATTTGAACTTTATGTTTTTTACAATTTCAACTTCTCAAAATTTGTAATTTTATTTTCGAATGAGCTTCTTTGTGTTGCACTCTTAGGGAGGTGAAATATGAACTTTCGTAAATCAAGAATATGTACTTCAGCGCACCATTTTTAAAATATAATTGTTATCGCTTGTATACTTTTGTTTTATTGCACATACATAACTTTTTTTTTGTGAATTTACATTAATCTTTTTTTCACTTGTGAAAAGAAAAAGAATGTTTAACACCAAGACATGAAGACTAAAGAAAATATTATATAGGCTTTTAGAACACACAAACACAAACACAAACGGGAGTCTATATGAGAGCACACTCGACACACATAATAGAGCACACACACATGAGAGCACATGACACACACGAAGTACCCACATAGTGAGCGCGCACACACAGACATATGAGACACCAAACTTTGGACAGACGCATTAGTACATAAGACTCTTTTTCTTTTGATTTTTGAACTTTTGTTTACAGAAACTTCTGAATATCCTTTACCTTTTATAAGATCGAGGCCATCAGGTTCTAGTGTCCCAAAATTCAGATATCTGAACTCTCAAGAATAATACTACAGCTCTATAGGAACTTCTTGACGCATGTATTTGTGACCTCGTTAGCTTTGACAGGTAGCTGCGCGAGCATGCTCCTGGCGGTGGCGCTCCTCATGTATTGGGGATTCAAGTTGGCTCGCATGGTGCACCTAAGAGCAACACACAGGAGCGCGCAGCACTACAGTCCACACATGTTGAGCAACACTGCATACTTAACTGAAGATGTATGCACACGTACGCCATGTCGACACGCATACTTAACAGAAGTTGGTCTGCTGAAAATCGACACAGTGGACTAAGTCATGCTAATTACCGCTGAAAATGGTCAGCCACACTAATTACTACAAAAATGGTGAAGAATAGTTGACCATGTGCAGCCATACTATTTTTCTTGAGCATATGAATGAAAATGTAGACATTCAAATGTAGAAAACCATCTTTATCTACTCGAAATTACATCCAACCAAAAATAAAATTTACTAATTACTCCCAAAAGCACCAGAAATCATTAAACGTTGAGAGGATAAATAAACATAGTAGTTCAAGACAGCAAGCAGGGTTTTTTTTTGTTTTCAGACCAAGTTGACACACGCATGGGAGGAGGAAGCTCACCGCCGCCGGGGAGGAGCCTCCATGAAGGAAACTACTGCGAGGAAGGTTAGGAAGCAGCGCCGAGTGGGAGACAGGCAGCGGCCAGTGCGCGAGGAGAGGAAGATGGCAGGCACTGCGGGGTGAGAAAGATGGCGGTTTGGGGTGGCCGAGCATGAAGCTTGGGCTGGACGCCTCTCTGTACCTCGATGGCCGGCGGCGGCTCAAATCCCCTATGCTGCGGTTCAAACACACCCGTGGAGAAAGGTAAAAGTGATGGCCGTCGCTGGTAGCGGTGGGTCGAGGCGTGCACGAGCATCAGACATGTTGGGCAGAATCAAATCAAACTTCAAGATGGAGTGGAGGTGGATGGCACTGGACGAGGTTATGGCATGCAGTAGAATGTTCGCGTTGGAAGCAGAGGAGGCCGCCTCTGCCGTGGATCATGGGGGAGGGAGTTCGCCGGTGTGGTTCCAGGAGGAGGGAGGTCGTCGCCGCCATGGATCCAGGGGAGGGAGGCGCCGTCCAAGTAATTGTGTGCCCGGCCGGGGCGACGATGGTGAGAGTCGCGTCGGGGGATGGGGGCCGCCGGTGGGAGGCACGCCGTGGTTGGGGAGATGGCAGCGAGATGCGTGCCGGGGTCGCGACGACGGCGGCAAGAGGCACCTCGGGGGATGGGAGCCAGCGTCGGGAGGCGCGGCGGGGCTAGGGCGTCGGCGGCCAGAGGCACTGGATCCAGGGGAGGGAGGCGCCGTCGCGGTGGATCCATGGCAGCGGATCGCGGGAGGTTAGGGACGAGCGGTCGTGGGGTGGAGGGGTGAGATTTCATTTTGCAGCGGATAGGGAGTTCAGGAGGATCCCGTCGCCCCTATATAGCGCCCGCCGTGATCAGAATAACTATTATGTTCCTAGGATCAGAATAGTGCTACACTCTCTCTCTTATATATATATATATATATACACTATTCTGATCACGGGATCAAAATATTATTCTGATCACAACACATACTTCCTGAGATACGCGCCTGAACTTCCCTTTGTAGGAACTCGAACTTCGGGCTATCTTCGCAACTATGGCTCTTCCCACGAATTTTTCTGGTTAGCCGCATTCTATGTGATGTAAGTGTAATCTTCAAACAGTTTTTAGCAACTAAATACTCTTTTTAAATAGAAATCTCGCTCATGGTCGGATTTTGCTCTCGGGTTGTGATGAACTCGCGTTTTTTGTAATTTTACTGCCTGAGTTGCACGGCTGAACTTCCGTGTGAACTAGGTTGAACTTCTGCCAACATCGCCCAAACGGGGCTTGCGATATACCGTTGGAAAGCTATGGACACCAGTATCACGACCCAACTTAAATTTTTGTCAAAATGTAAGCGGTTTAAGAGCAGTTTTGAAAACCGTTTTTTTCTTCACACAAAAAACCTGAATCGTATTTTCGATCTCATTTCTAAACCATTTGTCGGAATGCGGTATATAATATGTCGTTGGAAAGCTGCTGCAAAACCCTCCTTTCACATGTTGAAAGTTTTCTCTAATTCCCTACGGTTAAAACACTATTTGGGAAAACGTAAAATTTCGCAAACCGAATAACCGAGTTCGTCTTTTCGATGTGATTTCTAAATGGTTAATCCAATGAGGGCATGTTATATGGCGTTGAAAAGCTTATGAAAATGCGCTACTTTTTCAAATTGAAAGTTTTGCCTAATTTTGAACGGTTTAACAGTAATCTAGAAAACGGTACAAGTCCTACCGAGTTCGTTTTTTCGAGTTAATTTTTTAACTGTGCGTCCGAATGCAACAAGTGATATGGCGTTGGAAAGCTTGGACAAATGTGGAACTTTTTCGTATGTATTGTTTCTCCTAATACTTTACGGTGTTAAGTCAGTTTTGAAAATGGCGAAAAACGTATTTTCGCTGTATTTCCTACAAACTTTGTCGGAATGCGGCAAATAATATACCGTTGAAAAGCTACAGAAAATGCGAATTTTTTTTCATGTTGACGGTTTTCTCTGATTCTCAGCCGTTTTCAAGTAATTGCGAAAATGACGAGATCATTTTTCTGCCTTTATCGCGAAACAGATTCTTCAAAAATGCACCGCGTGAAGAACCTGAACTTCTCGGTGCGTGTACCTGAACTTCACTCTGTTTTCCACGAGATTTTTTTGCTCGTAGATCTTCATCCACTGCTCGTAGCTCTCCATCCCACTCACGGGAATTGAGCGGGTGATATATCGATGGAAAGCTGGTGTAAACACGCAACTTTCCCGTGTTGATCATTTTTTCGTACTCGCGACGATTTTGAAAGTTTTTCATCTGAAATTCATTCAGTGTAGTAGGTGAACTTCCTGCTGTGTTCACGCTGAACTTCTATGACATATTCTCGTTTGTAATTTTCTCATCCATTTTGTCAGTGTTACACAAATGATATTCTTTTTGTACAAACCTCTCTCACAATATATTTTTAACTTTCTCCGACTAAGGACTTGACCTTACACAAATGATATTCCTGCCGTTCTGAGGTAAATTAGAAAATGGCTAGATCATGATTTCCGTGTTCATCGCAAACGGAAATGCACTTCGTGAAGTAGTAGAACTTCTGGGGCATGTCTGTTTGAACTTCACTCTGTTTTTGACGTGCTGTTTTTTGCACTGCATGAAGTAGTTGAACTTCAGGGGCATGTCTATTTGAACTTCACTCTATTTCACTTTATTGTATTTTTATATGAAACACACACCATGTAGTACGTGAACTTCCGGTTGTTATCACGTTGAACTTCTCTCTGCTTTGAGAGAGTTATTTTAGAACACAAAAAACAACATATTTTTTATGTATTTTGGACATCTAAATACACAGTGAACCTCTCTCACTAGTATTTTTTAAACTTTTCCTCGCCGAGCACTTGAACTTCTAGCAACCATTTTTTCCGTTTATGAGTTGTTTTTAAAAGTACAAAAATGGCATTGTGTTTTTTATTTTTTGAACAGGTAAATCCTAGGTTTTAATAAACTCCGAACTTCTCTGTTATTTCAGTTTGAACTTCACATTTTAATATTTTGAGTAAAGAATTGTATTCGATTTTTATACGGGAAAAATTGAACATGAAAGTACGAGATGAACCTCTCTCGTAAGAATTTTCTAACTTCCCAGGACAGAGCACTTGAACTTCTTTCAACAAACCTTTTAAGATTTTATTTTTCTATACTTTTATTCTCACCAGAAATTCATCCTTGCAGTACTTGAACTTTTCGTTGTTTTCACTATATATGAACTTCTGTCACATTTTTGCGTGTACGTCGAATTACATGTAATTGAAGGTCAGACGTCATTTTTTGCCATTTTCAAACATGTAATTGGAGGTAGGATGTCCCACAATATAAATTCTGAACCATGCACGGAGGAGCACGTGAACTTCTTGCAACAAACATTTTAAGCCTTTTGTTTTCTATTCTAATATTCTTATCTGAAACGCTTTCTGTATAGTAGTTGAACTTCCCGCTGTTTTTTCACCTTGAACTTCTGTCAAGTATTTTTGTTCAACCTCTCTCATAAGAATTTTTGAACTTTCTTGGGCGGAGGACTTGAACTTCTAGCAACAAAACTTTTAGCCTTTGTTTTTTCATTCTTTTTTTAAATACAAAATGCACACCGTGTAGTACGTGAACTTCTGGTAGTTAGCAATCTGAACTTCTGAGACCACGCGTTTTGCCGTCATTGCAAAAACAGAGTGTCGGTGTACTAAAGTAGGGGTACCTTAGTATCCCGAACTTGTGCACGGGCAGTCGTAGCGCCCCGTGGCAGGGCTTGCCGTGCGACCGCCAAGGTCCACTGTGGTTCCTTTGAAGCCATTCAAGAACAAAGTATTCAAGTTAAAGAGACAAGGCCTCGGCGAAAGGAGCTTGCAGGGAAGGCCACTCAAGGCTCAAGACCACTTCTTTGGCACAGGACCCTGGCAAGAGGAGCTTGCCGGGAAGGCCAAACATGGCATTTCAAGAGACTTGCCGCGACCCACCATGCGTCCCGGCAAGGCCCGGAGAGCGGCAAGCTCCCGAGCGCGACAAGGCGCTTGCCGCGGCAAGCTCCCACTAGGTACCCACGCTCCAGCACATCCACCCACGCGTCGCCCTGGGGCCCTTCCAGGTGCACGTGGCGGAAGGCTGTGCAGCCTGGGGTACACGGTGGCGAGCTGTGATGACGAGGCCACCGTCGTGGCGGGCGGTGGCGCCCTGACGGACGCTTTTTGCACTGTTTGGAGCGACGGCGACGGGCATTTAATGTCCTTGTCCCCTCCCGTCAGGGTTAGGTATAGAGCACTATGCAACACTGTTCCAACTACCACCCATTTTATGTTTTTACCCTCGACTGCGTTGCCACCTGTCGGTGACCCCTTTGACCTATAAAAGGAGGCCCATGCGCAACGTAGAAGAGGTTCCGATCATCAATCACTCTCACGCTCGGTCCTGTTAGCGATCAACAGTGTAGCTCTTCTCGCTCCCGAGCCAAGAACGCAATACAAACCAAGGCAGGAGTAGGGTTTTACGCCCCCGTGCGGCCTGAACCTGGGTAAACTGCTCGCGTGTTCGTCTCGATCTGCTCTTCGTGCATCCTCCGCCCCTTGCCGTACCGAAAAGGGGCTCCGGTCCCATAGGTGTCCGTGGGCGATCAGTTTCCCCGACATCCTTGGCGCGCCAGGTAGGGGGTGCGTCGAGTTTGTGTAAACCTGATCCGGCGTTCACGCGAGCGAAATCTCCATCAACTTCATCGACATCCCGCAGAAGAAGAAGCTTCGGAGGCAGCAGGCCCGTCCGCGTCGATCCCGCCACCGCCGGAGCCAACGGCTAGTGGGGTAGACGCCGGCGGGAGGACGGACGTAGGCGAGGAAACTCACGGCGCCGCCAAGTCCAAGGACAAGACGGACGACCGAGCGCACTCCAAGGCCTCGGCGTCCGTACACGCACCGCGCCCCTCTCAGGAGGCGCGGGACCGGCAGCGACATGGTACACAAGGTACCATACGTGTAACGCCCCGGACACACCCGCCGATGGTCATTACTCCTGGCGGGATCTAGACTGGCCCCACATATCAATACTAGTCTTTTCTGCGCACTTTGTCCTCACTCGTGCGCACCCAGGAGCAACTTCCCGGTCGGTCACCCATCCTGAAACTACTCCAAGCTGAGCACGCTTAACTTTGGAGTTCTATCCGAATGGGCTCCCGGAAAAGAAGGAATTCCTTATTTATATGAGTAGTTTATCATCCCTAATAAGCCAGGCCATCACATGCACCCTCACTCAGAGGAACCGACGTCCTCGTCGGGGCACAGGAACGTTCCCTCTTGGCACAACCGTCTGTGCTTCCAGGACATCACATGTGCCATGCCGTGTGCCACGACGGGTCACAAACGTCATGCACAACATGACCGCAAACTGTCCGCAAACATTCATGTAACCACGAGGGTCGACTCTGATACCAACTTGTAACGCCCCGGACACACCCGCCGATGGTCGTTACTCCTGGCGGGATCTAGACTGGCCCCACATATCAATACTAGTCTTTTCTGCACACTTTGTCCTCACTCGTGCGCACCCGGGAGCAACTTCCCGGTCGGTCACCCATCCTGAAACTACTCCAAGCTGAGCACACTTAACTTTGGAGTTCTATCCGAATGGGCTCCCGGAAAAGAAGGAATTCCTTATTTATATGAGTAGTTTATCATCCCTAATAAGCCAGGCCATCACAATACGCTTGCTGGGCCAAGGTCAAGCTGGCGGTTCGCAGGACGCTCAAGGCCAACATGCTGGCACGAGCAAGGCGCGGTCGCCGGGACGAGACGCTGCTCCTTCTAACGCAGTTAGAAGTCCGAGCATATCTCGCTCCTCGCACCGCTCGCCACCGCTCCCCGCCACTCCAGCAGAAGCTCTAGCTCGAGCTCAGCTACTCCTCGACTTCCCTCCAGCGGCCGACAAGGCCGACGACTGGAGGGCCACCATCCAAAGCCTCATCGCCTTCGCCAACAATGACACTCCGCAGCAGCCGACGACGTCGCGGCCGCGGCAAGTTAGCCAGGCGCGGGCTGATGGAGACAAGACCGCCGGGGGTGCAACCACCGTGCACTCCCCACCCCGAAGGCCAAAATCGCCGACTCGTCGGATCAACATCGACGACGACTCCACTGCGTCGTCAGATCCGCGAGCTCGCCGCGATCAGCGCCAAGTTCTCGACGACCGACGACAAGAGGACGCTCGAACTCGTATCGAGCGTCGAAGAGAAGCGCGACGACAATCAGATCAGCGCGCTGGGCCCACTGTTGACATGCAAGCGCCAGGGGGACCAGGTGACCTGCCGTACGCGGCGGGTTGTCCTGCGTTCACCCGTGAGCTGCGGCAAGTCCAGTGGCCCAGCATGAAGAACTTCAAACCCGACGTACCCGAGAAGTACGACGGCAAGACTCATCCGTTAGAGTTCCTCAGCATCTACACCATCGCGGTGCAGGCTGCCGGGGGACGAGACGAGAAGATACTCGCAAACTACTTCCCGCTAGTGCTCAAGCCAAACGTCCGATCTTGGCTCATGCACTTGCCGGAGAACTCCATTTCTTCTTGGGCCGACCTGTGCCATCAGTTTGTCGGCGCCTTCACGGGTGGCCACAAGCCCCATGGCCAGGAGAGTGACCTCCATATACTCGCCCAGAAGGAAGGGGAGTCCCTGCGTAAGTACATCCAGAGATTCAACCGCGTCCAGCACAACATCACAGACGTCCACCCTGCCGCGGTTATTAGCGCGTTCCACCAGAACGTGCGTAACCGCAGGATGAGGGAGGAGATGGCGATGTGCAAGATCCGAGACGTTAGTGAGCTTTATGCCCTGGCCGACAAGTGCGCACGTGCTGAAGAGGGGATGAAACTCCCCGGAGAGGATACTGGAACAGGGGGATCAGACAGTGAGGACGCCGCCCCGGCAAAGAAGAACCGGCGGCGGAACAATAGGAAAAAGAAGAACAAAGAAGTGCTGGTCGTTGAGCAGTCTGGCAAGGAGGCTGGCGCCAAGAAAGCCCAGACTGGTGGCTCCGGCAAGGAGGCTGCCGCGTGCACCAACTGCCAGACTGTGGCCGTCACCGACAAGCAGGACGGCTCCGACAAGCAATACTGCAAGATCCACCACACCAAGGGTCACGACCTCCAGAACTGCAAAAGGGTCGACTACCTCGTCGAACAGCAGAAAGCTGAGTACGAGCGACGCGACAAGGAGAAGGCCCAGGGAGGTGGTGGAGAGTCCGGCAAGAAGCGGCCGTTCAACGGCCGGGGAGGACGCCGCGGCAAGGCCAAGCAGCGGCAAGGAGACAGACCTCCCCACGGCCGCGACAAGGACGAAGATGAAGACGACGACGAAGACATGGATGACGGAGATAATAGCGAGCAGGAGTTCCAGAAGGCCACGGAGGTTCTGTGCGTTGACGGTGGTGCTTCTCTGCATGCTTCCCACCGCCAACTCAAGCAATGGGTGCGGAAAGTTAATGCGGCAGAACCGCCCGTTGAGTCGCGCAAACTTCTGAAGTGGTCCAGCACGCCCATCATCTTTGACATTGAGGACCACCCTGACCGCACAACTGCGGTCAGGGTGCTTGCCGATGTTGGTTTCACCAACTATCCGCAACCTCAAGGTCACCAAGATGCTGGTTGACAGCGGGGCCGGCCTGAACTTGATCTCCTCCGCTGTGGTTCGGAAACTCCAGATCCCCGACAGCGAGCTCGAAGAAACCGGCACGCTCCAAGGGATCAACCCGGGAAGGAGCAAGCCGAAGGGGAAGATCACGCTGCTAGTGACATTTGGCGGAGAGCTGAACTTCAGGACTGAGAGGATCACCTTTGACGTTGCCGATATCCCATTACCTTACAATGGGATACTTGGCCGTCCGGCGCTCGCCAAGTTCATGGCGGCCTCTCACTATGCCTACAACATGCTTAAGATGCCAGGCCCGATAAGCATCATCTCTGTCCCCGGCGACAAGAAAGATGCCCTTATCTGTGCCGACAAGATTTACCGGGACGCAGCAGCCGCGACCGATAGCAAGACACTTGCCGCTGAAGCTCCCGGGGGGAAGAACAAGACCAAGTCCGGCAAGATCTCTGGGGCCCACTCCGGCAAACGCACCTCTTCGGAGTGCTGCGCTGCCGTCGAGGATGCACCATCGAGCTCCACCGGCAAGTGCAAGAAGGCGATGGCAGCTCCACCAGAGACAAAGAAGGTGTCAGCCAAGGAGGACGGCACTGGTGGTACTTTCACCATCAGTGCCATGCTCGACCCCAAATAGGAAAGCGCGCTCATTGCTTTCCTGCGGGCGAATGTCGACGTGTTTGCATGGCAACCGTCTGACATCCCCGGTGTTCCCAGGAAAGTAAATGAGCACAAGCTTGCCGTTTGTCCTCACGCGCGGCCCGTCAAGCAGAAAGTTAGAAAACAAGCAGTGGAGCGCCAAGAGTTCATAGCAGAAGAAATCAAGAAACTGGAAGCGGCAGGCCTTGTCAGAGGTGTACTCCATCCCACGTGGTTGGCCAATCCTGTCGTCGTGCGTAAAGCAAATGGGAAGTGGAGGCTTTGTATAGACTTCACCGATGTGAATAAAGCTTGTCCCAAAGATCCATTTCCCTTGCCGCGCATTGACCAGATTGTTGACTCCACAGCGGGATGTGAGTTGCTTTAATTTCTTGATGCATATTCAGGATACCACCAGATATTTATGGCTGAAGAAGATGAAGAGAAGGCCGCATTCATTACTCCATGTGGCACTTACTGCTTCATACGCATGCCCTTTGGATTAAAGAATGCCGGTTCGATTTTTGCAAGGGTAGTCCACACTGCATTTGAGCCACAGATACACAGAAATATAGAAGCTTACATGGATGATATAGTGGTCAAGAGCAAGGACAGGGCTACTCTGATACAAGATTTAGACGAAACCTTTGCGAATCTGCGCAAGATCCAACTCAAGCTCAACCCCGAGAAGTGCGTGTTTGGAGTCCCCTCCGGCAAGCTTCTCGGGTTCTTTGTATCCCAGAGAGGGATTGAAGCCAATCCCGACAAGATCAAAGCCATCGAGCAGATCGAAGCCCTGAAGCGCGTCAAGGATGTACGAAGACTTGCCGGCTGTGTGGCTGCTCTCAGCAGGTTTATCTTTAAGTCTGCGGAACGCGCCTTGCCGTTTTTCAAAATTTTGAAAAAGGCGGGTCCAATGAAATGGACTTCGGAAGCAGAGGCAGCGCTGCGGGACTTGAAGAGGTACCTGTCCTCCACTCCAATACTTGTCGCACCTAAGCCACAAGAGAAGTTGCTGCTATACTTAGCAGTAACCAATCAAGTGGTTAGTGCTGCGTTAGTAGCGGAAAGGGAGGCAGATGATGAGCCAACAGCCCCGGCAAGCACATCCAGCGACAAGCAGGGGGATTCCCCGACAAGCTCTGGTCCCGACAAGGATGGAACCGTACAGATGCAAGAGGAAGTGCGGAAGAAGATGGTGCAGCGCCCAGTCTACTTTGTCAGCTCCCTTCTGCAGGGGGCTAGATCAAGGTACTCTGGTGTGCAGAAGCTGCTTTTCGGCCTTCTCATGGCCTCGAGAAAGCTGCGCCACTACTTCCAAGCACACGAGATAACAGTGGTCACTCGCTTTCCGCTGATGAGGATACTACAAAATCCAGAAGCAACATGCAGGATTGTCGAGTGGGCACTGGAGCTGTCAAGCTTTGGCCTCAAGTTTGAAAGCACTTCAACTATCCAGAGCAGAGCATTGGCAGAGTTCATAGCAGGATGGACGCCAACGCTAGACGAAGAGACTCCAGAGACGAGCATTTCCGTCAAAGAAGCAAGCAAGGAATGGATAATGTACTTTGATGGTGCCTTTTCGCTGCAAGGCGCCGGTGCCGGCGTGCTGCTTGTCGCACCCACCGGAGAGCACCTCAAGTACGTCGTCCAAATACACTTTCCCAAGGAACAAGCAACGAACAATACTGCAGAGTATGAAGGTTTGCTTGCCGGCCTCAGAATCGCGGCAGAGCTTGGGATCAAGAAGCTGATTGTAAGGGGTGACTCACAGTTGGTTGTCCGCCAAGTGAACAAGAGCTACCAGAGTCCGTTGATGGAAGCTTACGTCGACGAAGTGAGAAAGCTTGAAGAGCACTTTGAAGGCTTACAGATGGAACACGTTCCAAGAGCTCAGAACGATGTCACAGATGGCTTGTCAAAGTGTGCTGCATTAAAGCTACCTGTGGAACCGGGGATCTTTGTGCTCAAGCTAACTCAACCATCCGTGACACCGTCAACTGGGCAGAACAAGAAGAGAAAGTTGGTTTCTGGTGACTACTTGCCGGCAGAGCTTCCTGAAGTCGCCGCCAATAAAGTCCCCAAGATCAACGACAAGATTGCTGAGGAGCGGTCTGCTCCTGCTAACCCTAGGGTTTGTACAGTTGAAGCAGGCGTTCCCGACAAGTTTTGCTCCGGCGAGCTTGCCGGGGAACGTCAGGCTCCGGCTGAGCCACAAGTTCTTGCCGTGGAAGCTGACGTTCCCGCAGCAGCACAGATGCCTTTAGTCCTTGTCGTCGAGCCGCAAGCTCCGGCATGGGCACAGCAGATCGTCCGTTTCCTCAAGACAGGAGAACTTCCCGAAGAGCCGGAAGAAGCAGAAAGAATAACCCGGCAGTCAAGTATGTATCAGTTTGTCGGCAACGAACTATACAGAAGAAGACTCAACAGTGTGAAATTAAAATGTATTCCCCGGGAAGATGGACAAAAGCTGTTGGCAGAAATACACGGAGGCATATGTGGCCACCACATTGGCGCCAGAGCACTTGCCGGCAAAGCGTTCCGGCAAGGTTTCTTTTGGCTAGAAGCCCTCCAGGATGCAACTGCGCAAGTAACCAAGTGTGAAGCATGCCAGTTCCATTCCAAGCTGATACATCAACCAGCTCAAGCTCTCCAGACGATCCCTTTATCCTGGCCATTTTCGGTCTGGGGGCTCGACATCCTCGGCCCCTTTCCCTGCGCAGTCGAGGGCTTTGAGTACTTGTATGTCGCCATCGACAAGTTCACAAAGCGGCCGGAAGTGGAACCAGTGAGAAAGGTGACCGCACAGTCAGTAGTCAAGTTCTTCAGGGCGATTGTTTGCCGTTTCGGAATCCCTAACAGGATCATCACTGACAACGACACGCAATTCACAAGTCGCACCTTCATGCAGTACGTCCAAGACCTTGGCGCCAAGGTCTGCTTCGCTTTTGTTGCTCACCCGAGGAGCAACGGTCAAGCGGAGAGGGCAAACGCTGAAGTGCTGCGCGGACTCAAGACAAGGACTTTCGACAGGCTGCACAAGTGCGGAAGAAACTGGATCGAGGAGTTGCCGGCGGCTCTTTGGTCAATCAGGACGACACCAAATCGAGCCACCGGACAGACACCCTTTGCTCTTGTATATGGAGCAGAAGCAGTTCTCCCCACGGAACTCGTATACGGGTCGCCTCGAGTGCTCGCTTACGACGAGCTCGAGCAAGAGAAGCTGCGACAAGATGACGCACTGCTTCTTGTGGAAGACCGTCTTCAGGCTGCTGTATGAGCTGCTCGATACCAGCAAGCTTTGCGCCGCTACCATAGCCGCAAAGTAAAAGCGAGAAGTCTCGAGGAAGGCGACCTTGTTCTTCGGCGTGTTCAGTCCGCCAAGAATTCCAACATGCTGACGCCGAAGTGGGAAGGCCCTTATCGGGTGAAACAATTCACTAGGCCCGGCGCAGTCCGCCTAGAGACCGAAGATGGCTTACCGGTGAGCAACTCCTGGAACATTGAGCATCTTCGCAAGTTTTACCCATAAGGCGCGGTTGCCGTGATCCGTTCCGGCAACCACCTTTTGTACAAGTCTTGCCGCTGTTGCATGTAATCCTTTGTACAAAGCCGGGCGCAGACCCCGTGCATCAGTAAAGCTTATGTGCATCACACAACTTGTCATTTCATGCCTTTTCATTTCATTGCATGTACTATCTGACACTTTGTGCATCACCTACCCCCGGTAAGCAATAACGAGCCCAAGAGCTCCACATATATATATATTCTCTCTTCTGCCTTCTTTCCCCAGCAGAGGAAGGTTTCCTCGCGCACAAGTTTGCCGGGGGGAAGGAGGATAGTGGAATGGACCAGGCACCGTTCAAGAAAACCCTTCCTTGCCGGGAAGCAAACAACACAAAAGCTAAGTTGCCAAAGTTTGAGCGATCAAATTTTTAATTTTTAAGTTATCTTCCTTGAAAGACCTCGCTTAGTTTGGAAAACCTGTGCGCGGAGGAACCAACTCGTGGCTAGCCGCGCCCTTACTTTGTTTCGAGCACGCTCAACGACTTAAGTGTGCTGCGACTAATGTCGCGCCCTTGTTTCGTTTTCGAGTTCGCTCAACAATCTAAGTGTGCTGCGACTAGCTACGACAAGGTTTCTTGTCGGCAACGACATTGCCAGCAGGCTGCTGAAGTTCCACACTCAGCGCTCGCGGCAAGGGTGCCTTCGCTGGCAAGTTCCTTGACAGCGTAGGGTAAAAGTATACAAAGCAAGGAAGTCAAGTAAAGGAAATAACGTTGCATTAACTACCCAAAGTAAAGTTATATTACAAAGCAACTTGTCGCAGTACTGATAGACTATTGTTCATAACGTAGTTGGCAGCGACAAGGAAGGAAGAAAGTGAACAAGACTAATCCGCGCGGTCGCCCTCGACCCTCTTGATGCCGCCCACCTTATTCACAATAGGCGCGACAAGGGCCTTGAGCGCCGCTTGGTCAACGTCCGGCGGCAAGGTCCTGAGGACGTTGGTAAGGTTAAGGCCGGGGTTGCGATGCGCTATCTTCATCAACACCTTCTTGAGGGCCCCCGCGTAGAGCCGACGCGACTCGTCCACCAGCTGCTTTGGGATCCTTTCCCGGAGCTGCTGGAGGGCCGGCGCCACCCCCTGAAGAACAAGCTCAACTTGGCACTATGGGGGAGATTCTCGTCGGTGGAGTACCCGAGGTGCTCCGCCCTCAGCTCCGCCAGCTCCTTGTCGACGTCGGCAGCGGCGGCAACAAGACCCTCTGTCCAGTGCTCCACCGTCAGCCTGAAGTTGTTTTGGGAGATGGCGGCGCTGTCCAACAACGCCTTCTCGGCCCTGAGCTCCTCCTTCAGTTTCGTCTCCTACTCTCTGGTGACGTCAAGCGTTGTGGTGAGGGTGGACAGTTTCAGCTCCAGATCGGCGATGGAGTCCTTGGCGACGGCGAGCTCCTTGCCCTTGTTGGAGAGGCGGACCTGCAGCTCGGAGTGGCTGTGGGCGTCCTTCTCCCTCTCAAGCACAAGCGCGACAACCTTTTCGTCACTCGTCTTCAAGTTGGCCTCCAGTTGCGCCACCCTCGCCTCCAAGTCCCTCTTGGCGGTCTCAGCAGCCGCAGCAGCATCCTTCACTTCCTGCAGAGCTCCGCCAAGAGACTGTTCGCGTGCGGCAAGCTCGTCGTCGTGGCTGTCGAGGTCGACCTTCCGCTGCGTCAGTTCGCCTTATCGCCGGGACAACTCCTCGGCGGCGAGCCGTTGCCGCTCCTCTACTTCGGCCTTTTCCAAGATAAATGCCTGATGCGCCTCGGCGAGCTGCTCCCGCTCCTCCGCCAAGGATCGAAGAGCTGCTTGGTTGCTGCCTCGGAGCTCTTCTGCGCGCTTCTCCAAGTTGACGCCCGCCTTGGCGGCCAGAGCCTCTCGGGACTCCAGCTTGGCCTGCCTGGCGCGGTACAGGGATAGAAGCCTCCGCAGAAGCCGCTCCTCCTCGGGCTCGCTGCTGCCGCTTGGCGCATCAACAAACTTCAACCCGGTGGAGGAAAGGACCTCCCCGTCGAAGAACTCTCCCTCTACGGGCGCCCTGGATGTGGACGCCCATGGGAGCTGAATGAAGACTCCGTTGCCGGCCTCCAGATAGGCGCCTGGCTCGGCCGCGGCAGCAGAGGGATCGGCAGCCGGCGCAGCGTCTGACGCTCCTGCGGCCTCAGGGCCGTCAGTGCGACCGCCAGATCCCTCCTCAGCCGCCGCGTCGGCAGCCTTGGCGGCCTTGTCTGTGGCGGGCTCGTCAGCATCAGCCGCCTCTTCGGTAGCGGCGGCACCACCAGTGTTGCCGCGCGCGTCCTCCTCGGCGATGGCTTCCGTCTCCATCGGCTCTGTGGCGGACGAGTCAGACAAAAGAAAAGAAAAAGAAGGAACAATAGTCAAGCAAATATCCAAAAAAGAAAAATCACACGGAAAAAAGTCCAAGGTTTTACCTGCGCGGGCCTCCTCTTCGGTGGGGTTCCTTGCCGGGGAGTTCTCCCTCGGCGGCGTGGTGGTAGCTCCCGCCGGCGGAGGGCCGCTGGCGCCGTCCCTTGGCGGCGTACTCGCCCTTGGCGGAGTACTCGCCCTTGGTGGGGTACTCGCCCTTGGCGGAGTGTCCTCCCTTGCCGGGGAGCTTCCCCTTGGCGGTGCGGTCGAGACGTGCGGCGCGTCGGGGGCGGTCTCCTGGCGCTCCTGATGCTGCTGCTCCGTTTCTGCACAAGTCAACAAACAAAACTTCAACAAAGACAGAACGCCCACGCGCGCCCGACAAGCAGAAAGTAGACGAAGGACTTACGCTGGGGGCTGCACTGGGGGCTGCGTTGGAGAATGGTTGTCGGGTCCGACGAGCCTGTCGTAGACGCACCCCCTGCTGCTGCGGCGGGCTCGTCCTCGATGACGATCACCGGGACTCTGGCCCTCTTCGCCGCCCTCTGGGCCAGAGTCCTGGAAGAAAGACAGGATCAGAATCAAGCAAAAGAGATACAAGATATGAATCAACAGAAAACCAAAGAAAAACAAGAATCACGAAGACTTACTCTTCTTCCTCCTCATCGTCGGAGCTGAGCGCTGAGAAATCAAACTCCGGCTCGCGCGTCCCGGCACGAGGAGCTGGGGTAGTCGGCTCCCTTGGCCGCTTGGCGGGGGCCGGGACGGTGGTCTGAGAAGACCCCGCTCCGGTTGCCGCCGAAGCGCGAGGGGCGGCGGGCACATGGGCGCAAATCCGAGAAGATCCCCCTCCTGTTGCCGCTGAGGCACGGGGCGCTCCCTTGGCGGCCTTGCTCGTCGCGGTGGCGCATGTCGGGCGGCGCTGCGGCTGCTGGCTCGCCTGCCGCCCCGTCACGTCTGCGGCCTTGCGGAGGCGCCTTTTTGGCGCAGCTGGAGGACTTACTGGTGGCGGTGAGCTACCCGAGGACGAAGAAGAGGAGTCGAGGCCCAGCGAGCCGCCCGAGTACTCGGCAGGGTCGCTTGACCCGACGCCCTGCTCGGCGGGCCCGCTCGACTCGGCGCCTTGCTCGGTGGGCTCGCTTGTCTCGACGAGTCGCCCGGCGAGCTTTCCCGCTTTGCGAAGCTCTTCCTCCTCGGCGAGACTTACCGCCTCCGCCGCCTCCGCCTCCTCCATAGTATACCCAAACTCGCCCGCGGCCCTGGCTGCAGCTGCCTCTTCCAACCTGGTGGCAATATATGCCATCTCCTGGTCGGTGGTGTCGTGGGTGAGTCCCCTCTTCTCGTCGGCTTTAATTGGCGACTCCACCAGGTTGTCGAAGAACGTCTGCACGGCTTCGTCGGAAGGTTCCCGCCAAGTGGGGTCGATCCCATGGGAATCACACCACGGCATCGCCGCACGAACGGCACTGAGCGCAGAGCTATTGCACAATGGAACTACGCCCGGCGGCAACGCGAACCACTCAGGACGGGCGGAGTCATACTTAAATAGCGCTTGGAGCATTGCGTTGAGCTCCAAGACAGTGAAGTTGTAATTGAGGCCCGGGCGGAGCCTCATGATGTCTGCCGCGTTCTCGAACTCCCAAGCAGCCCTCTTCCTCTCCTGCAAGGGAGCGATGCGGCGGCGGAGGAAGTCTGCCCCGACGGCCCCTACAGTGAGCCTAGCTTGCCGGAGGCGAAGGATCCGAGTGGTGGCTATCTTCAGCTTGTCGTCCTCGGGGGCCAGGTCACTCCAGTCATTGCCGCGTACTACTGCGGTTTGGCGCCAGGAAGTGAAAGACCGCGGGTCATCCTCTATAATCCAACACCAGTTGGCCCTCCACTCATCCCACTTTCCGCGGAGCTCCCCCGTCAAGTAAGCCTCTTTCTTATGGAGCCTAAAGATCCAAGAGATTCCGCTAGACAGAGGTGACCCCGACTCGACTCGAGGTATGAAGTAATGGCAGAAGAGAGCTACATTGGGGTAAACTCCAATGAAATTTTCGCACAGATGTGCGAAAATGGCCATGGTCAAGACGGCGTTTGGGGTGAAGTCAAGGAGATGAAACCCGTAGGTATTCATAATGTCGCAGAAGAATTCCGAAAAGGGCGGGCAGAGTCCGCAGTAGAAGAACAGAGCGAAGAAGGCGTAGCCGTTCGGGTACATCTCGCAGGCCACGGCGGGGAGTACCTTGGTGCGCGGGTGCTCCTTCGTCTCCCTCGACCAGAAGTGGTAGAAGTTGTCTTTCAGATCCTCTGCACTAAGCCTTGGCGGGAAGACCACCATCTTCTTCCGCATTGCTACTAGCCGCAGCGCCTTGGTTTGGCCTACTAGATTGATCTTTCTTGCAATGGGAGAAGTGCTTAGATTTGGGTTCAATCTTGCGGTGCTCGGTCCCAGTGACAGAAAGGGAACCGACACGTATTGTATTGTTTCCATCGAGGATAAAAAGATGGGGTTTATATCATATTGCTTGAGTTTATCCCTCTACATCATGTCATCTTGCTTAAGGCGTTACTCCGTTCTTATGAACTTAATACTCTAGATGCATGCTGGATAGTGGTCGATGTGTTGAGTAATAGTAGTAGATGCAGAATCGTTTCGGTCTACTTGACACGGACGTGATGCCTATGTTCATGATCATGCCTAGATATTCTCATAACTATGCGCTTTTCTATCAATTGCTCGACAGTAATTTGTTCACCCACCGTAATATATGCTATCATGAGAGAATCCACTAGTGAAACCTATGGCCCCCGGGTCTACTTTAAATCATATAAGTTTCCGATCTACAATTCTAGTTTACTATTTATTTTGCAATCTTTATTTTCCAATCTATACAACAAAAAAACTAAAAGTACTTATCTTATTATCTTTATCAGATCTCACTTTTGCAAGTGGTTGTGAAGGGATTGACAACACCTTTATCGCGTTGGTTGCAAGGTTCTTTATTGTTTGTGCAGGTACTAGGCGACTTGCATGTAGTCTCGTACTGGGTTGATACCATGGTTCTCAAAAACTGAGGGAAATACTTATGCTACTTTGCTGCATCACCCTTTCCTCTTCAAGGGAAAACCAACGCATGCTCAAGAGGTAGCAAGAAGGATTTTTGGCGCCGTTGCCGGGGAGATCTACGCTCAAGTCAAGACATACCAAGTACCCATCACAAACTCTTCTCCCTCGCATTACATTATTTGCCAATTTCCTCTCCTTTTCCTCTCTCCCACTTCACCTTTGCTGTTTTATTCGCCCTTTTTTCGTTTGCCTCTTTTCCGTTCGCTTGCTTCTTGTGTGTCCGTGTGCTAGATCCTTTGTTTTGCCCTCATGACAAGTCCTTTATCCCTTCCTTTATTTCCTGAGTTTGAAGTTCTTCACTTCAAACAAAGATAAGGAGAAAAATTAAAAGAAGCTTGGTATAGGATGATGGAATCTTATTGTAATTGCACCCTAGAGGTAAATTTTAAAATTTTACTTCACAATTTTTATGTTGGGTTAAATATGTCCCATAGTCAACTCCTGGATTTCTCTGCCAAAGGAAATTTTATCGAAATTGATCCCAGTATTGCGTGTGAAATTATAGAGGGAATAGGAGGAATACTACCCCTGCAAAAGGGATCACATCATACTCAGGAAGAGACACAAGTTTTTGAGAAAATTTGTGAAGTAACAAAAATCTTACAAAAGTCTCTCGAACCTCTCAAAAGTGTTAGCGGAAACCTTCACCGCATGAATATGTTGATCACCCTTTGCAATAAGTGGTTGGATTCTTTAGATCTAAAAATTTCCGAATATGAAGGGAAACGCAAAGAACCTCCCGGATTCGAGCATGACTCCGCTAAAAAGATAAAAACCAAAGATGACAATACCTAGATCTATTCTTATTTGTATGCCTAGCTAGGGGCGTTAAACGATATCGCTTGCTGGGAGGCAACCCAATTTTATTTTTGTTCCTTGATTATTGTTCCTTTTTAGTAATAAATAATTCATCTAGCTTCTGTTTAGATGTGGTTTTATGTTTTAATTAGTGTTTGTGCCAAGTAGAACCTTTGGGAAGACTTGGGTGAATCTTTGCGATCTTGCTATAAAAAACAGAAACTTTTGCGCTCACGAGATTAGGTGCCACTTTTTTTTACTGGAGAGCGCTTTTAGGTTGAATCTTTTTGAAGATGATTAATAGACAAATTCCCCACTTCCACCAGTTTATTTCAGAATTTTTAGAGTTGCAAAAGTATTCAAAAGTTACAGATTACTACAGACTGTTCTGTTTTTGACAGATTATATTTTGTGTGTGTTGTCTGCATATTTTGATGAATCTATGGCTAGTATCGGGGGGGGGGGTATGAACCATAGAGAAGTTGGAATACAGTAGGTTTAAATAAATAAAGAATGAGTTCATTACAATACCTTAAAGTGGTGATTTGTTTTCTTATACTAACGGAGCTCATGAGATTTTCTGTTGAGTTTTGTGTTGTGAAGTTTTCAAGTTTTTGGGTAAAGAATTGATGGATTTCGGAAAAAGGAGTGGAAAAAGCCTAAGCTTGGGGATGCCCAAGGCAATCCAAGGTAAAATTCAAGGACAACCAAAATACTAAGGTTGGGGATGCCCCGGGAAGGCATCCCCTCTTTTGTCTTTGTCTATCGGTAACTTTACTTGAGGCTATATTTTTATTCACCACATGATATGTCTTTTTCTTGGAGCGTCTTCTATGATTTGAGTCTTTGCTTTTTAGTTTACCACAATCATCCTTGATGTACACACCTTTTGGGAGAGACACACATGAATTGGAATTTATTAGAATACTCTATGTGCTTCACTTATATCTTTTAGAGCACGATGGTGGTTTTATTTTATAGAAATTATTGATCTCTCATTATTCACTTATATTATTTTGAGAGTCTTTTAGAACAACATGGTAATTTGCTTTGGCTATAAAATTAGTCCTAATATGATAGGCATCCAAGATGGGTATAATAAAAACTTCCATATAGAGTGCATTGAATACTATGAGAAGTTTGATACTTGATGATTGTTTTGAGATATGAAGATGGTGATATTAGAGTTGTGCTAGTTGAGTAATTGTGAATTTGAGAAATACTTGTGTTGAGGTTTGCAAGTCCCGTATGATGGCTTCTCGCCCCTCGTTGGTTACCCCAAGTGGAAGGTTTGAGATATAGCGCAGCGGTAGTTTTCCCTTGGCAACGATACCAAGGATCGAATCCCGTGAGACTCCGAGGGTCGACAAGAAGGTGTCAATAGCGCCAGAGACTTTTGCTTGACAGGACCTGCACACAGATACAAATAACTTTGCTCCCAACGAGTACAGAGAGGTTGTCAATCCCTCCGGCCTTGTCGTTTACAAAGGATCAAACGCAAGAGATAATAGTGATAGGTATGACTACAACTAGTAAATAAGAACAGGAAGTAAATAGCGGGTGTGATCAGTGATGGTAATATGGACTGGGGTCCCATGATGTTCACTAGTGATGTCTCTCTCCCAAAAGACGATAAAATAGCTAAGCGAGGTAAACAAATTACAGCTGGGCAATTGACAGGATTATGTGCGCAAACCAATGCTAGCTATGCTGTAAGAAAGGTAGAGGCTCAAAAGCATGGGCGGTACGCCAAGGCAAGTAGACCGAAATCCATCTGCATCTACTACTAATCATCCACCTTGAGATATCTATCCAGAACATCTCGCTGGTATTAAGTTGCGAGTCCCACCCATAGTGTAAACTCAAAGCAACAGACAACTGCATTAAAAGAACTTTGCGTAAAGTAAACAATCCTTGCACCCGCAAGTACAAGCACCGTTGTTTTCCCCCTTGTGGCAACAACACATCCCCTAGACTCATGTTTCTGTCACTCAAGCTAGTCATCGAGGGGCATGAACCCACAATCAAGCATAACGTTCCCTCTTGGAGTTACTACCTACTACTTGGCCAAAGCAATAAACAACAACGGAGAACATGCAAGAATTACTCAAGAACATAAATATAAAAGAGGTGAATCAAATATATTACTCACACACAATCTGAACATAATCTCATAATCCATCGGATCCCAGCAAACTCATCATAGCAACAGCATAAGGATTACATATGTGCCTCGATCATGTAGGGCAGCTCACGAGGTCTAATCGGTGAAGAACAAAGAGGGGAGGAGAACAACACATAGCTACTGGTCATGGACCCATGGTCCAAGGGGGACTACTCAAAACTCATCCGGGACGCGTCCATGGTGGTGGAGAAGCTCCCGGTGGTGGTTCTCCCCTCCGGCAGGGTGCCGGGAAGAGTTCTCCTGGTGCTCCCGATCTTGGAAGCGCGGCGGCGGCGGAACAGAGATGAGATCGCGAAAAAGGGTTCCGTCCTCGAGGGTTTCGGGACGCGGTGTAAATATATGCCAAAGGGGGTCACCAGAGGAGGTAAGGGGGGCCCAGGCGCCCCCCCGGCGCGGTCAGGAGGGGGGCCGCCCCCTCAGGGCGCCTGGAGCCCCTCTGCCCCCCCTCTGGCCCTACTTCTGCCGCATGGAAGCTTCTAGAGCGCTGATTTTTTATATATTTTTCCCGGAATTTTTCTGGCAATTTAAGTAATGGGAAAACCTGAAATAGAAAAACAGCAGAAAATAGAAACTGGCACTGGGGTGCACTGAGTTAATAGGTTAGTCCAAATATGATCAAAAGTGTATGGAAGTGCATAAATATCATAGCAATATCACACAAAAGAGGCATGGAGCAAGCAGAAATTATAGATACATTTTGGACGTATCAACACCCCCAAGCTTAATTCATGCTCGTCCTCGAGTAGGTAAATGATAACAAGCATAATTTCTGTGGTGACATGCTATTAACCATATAAGAATTTTTGAGTAAAGTAATCAAGGTATGTAATCCAATTCAAGTCATAACTAGCAAGAGTCTATATTAGCATTGTAACAAGTAACATAAGAACATAAAGGTGCAAGAGCTCTCGCTGTCCATGACTCAAATGTCTCCAAATGGTCTTTGCGTGCAAGAAAGGGGATAGGGATATATGTGAGAGTAAAGCATAGTTTTTGTATTGTTGAGAACTTAATCTACTAAGGTTTCACACTTGGACTTATTAGGAATCTTACCTTGACTCATCCCCAGACCGTCAGCCAGGTACAAGTCAAAATGATCCACTCCCTTTCGATATTTTGAGCACTCATGCAATGGATGAGCGTAAGCAAGAAAGTCAACACTTAGGATGGCAAATAGAGAAGGATGATAGAGGGGGAAGACAAAAAAGGTGTGAAAGGCTCACATCAATAAGGACAATCATCGGCGAGAGAAAGCCAAATGATAGATATGATGCGAGGAGTAGGGATTGCCATGCAACGGATGCACATATGAGCTAAGGTAAGCTCTCCAATGGAACTAGTGGGGGTGCATCCAACTGGCTTGCTCAAGAAGACCTAGAGCTCTTTTGAGGAGGCTCATCATTGGAATATACAAGCCAAGTTCTATAGTGTAAAGGTCCCCACATAGCTATATGCATAAATGATAATCTCTATGGAGTACAAAGTGTAAGATGGAGTACAAGTGTGGATCTCTCAAAAGAAATAGTAGTGTGCCCCCTTCTCTCTTTTTATTTCTTTTTCTCTTTTTTCTCTTTTTTTATATTTTTTGTGGCCTCAAGGGCTCTTTCTTTTTATCTCTCATTTGTCCTCTTTGGGATCTTTTGATTTTGTCCTCTTTGGAATCTTTTGATTTGTCCTCTTTGGGATCTTTTCCCCACTTAGGGACAACACTCTATGTATTACAAGAAGTATAGAAGATCTTTCACACTTTACAAAAGTACTCAACATGAAGAAAATGAAACTATCATGATGTATGCAAATGTATGCCTCTGCCAGTGTAGCAGGATATGCAATGATACTAGCGCGTCGTGTAGCAATGATTAGGGCAAGACCCAACTAGCATGCGGCTCATCGATCAAGCAAAAAGCATGTATGACATGAAGATCAAGTCATGAGAGGATGAATGTTGCATGGCAATGTATCTCGGAAAGGCTATGGAAATGCCTTAATAGGTAGGTATGGTGGCTGTTTTGAGGAAGGATATAATGAGGCTTATGATGACAGAGCATATCGTGCCAAGGATTTGGATGCACCGGCGAAGTATGCGCCAACTCTCGAGGTGAGAAAGGGCAATGCACGGTACCGAAGAGGCTAGAAAAATATGGATAGGTGGAAGTGTCAACCTTCGAATACTCACATTAGTCCGAAGAACTCATGCACTTATTATCGGTAACTCTCAATCTAATTAGGAGGTTCACAAAGAGACAAGTACCCCGAGGAGGTGTGTATGGGGGTTTGGTTACCCTTGCTCATCCTCGACCCATGGTACGTGAGTGTACTCTAATATTCGATCCCTCCAAAGATTAGTGATCCATTTAGTAACTAAAGTTCTCAACTATTTTGTAGGTTTTCGAAAATAAACACGGATTGCCCAAAATACGACATCTATCACTAATAGGCTAAAGCTCTTGACACGAAAAGTTCAAACATTACTCATGGCAATACCTCAAAACTATTGCAAGTTACTACTAAAATTAAATAGCAACCTCAATTACCTACTTTAAGTTAAGACACGCAACTCAGTGCAACAGACAAACTCTCTTAACAAGATGAACATGAAAACTCAAGAGAGTTCAACAACCATCTAAACAAAAGCTCTTTAAAAAGAAAAGCATGAAAACTAAGAGCTAAACATGACAGTAGCTATTGAAAGACAAAGAACATACACAGCAAAGATAAACATGAAAATCCTATGTTGTGTTCTAGGTTTGAAGTGGAGCGTGTTTCTCTCCCACATAAAGAAAGCTGGGTTCTAACTCGTTATGAACAGCAAGCAAAGCTAAAGAAAAACTTAAAAGGAAACTAAAAGCAAGACGCTCCAAGCATAGCACATAACACATGAAGTGATTAAAATATAGTGGAACAAAAGACGAACTGATAATTGTTGATGGAGAAGGGGATGCATGGGGGAATCCCCAAGCTTAGACGCTTGAGTCTTCTTGAATATTTCTTGGGGGTGCACGGGGGCATCCCCAAGCTTGAGCGTTTGACCCTCCTGAATCTTTTTATCATCTTTCCTCGCACACTTGAAAACTCCCTTCGTACATAACTCATCATAATCTAATTAGCGAGGTTAGTACCCATAATAAAATAATTTTTCCTTGCTGGAAATAAGGATAATCTTGAAGGGCTACTGTTTCTCAAGATTGCCAAAAGGTTTTTGAAAAGAAAAACCAAGCTCAAGGTTTGCAAAACGAAGGAAAGGCAAAACAGGACACAATCTGTGAAAAACAGACCAGCAGGTAGTAAATAATTTTTTCGGGGCACTTCTGCAACTCAAATAAAATAACTCAGAACATACGCCCGAAAGCCAATTGTATAGATCACGCTGTCGAAAAAATTCAGACCAAAAAGATTACCTGGTGATTTTATACGAATTTTTCTGTCCAAGGACAGAATCTATTTCCTGGACAGCACGTCAGAACTTTTGAACTTTCTTGCAATCGGAGGCTAAACTTGGCACAAAGCTGAAAAGAAAAGATACAATGATGATGCTACTGTAGTAACAACCATCAAGACACAACAAAAGCAAAATAAAACTTTATTCATTGTGGGCTGCCTCCCAAAAGCGCTTTCTTTTATGCCTTTAAGCTAGGCATGATGCAAAGAGATCAAGTTTTATCAAGAGTAAAAGAATAGCTAGCCCGTATAACGGACTCAAAAGGCAACTTAATCTTATTTCTAGGGAAGTGTTCCATCCCTTTCTTGAGAGGAAATTGGAATTTTATATTCCCCTCTTTCATGTCAATGATAGCACCCACGGTGTGAAGAAAATGACGTCCCAAAATAATTGGACAAGAAGGTTCACATTCAATATCCATAATAGTAAAATCAACGGGAACATAATTGTCATTGACAATGATAAGAACATCGTCGATCCTCCCCAAAGGTTTCTTTATGGAAGAATCAACAAGACGAACACCAAAAGAACAAGAATCAAAAGGTTTCAATTTAAGCATATCATATATTCTTTTGGGCATAACGGAGGTACTAGCTCCAACATCACATAAAGCAAAGCAAGAGAAGTTATTCAACTTAATTTTAATCATAGGATCCCAACCATCTTCTAGCTTTCTAGGTATGAAGGCTTCTACCCTAAGTTTCTCCTCCCTAGCTTTGATGAGAGCTTTAGTGATATGCTCCGTGAAGGCAAGGTTAAGTGTGCTAGTGTGGGGATCTTTAGACATCTTGTGAAGAAAATCAATAACTTCAGAAAGGGTGCAATTATCAGAATCAAGGTCACTACTATCAAGTAAAGTGGTAGCGGTGTCCTTTAGGCTCACTTGTTTGGTAGCTTCTATGGTCATAGGAGTTTCTATGGTTGAGGTCATAGCATCACCATTAATAGGTCCAATGGGACCAGGAGTGCATTGGGTGCTAAGAGTTTGGATATCCTCAACAACTTGGATAGTAGCAACAGTGTGGTGGGTAGGAAGGCTCTTAATTCTATCTTCTTCCTCCTTTTCTCTAGCCCATCTCTCTTTAACTTTAGCCAACATCCTAATGTTTTCATTAATTTGCACTTGAATAGCATTCATAGGAGTGGTCTTCCTCTCCTCAAGAGGGGAAGTTCTTATTTTAAGCAACTCTACCTCATGGGCTAAATTGTCTACCTTCGAAGAGAGATTATCTAGTTTGGCTAGTTTTTCTTCTACATTCTTATTGAAGGCTTTTTGGGTGGTGATGAAATCTTTAAGCATAATCTCTAGTTCAGAAGTGGAGTTCTTGGTGTTAGGATAAGCATTGTTGTTCCCATAGGAATTAGAGGGGAACGGTCTAGGGTTGCTACCAAAATTACTCCTATAAGCATTATTATTGAAATTGTTTCTAGAGATAAAGTTCACATCTACTTGATCTTGAGCAATAAAAGAATTTAAAGGAACATCACGAGGATCAATAGAAGATTGCTTGGAAAGTAGAGACATGATCAAGTCAACTTTTTCATTTAGGGAGGAAATCTCCTCGACAGAGTTTACCTTCCTACCTGTTGGAGCGCGTTCGGTGTGCCATTGGGAATAATTGGTCATCATCTCATCGAGAAGCTTCGTGGCAGCACCAAGTGTAGTTGACATAAAGGTTCCTCCCGCGGCCGAATCCAACAAGTTCCGCGAGGTAAAGTTCAAGCCTGCATAAAAAGTTTGGATAACCATCCAAGTAGTCAAACCATGAGTAGGGCAGTTCTTGACAAGAGATTTCATGCGTTCCCAAGCTTGGGCAACGTGTTCATTATCCAATTGTTTAAAATTCATTATGTTACTCCTTAGTTGGATAATTTTAGCAGGTGGATAGTACTTCCCAATAAAGGCATCCTTGCACTTGTCCCAAGAATCTATGCTATTCCTAGGCAAAGATTGAAACCAAATTTTAGCTCCTCCTCTCAAGGAGAAAGGAAAAAGCTTAAGCTTAACAATATTACCATCTATTTCTTGGTACTTTTGCATATCACAGAGTTCAACAAAATTATTTAAATGCAAAGCAGCATCATCTCCAGCACCGGAGAATTGATCTTTCATAACTAGGTTCAGTAAAGCAGGTTTAATCTCATAAGAAGGTGCTGAAGTGGCAGGTGTAGTAATAGGCGTGTAGATAAAGTCATCGTTGTTATGACTAGTGAAGTCACACAACTTGGTGTTCTCGGTGGAACCCATAGCTGCAAGCAAGCAAGATAACTATTTTTGTGATTTTTGATAGAAGACACTAAAGCAAAACTGAAAGGTAAACTAACAAGACTAAAAAGCAAAGATAAAAGATAGCATGCAACTCCCCTATCTTGAAGAGTGAAGTCCCCGGCAACGGCGCCATAAAACTTTGCTTGATGGCTTCTCGCCCCTCGTTGGTTACCCCAAGTGGAAGGTTTGAGATGTAGCGTAGCGGTAGTTTTCCCTTGGCAAAGATACCAAGGATCGAATCCCGTGAGACTCCGAGGGTCGACAAGAAGGTGTCAATAGCGCCAGAGACTTTAGCTTGACAGGACCTGCACACAGATACAAATAACTTTGCTCCCAACAAGTACAGAGAGGTTGTCAATCCCTCCGGCCTTGTCGTTTACAAAGGATCAAACGCAAGAGATAATAGTGATAGGTATGACTACAACTAGTAAATAAGAACAGGAAGTAAATAGCGGGTGTGATCAGTGATGGTAATATGGACCGGGGTCCCATGATGTTCACTAGTGATGTCTCTCTCCCAAAAGACGATAAAATAGCTAAGCGAGGTAAACAAATTACAGCTGGGCAATTGACAGGATTATGTGCGCAAACCAATGCTAACTATGCTGTAAGAAAGGTAGAGGCTCAAAAGCATGGGCGGTACGCCAAGGCAAGTAGACCGAAATCCATCTGCATCTACTACTAATCATCCACCTTGAGATATCTATCCAGAACATCTCGCTGGTATTAAGTTGCGAGTCCCACCCATAGTGTAAACTCAAAGCAACAAATAACTGCATTAAAAGAACTTTGCGTAAAGTAAACAATCCTTGTACCCGCAAGTACAAGCACCGTTGTTTTCCCCCTTGTGGCAACAACACATCCCCTAGACTCATGTTTCTGTCACTCAAGCTAGTCATCGAGGGGCATGAACCCACAATAAAGCATAACGTTCCCTCTTGGAGTTACTACCTACTACTTGGCCAAAGCAATAAACAGCAACGGAGAACATGCAAGAATTACTCAAGAACATAAATATAAAAGAGGTGAATCAAATATATTACTCACACACAATCTGAACATAATCTCATAATCCATCGGATCCCAGCAAACTCATCATAGCAACAGCATAAGGATTACATATGTGCCTTGATCATGTAGGGCAGCTCACGAGGTCTAATCGGTGAAGAACAAAGAGGGGAGGAGAACATCACATAGCTACTGGTCATGGACCCATGGTCCAAGGGGGACTACTCACAACTCATCCGGGAAGCGTCCATGGTGGTGGAGAAGCTCCCGGTGGTGGTTCTCCCCTCCGGCAGGGTGCCGGGAAGGGTTCTCCTGGTGCTCCCGATCTTGGAAGCGCGACGGCGGCGGAACAGAGATGAGATCGCGAAAAAGGGTTCCGTCCTCGAGGGTTTCGGGACGCGGTGTAAATATATGCCAAAGGGGGTCACCAGAGGAGGTAAGGGGGGCCCAGGCGCCCCCCCCGGCATGGCCAGGAGGGGGGACGCCCCCTCAGGGCGCCTGGAGCCCCTCTGGCCCCCCTCTGGCCCTACTTCTGCCGCATGGAAGCTTCTGGAGCGCTGATTTTTTATATATTTTTCCCGGAATTTTTCTGGCATTTTAAGTAATGGGAAAACCTAAAATAGAAAAACAGCAGAAAACAGAAACTGGCACTGGGGTGCACTGAGTTAATAGGTTAGTCCAAATATGATCAAAAGTGTATGGAAGTGCATAAATATCATAGCAATATCACACAAAAGAGGCATGGAGCAAGCAGAAATTATAGATACGTTTTGGACGTATCACCATAGCATGCACGTATGGTAACCGTTGTGCAACAAATTTGAAGCATGAGGTATTTCTTTGATTGTCTTCCTTTGTGTGGAGGTCGGGATCGCGCGATGGTTAACTCCTACCAACCCTTCCCCTAGGAGCATGCGTGTAGTGCTTGGTTTTGATGACTTGTAGATTTTTGCAATAAGTATGTGAGTTCTTTATGACTAATGTTGAGTCCATGGATTATACGCACTCTCACCCTTCCACCATTGCTAGCCTCTCTAGTGCCGCACAACTTTCGCCGGTACCATACACCCACCATATACCTTCCTCAAAACAGCCACCATACCTACCTATTATGGCATTTCCATAGCCATTCCGAGATATATTGCCATGCAACTTTCCAGCGTTCCATTTATTATGACACACTTCATCATTGTCATATTGCCTTGCATGATCATGTAGTTGACATCGTATTTGTGGCAAGGCCACCATGCATAATTTTTCATACATGTCACTCTTGATTCATTTCCACCCGAGGCACTCATGTAGAGTCATATTTGGTTCTAAGTATCGAGTTGTAATCCTTGAGTTGTAAAAGAAATATAAGTGTGATGATCATCATTATTGGAGCATTGTCCCGCGTGAGAAAAAAAGAAAGGCAAAAAAATAGAAAGGCCAAAAAAAGAGAAAGAGTCTCCAAAAAAAAAAAGACGAGTCTCCAAAAAAATGAGAGAAAAAGAGATAAGGGCAATCCTACTATCCTTTTCGACACTTGTGCTTCAAAGTAGCACCATGATCTTCATGATAGAGAGTCTCTTATTTTTTTCATATACTAGTGGGAATTTTTCATTATAGAACTTGGCTTGTATATTACAATGATGGGCTTCCTCAAATGCCCTAGGTCCTCGTGAGCAAGCAAGTTGGATGCACACCAACTTAGTTTCTTTTGTTGAGATTTCATACATTTATAGCTCCAGTGCATCCGTTGCATGGCAATCCCTACTCACTCACATTGATATATATTGATGGGCATCTCCATAGCCCATTAATACGCCTAGTTGATGTGAGACCATCTTCCTCCTTTTTGTCTTCTCCACAACCACTACTCTATTCCACCTATAGTGATGTATCCATGGCTCACGCTCATGTATTGCGTGAAAGTTGAAAATGTTTGAGAATACTAAAGTATGAAACGTTTGCTTGGCTGAAACCGGGGTTGTGCACGTTTTGAATATTTTGTGTGATGAAGATGGAGAATAGCCAAACTATATGATTTTGTAGGGATGAACTTCCTTTGGACATGTTATTTTGAGAAGACATAATTGCTTAGTTAGTGTTCTTGAAGTATTATAATTTTTATGTCAATATTAATTTTTTTTCTTGAATCTCTTGGATCTGAATATTCATGCCACAATAAAGAAAATTGCATTGATAAATATGTTAGGTAGCATTCCGCATCAAAAATTCTGTTTTTATCATTTACCTACTCGAGGACGAGCAGGAATTAAACTTGGGGATGCTGATACGTCTCCGACGTATCTATAATTTTTGATTGTTCCATGCTATTATATTATCTATTTTGAATGTTTAATGGGCTTTAATATACACTTTTATATTATTTTTGGGACTAACCTATTGACCGGAGGACCAGTGCCAGTTGCTGTTTTTTTGCCTATTTCAGTGTTTCGTAGAAAAGGAATATCAAACGGAGTCCAAATCGAACGAAAACTTCGCGAGGACCTTTCTTAGAACAAACATAGTCCAGGAGACTTGGAATGGAAGTCAAGGAAGCAAGGAGGCGTCCACGAGGCAGGAGGCGCGCCTAGGGGTGTCGGCACGCCCCCACCCTCATGGGCCCCTCGTAGCTCCACCGACCTACTTCTTTCGCCTATATATACTCTTATACCCTGAAAACATCCAGGAGAGCCATGAAACTACTTTTCCACCACCGCAACATTCTGTACCCGTGAGAACCCATCTTGGGGCCTTTTCCGGCGCTCCATCGGAGGGGGGTTCGATGACGGAGGGCTTCTACATCAACGCCATAGCCTCTCCGAGGATGTGTGAGTAGTTTACCACAGACCTTCGGGTGCATAGTTATTAGCTAGATGGCTTCTTCTCTCTCTTTGGTTCTCAATACAAAGTTCTCCTTGATGTTCTTGGAGATCTATTCGATATAATTCTTTTTGTGGTGTGTTTGTCGAGATCCGATGAATTATGGGTTTATGATCAAGATTATCTATGAACAATATTTGGTTCTTCTCTGAATTCTTATATGCATGATTTAATATCTTTGCAAGTCTCTTCGAAATATTAGTTTGGTTTGGCCTACTAGATTGATTTTTCTTGCAATGGGAGAAGTGCTTAGCTTTGGGTTCAATCTTGCGGTGCTCGATCCCAGTGATAGAAAGGGAACTGACACGTATTGTATTGTTGCCATCGAGGATAAAAAGATGGGGTTTATATCATATTGCTTGAGTTTATCCTTTACATCATGTCATCTTGCTTAAGACGTTACTCTGTTCTTATGAACTTAATACTCTCGATGCATGCTGGATAGCGGTCGATGTGTGGAGTAATAGTAGTAGATGCAGAATCATTTTGGTCTACTTGACACGGACGTGATGCCTATGTTCATGATCATGCCTAGATATTCTCATAATATGCGCTTTTCTATCAATTGCTCGGCAGTAATTTGTTCACCCACCGTAATATATGCTATCATGAGAGAAGCCACTAGTGAAACCTATGGCCCCCGAGTCTACTTTACATCATAAAAGTTTTTGATCTACAATTATAGTTTACTTTTTATTATTCAATCTTTATTTTCCAATCTATACAACAAAAATACCAAAAATACTTATCTTATTATCTTTATTAGATCTCACTTTTGCAAGTGGCCGTGATGGGATTGACAACCCCTTTATCGCGTTGGTTGCAAGGTTCTTAATTATTTGTGTAGGTACTAGGTGACTTGCATGTAGTCTCCTACTGGATTGATACCTTGGTTCTCAAAAACTGAGGGAAATACTTACGCTACTTTGCTGCATCACCCTTTCCTCTTCATGGGAAAACCAACGCATGCTCAAGAGGTAGCAATGCCCAAGGCACCCCAAGGTAAAATTCAAGGATGGCCAAGAGCCTAAGCTCGGGGATGCCCCAGGAAGGCATCCCCTCTTTCGTCTTCATCCATTGGTAACTTTACTTGAGGCTATATTTTTATTCACTACATGATATATGTTTTGCTTGGAGCGTCTTGTATGATATGATTCTTTGATTTTTAGTTTGCCACAATCATCCTTGCTATACACACCTTTTGAGAGGGACACGCTTCAATCGTGATTTATTAGAATACTCTATGTGCTTCACTTATATCTTTTGAGCTAGAGAATTTTTCTCTAGTGCTTCACTTATATCTTCTTAGAGAATGGTGGTAGTTTTATTTTGTAGAATTTGTTGAACTCTCTTGCTTCACTTATATTGTTTGTCAGTTCTTAGGACAACATGGTAATTTGCTTGGGTTATGTATTTAGTCCTAATATGATAGACATGCAAAGGAGATATAATAAAAACTTTGATATATAGAGCATTGAATACTATGTATAGTTTGACTCCTTGTAATTGTTTTGAGATGTTAAGATGGTAATATTAGAGTCAATGTAGTGGTAATTTGTGAGGTTAAAGAAATAATTGTGTTACTGTTTTTGATTCCCGTAGCATGCACGTATGGTCTCCTAACTATGTAACCAAATTGGAGCACTTTGTATTTTGAGTGTTTGTCTTTGCGTGAAGGTCGGGGGCGCGCAATGGTTAAATCCTACAAACCTCGCCCTAGGAGCATGCATCGTATTACTTTGCTTCGAGAGCTAATAAATGTTTTCGCAATAAGTATGTGAGTTCTTTATGACTAATGTTGAGTCCGTGGATTATATGCACTCTCACCTGTGCTTCAAAATAGCACCATGTTCTTCATGATAGAGAGTTTCCTATGTTGTAACTTTAATATATCACTGGTGAGAATATTTCATTATAGAACTTGGCTTGTATATTCCAACGATGGGCTTCCTCAAATGCCCTAGGTCTTCATGAGAAAGCAAATTGATGCATACCACTAGTTGTCTTTTTGTGATTTCATACACTTATAGCTCTTGTTCATCCGTTACATGGAAATCCTACTCACTCACATTGATATCGATTAATGGACATCTCCATAGTCCGTTGATTTGCCTAGTTAATGTGAGACTTTCTCCCTGCTTTTGTCTATTACCCCCTTCAATTCCGCCCATAGTGCTATGTCCATGGCTCACACTCGTACGTTTAAGAACATTAAAGTATAAAAACAATTGCTTGATTGACACCGGGATAGGCATGATTTTTTACTTTGTGTTAAGAAGAGGGAGCATAAATGACTATATGATTTTGTAGGGATAACTTTCTTTAGCCATGTTATTATTGAAGCTTCGTAGATTACTTTCGAGTATGCTTGAAGTATTATTGTTTTGATATTGATAAACTTTTGTTTTGAGTCTTATGGATCTGAACATTCATGCCACAATAAAGAAGAATTACATTGATAAATATGTTGGGTAGCATTCCACATCAAAAAAATTGTTTTTATCATTTACCTACTCGAGGACGAGCATGAATTTAGCTTGGGGATGCTTGATACGTCTACAAGATATCTATAATTTTTTATTGTTCAATGCTATTACATTATCTATCTTGGATGTTTTATATGCATTTATATGCTATTTTATATGATTTTAGGGACTAACCTATTAACCGAGAGCCCAGTGCCAATTTATATTTTTTTTCTTGTTTTTGAGTTCCGTAGAAAAGGAATATCAAACGGAGTCCAAATGGAACGAAATTTTTTGGAGATTTTTCTTGGACCAGAAGGCATCAGATGGACTTGGAGTACACGCCAGGGGATCTGCGAGGCGGCCACAAGGGTGGAGGGCACGCTCAAGGGTGTAGGGCGTGCCTCCTACCTTGTGGCCCCTCGTGCCTACCCTGACCTACTTCTTCCGCCTATAAATACCCATATATTTCAGAAACATCAGAACATCCATCGAAACCACTTTTCCGCCGCCGTAACCTTCTGTTCTCAAGAGATCCCATCTGGAGGCCTTTTTCGGTACTCCGCTGGAGCGGGAATCAACCACGGAGGGCATCTACTTCAACCCTATTGCCTTTCCGATGAAGTGTCAGTAGTTTACCACATATCTACGGGTCCATAGCTAGTAGCTAGATGGCTTCTTCTCCTTGTTGTTCTTCGAGATCTATCAGATGTATCTTCTTTTGCGGTGTGTTTGTCAAGATCTGATGAATTGTGGGTTTATGATCAGATTATCTATGAATAATATTTGAGTTTCTTCTGAATTCTTTTTATGCATGATCTTATATCCTAGTAATTCTCTTCGAGCTATCGGTTTTGTTTGGCCAACTAGATTGATATTTCTTGCAATGGGAGAAGTGCTTTGCTTTGGGTTCAATCTTGCGGCGCTCAATCCCAGTGAGAGTAGGGGACATGACACGTATTGTATTGTTGCCATCGAGGATAACAAGATGGGGTTTTCATCATATTGCTTGAGTTAATTCCTTTACATCATGTCATCTTGCTTAAGGCGTTACTCTCTTCTTATGAACTTAATACTCTAGATGCATGCCAGATAGCGGTCGATGTGTGGAGTAATAGTAGTACATGCTGGAAGGAGTCGATCTACTTGTCTCGGACATGATGCCTATATTCATGATCATTGCCATAGATGTCGTTATAATTATTCTCTTTTCTATCAATTGCTTGACAGTAATTTGTCCACCCACCGTAATATTTGCTATCTTGAGAGAAGCCTCTAGTGAAACCTATGGCCCCCAGGTCTACGTTACACTTTATAAGTTTGAGATCTACTATTTTGCAATCTTTTACTTTTCAATCTATAAACCAAAAACCCAAAAATATTTACTTTACTTGTTTATATATCTCTATCAGATCTCACTTTTTCAAATAACCTAGAAGGGACTGACAACCCCTTTATATCGTTGGGTGCAAGTTGTTTGATTGTTTGTGCACGTATTTGGAGACTTGTGTGTAATTTCCTACTGGATTGATACCTTGATTCTCAAAACTAAGGGAAATACTTATTTCACTTTGCTGCATCTCCCTTTCCTCTTCAAGGGAAATCCCAACGCAATCTCGAGAAAGTAGCAAGGACGCAAGATTTCTGGCGCCATTGCCGAGAGATCTACACCAAGTCAAGACCCACACAATACCTTTCATTAGACTCTCAGCTCTCGCATTTACATTATTTGCCATTCGCCTCTCCTTTTCCTCTCCCCCACTTCTAAAACGATTTTCGAAAATATTTGCCTTTTCTTTGCCCTTCTTTCGTTCGTTTTCCTCGTTTGTTGGTTGCCATCATGTCTGAAGTTGGGGAGGTTATCATTGAAAATTCTGAGGAAGAACTTGAATCTTGTCCTTCAGAGCGTAGAGAAACTCCTCCTAACTACAAAACAAAAAGTTTTCACATAGGGGATGGAAATATTATTAGGAAAATCATTATACAAGAATTCTTTGATTGTAGCGGACCCTTGACTATTAATAAAAGATCGATTCTTCTTGAGACAAATTGTTATGCAGATGCTATTGATATGCTCGTTGAGAAATTCAAAAGAAAATTTGTGCATCTTCATCCTACTTTGCAATCTGCATTTTATGAGCTTCCAAACATTGATCATTGATAACCCACAAGTATAGGGGATCACAACAATTTTCGAGGGTAGAGTATTCAACCCAAATTTCTTGATTCGACACAAGGGGAGCGAAAGAATATTCTCAAGTATTAGTAGTTGAGTTGTCAGTTCAACCACACCTGACAGACTTAATATCTGCAGCAAATTATTTAGTAGCAAAGTAGAATGGAAGTAACGGTAACAGTGGCAAAAGTAAGAGTAGCAGTTTTGTAGTGATTGTGACAGTGACAGCGGAAAAGTAACCAAGCAAGGATCAATATGTGAAAAGATCGTAGGCATTGGATGAGTGATGGATAATGATGTCGAATGCGATTCCTGATGTACTAGTTATAACATAGGGTGACACAGAACTAGCTCCAGTTCATCAATGTAATGTAGGCATGTATTCTGAATATAGTCATACGTGCTTACGGAAAAGAACTTGCATGACATCTTTTGTCCTACCCTCCAGTGGCAGCGGGGTGTAATGCCCAGGATGGGACTATAGCTCCTACGTGTCGAGGCACGACTTAAAGGTATAAGCCCATTCTGGAATGATCTCAAGTTTGGTATCTTTGCACGACTCATGTAAAAATAGGGATGAAATTGCAAAAGGATAGTTGGCTTACACTCGCCACATCACACAATACATTACATAAGCAAATCATCATCCAAAACATCACAACCCGACTATGGGCGAAGATCCAAAAGAAAGATACCAAATACATAAAGCCACAGGTCCGAATCACCCCTAGTAGAAACCACTACTGATCGTCGAAACACGTCACATACATACGGCCACTCTCTTCATCGAGCTCCCAGTGAAGTACTTGAACCAGCTCCTGCATCATTCTTGGCTGAACCTGCATCTGGTGTTGTAGTATCTGTGAGCCACGAGGACTCAGCAATCCCATAACCATGGGTATCAAGGCTAGCAAAGCTTTAAGGGTATGGAGAAGGGTAGTGGTGAGGTTGCAGCAGCGGCTAAGCATAATATGGTGGCTAACTTACGAGTACAAGAGTAAGATGAGCATCTACGCAAACGGTCGCAAACTAGTAGTGATCGCTAAAGATCCTGAACTACCTACGAGTCAAACATAACCCCACCGTGTTCTCTTCTCAAAGTGAAAACAGACAGTCACGGTTACTCACACAGTTGTGTGTTTTACTTCGGATCATCTATCAAGTTTTCTACAACCGGACATTAACAAATTCGAATCTGCCACATAACCACGGGCACGGCTTTCGAAAGATCATAACCCTGCAGGGGTGTCCCAACTTAGCCCATCATAAGCTCTCACGATTAGCTGAAGTGATAAATATAATATCATCACCCCTTATCTTAGGGAAATCCGATCAGGCTCGGCATCCCGGTGCACAAGACATTTCGACAATGGTAAAACAAGTCCAACAAGACCTCCCGGCGTGCCAACACCCTGATAGTAGCCGCGCGTATCTCATCTTAGGCCACGTCCGGATGGGCGATTATACGAGTAAAACCAGCCCTCGGGTTTCCCCAAGGTGGCCCCGCATACTCCCCGTTTGGGACCAACACCATCAGCACTGGCCCCCTGCTATGTAGAAAAGAATCTCCAAGGAGCGTCCCCCTTATGCAAATTAATTATTTAATTAAGTTCTTATTATGAGGCAAATTAAAACCAATATTGGGCCTTGGTGGAGGAGTTTTATTCAAAGTCGAAGTGTCAAGGGGTCCCCATATACCCATCGTGTAAGGAACGCAAAATCAAGGAACATAATGCCGGTTTATCGGCGCCTAAGGTGGCATGAGTGGAACAAAACACCGAGCAAAAGGCCAAGCCTTCCACCCATGCCCAGTATATAGGTGTGTTTATAATAATAATAGATATTGTGATATTCCAACAACAAGTTCCCTCCTGGAACGATCTTCATCTTCACCTGCAACTAACAATGCTATAAGAGGGGCTGAGCAAGCGGGTAACATAGCCAAACAATGGTTTTGCTAGGAAGGTTGTCAAAACGTTAGAGGTTTCATGGCAACAAGGAGAGGCTGACAATAAAGATGGGTAGCGCGACATATAACGATAGCATCGAGACAACTAAGCATGGCAATGGTAGTAAAGGTATCCAGGGGTATGATCATCTTGCCTGAGATCCCGCAAGGAAGAAGAACGGGTCCACGAAGTAGTCGAATAGAACCTCACAACTCCGGAACGAACCCGAAGCTAACGAGGGAAGCAAACCGGAAAGAAACAAGCAACACGGTAAACACACCACACGAGACATGACAATATGCTCAAACAAGTATGATGCAACACAAGTCTACATAGGATGCACTACAAGTCCATACAGGAAGCAAAACATGGCAAGGTAGGAAGCATAGAAAACAACACAAGTCTATATGATGCAATACATGGCAAGGTATGATGCATGACAAGTCTATACAGGAAGCATTACATGGCAAGGTAGGAAGCACAGAAAAACAACACAAGCAACATGTCAATATGCTCAACTATGTAGGATGCAAGACAAGTCTATATATGATGCTAAACTTGGCAACAAGTTTAAATGAGGCCGGAAACTACAACAACAATTCCGGAAATCCCCATATGCATGTTTAGCAATTCTAAGGAAACAACAATTCACACATTTTAATGTTGTTAACATGATGCGGATGACATGATCAAGTTTTATGCAATTTTTAGTAAAAGTTAACATGAAGAGATATGAAGTATTTGTCACCGTGGTGGAAAGAGAGGGGCCACGACAACGATCCGAAAATGATGCAACGGCAACATCTCGGTTCCGGTAACTCGTTGAGAGACCGGTGCAAAAGAAAAGATGGCGTGAGTGAGTCGAACAAGATGAAAGGTTGAGTGATCCCGTCACCGGGTTCCCACGGGTTGCCGCCAAGGCAAACGAGGGCACAACGGACATGAGCAAACATCCGATTCATCTCATACAACACAAGTATTCCACGGGTCATCGTCTCGGGGTTATACCTTCGGAATGTTCGTTTCAGGGCGGTTCGAGGTCGTAGAGGAAGTAGTGGAAGTAGTCGTGCACGTTTCGTCTCGGAGAGGGAAGTAGTCGTTCTCGCGGCGGTAGTGGTACATGCCCGTAGTTGAACTTGACGGGTCGACGCGGTCGTCGTGGGAGGTAGAGGTACACGTTTTGTAGATGTTCAAGTTCCCGTAGATGTTCGGTTCGTCGAGGTACTTGTCGCGTCGTAGGGGTACTCGTGGAGTCCGTGTAGTCGAACTTCAAGGTCGTCGACGTCGTGGTACTTGAGGTCTCGTTCTTGCGACGGTAGTGGTACACGCACGTAGACGAACCTGACGGTTCCGAGGGCTCCGGCCACCGTGGTACTTGTCGAATCCACGTCGGATATAGTCGTACATTTGAAAGAGGAACTTGGCCCATCCAAATCTGCGGTCGTCGGTGTCCAACATGACAAAATGAAACGGCTGCAACAGAAGGCAGCAGGGCTTGCGGAAGTTGTGCTCTCGACAGAAGATGCCGGGGAAGTCAAAGTGCCACGGACGTCGACGAGGGTGGAGGCGCTGGCTGGTCGGAGGAGCTACGAAGGCTTATGCAGGGGGTAGACGCCGGCGAGGTCGAGGTCCTCAACGGGCTGGTTCGCCGGAACAACACGGTAGCGAGGCCGAGGGTGCTGCAGTAGGGGAGGGCGACGCGAGGCGCAGCTTAGGTCGCCGGATCCATCGAGGAGGACGACCGGGGCGCGTCGATGGAGGAGGTCAGGAGGCTGGCGAGCTGGCGAGGCCGAAAGGGCGGAGCAGCTGGGCGGCGGTGTGTCGGGGTGGCGAGGACGCCGCTCCATGGTGTGGGGGAAGGAGAGGCAGAGGGAGAGAGGTGCAGCGCTGGAGGTTGGTGGCGACGGAGATGGCGCATGGGAGAAGGACGGCACGGCGCGGTCTCCAGCGAGCGATGCAGTAGGGAGGAGGAGGAACGAGGGGAGAGGAGATGAGGGTCGGGCGCTTGGTGAGAGAGATCGAGCGAGGAAGAGATGGGGATCGAGAGATGGGGGCGCTGCGCGGCGATGGATGGGAGCCGAGGGAGAGGCTGAGTCGCCTAGGGTTACGAGGGAAACAGGCTGCGGCTGGGCCTCGGGAAAAATGGGCCACGGGAAGGAGATGGCCTCTTGGGCCGGCTAGGCCACAGGCTGCAGGGAGCCCTTTCCTTTTTATTAAAAGAAAAGCAGATTCCAAAATCCCCGGTGAAGAAAAGGAAAAGGACAGGGTGTTAGAGGAAGAATCAGAAGGAAGTAAAAATATACTTGAACTCCTAGATTTATGCACCATTTTAATAAACTAGTTTGGACATTTTTAAGGATATAAAAATAATTCAAGTTTGAATTAGATTCAAACTTGATCCATTTTTGAACCCAACCAAAACAAGTCGAAAGGAACTAAAAATTGGCAGGGATGTAGAAGGCATGGTTGAGAATTGATAGGAAAAGAATGAACATTAAATTGGTGCAGGAAATAGCATGCCACAATTTAAATGGACTAACGAAGAAGGAGAAGAAGATGATCAAGCAAGGTTGTGGGAGTCAAAACTCGGAGTGAAACAGACATGGGGAAAATTATGCAAGTGTGTGATGGTTGCTTCCAACAATGGAATATTTTTATAATAGCTCCATTATATTAGGAGGATATGTTATAAAGAGAAGTCACTCTTCCCTCGATTTAAATAGATCAAAAGATCTATGCCATTTATTTAGTTGAGATGCAAAGCTTAATGACATGATGGCATGATGACATGATGCAAAGCAAAATAAATAACACAAGCACAAATGAAACACACGGGAGAACCCGGAACATCTAGAATCTTCTGGGACGTCGGTCTTCGGGCGTCACAAAGACAACTTGGGATGAATGAAACAGACAAATCGTCAGATTTCTCAACGGCGTCCGTATGGAAACTTGAATAGCAGGCACACCGGTTGAAAAGGATTAACATGAAAATCTTGATGATCAGAAGGATTAGCACTCCCATAGAAATATGAGAACACCTCTTAGGAAGGTATGGAATCAACACTTGACATCGAAGCAACTCGAATACCAGAATCAAAACAAAAACAACGGATAGATATGTTGCAACATGATCTTCACAATATCATCTGAACAAAGTGTCGGGGGAAACTGTCCTCCCACGAGCACCTATGGGACCGGAGCCCCTTCTACGTTGTGGTAAGGGAGCGGAGGGAGCACGGAGAGCAGATCGAGGGGCACATGCGGGCAGTTTACCCAGGTTCGGGCCGCGCGGACGCGAAAAACCCTACTCCTGCTTAGGTCGTATTGAGTTCTTGAGCTCGGGAGCTTGAAGATCTACAGTACTAGCTACACCGAGCGAGATAGTTGTCTAGGTTTCGAACCCCCTCTACGTTGTGCATGGGCCTCCTTTTATAGCTCAAAGGGGTCACCGACAGGTGTCAACGTAGAGGAGGGTAAAAGTGTAAATTTGGTGGTAGTTGCAACAGTGCATGAACAGTATATGAATAGTGGTCTTCACCTAACTTTGATAGTGGGGAACAAGGGCATTAAATGCCCGTCGCCGTCGCCCCCAAAAGCGTCCGTCCATGCTTCTCCGTTCGCCACGGCGGTAGCCTCGTCACCGGGGCTTGCCACCGTGTGCCCCAGGCTGCACAGCCGCCTGCCACGTGCCCCTGGAAGGGCCCCAGGGCGACGCGTGGGCAGATGAGCTGGAGCGTGGGCACACAGCGTAGGTTTCCCCGGCAAGCACCTTGCCGGGGTCGTGATCTTGCCGGGCCCGGAAGCTTGTCGCTCTCCGGGTCCTGCCGGGGCGCATGATGCGCCGAGACATCTCTTGAGATATGTGTTCCTTGGCCTTCCTGGCAAGCTCCTCCTGCCAGGGTCTTGTGCTAAAGTGATAACCTTGAGCCTGGTGCGGCCTTCCCGGCAAGCTCCTCTTGCCGGGGCCTTGATCTTCTGACTTGTATACTTTGTTCTTGAATGGCTTCATAGGGACCAGAACGGTTCCCGGCGAGCACGTGGTAAGCCCTGCCACGGGAAGCTGCTACTGCCCGTGCACAAGTTGGGGTACTAAGGTACCCCTATCTTAGTACACCGACAGGAGCCCCCGGGCCTGGGCCACACACGGTGCCGAGCACTGTTGGGCCAGGCCCAAGACAGTGCACGGGCACGCGCGGCCCACGGCAAGCCGTATCCCCTTCCGTATCCGCCGCATCCCTCCCTAACGGCACGCGTCGATTGCGGCGTCGTGGGAGAGATCGTGGCCTGTTCTTTAATGGGAAATGCGGAACGTCCCCCACTTCCCCCTTAAAAGCAGAGGAAGCAGGGGCAGTTCCCTCCATCGTTTTCATTGCGCCTTGATTCTCCAGAAACCCCCGTCGCCCTCCGCCTCCCAAAGGTCGACAGAGAGCCAAGCCCCTCCCTTCCTCCGCCGTCTCCCGCATCCGCGGCACCGTCGACCTCCTCGCCTCTTTCCTCGCCGCCCCCGCCATGGCTCCGAAGAGCGACAAGGCGAAGAGTGACAAGGCCAAGAAGGAGAAGTCCGAGCAGGCGGCGAAGCTGGCAGCCCTGCGGAAGAAGTGCGTGGTCTTCGCGCCGAGGCTTGGCGCGAGGGAGCTGCGGGACAAATACTATTTGTTCTGGGCGAGGGAGACCAAAGCTCATCCCCGCACCAGAGTCCTCCCCGCCGTCGCCGCTGACATGTTCCCCGGCGGGTACTTTTTCTTTGCCGCATTCTTCCATTGTGGTCTGTGCCCTCCGTACTCGGAGTTCTTTTGTGATGTAATGAATACGTATGGCCTCCAGCTCCTAGATTTCACCCCCAACGCCATCCTTACGATGGCCGTTTTCGCACATCTGTGTGAAAACTATGTTGGGGTTCATCCAAATGTAGCTCTTTTCCGCCACTTCTTCATGCCTAGAGTAGAGTCCGGTGCTCCCCTCTCTGGCGGCATGTCCTGGATCTTCAGGCTGAACAAGAAGGACGCGTAATTGAAGGGAGAGCTCCGCGGCAAGTGGGAGGAGTGGAGAGCCGATTGGTGTTGGGTGCTGGAAGCTAATCCTGAGCCCTTTACCTCGCCGCGCAAGACTGCCATAGTGCGCGGCAGGGACTGGAGTGAATTGGCCGCGGAGGACAGCAAGCTTCAGATCGCCCTCATTAGGATCATTCGTCTCCGAGTCGCCAATCTGACTGTTGGAGAAGTTGGAGCAGATTTCCTCCGCCGCCGCATCGCCCCTTTACAAGAAAGGAAGAGGCCAGCCTGGGAATTCGGCAACGCGACGGACATCATGAGGCTGCGCCCTGGATTGAACTACAACTTTACTGTCTTGGAGTTGAAGGGGATGGTCCGGGAGCTCTTCAAGCATGACCCTGCCCACCCGGAGTGGTTCAAACCTTCCCGGGGAGTGGTGCCGCTGTGCAACAGCACTGCCCGCGATTCCATACGCGCGATGATGCCCGAGTGCGACTCCCATGGCGTCGTCCCCACTTGGCTGGAGCCTCCACCGGAGACCGTACCGACCTTCTTCGACAATTTGGTCGAGAAGCCCCGCAACGCCGAGGAGAAGAAGGGCCTCATCCAGGATACTACTGACCGGGATGTAGCTTACATCGCCTCCAGGATGGAGGAGGCCGCCGCAGCTGCGGCTGCGGGCGAATTTGGATACACTGTGGACGAGGCAGAGGCCGCGGACGCAGTGAGTCAAGCAGAGGAGGCGGAAATCCTCAAGCTACTGAAGATTGCGCCCGAGGAGTTTGCCGGGGAGCCTTCAGTGAAGCTTGCCGGGACGAGCGAGGTTGCCGGGGGGAGCGAGGCCGCCGGGCATGGCACTGAGTCCAGCGGGCCTGTCGAGGAGGAGGAGGACGCCGAGTCTGGAGATTCCGATGAAGACTCCGGTGGATCTCTGAATCTTGACGACGATGCCTCCTCGTCCTCGGAGAACTCTCCGCCTCCGCCAAGCCCTCCGCAGCAACAGAAGAAGCGCCTCCGCAAGGCCGCTGAGACGGCGAGGCCACAGGCACCTCGACAGCAGCCGAAGCGCCGTGCGACGCGTGCCACCAAGACGAGCGAGGTCGTCAAGGAGGCACCCCGTGCTCGTGCGCCAAGCGGAGGAGGATCTTCTCGGAGCGGAACGGGTGCTCCTTCTGCCCCTCGGTCCTCGGCGATGACGGGGGCTGGGTCTTCATAGCCCACAGCCTCGGAGACCGCCAAGCGCCCGAGGGAGCCTTCTCCTCCTGCTCCTCGCGCGGAAGCGCACCAGGCGGAGTTTGACTTCTCCGCCCTCAGCTCCGACGAAGAGGAAGAGGAGTAAGTACTTGCAATTCTTTTTAGTTTCTTTGATTTTGTCTCGATTTTCCTTGCTTGGTTCTGATCTTGCTTTTGTTTTGCTTCGCAGGACCTTGACCCAGCGGATGGCGAAGAGGGCCAAGATCCCTGTGGTCAATATCGAGGACGACGAGCCCGTCGCGGCGACGAGCGACGCGCCGGCGACGAGCTTGCCGGATCAGCCTGCTGCTCCGAGGAGCAGCCCCTAACGCAGCCCCCAGCGTAAGTCTGGTATTTATCTTTCTGCTTGACGGGTGCGCTTGAGGTTATCATCTTGGTTGATGTCTTGTTGTCTTGTGCAAAAGTGGAGCCGCAGCCGCAGGAGCACCAGGAGGTCGCCCCCGACGAGCCACTTGCTCCACCCTCCCCGCCAAGGATGAACTCCCCGGCAAGGGAGAACGCTCCGCCAAGGACGGGCACTCCGCCAAGGGCGAGTACCCCGCCAAGGGTGAGCAGCCTGACAAGGGTGAGCACCCCGCCAAGGGAGGGCGCAGGCGGCCCTCCGCCAGCAGGGGCCACTACTCCGCCGCCAAGGGAGAATTCCCAGGGGAGGGACCCCATCGTCGAAGAAGTCCGCGAAGGTAACCCTTGTGACTTCTTCTTCTCGAACTCGTTTTTTTTGGATATTTGCTTGACGATCTTTCTTTTCTTTTTCTTCTGCTAGATCCTCCTGCACCGGAGCGGATGGAAACGGAGACCACCGGCGAGGAGGGCGTGCATGGCGACGGCGGCAACGCCACTACCGCCGAGGAGGTGGCTGGAGCCGACGAGCCGGCCGTCGAGGAGACCGCCCCAACCGCCGATGCCGCGGCTGGGGAAGGGACCGGCGACCATACCGCTGGCCCGGAGGCTGCGGGAGCGCCGGACGCTGCACCGGCCGCCGACCCCTCCGCCTCCGTGGACCGGTCGGGCGTCTACTTGGAGGCCGCCAACGGGGTCTTTATTCAAGTCCCGTGGGCGTCCTCTTCTCGGGCACCCGCGGAGGGAGAGACCTTTGACGGAGAGGTCCTCGCCTCTGCCGGATTGAAGGTTGTTGAAGCGCCCAGCAGCAGCGACGAGCCCGAAGAGGAGAGACTCCTTCATCGGCTTCTGGCCTTGTATCGGGCCAAGCAGGCGAAGTTGGAGTCTCGGGAGGGTCTGGCTGCCAAGGCTGGAGCTGATCTGGAGAAGCGCGCCGCGGAGCTCCGCGCCGCCAACCAGGCGGCCCTCCGCAACTTGGCGGAGGAGCGTGAAGAGCTTGCCAGGGCGCAGCAAGCCTTCCTCCTTGAAAAAGCTGAGGCCGAGGAGCAGTAACGATTGGCCGCCGAGGAGCTGTCTCGGCGGGAAGGAGCACTTAACCAGCGGAAGGTCGACCTCGATGCCCACGAGGACGACCTCGCCGCCCGGGAGCAGGCCATTGGCGGGGCTCTGAAGGAGGCGAGGAATGCCACAGCCGCCGCAGAGACCGCCAAGAAGGACCTGGAGGCCAAGGTGGCGCAGACGGAGCTGTACCTGAAGGCGAGCGAGGAGAGGGTCACTGCGCTCAACGTGGAGCGGGAGAAAGATGCCCACACCAACTCTGAGCTGCAGGTACGTCTCTCCGAGAAGGGCAAAGAGCTCTCTGACGCCAGGAACTCCATCGCTGACTTAGAGCTGAAGGTTTCCACCTTGATTGACTCGCTCGACGCCGCCCGGGACCGCGAGACGAAGCTGAAGGACGAAATCCGCAAGGAAAGGGCCTTGGTGGAGAGCGCCGTCGTCTCGGCGAACAACTTCAACCGGGCAGTGGAGCAGTGGACTGATGAGCTGGTCACCTCCGCTGCCAATATTGACATGGAGATGATGGCGCTGAGGGCGGAGCATCTCGTGTACTCCCCGGACGAGAGTCTCCCCCACAGCGCCAAGTTGAGTCTGTTCTTCAGGGGAATTGCGCCGGCGCTTGCGAGGCTGCGGGAGAAGATCCCCGTGCAGCTGGCCAATGAGGCACGTCGGCTCTGCATGGGCACCATGGAGCGGGTCTTATCGAAGATCGTCTACCGCAACCCCGGCATCAACCTCGTCAATGTCCTCCGCTCCTTGCCGCCCGAAGCTGACCAGGAGGCGTTGAAGGCGCAAGTTGCCCACATCGTCGCCAAGGTGGGCAAGATCACGAGGCGTGAAGGCGACCACGTAGATTAGATTCCTTTCTTTCTGCTTCCTTTGCCGCCGCAAAGCATGTTATGGACAAGAATCTGTTAGTATTGCGGCAAGTTATCTTTGTAATATACAATCTTATTTCGAGCAACCAATGCAGTGTTATCTCCCTTGCTTTGGTCCCTTCACTTTGTATGCATCCCACCCTACGTTTTTAGGGAACTTGCCGGCAAAGGACCCTTGCCGCGAGCGCTGAGTGCTGGACTCTTAGCAGCCTGCTGGCAATACCTTTGCCGGCAAGAAACCTTGCCGCAGCTAGTCGCAGCACACTTAGGTTACTGAGCGAACTCGAAAACGAAGTAAGGGCGCGACACTTGTTGCAGCTCACTTAAGTCGTTGAGCGTGCTCGAAACAAAGTAAGGGTGCGGCTAGCCACGGGTAGGTTCCTCCGCGCATAGGTTTTCCATACAAAGTGTGGTTGTTCAAGGAAGACAACTAAAAAATTTGAAAAGTTTGAAATACTCAAACTTGGGTAACTTAGCTTTCATGGGTTGCTTGCTCCCCGACAAGGCTTCTCTTTCTTGAACAGTACTTGGTTCATGCCTCCATCTCCTCCCCCCCGACAAACTTGTGCACAAGGAATATTCCTTCTGCTTAAGAGGGAAAGAAAAAGAGGAGGAAAAACAAGTATAGGGCCTCACGGCTTGCTAGTGCTTACCGGGGATGTGCGTTGCACAAGGTGCCAAACGATGCATGCAAATAACAAAGAAAAGCATGGAAATGACAAATAGTGCGAAGCACAAAAGCTTTACTGATGCACGGGATCTGCGCCCGGCTTTGTACAAAGGTTTACATGCAACATCGGCAAGACTTGTACAAAAGGTGGTTGCCGGAGCGGATCACGGCAACCGCGCCTTATGGGTGAAACTTGCGAAGATGCTCTATGTTCCATGAGTTGCTCACCGGTAAGCCTTCTTCGGTCTCAAGGCGGACAGCGCCGGGCCTTGTGACTTGTCTCACCCGATAAGGGCCTTCCCACCTCGGTGTCAACTTGTTGGAATTCTTGGCGGACTGAACACGCCGAAGAACAAGGTCGCCTTCCTCGAGACTCCTGGCCCTGACCTTGCGGCTATGATAGCGACGCAAGGCTTGCTGGTATCGAGCAGCTCGTACAGCAGCCTGGAGACGTTCCTCCTCAAGGAGCAATGCGTCATCTTGTCGCAGTTGCTCTTGCTCGAGCTCATCGTAAGCGAGCACTCGAGGAGATCCGTATACGAGTTCCGTGGGGAGAACTGCCTCTGCTCCATAGACAAGAGCAAAGGGTGTCTGTCCGGTGGCTCGATTTGGTGTCGTCCTGATTGACCAAAGAGCCGCCGGCAACTCCTCTATCCAGTTTCTTCCGCACTTGTGCAGCCAGTCGAAGGTCCTTGTCCTGAGTCCGCGCAGCACTTCAGCATTGGCCCTCTCCGCTTGACCATTGCTCCTCGGGTGAGCAACAGAAGCGAAGCAGACCTTGGCGCCAAGGTCTGGGACGTACTGCATGAAGGTGCGACTTGTAAACTGTGTGCCGTTGTCGGTGATGATCCTGTTAGGGATTCCGAAACGGCAAACAATCGATCTGAAGAACCTGACTGCTGACTGTGCTGTCACCTTTCTCACTAGTTCCACTTCTGGCCACTTTGTGAACTTGTCGATTGCTACGTACAAGTACTCAAAGCCCCCGACTGCGCAGGGGAAGGGGCCGAGAATATTGAGCCCCCAGACCGAGAAGGGCCAGGACAAAGGGATCGTCTGGAGAGCTTGAGCTGGCTGGTGAATTTGCTTGGCATGGAACTGGCACGCTTCACACTTGGTTACTTGTGTAGTTGCATCTTGGAGGGCTTCTGGCCAGAAGAACCCTTGCCGGAACGCCTTGCCGGCAAGTGCCCTTGCGCCGATGTGGTGGCCACATATGCCTCCATGTATTTCTGCCAACAGCTTCTGTCCATCTTCCCTGGAAATGCACTTCAACCTGACACCATTGAGTCTTCTTCTGTACAGTTCATTGCCAACGAACTGGTACATACTCGACTGCCTGGTTATTTTCTCTATCTCTTCTGGCTCGTCGGGAAGTTCTCCAGTTTGCAGAAAACGGACGATTTGCTGTGCCCATGCTGGAGCCTGAGGCTCAACAACAAGGGCTAAAGGCATGAGGGCTGCTGCGGGAACCTCAGCTTCTACGGCAAGAACCCGTGGCTCTGCCGGAGCTGATGGTCCCCCGGCAAGCCTGTCGGGGCAAGGCTTGTCGGGAACGTCTGCTTCAACTGTACAGACCCCTGGATCTGCAGGAGCAAACTGTTCCTCAGCATCTTGGCTGTTGATCTTGGGGACCTTAGCGGCGGCTTCGGGAAGATCCGCCGGCAAGTAGTCGCCGGAGACCAACTTCCTCTTCTTGTTTTGCCCAACTGATGGTGTAACGGATGGCTGAGTTAACTTGAGCACGAAGGTCCCTGGTTCCACAGGTAACTTCATTGCAGCACACTTTGAGAGGCCATCTACAATATCATTCTGAGCTCTTGGGACATGTTCCATTTGCAGACCTTCAAAGTGTTCTTCAAGCTTCCTCACTTCATCAACATAAGCTTCCATCAAAGGGCTTTGGTAACTCTTATTCACTTGTCGGACCACCAACTGTGAATCTCCCCGCACAATCAACTTCTTGATCCCAAGCTCGGCCGCAATTCTGAGGCCGGCAAGCAAACCTTCATACTCTACAGTATTGTTTGTCGCTTGCTCCTTGGGAAAGTGCATCTGGACAACATACTTGAGGTGCTCTCTGGTGGGCGCTATGAGTACCACGCCGGCACCGGCGCCTTGCAGTGAGAAAGCACCATCAAAGTACATTATCCATTCGCTGCTCGCTTCTTGGACGGGGACGCTTGTCTCTGGGACTTCTTCATCTGGCATTGGGGTCCATTCCGCTATGAATTCTGCCAAAGCTCTGCTCTGTATGGTTGAAGTACTTTCAAACTTGAGACCAAAGCTTGACAGATCCAGTGCCCACTCGACGATCCTGCCTGTTGCTTCGGGATTCTGCAATATCCTCTTCAACGGAAAGCGAGTGACCACCGTTATCTCGTGTGCTTGGAAGTAATGGCGCAACTTCCTTGAGGCCATGAGGAGGCCGAAAAGCAACTTCTGCACCCCAGAGTATCTTGATCTAGCCCCCTGCAAGAGGGAACTTACGAAATACACTGGGCGCTGCACCATCTTCTTTCGCACTTCACCTTGTTCCTGCGCAGACTTGTCCTTGTCGGGGCCAGAGCTTGTCGGGGAAGCCCCCTGCTTGTCGCTGGATTCGCTTACCGGGGATGTGGGTTCCTCATCTGCCTCCCTCTCCGCTACTAACGCAGCACTAACCACTTGATTGGTTGCCGCTAGGTACAACAACAACTTCTCTTGTGGCCTAGGTGCGACAAGTATCGGAGTGGAGGACAGGTATCCTTTCAAGTCTTGCAGCGCTGCCTCCGCTTCCGGAGTCCATTTCATAGGGCCTGCCTTTTTCAAAATTTTGAAGAAAGGCAGGGCGCGTTCTGCAGACTTTGAAATGAACCTGCTGAGGGCAGCCACACAACCAGCAAGTCTTCTTACGTCCTTGACGCGCTTCGGGGCTTCAATCTGCTCGATGGCTTTTATCTTGTCAGGATTGGCTTCAATCCCCCTCTGGGACACAAAGAACCCGAGAAGCTTGCCGGATGGAACTCCGAAGACGCACTTCTCAGGGTTCAGCTTGAGTTGGATCTTGCGCATATTCTCAAAGGTTTCCTCTAAGTCCTGTATCAGGGTATCTTTGCTCTTGCTCTTGACCACTATATCATCCATGTAGGCTTCTATATTCCTGTGGATCTGTGGCTCAAAAGCAGTGTGCACCACCCTCGCAAATGTTGAGCCTGCATTCTTCAATCCAAAGGGCATGCGTATGAGGCAATATGTGCCGCATGGAGTAATGAATGCAATCTTCTCTTCATCTTCCTTGGCCATGAATATCTGGTGGTAACCTGAGTATGCATCAAGGAATGAGAGCAACTCACATCCAGCTGTGGAGTCAACAATTTGGTCGATGCGCGGCAAGGGAAAGGGATCCTTGGGACAAGCTTTGTTCACGTCGGTGAAGTCTATACAAAGTCTCCACTTTCCATTAGCCTTTCGCACGACAACTGGATTGGCCAACCACGTGGGATGTATTACGCCTCTAACCAGGCCTGCTGCTTCTAACTTCTTTATCTCTTCAGCTATGAACTCTTGGCGCTCCACGGCTTGCTTTCTGACCTTCTGCTTGACGGGCCGCGCGTGAGGACAAACAGCAAGCTTGTGCTCCATTACCTTCCTGGGAACGCCGGGGATGTCAGACGGTTGCCATGCAAACACGTCGACATTCGCCCGCAGGAAGGCAACGAGCGCGCTTTCCTATTTGTGGTCGAGTGTAGCACTGATGGTGAAGGTACCACCAGTGCCGTCCTCCTTGGCGGACACCTTCTTGGTTGCCGGTGGAGCTGCCATTCCCTTCTTGCACTTGCCGGTGGAGCTCGATGGCGCGTCCTCGACGGCAGCGCAGCACTCCGAGGAGGTGCGTTTGCCAGAGTGGGCTCCAGAGCTCTTGCCGGACTTGGTCTTGTTCTTCCCCCCGGGAGCTTCAGCGGCAAGTGTGTTGCTTTCTGCTGCGGCTGCTGCATCCCGGTAGATCTTGTCGGCGCAGATAAGCGCGTCCTTCTTGTCGCCAGGGACAGAGATGACACTTATCGGCCCCGGCATCTTGAGCATGTTGTATGCATAGTGGGAAGCTGCCATGAACTTGGCGAGGGCAGGACGACCAAGTATCCCATTGTATGGTAATGGGATATCGGCAACATCAAACGTGATCCTCTCTGTCCTGAAGTTGAGCTCCCCGCCAAAGGTCACTGGCAGCGTAATCTTCCCCTTTGGCTTGCTCCTTCCCGGGTTGATCCCTTGGAACGACGCGGTTTCCTCGAGCTCGCTGTCGGGGATCTGTAGCTTCTTGATCACAGCTGAGGAGATCAAGTTCAGGCCGGCCCCTCCGTCAACCAACATCTTGGTGACCTTGAGGTCGCGGATAGTTGGTGAGACCAACATCGGCAAGCACCCGACCGCAGTTGTGCGGTCAGGGTGGTCCTCAAGGTCAAAGATGATGGGCGTGCCGGACCACTTCAGCAGCCTGCGTGACTCGACGGGCGGCTCAGCTGCATTCACTTCTCGCACCCACTGCTTGAGCTGGCGGTGGGAAGTGTGCAGAGAGGCACCCCCGTCGACACACAGAACCTCTGTGGCCTTCTGGAATTCCTGCTCGCTGTTGTCTCCTTCTTCCATGTCATCATCGTCGTCTTCATCCTCATCCTTGTCGCGGCCCCGGGGAGGTCTGTCACCTTGCCGCTGCTTGGCCTTGCCGCGGCGTCCTCCCCGGCCGTTGAACGGCCGCTTCTTGCTGGGCTCTCCTCCGCCTCCTTGGGCTTTCTCCTTGTCGCGACGCTCGTATTCAGCCTTCTGCTGCTCTACGAGGTACTCGACTCTTTTGCAGTTCTGAAGATCGTGGCCTTTGGTGCGGTGGATCTTGCAGTACTGCTTGTCGGAGCCGTCCTGCTTGTCGGCTGCCGCTACAGGGGCGGGCTCCTTGCCGGAACCGCCAGCCTGTGCCTTCTTGGCGGGAGCCTCCTTGCCGGATTGCTCGACAACCAGCACCTCCTTGCTCTTCTTCTTTCTGTTATTCCGCCGCCGGCTTTTCCTTGCCGGGGCGGCGTCTTCACTGTCGCTTCCTCCTGCGCCAGTATCCTCTCCGGGGAGTCTCCTCCCCTCTTCGGCGCGCGCACACTTGTCAGCCAGAGCGTAGAGCTCGCTGACATCCCGGATCTTGGTCATGGCCATCTCCTCCCTCATCCGGCGGTTACGCACGTTCTGGTGAAACGCGCTGATAACCGCGGCGGGGTGGACGTCGGGAATGTTGTGCTGGACGCGGCTGAATCTTTGGATGTATTTGCGCAGGGACTCTCTCTCCTTCTGGGCGAGGATGTGGAGATCACTCTCCTGGCCGTGGGGTTTGTGGCTGCCCGTGAAGGCGCCAACAAACTGGTGGCACAGATCTGCCCATGAGGAGATGGAGTTCTCCGGCAAGTGCATAAGCCAAGACCGGACGTTTGGCTTAAGCACTAGCGGGAAATAGTTGGCTAGGATCTTCTCGTCGCGTCCCCCGGCAGCCTGCACCGCAATGGTGTATATGCTGAGGAACTCCGAGGGGTGCGTCTTGCCGTCGTACTTCTCGGGTACGTCGGGCTTGAAATTCTTCATGCTGGGCCACCGGACTTGCCGCAGCTCACGGGCGAACGAAGGGCAACCTGCCGCGTACGGCAAGTCGCCCGGTTCACCGGGCGCGTGCGCGTCGACATCGGTCCCAGCGCGCTGATCTGACTATCTTCGGGCTTCTCGTCGACGCTCGATGCGAGTCCGAGCATCCTCTTGCCGCCTGTCGTCTAAGACTTGGCGCTGATCGCGGCGAGCCCGCAGATCCGACGACGCCGTAGAGTCGTCGTCGACGTTGATCCGGCGGGGTGGCGATTTCTGCTTCCGCGGCGGGGAGTGCACGGTGGTTGCACCCCCGGCGGTCTTGTATCCATCGGCCTTCATCTGGTCGACTTGCCGCGGCCGCGATGTTGCCGGCTGCTGCGGCGTGTCGTTGTTGGCGAATGCGATGAGGCTCTGGATCGTCGCCCTCCAGTCTTCGGCTTTATCTGCCGCTGAGGGAAGTCGAGGAGCAACTGTGCTCTTGCTAGAGCTTCTGCTGGAGAGGAGGGGAGCGGCGGCGAGCGGTGCGAGGAGCGGGACACGCTCGGACTTCTAACAGCGTTAGAAGGAGCATGTTCCCCCCTCGGCGACCGCGCCTTGCTCGTACCAGCGCGCTGGCCTTGAGCATCCCGCGATCCTCCGGCTTGGCCACGCCCCAGCAAGCGTATGGTACCTCCAGTACCACGCCGCTGCGGGTCTTGCACCTCCTGGGAGGGACGTGGGGCGTGTACTGACACCGAGGCTTTGGAATTCGCCCGGTCGTCCGTCTTGTCCTTGGACTTGGTGGCGCCGTGAGTCTCCTCACCGGCGGTCACCCTTCCGCCGGCGTCTCCTCCACCAACTGTTGGTTCTGGTGGCGGTGGGATTGACGCAGATGGGCCTCCGACCTCCGAAGCCTTCTTCTTCGGAGGCATGTTGATGCTGTCGATGAGGTTGATGAAGCTGGTGAAGTTGCTGAAGGTTGCGCCCGCGTGAGCGCCGGATCAGGTTCGCAGCACCTCGACGCCCCCTACCTGGCGCGCCAAAGATGTCGGGGGAAACTTTCCTCCCACGAGCACCTATGGGACCGGAGCCCCTTCTACGTTGCGGTAAGGGAGCGGAGGGAGCACGGAGAGCAGATCGAGGGGCACACGCGGGCAGTTTACCCAGGTTCGGGCCGCGCGGATGCGTAAAACCCTACTCCTGCTTAGGTCGTATTGAGTTCTTGAGCTCGGGAGCTTGAAGATCTACAGTACTAGCTACACCGAGCGAGAGAGTTGTCTAGGTTTCGAACCCCCTCTACGTTGTGCATGGGCCTCCTTTTATAGCTCAAAGGGGTCACCGACATGTGTCAACGTAGAGGAGGGTAAAAGTGTAAATTTGGTGGTAGTTGCAACAGTGCATGAACAGTATATGAACAGTGGTCTTCACCTAACTTTGACAGTCGGGGACAAGGGCATTAAATGCCCATCGCCGTCGCCCCCAAAAGCGTCCGTCCATGCTTCTCCGTTCGCCACGGCGGTAGCCTCGTCACCGGGGCTTGCCACCATGTGCCCCAGGCTGCACAGCCGCCTGCCACGTGCCCCTGGAAGGGCCCCAGGGCGACGCGTGGGCAGATGAGCTGGAGCGTGGGCACACAACGTAGGTTTCCCCGGCAAGCACCTTGCCGGGGTCGTGATCTTGCCGGGCCCGGAAGCTTGTCGCTCTCCGGGTCCTGCCGGGGCGCATGATGCGCTGAGACATCTCTTGAGATATGTGTTCCTTGGCCTTCCTGGCAAGCTCCTCCTGCCAGGGTCTTGTGCTAAAGTGATAACCTTGAGCCTGGTGCGGCCTTCCCGGCAAGCTCCTCTTGCCAGGGCCTTGATCTTCTGACTTGTATACTTTGTTCTTGAATGGCTTCATAGGGACCAGAACGGTTCCTGGCGAGCACGTGGTAAGCCCTGCCACGGGAAGCTGCTACTGCCCGTGCACAAGTTGGGGTACTAAGGTACCCCTATCTTAGTACACCGACACAGAGAATTGAACGAATGAATTCCGTAGGTACATCAACTTGTCGAGAAGCCACTTGGGAGGACAAAAGGTAAATAAAAACAACAAGGAGCAGATAGAACAAATATAAGATAGAAGCTTCATCCCACATGTTCGTGCTGAAAGCTCATGGAACGTGTTACAAAAGGGTTTTGCAATCCCCGGATCAGCATAGCCAAGGACCCTTTAAGATGCAACTCCCGATCGGAACAACACCCATAAACCACTTCACCCAATGTAGAACCCCGAACTCCATATCATGCATTCGTTGGAAGAATGCCTACGAACTACTAGATGAACCCACCTATTAATTTCCGAAAGTTTCCAGTTATGCAATCAGGTGTTGGGGATACAGGGGAAGCATCACGCACTCAACTCTAATCCTACATCCAGCTGTATCCATCCTTCAACACATAACCAGTTATTTCCGGAAACCGTTTACCTCGGACCTTCGAAACGCATCCGCTATACAAGCTATGGCAATACTCCCGAACTACCTCCCCAGTACTGGGTGATGTCGGGGTTATCTTGCTACTAACCGCATAGGAGATTTTTTGATGTCGGCCGTCTTAAGTATTCCAGAACTGATGCGATATATTTGTGACGACAACACCTCGGAGCTCAACTCCCCGGGACACTGCCACAACCCCTAAATGACAGGAGGCATCGAGAACAATGTTCTCGTCACAAAGACATCGAAACAATCCAAAAAATACTCGCGTGATCCTAAAAAAAATTTGGTGAAATTTTGAGAGTAGAAGAGATAAAAGTAATCGTCTGGAGTCCTCACCAGAGTGAAAAGATATGAGGAGTAAAAGAAATCCTACTCTCCGATATATATAGGACTCAAAACATTTTCAAGTGTGTGCCTAGACTCAACCGTCAACGATTCAATCAATCAGTGGGGGCTCCTAGGTCGGAGAAGGCTCTGAATACCAACTTGTAATGCCCAGGATGGGACTATACCTCCTACGTGTCGAGGCACGACTTAAAGGTATAAGCCCATTCTGAAATGATCTCAAGTTTGGTATCTTTGCACGACTCATGTAAAAATAGAGATGAAATTGCAAAAGGATAGTTGGCTTACACTCGCCACGTCACACAATACATTACATAAGCAAATCATCATCCAAAACATCACAACCCGACTACGGGCGAAGATCCAAAAGAAAGATACCAAATACATAAAGCCACAGGTCCGAATCGCCCCTAGTAGAAACCACTACTGATCGTCATGCACGTCACATACATACGGCCACTATCTTCATCGAGCTCCCAGTGAAGTACTTGAACCAGCTCCTGCATCATTCTCGGCTGAACCTACATCTGGTGTTGTAGAATCTGTGAGCCACGAGGACTCAACAATCCCATAACCATGGGTATCAAGACTAGCAAAGCTTTAATGGTATGGAGAAGGGTAGTGGTGAGGTTGCAGCAGCGGCTAAGCATAATATGGTGGCTAACTTACGAGTACAAGAGTAAGATGAGCATCTACGCAAACGGTCGCAAACTAGTAGTGATCGCTAAAGATCCTGAACTACCTACGAGTCAAACATAACCCCACTGTGTTCTCTTCTCGAAGTGAAAAGAGACAGTCACGGTTACTCACACAGTTGTGTGTTTTACTTCGGATCATCTGTCAAGTTTTCTACAACCGGACATTAACAAATTCCAAGCTGCCACATAACCGCGGGCACGACTTTCGAAAGATCATAACCCTGCAGGGGTGTCCCAACTTAGCCCATCACAAGCTCTCACAATTAGCTGAAGTGATAAATATAATATCATCACCCCTTATCTTAGGGAAATCCGATCACGCTCGGCATCCCGGTGCACAAGACATTTCGACAATGGTAAAACAAGTCCAACAAGACCTCACGGCGTGCCGACACCCTGATAGTAGCTACGCGTATCTCATCTTAGGCCACGTCCGGATGGGCGATTATACGAGTAAAACCAGCCCTCGGGTTTCCCCAAGGTGGCCCCACATACTCCCCGTTCGGGACCAACACCATCAGCACTGCCCCCCTGCTATGTAGAAAAGAATCTCCAAGGAGCGTCCCCCTTATGCAAATTAATTAATTAATTAAGTTCTTATTATGAGGCAAATTAAAACCAATGTTGGGCCTTGCTGGAGGAGTTTTATTCAAAGTCGAAGTGTCAAGGGGTCCCCATATACCCATCGTGTAAGGAACGCAAAATCAAGGAACATAATGCCGGTTTATCGGCGCCTAAGGTGGCATGAGTGGAGCAAAACACCGAGCAAAAGGCCAAGCCTTCCACCCATGCCCAGTATATAGGTGTGTTTATAATAATAATAGATATTGTGATATTCCAACAACAAGTTCCCTCCTGGAACGATCTTCATCTTCACCTGCAACTAACAATGCTATAAGAGGGGCTGAGCAAGCGGGTAACATAGCCAAACAATGGTTTTGCTAGGAAGGTTGTCAAAACGTTAGAGGTTTCATGGCAACAAGGAGAGGCTGACAATAAAGATGGGTAGCGCGACATATAACGATAGCATCGAGACAACTAAGCATGTCAATGGTAGTAAAGGTATCCAGGGGTATGATCATCTTGCCTGAGATCCCGCAAGGAAGAAGAACGGGTCCACAAAGTAGTCGAATAGAACCTCACAACTTCGGAACGAACCCGAAGCTAACGAGGGAAGCAAACCGGAAAGAAACAAGCAACACGATAAACACACCACACGAGACATGACAATATGCTCAAACAAGTATGATGCAACACAAGTCTACATAGGATGCACTACAAGTCCATACAGGAAGCAAAACATGGCAAGGTAGGAAGCACAGAAAACAACACATGTCTATATGATGCAATACATGGCAAGGTATGATGCATGACAAGTCTATACAGGAAGCATTACATGGCAAGGTAGGAAGCACGGAAAAACAACACAAGCAACATGTCAATATGCTCAACTATGTAGGATGCAAGACAAGTCTATATATGATGCTAAACATGGCAACAAGTTTAAATGAGGCCCGAAACTACAACAACAATTCTAGAAATCCCCATATGCATGTTTAGCAATTCTAAGCAAACAACAATTCACACATTTTAATGTTGTTAACATGATGCGGATGACATGATCAAGTTTTATGCAATTTTTAGTAAAATTCAACATGAAGAGATATGAAGTATTTTTCACCGTGGTGGAAAGAGAGGGGCCACGGCAACGATCCGAAAATGATGCAACGGCAACATCTCGGTTCCGGTAACTCGTTGAGAGACTGGTGCAAAAGAAAAGATGGCGTGAGCGGGTCGAACAAGATGAAAGGTGGGGTGATCCCGTCACCTGGTTCCCATGGGTTGCCGCCAAGGCAAACGAGGGCACAACGGTCACGAGCAAACATCCGATTCATCTCATACAACACAAGTATTCCACGGGTCATCATCTCAGGGTTATACCTTCGGAACGTTCATTTTGGGGCGGTTCGAGGTCGTAGAGGAAGTAGTGGAAGTAGTCGTGCACGTTTCGTCTCGGAGAGGGAAGTAGTCGTTCTCGCGGTGGTAGTGGTACATGCCCGTAGTTGAACTTGACGGGTCGACGCGGTCGTCGTGGGAGGTAGAGGTACACGTTTTGTAGATGTTCAAGTTCCCGTAGATGTTCGGTTCGTCGAGGTACTTGTCGCGTCGTAGGGGTACTCGTGGAGTCCGCGTAGTTGAACTTGAAGGTCGTCGACGTCGTGGTACTTGACGTCTCGTTCTTGCGACGGTAGTGGTACACGCACGTAGACGAACCTGACGGTTCCGAGGGCTCCAGCCACCGTGGTACTTGTCGAATCCACGTCGGATATAGTCGTACATTTGAAAGAGGAACTTGGCCCATCCAAATCTGCGGTCGTCGGTGTCCAACATGACAAAATGAAACGGCTGCAACAGAAGGCAGCAGGGCTTGCAGAAGTTGTGCTCTCGACAGAAGATGCCGGGGAAGTCAAAGTGCCACGGACGTCGACGAGGGTGGAGGCGCTGGCTGGTCGGAGGAGCTGCAGAGGCCGATGCAGGGGGTAGAAGCCAGCGAGGTCGAGGTCCTCGGCGGGCTGGTTCGCCGGAACAACACGGTAGCGAGGCCGAGGGTGCTGCAGTAGGGGAGGGCGACGCGAGGCGCAGCTTAGGTCGCCGGATCCGTCGAGGAGGACGACCGGGGCGCGTCGATGGAGGAGGTCAGGAGGCTGGCGAGCTGGCGAGGCCGAAAGGGCGGAGCAGCTGGGCAGCGGCGTGTCGGGGTGGCGAGGACGCCGCTCCATGGCGCGAGGGAAGGAGAGGCAGAGGGAGAGAGGCGCAGTGCTGGAGGTTGGTGGCGACGGAGATGGCGCAGGGGAGAAGGACGGCATGGCGCGGTCTCCAGCGAGCGGTGCAGTAGGGAGGAGGAGGAACGAGGGGAGAGGAGATGAGGGTCGGGCGCTGGGCGAGAGGGATCGAGCGAGGAAGAGATGGGGATCGAGAGATGGGGGCGCTGCGCGGCGATGGTTGGGAGCTGAGGGAGAGGCTGAGTCGCCTAGGGTTACGAGGGAAACAGGCTGCGGCTGGGCCTCGGGAAAAATGGGCCACGGGAAGGAGATGGCCTCTTGGGCCGGCTAGGCCACAGGCTGCAGGGAGCCCTTTCCTTTTTATTAAAAGAAAAGCAGATTCCAAAATCCCCGGTGAAGAAAAGGAAAAGGACAGGGTGTTAGAGGATGAATAAGAAGGAAATGAAACTATACTTGAACTCCTAGATTTATGCACCATTTTAATAAACTAGTTTGGACATTTTTAAGGATATAAAAATAATTCAAGTTTGAATTAGATTCAAACTTGAGCCATTTTTGAACCCAACCAAAACAGGTCCAAAGGAACTAAAAATTGGCAGGGATGTAGAAGGCATGGTTGAGAATTGATAGGAAAAGAATGAACATTAAATTGGTGCAGGAAGTAGCATGCCACAATTTAAATGGACTAACGAAGAAGGAGAAGAAGATGATCAAGCAAGGTTGTGGGAGTCAAAACTCGGAGTGAAACAGACATGGGGAAAATTATGCAAGTGTGTGATGGTTGCTTCCAACAATGGAATATTTTTATAATAGCTCCATAATATCAGGAGGATATATTATAAAGAGAAGTCACTCTTCCCTTGATTTAAATAGATCAAAAGATCTATGCCATTTATTTAGTTGAAATGCAAAGCTTAATGACATGATGGCATGATGACCTGATGCAAAGAAAAATAAATAACACAAGCACAAATGAAACACACGGGAGAACCCGGAACATCTGGTATCTTCTGGGACGTCGGTCTTCGGGCGTCACACGGGGTCCTATTGGAAACTAAGGGATATTAAGGCCTCCTTTTAATAGAGTACTGGACCAAAGCATTAACACTTAGTGAATACATGAACTCCTCAAACTACGGTCATCATCGGGAGTGGTCCCGATTGTTGTCACTTCGGGGTTGCCGGATCATAACACATAGCAGGTGACTATTGACTTGCAAGATAGGATCAAGAACTCACATATATTCATGAAAACATAATAGGTTCAGATCTCAAATCATGGCACTCGGGCCCTAGTGACAAGCATTAAGCATGGCAAAGTCATAGTGTTGGTGTACTAAAGTAGGGGTACCTTAGTATCCCGAACTTGTGCACGGGCAGTTGCAGCGTCCCGCAGCAGGGCTTGCCAGGCGACCGCCAAGACCCCTCGTGGTTCCACTAGAGCCATTCAAGAACAAAGTATTTGAGTCCATAAAACAAGGCCCCGGCAAGAGGAGCTTGCCGGGAAGTCCACTCAAGGCACAAAAACCATTCAAGACACAAGGCCCCGGCAAGAGGAGCTTGCCGGGAAGGCCATCCAAGGCATATCAAGAAGCTTGCCGCGACGCGCCACGCGTCCCGGCAAGACCCGGTGAGAGACAAGCTCCCGGGCGCGACAAGATAGCGACCACGGCAAGGCACTTGCCGCAGCAAGCTTCCACTCAAGTACCCACGCTCCAGCACATCCACTCACGTGTCGCCCTGGGACCCTTCCAGGCGCACGTGGCGGAAGGCTGTGCAGCCAGGGGAACACGGTGGCAAGAGGCGATGACTAGGCTACCGTCGTGGCGGACGGTGGCACCCCTGACAGCCACTTTTTGCACTGTTTGGGGCGACGGCGACGGGCATTCAATGCCCTTGTCCCCTGCCGTCAGGGTTAGGTACGGGGCACTGTACAAACACTGTTCCAACTACCACCTTTTTACATTTTTACCCCCATCTGTGTTGCCACCTGTCGGTGACCCCTTTGACCTATAAAAGGAGGCCCATGCGCAACGTAGAAGGGGTTCGGAACATCGATCACTCTCACACTCGGTTTTGGCCAGCGGTTAGAGCATACTGTAGCTCTCCTCGCCCCCGAGCAGGAACGCAATACAAACCAAAGCAGGAGTAGGGTTTTACGCATCCGTGCGGCCCGAACCTGGGTAAACTGCTCGTGTGCTCGCCTCGATCCACTCTTTGTGCATCCTCCGCCCCCTCGTCGTACCAAGAAGGGGCTCCGGTCCCATAGGTGTTCGTGGGCAATCAATTTCCCCGACATCTTTGGCGCGCCAGGTAGGGGTTGCGTCGAGGTTGTGTGAACCCGATCCGGTGTGCACGCGAGCTAGATCTTCATCAACTCCATCGACTTCATCAACATGCCACCGAAGAAGAAGGCTTCGGAGGCAGCAGGCCCGTCCACGTCTGCCCCGCCACCGCCGGAGCCAACGGCTGGTGGGGTAGACGCCGGCGAAAGGACGGACGTCAGCGAGGAAACTCACGGCGCCGCCAAGTCCAAGGACAAGACGGACGACCGGGCGCACTCCAAGGCCTCGGCGTTCGTACACGCACCGCACCCCTCTCAGGAGGCGCGGGAACGGCAGCGTCGTGGTACTCAAGGTACCATACGCCTGCTGGGTCGAGGCCAAACCGGTGGATCGCGGGACGCTCAAGGCCAGCATGCACACCAACATGCTGGCACAAGCAAGGCGCGGTCGCCGGGACGGAAAACTGCTCCTTCTAACGTAGTTAGAAGTCCGAGCATATCCCGCTCCTCGCACCGCTTGCCACCGCTACCCGCCACTCCAGCAGAAGCTCTAGCCCGAGCTCAACTGCTCCTCGACTTCCCTCCAGCGGCAGACAAGGCCGACGACTGGAGGGCCACCATCCAAAGCCTCATCGCCTTCGCCAACGGCGACACCCCGCAGCAGCCGACCACGTCACGGCCGCGGCAAGTTAGCCAGGCGCGGGCTGATGGCGACAAGACTGCCGGGGGTGCAACTACCGTGCACTCCCCGCCACGAAGGCCAAGATCACCGGCTCGCCGGATCAACATCGACGACGACTCCACCGCGTCGTCGGATCCACGATCTCGTCGCGATCAGCGCCAAGTCCTCGACGAACGACAACAAGAAGATGCTCGAACCCGCATCGAGCGCCGAAGAGAAGCGCGGCGGCAATCCGACCAGCGCGCTGGGCCCGCTGTTGACATGCACGCGCCCGGGGGACCAGGCGACTTGCCGTACGCGGTAGGTTGCCCTGCGTTCACCCGTGAGCTGCGGCAAGTCCAGTGGCCCAGCATGAAGAACTTCAAGCCCGACGTACCTGAGAAGTACGACGGCAAGACACATCCGTCGGAGTTCCTCAGCATCTACACCATCGCGGTGCAGGCTGCCGGGGGACGAGACGAGAAGATACTCGCAAACTACTTCCCGCTGGTGCTCAAGCCAAACGTCAGATCTTGGCTCATACACTTGCCGGAGAACTCCATTTCTTCTTGGGCTGACTTGTGTCATCAGTTTGTCGGCGCCTTCACAGGTGGCCACAAGCCCCATGGCCAGGAGAGTGATTTTCACATACTCGCCCAGAAGGAAGGAGAACCCCTGCGCAAGTATATCCAGAGATCCAGCCGTGTCCAGCACAACATCCCAGACGTCCACCCTGCCGCGGTTATCAGCGCGTTCCACCAGAACGTGCGTAACCGCAGGATGAGGGAGGAGATGGCGATGTGCAAGATCCGAGACGTCAGTGAGCTCTATGCCCTGGCCGACAAGTGCGCACGCGCTGAAGAGGGGAGGAAACTCCCCGGAGAGGATACTGGAGCAGGGGGATCAGATAGTGAGGATGCCGCCCCGGCAAAGAAGAGCCGGCGGCGGAACAATAGAAAGAAGAAGAACAAGGAAGTGCTGGTCGTGGAGCAGTCCGACAAGGAGGCTGGCGCCAAGAAAGCCCAGACAGGTGGCTCCGGCAAGGACACTACCGCGTGCACCAATTGTCAGGCCGTGGCGGCCGCCGACAAGCAGGACGGCACCGACAAGCAGTACTGCAAGATCCACCGCACCAAGGGCCATGATCTTCAGAACTGCAAGAAAGTCGAGTACCTCATCGAGTAGCAGAAAGCTGAGTACGAGACACGCGACAAGGAGAAGGCCCAGGGAGGTGATGGTGGGTCTGGCAAGAAGCGGCCATTCAATGGCCGGGGAGGACGCCGCGGCAAGGCCAAGCAGCGGCAAGGAGACAGTCCTCCCCGTGGCCGCGACAAGGACGAAGACGACGACGACGACGAAGACATGGATGACGGAGAAACCAGCGAGCAGGAGTTTCAGAAAGCCACGGAAGTTTTGTGCGTTGACGGTGGTGCTTCTCTGCATACCTCTCACCGCCAACTCAAGCAGTGGGTGCGGGAAGTCAATGCGGCAGAACCGCCCGTCGAGTCGCGCAAACTTCTGAAGTGGTCCAGCACGCCTATCATCTTCGACATTGAGGACCACCCTGATCGCACAACTGCGGTCGGGTGCTTGCCGATGTTGGTTTCACCAACCATCCGCAACCTCAAGGTCACCAAGATGTTAGTTGACGGCGGGGCCGGCTTGAACCTGATCTCCTCCGCTGTGGTCCGGAAACTCCAGATCCCCAACAGCGAGCTCGAGGAAACCGGCACGTTCCAAGGGATCAGCCCGGGAAGGAGCAAGCCGAAGGGGAAGATCACGCTGCCAGTGACATTTGGCGGAGAGCTGAACTTCAGGGCTGAGAGGATTACTTTTGACGTCGCCGATTTCCCACTGCCTTACAATGGGATACTTGGCCGTCCAGCTGTCGCCAAGTTCATGGCAGCCTCTCATTATGCCTACAACATGCTCAAGATGCCCGGCCCAATAAGCGTCATCTCTGTCCCTGGCGACAAGAAGGATGCCCTTATCTGCGCCGACAAGATCTACCGGGAAGCAGCAGCCGCAGCAGATCAACATACACTTGCCGCTGAAGCTCCCAGGGGGAAGAAGAAGACCAAGTCCGGCAAGAGCTTTGGGGCCCACTCCGGCAAACGCACCTCTTCGGAGTGCTGAGCTGCCGTCGAGGACGCACCATCGAGCTCCACCGGCAAGAGTAAGAAGACGATGGCAGCTCCACCGACAACCAAGAAGGTGTCCGCCAAGGAGGACGGCACTGGTGGTACTTTCACCGTCAGTGCCACGCTCGACCCCAAATAGGAAAGCGCGCTCGTTGCTTTCCTGCGGGCGAATGTCGACGTGTTTGCATGGCAACCGTCTGACATCCCCGATGTTCCCAGGAAAGTGATTGAGCACAAGCTTGCCGTTTGTCCTCACGCGCGGCCCGTCAAGCAGAAGGTTAGAAAGCAAGCGGTGGAGCGCCAAGAGTTCATAGAAGAAGAAATCAAGAAGCTGGAAGCGGCAGGCCTTGTCAGAGGTGTGCTCCATCCCACGTGGTTGGCCAATCCTGTCGTCGTGCATAAAGCAAACGGGAAGTGGAGGCTTTGTATTGACTTCACCGATGTGAATAAAGCTTGTCCCAAGGATCTGTTTCCCTTGCCGCGCATTGACCAGATTGTTGACTCCACGACTGGATGTGAGTTGCTTTCATTTCTTGATGCATACTCAGGATACCACCAGATCTTTATGGCTGAAGAAGATGAGGAGAAGACCGCATTCATTACTCCATGTGGCACTTATTGCTTCATACGCATGCCTTTTGGATTGAAGAATGCTGGTTTGACGTTTGCAAGAGTAGTCCATACTGCTTTTGAGCCACAGATACACAGAAATGTGGAAGCTTACATGGATGACATAGTGGTCAAGAGCAAGGACAGGGCAACTCTGATACAAGATCTGGATGAAACCTTTGCAAATCTGCGCAAGATCCAACTCAAGCTCAACCCCGAGAAGTGCGTGTTTGGAGTCCCCTCCGGCAAGCTTCTCGGGTTCTTCGTGTCTGAGAGGGGGATTGAAGCCAATCCCGACAAGATCAAGGCCATCGAACAAATCAAAGAACCGAAGCGCGTCAAGGATGTGCGAAGACTTGCCGGCTGCGTAGCTGCTCTCAGCAGGTTCATCTCTAAGTATGCAGAACGCGCCCTGCCATTTTTCAAGATTTTGAAAAAGGCAGGTCCAATGAAATGGACTCCGGAAGCGGAGGCAGCGCTGCAAGACTTGAAGAGGTACCTGTCCTCCACTCCAATACTTGTCGTACCTAAGCCACAAGAAAAGTTGCTGCTGTACCTAGCGGCAACCAATCAAGTGGTTAGTGCTGTGTTAGTAGCGGAGAGGGAGGCAGATGATGAGCCAGCGGCAGCGGCAAGCATGTCCAGCGACAAGCAGGGGGCTTCCCCGACAAGCTCTGGTCCCGACAAGGACGGATCTGTGCAGAAACAAGAGGAAGTACGGAAGAAGATGGTGCAGCGCCCAGTCTACTTTGTCAGCTCCCTTTTGCAGGGGGCTAGGTCAAGGTACTCTGGTGTGCAGAAGCTGCTTTTCGGCCTTCTCATGGCCTCTAGAAAGCTGCGCCATTACTTCCAAGCACATGAGATAACAGTGGTCACTCACTTTCCGCTGAAGAGGATATTACAGAATCCAGAAGCAACAGGCAGGATCGTCGAGTGGGCACTAGAATTGTCAAGCTTTGGCCTCAAGTTTGAAAGCACTTCAACTATCCAGAGCAGAGCATTGGCAGAGTTTATAGCAGAGTGGACGCCAACGCCAGATGAGGAAATCCCAGAGACGAGCATCCCCGTCAAGGAAGCGAGCAAAGAGTGGATAATGTACTTTTATGGTGCCTTCTCGCTACAAGGCGCCGGTGCTGGTGTGCTGCTTGTCGCGCCCACCGGAGAGCACCTCAAGTACGTGGTCCAGATGCACTTTCCCAAGGAGCAAGCGACAAACAATACTGCGGAGTATGAGGGTTTGCTTGCCGGTCTCAGGATCGCGGCTGACCTTGGGATTAAGAGGCTTATTGTAAGGGGTGACTCGCAGCTTGTCGTCCGCCAAGTAAACAAGAACTACCAGAGTCCATTGATGGAAGGGTACGTTGACGAAGTGAGAAAGCTTGAAGAGCACTTTGACGGCCTACAGATGGAGCACGTTCCAAGAGCTCAGAACGATATCGCCGACGGCCTGTCAAAGTGCGCTGCACTTAAGTTGCCTATGGAACCAGGGATCTTCGTGCTCAAGCTGACTCAACCATCCGTAACACCATCAACTGGACAGAACAAGAAGAGAAAGTTGGTTTCTGGTGACTATTTTCCGGTAGAGCTTCCAGAAGCCACCGCCAAGAAAGTTCCCAAAATCAACATCGAAAATGCTGAGGAGCGGTCTGCTCCTGCAAGCCCTAGGGTTTGTACAGTTGAAGAAGACACTCCCGACAAGTTTTGCTCCGGCAAGCTTGCCGGGGATCGTCACGCTCCGGCTGAGACACATGTTCTCGCCGTAGAAGCAGACGTTCCCGCAGCAGCAAATGCGCCTTTAGTCCTTGTTGTCGAGCCACAGGCTCCAGCATGGGCGCATCAGATTGTCCATTTCCTTCAGATAGGAGAACTTCCCGAAGAGCAAGAATAAGCTGAAAGAGTAGCCCGGCAGTCAAGTATGTACCAGTTTGTCGGCAACGAACTGTACAGAAGAAGACTCAACGGTGTGAAATTGAAGTGTATTCCCCGGGAGGATGGACAGAAGCTGTTAGCAGAGATACATGGAGGCATATGTGGCCACCACATTGGCGCAAGAGCACTTGCCGGCAAGGCTTTCCGGCAAGGTTTCTTTTGGCCAGAAGCCCTCCAAGATGCAACTGCACAAGTAACCAAGTGTGAAGCATGCCAGTTCCATTCCAAGCAGATACATCAGCCAGCTCAAGCTCTCCAGACGATCCCTTTGTCCTGGCCATTTTCGGTCTGGGGGCTCGACATCCTCGGCCCCTTTCCCCGCGCAGCCAGGGGCTTTGAGTTCTTGTACGTCGCCATCGACAAGTTCACAAAGTGGCCGGAAGTGGAACCAGTGAGAAAGGTGACCGCACAGTCAGCAGTCAAGTTCTTCAGGTCGATTGTTTGCCGTTTCGGGATCCCTAACAGGATCATCACCGACAACGGTACACAGTTCACCAGTCGCACCTTCATGCAATATGTCCAAGATCTTGGCGCCAAGGTCTGCTTTGCTTCTGTTGCTCACCCGAGAAGCAACGGTCAAGCGGAGAGGGCAAATGCTGAAGTGCTGCGCGGCCTCAAGGCAAGCACTTTTGACAGGCTGCACAAGTGCGGAAGGAACTGGATCGAGGAGTTGACGGCGGCTCTTTGGTCGATCAGGACGACGCCAAATCGAGCCACTGGACATACACCCTTTGCTCTAGTCTATGGAGCAGAGGCAGTTCTCCCCACAGAACTCGTATACGGGTCACCTCAAGTGCTCGCTTATGATGAGCTCGAGCAAGAGCAGCTGCGACAAGATGACGCGCTGCTCCTTGAGGAGGACCGTCTTCAGGCTGCTGTGCGAGCTGCTCGCTACCAGCAAGCTTTGCGCCGCTACCATAGCCGCAAAGTCAATGCCAGAAGTCTCGAGGAAGGCGACCTTGTTCTTCGGCGCGTTCAGTCCGCCAAGAATTCCAACAAGTTGACGCCGAAGTGGGAAGGCCCTTATCGGGTGAAACAAGTCACAAGGCCCGGCGCTGTCCGCCTTGAGACCGAAGATGGCTTGCCGGTGAGCAACTCCTAGAACATCGAGCATCTTCGTAAGTTTTACCCATAAGGCGCGGTTGCCGTGATCCGCTCCGGCAACCACCTTTTGTACATGTCTTGCCGCTGTTGCATGTAATCCTTTGTACAAAGCCGGGCGCAGACCCCGCGCATCAGTAAAGTTTATGCACCTCGCACGTCTTGTCATTCCATGCTTTTTATATTTTTTTTGCATTAGTTATCTGACACCCCTTGCAGCACCAAACCTGGTAAGCAGTAACGAGCCGCAAGGGCCCATATCTGTGTTTTCTCTTCTTTCCTTTTGCTCAAGGAAAAGCAAAGTTCCCTCGCGCACGAGTTTGCCGGGGGGGGGGGGAGGAGAAGATGGTGGTATGGACCAAGTGCCGTTCAAGATAGTCTCGCCTTGCCGGGAAGCAGACAACACCAAAGCTAAGTTGCCAAAGTTTGAGCAGTCAAATTTTTAAAATTTTAAGTTATATTCCTTGAATGACCGTACTTTGTATGGAAAACCTGTGCGCGGAGGAACCAACTCGTGGCTAGTTGCGCCCTTACCTTGTTTCGAGTTTGCTCAACAGCTTAAGTGTGCTGCGACTAGTGTCGCGCCCTTACTTTGTTTCCGAGCCCGCTCAACAATTTAAGCGTGCTGCAGCTAGTCGCGACAAGGTTTCTTGTCGGCAACGGCATTGCCAGCAGGCTGCTAAAGTTCCGCACTCAGCGCTCGCGGCAAAGATGCCTACGCCGGCAAGTTCCCTAAAAGCGTAGGGTAAAAACATACAAAGCAAGGAAGTCAAGTAAAGGAAATAACGTTGCATTAACCACCTAAGATAGAGTTATATTACAAAATGACTTGCCGCAACTCTAATAGACTATTGTTCGTAACATGGTTGGCAGCGGCAAGAAAAGAAGAAAGTAAGCAGCCTAGTCCGCGCGGTCGCCCTCGACTCTCTTGATCCCGCCCACCTTGTCCACGATGGGTGCGACAAGGGCCTTGAGCGCCTCCTGGTCGGCGTTGGGCGGCAGAGTCCTGAGGACGTTGGTGAGGTTGAGCCCTGGGTTGCGGTAGGCTATCTTCATCAGCACCTTCTGGAGGGCCCCCGCGCAGAGCCTGCGCGACTCGTCCGCCAGCTGCTTCGGGATCTTCTCTCGGAGTTGCTGGAGGGCCGTCGCCACGCCCTTGAAGAACAGAGTAAGTTTGGCACTGGGGTGGAGGTTCTCGTCGGTGGAGTACCCGAGTTGCTCCGCCCCAGCCCCGCCAGCTCCTTGTCGATGTCCCCGGCGGCATTGACAAGGCCTTCCATCCATATATCGACGTTCCGCCTAAAGTTATTCTGCGAGATGGCGGCACTGTCCAGCAACACCTTTTCGGCCCTGAGCTCCTCCTTCAGAGCCGTCTCCCGCTCCCTGGCGCCGTCCAGCGTCGTGGTAAGAGTGGACAGCTTCAGCTCCAGATCGGCGATGGAGTCCTTGGCGACGGTGAGCTCTTTGCCCTTCTCGGAGAGGCGGACCTGCAGCTCGGAATGGCTGTGGGCATCCTTCTCCCTCTCGAGCTTCAGTGCGGCAACCTCCTCGCCGCTCCTCTTCAGGTTGGCCTCCAGTTGCGCCACCCTCGCCTCCAAGTCCCTCTTGGCGGTCTCGGCAGCTGCGGCAGCTGCGGCAGCTGCGGCAGCATCCCTTGCTTCTTGCAGCGCTCCGCCAAGAGATTGTTCTTGCACGGCAAGCTCCTCCTCGTGTCCATCGAGGTTGACCTTCCGCTGCGTCAACTCACCCTCCAGCGTGGACAAATGCTCAGCGGCAAGCCGCTGCTGCTCCTCCACCTCAGCCTTCTCCAGAATGAAGGCCTGCTGCGCCTCGGCAAGCTGCTCCCTCTCCTCCGCCAAGGATCGGAGAGCCGCTTGATTGACGGCCCAAAGCTCTTCTGCGCGCTTCTCCAAGTCAGCGCCCACCTTGGCGGCCAGAGCCTCTCGGGACTCCAGCTTGGCCTGCCGGGCGCGGTACAAGGACAGAAGCCTGCGCAGCAGCCGCTCCTCCTCGGGCTCGCTGCTGCTGCTTGGCGCATCGACAAACCTCAGTTCGGTGGAGGCAAGGACCTCCCCGTCGAAGACCTCGCCCTCGACTGGCGCCCTGGACGTGGACGCCCACGGGAGCTGGATGAAGACACCGTTGCCGGCCTCCAGATAGGCGCCTGGCTCGGCTGCGGCAGCGGAGGGATCGGCGGCTGGCACAGCGCCTGACGCTCCTGCGGCCTCAGGGCCGTCAGTGCGGCTGCCGGACCCCTCCTCAGCTGCCGCGCCAGCGGCCTTGGCAGCCCCGTCGGCGGCGGGCTCGTCAGCATCGGCCGCCCCTTCGGTAGCGGCGGCGTCGCCAGCGTTGCCACGCGCGTCCTCCTCGACGGCGACCTCCGTCTCCATGGGCTCTGCGACGGACGGATCTGACAGAAAGAAAGAAAAGACGAACGAGTCAAGCAAATATCCAAAAAAGAAGAATTAAAAGAAGAAAAGTCCAAGGGTTTACCTGCGCGGGCCTCCTCCTCAGTGGGGTTCCTTGCCGGGGAGCTCTCCCTCGGCGGCGTGGTGGTAGCCCCCGCCGGCGGAGGGCCGCTAGCGCAATCCCTTGGCGGGGTGCTCGCCCTTGGCGGAGTATTCTCCCTTGCCGGGTAGCTCCCCCTTGGAGGTGTGGTCGAGACGTGCGACACGTCGGGGGCGGTCTCCTGGCGCCCCTGATGCTGCTGCTCTGCTCCTGCACAAGTCAACAAACAAGATATCAGCAAGGAAAGAAGACCCACGCACGCCCGACAAGTGGAAAGTGAACCACACTTACGCTGGGGGCTGCGCTGGGGGCTGCTCCGAAGAATAGCTGCCGGGTCCGGCAAGCTCGTCTCAGGCGCACCCCCTGCTGTCGCGGCGGGCTCGTCCTCGATGACGATCACCGGGAACTTGGCCCTCTTCGCCGCCCTTTGAGCCAGAGTTCTGAAAAGAAGAACAGGTTCAGAGTTAGGAAAAAGATATACAAGACAAGAAACAACAGAGAATCAAAGAAACACAAGGATTGCGAAGACTTACTCTTCTTCCTCCCCGTCGGAGCTCAGCGCGGAGAAGTCAAAATTCGGCTCGCGCATCCCTGCGCGAGGAGGCGGAGGAGTGGGTCCCCTCGGCCGCTTGGCGGGAGCAGGGACTGTGGTCTGGGAAGACCCCGCTCCGGTTGCCGCCGAAGCACGAGGAACAGTGGGAGCAGGGGCACCAGTCCGGGAAGATCCCCCTCCCGTTGCCGCTGAAGCACGAGGCACTCCCTTGGCGGCCTTGCTTGTCGTGGTGGCGCGTGGCGTGCGGCACTGCGGCTGTTGGCCCGCCTGCCGCCCCGTCACGTCTGCTGCCTTGCGGAGGCGCCTCCTTGTCGGAGCTGGAGGACTTGCTGGTGGTGGCGAGCTGCCCGAAGACGAGGAGGAGGAGCCGATCTCCAACGAGCCGCTCGAGTCCTCGGCAGGCTCGCTTGACCCGGCACTCTGCTCGGCGGGCCCGCTCGACTCGGCACCCTGCTTGACGGGCTCGCTTGTCTCATCGACCTTCCCGGCAAGCTTTCCCACTTTGCGAAGTTCTTCCTCCTCGGCAAGGCTTGTCGCCTACGCTGCCTCCGCCTCCTCCACGGTGTACCCGAACTCGCCCGCGGCCCTGGCTGCCGCTGCCTCTTCCAGCCTGGTGGCAATGTATGCCATCTCCTGGTCGGTGGTGTCACGGGTGAGGCCTCTCTTCTCATCGAGATCGATTGGCTGCTCCACCAAGTTGTCGAAGAATGTCTGCACCGCTTCGTCGGAAGGCTCTTGCCAAGTGGGGACAATCCCATGGGAATCGCACAGCGGCATCACTGCACGGATGGCGCTGAGCGCAGAGCTATTGCACAGCGGGACGACACCTGGCGGCAACGTGAACCATTCGGGGTGGGCGGGGTCGTACTTGAACATCGCCAGGAGCATCGCGTTGAGCTCCAGGACAGTGAAATTCCAATTGAGGCCCGGGCGCAACCTCATGATGTCTGCCGCATTCTCAAACTCCCAAGCAGCCCTCTTCCTCTCCTGCAAGGGGGCGATGCGGCGGCGGAGAAAGTCTGCTCTGACTACGCCTACAGTGAGCTTGGCTTGCTGATGGCTTCTCGCCCCTCGTTGGTTACCCCAAGTGGAAGGTTTGAGATGCAGTGTAGCGGAAGTTTTCCCTTGGCAAAGATACCAAGGATCGATTTCCCTGAGACTCCCAGTTTCAACAAGAAGGTGTCAACTGCTAATGGCGCCAGATATTAGCAATCAATGTGGACCTGCAAACAGATACAAATAACTTTGCTCCCAACGAGTACAGAGAGGTTGTCAATCCCTCCGGCCTTGTCGTTTACAAAGGAACAAACGCAAGTGATAATAGTGATAGGTTTTGCTGCAAATAGTAAGTAAAAGCGGAAAGTAAATAGCGGATGTGATAAATGATGGTAATATGGACCGGGGTCCCATGATGTTCACTAGTGATTTCTCTCTCCCAAAAGACGATAAAACAGCTATGTGAGGTAAACGAATTACAGCTGGGCAATTGACAGAATTATGTGCGCAAACCAATGCTAACTATGTTACAAGAAAGGTAGAGGTTCAAAGCATGGGCGGTATGCCAAGGCAAGTAGACCGAAATCAATCTGCATCTACTACTAATCATCCACCTTGAGATATCTATCCAGAACATCTCGCTGGTATTAAGTTGCGAGTCCCACCCATAGTGTAAACTCAAAGCAACAGACAACTGCATTAAAAGAACTTTGCGTAAAGTAAACAATCCTTGCACCCGCGGGCACAAGCACCGTTGTTTTCCCCCTTGTGGCAACAGCACATCCCCTAGACTCATGTTTTTGTCACTCAAGCTAGTCATCGAGGGGCATGAACCCACAATCAAGCATAACGTTCCCTCTTGGAGTCACTACCTACTACTTGGCCAAAGCAATAAATAACAACGGAGAACATGCAAGAATTACTTACGAACATAAATATAAAAGAGGTAGATCAAATATATTACTCAAACACAATCTGAACATAATCTCACAATCCATCGGATCCCAGCAAACTCATCATAGCAACAGCATAAGGATTACATATGTGCCTCGATCATGTAGGGCAGCTCACGAGGTCTAATTAGTGAAGCACAAGAAGCGGAGGAGAACATCACATAGCTACTGGTCATGGACCCATGGTCCAAGGGAGACTACTCACAACTCATCCGGGAGGCGTCCATGGTGGAGGAGAGGCTCCTGGTGGTGATCCTCCCCTCCGGCAGGGTGCAGGGAAGAGTTCTCCTGGTGCTCCCGATCTTGGAAGCGCGGCGGCGGCGGAACAGAGATGAGATCGCGGAAAAGGGTTCCCGTATCGAGGGTTTTGGGACACGATATAAATATATGCCAAAGGGGGGCATCAGCGGAGGCCTGGGGGGCCCAGGCGCACCCCCGGCGCGGCCAGGAGGGGGGCCGCGCCACCAGGGCGCCTGGAGCCCCGGTGGCCCCCCTCCGGCTCTACTTCGGGTGCCGGGAAGCTTCTGGAACGCTGATTTTTTATATAATTTTTCCGGGATTTTTCTGGCAGTTTTCGTAATGGGAAAACCTGAAATACAAAAACAGCAGAAAACAGAAACTGGCACTGGGGTGCACTGAGTTAATAGGTTAGTCCAAATATGATCAAAAGTGTATGGAAGTGTATAAATATCATAGCAATATCACCCAAAAGAGGCATGGAGCAAGTAAAAATTATAGATACGTTTTGGACGTATCAACATCCCCAAGCTTAATTCCTGCTCGTCCTCGAGTAGGTAAATGATAACAAGAATAATTTCTGTGGTGACATGCTATTAACCATATAGGACTTTTCATAGTCATATGACAAAATCTTACTGAGACAATGAATCTGTAGTAATTAAGTTGCCTCATGAGAAAATCACAAAGAACTGAAAGTTTTACAACATGATACTGAAACATCAAATAGATTTGTAATGAGCATGGTGTGCAAATATGATAAAGTGATATCTTGCTTGCCCCCTTTAGTGAAGCAAAACATAAATGCAGGGGCACCTCCAAGGTTTAAGTGATGACTAGATACAATGATTTCAGAATAAACAATATCATAATCATGCAAAAGACAATGCTACTTTGGGACAATGCACATTACACTCAGAATGACAATCATGCTCTCAGTAGTTGGTGCTTTAAAAGAAGGTGGAGACTCTTGAACCGTGGCTTTTGTTGGCAAGGTTGAAAACCCGTAGTCGGAAACAAAGACAAAGCATGTACCAGAGCTCTTGGTTTTAAAAACAGAGGTAATAATTATTTTCTTCAGATTATGCATGTTACGTCAACGAATGCTAGCAGACAACTCAATCACTTCTTGAGATGGACAAGTTTCGAGGAACGGCTCCCAAATGAGGACGATCACATCCTCTTAATCTCCTTTGTTTATCACTTCCAAAGTTTTCCGATTTCTCATGAACAAAGCGTGAAGGAGGGTTTGTTTGTTATATTAATTTTGAGCCGGGCGCACTCAATGCCAGTTCCTTCTCGTGTTATGGGTTTGCACATTAGACATGCAATCCCGGGGTGAAGCTTGTCCAACTTAAAAAGATCATGAATTAACTACTACTTCCTCATGAACTTAAAACAGAGGCACAAAATAGGAATGCATTTTTTTCTTTTTGAATAATTTCGAGATGGTACATGAAAGTCTTCGTTAGGAATGGCAGGTAAATACCATGTAGGAAGGTATGGTGGACTCATATGGCATAACTGGTTTAAAGGAATTTGGATGCACAAGCAGTCAGTCCACTTAGTACAGGCGAAGGTTAGCAAAAGACTGGGAGCGACCAACTAAGAGAGCAATGACGGTCATAATCATGCAGAGCGACAAAGCAACATTGAATCAGGCATGGAAGTTATATCGCTACTCAGAAATAAAAGATCATCAAGGCTTGACAGACTTTCTTTACAGTCTTAAATATGCGTGAGCATACGCCAAGTCAATCAAAATAAATTCTTGAAGAAAGATATTACTAAACCATACCACATCATAGGCAAACAAATCATGTGGGTACTCCAATAACACATTGGGAACCCCCCCAGCTATTTGAGACTAACCATAAGAAAACATGAACTACTAAGCACCATTATACACGTAGCATTTTTATCATAGACATATCAACCAATGCAACAGAAGCAAACTCTCTTAATAAGATAAGCATGATAACTAAAGAGAGTTCAACCAACCAACTAAACAAAAGCTCTTTAAAAAGATAAGCATGAAAACTAAGAGCTAAGCATGATAGTAGCTATTGAAAGACAAAGAACACACACAACAAAGATAGACATGAAAATTCTATGTTATGTTCTAGGTAGAAGTGGAGCGTGTTTCTCTCCCACACAAAGAAAGCTGAGTTCCGACTCGTTATGAAAAGCTAAAGAAAACTAAAAAGGAAACTAAAAGCAAGACGCTCCAAGCATAGCACATAACACATGAAGTGATAAAAATATAGTGGAACGAAAGACGAACTGATAATGTTGATGGAGAAGGGGATGCACGGGGGCATCCCCAAGCTTAGACGCTTGAGTCTCCTTGAATATTTCTTAGGGGTGCATGGGGGCATCCCCAAGCTTGAGCGTTTGACACTCCTGAATCTTTTTATCATCTTCCCTCGCACACTTGAAAACTCCCTTCATACATAACTCATCATAATCTGATTAGCGAGGTTAGTACCCTTAATAAAATAATTGTTCCTTGCTGGAAATAAGGATATTCTTGAAGGTCTACTGTTTCTCAAGATTGCCAAAAGGTTTTTGCAAAGAAAAAGCAAGCTCAAGGTTTGCAAAATGAAGGAAAGGCAAAACAGGACAGAATCTGTGAGAAACAGACCAGCAGGTAGTAAATGATTTTTTTGGGGCACTTCTGCAACTCAAATCAAAAAACTCAGAACAGACGCCCCAAAGCCAATTGTATAGAGCACGCTGTTGAAAATATTCAGACGAAAAAGATGATCTGGTGATTTTATACGAATTTTTCTATCCAAGGACAGAATCTGTTTCCTGGACAACACGTCACAACTTTTGAACTTTCTTGCAATCAGAGGCTACACTTGGCACAAAATTGAAAAGCAAAGATACAATGATGATGCTACTGTAGTAACAACATCAAGACACAACAAAAGCAAAATAAAATTTATTCATGTGGGCTGCCTCCCAAAAGCGCTTTCTTTTATGCCTTTAAGCTAGGCATAATGCATAGAGATCAAGTTTTATCAAGAGTAAAAGAATAGCTAGCCCGTATAACGGACTCAAAAGGTAAGTTAATCTTCTTTCGAGGGAAGTGTTCCATCCCTTTCTTGAGAGGAAATTGGAATCTTATATTCCCCTCTTTCATGTCAATGATAGCACCAGCATGTGCGTAGAAAAGGACGTCCCAAAATAATTGGACAAGAAGGTTCACATTCAATATCCATAATAGTAAAATCAACGGGAACGTAGTTGTCATTGACAATGATAAGAACATCGTCGATCCTCCCCAAAGGTTTCTTTATGGAAGAATCAACAAGACGAACACCAAAAGAACAAGAATCAAAAGGTTTCAATTTAAGCATATCATATATTCTTTTAGGCATAACGGAGGTACTAGCTCCAACATCACATAAAGCATAGCAAGAGAAGTTATTCAACTTAATTTTAATCATAGGATCCCAACCATTTTCTAGCTTTCTAGGTATGGAGGCTTCTACTCTAAGTTTCTCCTCCCTAGCTTTGATAAGAGCATTAGTGATATGCTCTGTGAAGGCAAGGTTAAGCGTGCTAGTGCGGGGATCTCTGGACATCTTGTGAAGGAAATCAATAACTTCGGTAAGAGTGCAATTATCAAAATCAAGGTCACTACTATCAAGTAAGGTGGTAGTGGTGTCCTTTAGGTTCACTTGTTTGGTAGTTTCTATAGTCATAGCATCACCATTAATAGGTCCACTGGGACCAGGAGTGCATTGGGTGCTAAGAGTTTGAATATCCTCAACAACTTGGATAGTAGCAACAGTGTGGTGGGTAGGAAGGTTCTTAATTCTATCTTCTTCCTACCTTTCTCTAGCCCATCTTTCTTTAAGTTTAGCCAACATCCTAATGTTTTCATTAATTTGCACTTGAATAGCATTCATAGGAGTGACCTTCCTCTCCTCAAGAGGAGAAGTTCTAATTTTAAGCAATTCTACCTCATTGGCTAAATTGTCTACCTTCGAAGAGAGATCATCTAGTTTATTTAGTTTTTCTTCTACACTCTTATTAAAGACTTTTTGGGTAGTGATGAAATCTTTAAGCATAATCTCTAGTTCAGTAGTGGAGTTCTTGGTGCTAGGATAAGCATTGTTGTTCCCATAAGAATTAGAGGGGAACGGTCTAGGATTGCTACCAAAATTACTCCTATAAGCATTGTTATTAAAATTGTTTCTAGAGATAAAGTTCACATCTACTTGTTCTTGAGCAATCAAAGAATTTAAAGGAACATCTCGAGGATCAACAGAAGATTGCTTCGAAAGTAGAGACATGATCAAGTCAACTTTTTCATTTAGGGAGGAAATCTCCTCGACAGAGTTTACCTTCCTACCTGTTGGAGCGCGTTCAGTGTGCCATTGGGAATAATTGGTCATCATCTCATCGAGAAGCTTTGTGTCAGCACCAAGTGTAGTTGACATAAAGGTTCCTCCCGCGGCCCAATCTAACAAGTTCCGCGAGGTAAAGTTCAAGCCTGCATAAAAAGTTTGGATAACCATCCAAGTAGTCAAACCATGAGTAGGGCAATTCTTGATAAGAGATTTCATACGTTCCCAAGCTTGGGCAACGTGTTCATTATCCAATTGTTTAAACTTCATTATGTTACTTCTTAGTTGGATAATTTTAGCAGGTGGATAGTATTTTCCAATAAAAGCATCTTTGCACTTGTCCCATGAATCTATGCTATTTCTAGGCAAAGACTGAAACCAAATTTTAGCTCCTCCTCTCAAGGAGAAAGGAAAAAGCTTAAGCTTAACAATATTACCATCTATTTCTTGGTACTTTTGCATATCACAAAGTTCAACAAAATTGTTTAAGTGTAAAGCAGCATCATCTCCAGCACCGGAGAATTGATCTTTCATAACTAAGTTCAGTAAAGCAGGTTTAATTTCATACGAAGGTGCTGAAGTGGCAGGTGTAGTGATAGGTGTGCAGATAAAGTCATCGTTGTTGTGACTAGTGAAGTCACACAACTTGGTGTTCTCGGTGGAACCCATAGTAGCAAGCAAGCAAGATAACTATTTTTGTGATTTTCGATAAAAGATACTAAAGCAAAACTGAAAGGTAAACTAACAAGACTAAAAAGCAAAGGTAAAAGATAGCGTGCAACTCCCCTATCCTGAAGAGTGGAGTCCCCGGCAACGGCGCCAGAAAACTTTGCTTGATGGCTTCTCGCCCCTTGTTGGTTACCCCAAGTGGAAGGTTTGAGATGCAGTGTAGCGGAAGTTTTCCCTTGGCAAAGATACCAAGGGTCGATTTCCCTGAGACTCCCAGTTTCAACAAGAAGGTGTCAACTGCTAACGGCGCCAGATATTAGCAATCAACGTGGACCTGCACACAAATACAAATAACTTTGCTCCCAACGAGTACAGAGAGGTTGTCAATCCCTGCGGCCTTGTCGTTTACAAAGGATCAAACGCAAGTGATAATAGTGATAGGTTTTGCTGCAAATACTAAGTAAAAGCGGAATGTAAATAGCGGATGTGATCAATGATGGTAATATGGACCGGGGTCCCATGATGTTCACTAGTGATGTCTCTCTCCCAAAAGACAATAAAACAGCTATGTGAGGTAAGTGAATTACAGCTGGGCAATTGACAGAATTATGTGTGCAAACCAATGCTAACTATGTTACAAGAAAGGTAGAGGTTCAAAGCATGGGCGGTACGCCAAGGCAAGTAGACCGAAATCCATCTGCATCTAATACTAATCATCCACCTTGAGATATCTATCCAGAACATCTCGCTGGTATTAAGTTGCGAGTCCCACCCATAGTGTAAACTCAAAGCAACAGACAACTGCATTAAAAGAACTTTGCGTAAAGTAAACAATCCTTGCACCCGCGGGCACAAGCACCGTTGTTTTCCCCCTTGTGGCAACAGCACATCCCCTAGACTCATGTTTCTGTCACTCAAGCTAGTCATCGAGGGGCATGAACCCACAATCAAGCATAACGTTCCCTCTTGGAGTCACTACCTACTACTTGGCCAAAGCAATAAATAACAACGGAGAACATGCAAGAATTACTTACGAACATAAATATAAAAGAGGTAGATCAAATATATTACTCAAACACAATCTGAACATAATCTCACAATCCATCGGATCCCAGCAAACTCATCATAGCAACAGCATAAGGATTACATATGTGCCTCGATCATGTAGGGCATCTCACGAGGTCTAATTAGTGAAGCACAAGAAGGGGAGGAGAACATCACATAGCTACTGGTCATGGACCCATGGTCCAAGGGAGACTACTCACAACTCATCCGGGAGGCGTCCATGGTGGAGGAGAGGCTCCCGATGGTGATCCTCCCCTCCGGCAGGGTGCCGGGAAGAGTTCTCCTGGTGCTCCCGATCTTGGAAGCGCGGCGGCGGCGGAACAGAGATGAGATCGCGAAAAAGGGTTCCCGTCCCGAGGGTTTCAGGACACGATATAAATATATGCCAAAGGGGGGCATCAACGGAGGCCTGGGGGCCCAGGCGCCCCCCCGGCGCGGCCAGGAGGGGGGCCGCGCCACCAGGGCGCCTGGAGCCCTGGTGGCCCCCCTCCGGCTCTATTTCGGGTGCCGGGAAGCTTCTGGAACGCTGATTTTTTATATAATTTTTCCGGGATTTTTCTGGCAGTTTTCGTAATGGGAAAACCTGAAATACAAAAACAGCAGAAAACAGAAACTAGCACTGGGGTGCACTGAGTTAATAGGTTAGTCCAAATATGATCAAAAGTGTATGTAAGCGTATAAATATCATAGCAATATCACCCAAAAGAGGCATGGAGCAAGCAGAAATTATAGATACGTTTTGGACGTATCACTTGCCGGAGGCGAAGGATCCGGGTGGTGGCGATCTTCAGTCTGCTGTCCTCCGGGGCCAGGTCGCTCCAGTCGTTGCCGCGTACTACTGGGGCTTGGCGCCGGGAAGTGAATGGCTGCGGGTCATCCTCTACAATCCAACATCGGTTGGCTCTCCACTCATCCCACTTGCCGCGGAGCTCCCCTTCCAGATAGGCTTCCTTCTTGTGCGTCCTCGAGATCCAAGAGATTCCGCCAGACAGAGGCGACCCTGCCTCGACTCGGGGCGTGATGTAATGGCGGAAAACAGCTACATTGGGGTAGACTCCGACAAAGTTTTCGCACAGATGTGCGAAAACGGCCATGGTCAAGATGGTGTTGGGGGTGAAGTCAAGGAGATGAAACCCGTAGATATTCATGATGTCGCAGAAGAACTCGGAATAGGGCGGGCAGAGCCCGCAGTAGAAGAACAGAGCAAAGAAGGCATAGCCGGTTGGGAACATATCGCATGCTACGGCGGGGAGTACCTTGGTGCGAGGATGCGCCTTTGTCTCCCTCGACCAGAAGAGGTAGAAGGTATCCCTCAGCTCTCCCGCGTCAAGCTTTGGGGGGAAGATCGCCATCTTCTTCCGCATTGCTGCTAGCCGCAGCGCCGCAGCGCCTCGGCGGACTTGGCGGCCTTCGCCTTCTCGCCTTTCGGAGCCATGGCGGGGACGGTGGGGGAGGTCGACGGCGCTGGTGATGCTAGTGGCGGCGGAGGGGGGCGGAGTGCTGCTCTCTTTCGACCTTCGGGGAGGAGGGGAGCGGCGGGGGTTTCTGAAGGATGAAGAAGCAACGGGCGAATGGAAGGAACTGCCCCTGTTTCCCCTGCTTTTAAGGGGGGGACGGGGGACATTCCGCATTTCCCATTAAAGAATCAGGCCACGATCTCCCCCACGACCCCGCATTAAACGCGTGTCGTTAAGGGAGGGCGCGGTGGATACGGAGTGGGATACAGCGTGCCGCAGGCAGCGTGTGCCCGTGCACTATTTTGGGCCTGGCCCAACAGCGCTCGGCACCATGTATGGCCCAGGCCCGGGGGCTCCTGTCGGTGTACTAAAGTAGGGGTACCTTAGTATCCCGAACTTGTGCACGGGCAGTTGCAGCGTCCCGCGGCAGGGCTTGCCAGGCGACTGCCAAGACCCCTCGTGGTTCCACTAGAGCCATTCAAGAACAAAGTATTTGAGTCCAGAAAACAAGGCCACAGCAAGAGGAGCTTGCCGGGAAGGCCACTCAAGGCACAAAAACCATTCAAGACACAAGGCCCCGGCAAGAGGAGCTTGCTGGGAAGGCCATCCAAGGCATATCAAGAAGCTTGCCGCGACGCGCCACGCGTCCCGGCAAGACCCGGTGAGCGACAAGCTCCCGGGCGCGAAAAGATAGCGACTGCGGCAAGGCACTTGCCGCGGCAAGCTTCCACTCAAGTACCCACGCTCCAGCACATCCACTCACGTGTCGCCCTGGGACCCTTCCAGGCGCACGTGGCAGAAGGGTGTGCAGCCAGGGGAACACGGTGGCAAGCGGCGATGACTAGGCTACCGTCGTGGCAGACGGTGGCGCCCCTGACGGCCACTTCTTGCACTGTTTGGGGCGACGGCGATGGGCATTCAATGCCCTTGTCCCCTACCGTCAGGGTTAGGTACGGGGCACTGTACAAACACTGTTCCAACTACCACTCTTTTTACATTTTTACCCCCATCTGTGTTGCCACCTGTCGGTGACCCCTTTGACCTATAAAAGGAGGCCCATGCGCAACGTAGAAGGGGTTCGGAACATCGATCACTCTCACGCTCGGTTTTGGCCAGCGGTTAGAGCATACTGTAGCTCTCCTCACTCCCGAGCAGGAACGCAATACAAACCAAAGCAGGAGTAGGGTTTTACGCATCCGTGCGTCCCGAACCTGGGTAAACTGCTCGTGTGCTCGCCTCGATCCGCTCTTTGTACATCCTCCGCCCCCTCGCCGCACCGAGAAGGGGCTCCGGTCCCATAGGTGTTCGTGGGCGATCAGTTTCCCCGACACATAGCAACATCAATCTTAGAACATAGTGGATACTAGGGATCAAACCCTAACAAAACTAACTCGATTACATGGTAAATCTCATCCATACCATTACCGTCCAGCAAGCCTTCGATGGGATTACTCACGCACGATGGTGAGCATCATGGAATTGGTGATGGAGGAAGGTTGATGATGACGACGCCAACAATCTCCACTCTCCGGAGCCCCGAACGGACTCCAGATCAGCCCTCCCAAGAGAGATTAGGGCTTGGCGGCGGCCCCGTATCGTAAAACGTGATGAATCCTTCTCTCTAATTTTTTTCTCCCAGAATGTTAATATATGGAGTCAGAGCTGCGGTCAGTGGAGTGTCAGGGGGCCCACGAGACAGGGGCGTGCCCAGGGGGGCGCCCCCTAACCTCGTGGATAGGGTGTGGGCCCCTGGTCTTGATTCTTTCGCCAATATTTTTTATATATTCCAAAAATATTCTCCATTGATTTTCAGGTCATTCCGAGAACTTTTACTTCTGCACGAAAATAACACCATCGCAGTTCTCCTGAAAGCAATGTCAGTGCGGGTTAGTTCCATTCGAATCATGCAAGTTAGATTCCAAAACAAGGGCAAAAGTGTTTGGAAAAGTAGATACGTTGGAGACGTATCAACTCCCCCAAGCTTAAACCTTTGCTTGTCCTCAAGCAATTCAGTTGACAAACTGAAAGTGATAAAGAAAAACTTTGACAAACTCGGTTTGCTCTTGTTGTTGCAAATATGTAAAGTCAACATTCAAGTTTTCAGTAAAGGTTATGAACTACCACATTCACAATAACTTTCAGGTCTCATGTTTACTCATATCAATGGCATAATCAACTAGCGAGAAATAATAATAAACCTCGGATGACAACACTTTCTCAAAACAATCATAATATGATATAATAAGATGGTATCTCGCTAGCCCTTTCTGAGACCGGAAAACATAAATGCAGAGCACCTCTAAAGATCAAGGATTGACTAGACATTTAATTCATGGTAAAAGAGATCCAGTCACAGTCATACTCAATGTAAATTAATAGCAATGCATGCAAATGATAGCGGTGCTCTCCATCTGGTGCTTTATAATAAGAGGATGATGACTCAACATAAAGAAAATAGATAGGCCCTTCGCAGAGGGAAGCAAGGATTTGTAGAGGTGCCAGAGCTCGAGTTTTGAAATAGAGATGAATAATATTTTGAGTGGTATACTTTCATTGTCAACATAACAACCAAGAGATCTCGATATCTTCCATGCTGCACACATTATAGGCGGTTCCCAAACAAAATAGTAAAGTTTATACTCCCCCACCACCAACAAGCACACTCCACGGCTGACCCAAAACAATGGGTACCGTCCATACCAACACCATCCCTGTGGGAGTTTTGTTTAATTATTATGATTTGAGAATGGGACTGGGCATCCCGGTTACCAGCCATTTTCTCATGAATGATGAGCGGAATCCACTCATCATGAGAATAACCCACCTAGCATGGAAGATATAGACAACCCTAGTTGATACATGAGCTGTTCGAGCATACAAAACATAATTTCATTTGAAGGTTTGGAGTTTGGCACATGCAAATTTACTTGGAACGTCAGGTAGATACCGCATATAGGAAGGTATGGTGGACTCATATGGAATAACTTTGGGGTTTATGGAAGTGGATGCACAAGCAGTATTCCCGCTTAGTACAAGTGAAGGCTAGAAAGGGACTGGGAAGCGACCAGCTAGAGAGCGACAATAGTCATGAACATGCATTAAATTAATCAAAAATTAATGCAAGAATGAGTAGGATATAAATCACCATGAACGTAAATATCATGGAGGCTATTGTCGTGGAAACGAATCCACGAGCACCTACGGGACCGGCGGACCGAGCCCCTTTCGGTTCGGCAGGGGCGAAGATCGCACGAAGAGCGGATCGAGGCGAAACACACGAGCAGTTTACCCAGGTTCGGGCCGCACGGATGCGTAAAACCCTACTCCTGCTTTGTGGTTTGTATTGAGTTCTTGCTCGGGAGCGCTGAGTGCTACAGTATGCACCAGCAGCTAACGAGACCGAGCGTGAGTGTTCTCCTCTTTTCCCTCTACGTTGCGCATGGGGCTCCTTTTATATGCTCAAGGGGTCACCGACAGGTGGCAACGTAGACAAGGGTAAAAATGGAAAGGTGTTGCGGTTGGTACAACTACCTGTTATAGTGTATCATACCTAACTCTGACGGCAGTGGACAAGGGCATTGAATGCCCATCTGCGTCGCCCAAATAGTGCAAAAAGGGACCGTCAGGGACGCCACCGCTCGCCACGATGGCAATCTTGTCAGCACCACTTGCCACCGTGTACCGCTGGCTGCACAGCCTCCCGCCACGTACGCCTGGAAGGGTCCTAGAGCGACACGTTGGTGGATGTGCTGGAGCGCGGGTACAGAGTGGTAGCTTACCGCGGCAAGCGCCTTGCCGCGATCGTTGTCTTGTCGCGTCCGGGAGCTCGTCGCTCACCGGGCCTTGCCGAGACGCGTGGCGCGTCGCGGCAAGTTCCTTGAGATGCCTTGGTTGGCCTTCCCGGCAAGCTCCTCTTGCCGGGGCCTTGTCTCCTTGGCTTGAATACTTTGTTCTTGAATGGCTCCAAAGGAACCACGGAGGACCTTGGCGGTCACCCGGCAAGCCTTGTCGCGGGATGCTGCGACTGCCCGTGCACAAGTTCGGGATACTAGGGTACCCCTACTCTAGTACACTGATAGGAGCCCCCGGGCCTGGGCCATACACGGTGCCGAGCGCTGTTGGGCCAGGCCCAAAACAGGGCACGGGCACGCGCGGCCTGGGTTACGCCGTATCTCTCTCCGTATCCACCGCGCCCTCCCCGAACGACGCGCGTTGAATGCGGCGTCGTGGGAGAGATCGTGGGTGGTTTCTTTATTCGGAAAGACGGAACGTCCGCCCCCTCCCTCCTTATAAGCAGGGGAGACAAGGTCAGTTCGCCCACTCGCTAGTTGCTATTCCAATCTCGGAAACCTCCGCCGCTCCCCCTTCTTCCCAAAGCTGAAAGAGACAGCAGTGCCCTGCCCCCCATCACCACCAGCACCACCAACGCCGTCTACCTCCCCCACCACTTCCGCCATGGCTCCGAAAGCCCACAAGGGGAGGGTTGTGAAGTCGACCGAGGCGCAGCGGCTCGCGGCGCTGCGAAAGGAGGTGGCAATATCCCCCCCAAGCTTGCCGCAAGGGAGCTGAGGGAGTATTACTACCTCTTCTGGTCGACGGAGACGCGGGCGCATCCGCGCACGAAGGTACTTCCAGCCTTCGCTTGGAAAATGGCTCCAAATGGATATCCCTTCTTCGCCTTGTTCTTCTACTGCGGGCTCTGCCCGCCTTTCTCTGAGTTTTTCTGCGATATTATGAACACCTATGGGTTCCGCCTCCTTGACTTCACCCCCAATGCTGTTCTGACCATGGCAGTTTTCGCACACCTCTGCGGAAACTTTGTCGGAGTCTATCCAAATGTAGCCCTTTTTCGCCACATCTTTATGCCCCGAGTTGAGAGAAGAGAGCCTTTATCCGGCGGAATCGCCTGGATCTTGAGAGCCGGCAAGAAAGAAGCTTATCTGGAGGGAGAGTTCCGCGGCAAGTGGGAGGAATGGAGAGCAGACTGGTGCTGGATTGTCGAGGAGAATCCGCAACCGTTTACCGCCCAGCGCCAAACCCCAGTAGCGCGCGGCAGCGATTGGAGCAGCGTGGCCCCGGAAGACGACATGCTGAAGATTGCCGTCACCCGGATCCAACGCCTTAGGCTTGCCGGGCTCACTGTAGGCGCGGTTGGCGCAGATTTTCTTCGCCGCCGCATCGCCCCTCTGCAGGAGAGGAGGACGCCCGCCTGGGACTTCAAGAATGCGGCGGACATCATGAGGCTGTGCCCGGGCCTCAACTTCAACTTCACTGTTATGGAACTTGACGCAATGCTCCGGGAGCTGTTCAAGTACGACCCTCAACATCCCGAAGTGTTCAGGTTGCCGAAGGATGTCGTTCCGCTGGGCAACAACTCCTCGCTCGATCGCATCCGTGCAATGATGCCGCTGTGCGACTCGCATGGAATTGTCCCAACTTGGCAAGAGCCTGCAGACGATGTCGTGCAGGAGTTCTTTGACGGCTTGGTAGAAGTGCCGGTCCGCTCCGACGAACAGAAGAGCCTCACTCGCGCCACCACTGATGCAGAGATGAAATGCATCTCCACTAGGCTGGAAGAGGCGGCGGCAGCCGCAGCCGCGGGCGAGTTTGGATTCACCGTGGAGGAGGCGGAGGCAGCAGAATCGACAAGCCGTGCCGAGCGAGATGAGCTTGCCGGCGAGGAAGAGCTTGCCGAGCATGATGTCGAGTCGAGCGAGCCCGCCGAGGATACGAGCGGCTCGTTGGAGATCAACTCCTCTTCCTCCTCATCTTCAGACAGCTCGTCGCAAGCAGAGCCCCCAGCTCCACCAAGAAGGCGTCTCCGCAAGGCCGGGGACGTAGCGAAGTGGCCGGCGAGTCGACAGCCGCCGCGCCGCGTGACACGCTCCACCGCGGCAAGCACTGTTGCCGCGGGAGCACCTCATGCTGCTGCGGCAACTGGAGCGGGGTCCACCCGGACCACCGCTTTTGCTCCTGCCGCTTCTCACGCCGCAGTGGCAGCCGGAGCGGGGTCGTCTCGGACCACCGCCACTGTTCCCGCCAAGCGGCCAAGGGAACCGCCTCCTCGCGCCGGAGGTGAGCTGGACTTCGACTTCTCCACGTTCAGCTCCGACGAGGAAGAAGAAGAGTAAGATTCTTTGTTGTACTTGTAGTTCGTCAATTCTTGCTGTTTTGTCTTGTATCTCATTTGCTTTACTCCGAACTTATTCCTTTTTAGGACTCTGGCCCAGAGAGCGGCGAAGAGAGCCAAGGTCCCGGCGCGTCCAAAGGGGGTGATTATCATCGAGGACGAACCCACCGAGCCAGCAGAGGGTGCGCCCGAGACCACCTTGCCGGACCCGGCATCTATTCTCCAGAGCAGCCCCCAGCGCAGCCCCCAACGTAAGTATATGGTTTGCTTTCCGCTGTTAGGCGCGCATGTATGATCTTTCTTTGCTGACATCTGATTGTTGGTTTGTGTAGGAGCAGAGCAGCCTCACTAGGAGCGCCCGGAGGCCGCCCCGACAAGCCATCTGCTTCGACTACGCCGCCAAGGGAACCGGAGGCCGCCCCCGAGAAGCCATCTGCTTCGACTACGCCGCCAAGGGAAAGTTCTCTGGCAAGGGACTCTGCCGAGGAGCCGGCTCGCGCAGGAAAGATGCCGGTCAGCACTGCGGCGGCAAGCGGCTGCACCAGCGGCCTTCCGGCGGCGGAGACTACGACTGCAGAACCTGGTACAGGTAATCCTCTCGCTCCAAAACTTCCCTTGGGTTCTTCTTCTTTTGATCTTCTTTTTGGATATTTGCTTGACTTTTCTCCCTTTTCCGGCCGTCAGACCCATCTGCTGCGGAGCCGATGGAGACCGAGGTTGCTGGCGAGGAGAAAACCACCGAGGCCGCCGCCGATGCCGCCGCCACCGAAGAAGCAGCCGGCGCTGATGATCCCGTCGGCAGAGGCCGCCAAAGCTGCCGCCGCAGAAGCTGGCAGGGGGTCTGGCGATCGCACTGATGGCCCTGAGGCCGCAGGAGCGCCAGGCGCTACGCCGACTGCCGATCCTTCCACCGCTGCCGCAGCGTCAGGCTCCGAAGAGCCCCAGCCAGGCGTCTACCTGAAGGCCGGCGATGGCGTCTTCATCAACCTCCCCTGGGCGTCAAGCTCCAGGGCGCCGGTCGAAGGAGAAAGCTACGATGGAGAGGTGCTTGCCTCCGCTAGGCTGACGCTGGTTGACGCACCGAGCAGCAGCAGCGGCGAGCCTGAGGAGGAGCGGCCGCTGTGGAAGCTGGTGTCGCTCTACCGCGCTCGGCAGGCCAAGCTGGAATCCCGAGAGGCGCTTGTCGCGAAGGCGGGAGTGGACATCGAGAAGCGCGCGGAGGAGCTCCGGGGTCTTAACCAGGAAGCTCTCTAGTCCCTGGCAGAGGAGCGGGCGCAACTCGCCAAGGAGCAAAAGGCTTTCCTCCTCGAGAGGGCTGAAGTCGAAGAACAACAGCGGCTTGCCGCTGAGAAGCTGTCTGCGCAGGAGGGCGAGCTGGCGCAGCGGAAGGTTAACCTTGACAGCCACGAGGAGGAGCTTGCTGCGCGCGAGCAAACATTTGGCGGAGCCCTCAAGCAAGCAGAGGATGCTACCGCAGCTGCCGAGGCCGCCAAGAAGGAGCTGGAGACGAAGGTGGCGCGGCTGGAGGCCGATCTCAAGGCGAGCGGTGAAGAACTTGCCGCGCTCAAACATGAGCGGGAGGAGGACGCCTACAGCTTGTCAGAGCTGCAGGTTCGTCTCGCCGAGAAGCGCAAGGAACTTGGCGCCGCCAAGGACTCCAACGCAGATCTTGAGTTGAAGCTGACTACTTTGACCAAGACGCTGGACGACGCCAGGGAGCAGGAGGTGGCCTTGAAGAAGAAGATCAAGGCCGATGAGGCGCTGCTGGCGAGTGCTGCTGCCGCCCAGAACGCTCTTAGGGAGAATGTGGAGCACTGGACGGAGGGTCTCGTGGATGCTGCCGCAGACATTGACAGGGAGCTGGCGCAGCTGGGGATGGAGGATCTCGGGTATCCCTCCGATGAGAACCTCCAACCCAGCGCCAAGCTCACCTTGTTCTTCAAAGGCGTGGCGACGGCCCTCCAGCGACTTCGGGAGAGGATTCCAAAGCAGCTGGCCGACGAGTCGCACAAGATCTGCGCGGGAGCTCTTCAAAAGGTGTTGGTGAAGGTGGCCTTCCGCAACCCGGGCCTCAACCTCACCAATGTCCTCAAGACCCTGCCGCCGGATGCTAATCTAGAAGCGCTCAAGACCCTTGTCGCACCCATTGTGGAGAAGGTGAGCGGGATCAAGAGGATTGAGGGCGATCGCGTAGACTAGGCCGCCCGTTTTCTTGTTTTCTTGTCGCTGCTGGTCATGTTATGAGAACAATCTGTTAGAGCCGCGACAAGCTACCTTGTAATATAACTCTATTTTGGGTAATGATTGCAATGTTATTTCCTTTACTTGATTCCTTCCTTTGTATGTTTTTGCCCTACGCTTTTAGGGAACTTGCCGGCGCAGGCACCTTAGCGGCGAGCGCTGAGTGCGAGACGTCAGCAGCTTGCTGGCGGTGCTGTTACCGACAAGAAACCTTGTCGCAACCAGTCGGAGCACACTTAAGTTGTTGAGCGGACTCGAAACAAAGTAAGGGCGCAACTGGCTACGAGTTGGTTCCTCCGCACACAGGTTTTCCATACAAAGCACAGTCGTTCAAGGAAGATAACTTAAAAATTTAAAAAATCTGATTGCTCAAACTTTGGCAACTTAGCTTTTCTGTTGTTTGCTTCCCGGTAAGGCAAAACTTTCTTGAACGACGCCTGGTCCATACCATTATCTTCTCCTTTCCCCCCGGCAAACTTGTGGGCGAGGGAACCTTCCTTTCCTTGAGAAAAAGAAAGAAGAGAAAATAAAGATATGGAGCCTTACGGCTCGTTATTGCTCACCGGGGGTAGGTGCTGCACAAAGTGTCAGATAATACATGCAAAGAATAGAAAGCATGAAATTGTCAAGATGTGCGGAACACATGAGCTTTACTTATGCACGGGGTCTGCGCCCAGCTTTGTACAAAGGATTACATGGAACAGTGGCAAGACTTGTACAAAAGGTGGTTGCCAGAACAGGTTCCGGCAACCGCGCCTTACGGGTAAAACTTAGGAAGATGCTCAATGTTCCATAAGTTGCTCACCGGAATGCCATCTTCGGTCTCAAGGCAGACAACACCAGGCCTAGTGACTCGTTTCACCCGGTAAGGGCCTTCCCACTTCGGCGTCAACTTGTTGGAATTCTTGGTGGACTGAACACGCCGAAGAATAAGGTCGCCTTCCTCGAGACTTCTGGCGTTAACTTTGCGGCTATGGTAGCGGCGCAAAGCTTGCTGGTAGCGAGCAGCTCGTATAGCAGCCTGAAGACGGTCTTCCTCGAGGAGCAGCGCATCATCTTGTCGCAGCTGCTCTTGCTCAAGCTCATCATAAGCGAGCACTCGAGGTGACCCGTATATGAGTTCCGTGGGGAGAACTGCCTCTGCTCCATAGACTAGAGCGAAAGGTGTCTGGCAAGTGGCTTGATTTGGCGTCGTCCTGATCGACCAAAGAACCACCGGCAGCTCCTCAATCTAGTTTTTTCCGCACTTGCCCAGCCTGTCGAAAGTCCTGGTCTTGAGCCCACGCAGCACTTCAGCATTTGCCCTCTCCGCTTGACCGTTGCTTCTCGGGTGAGTAACAGAAGCGAAGCAGACCTTGGCGCCAAGATCTTGGACGTACTGCATGAAGGTGCGGCTCGTGAATTGCGTACCATTGTCGGTGATGATCCTGTTAGGGATCCCGAAGCGGCAAACAATCGACCTGAAGAACTTGACTGCTGACTATGTTGTCACCTTCCTCACTGCTTCCACTTCCGGCCACTTTGTGAACTTGTCGATTGCAATGTACAAGTACTCAAAGCCCCGACTGCTCGAGGAAAGGGGTCGAGGATGTCGAGCCCCCAGACCGAAAATGGCCAGGATAAAGGGATCGTCTGGAGAGCTTGAGCTGGCTGGTGTATCTCCTTGGAATGGAACCGGCACGCTTCACACTTGGTTACTTGTGCAGTTGCATCCTGGAGGGCTGTCGGCCAAAAGAAACCTTGCCTGAATGCTTTGCCGGCAAGTGCTCTTGCGCCAATGTGGTGACCACATATGCCTCCATGTATCTCTGCCAACAGCTTTTGTCTGCCTTCCCGGTGAATACACTTCAATTTCACACCATTGAGTCTTCTTCTGTACAGTGTGTTGTCGACAAAATGGTACATACTTGACTGCCAGGCTACTCTTTCTGCTTCTTCTTGCTCTTCGAGAAGTTCTCCTGTCTGAAGGAAACAGACAATCTGCTGTGCCCATGCTGGAGCTTGTGGCTAGACAACAAGGACTAAAGGCACATCTGCTGCTGCGGGAACGTCCGCTTCTACGGCGAGAACCTGCGGCTCAGCCGGAGCTTGACGTTCCCCGGCAAGCTTGCTGGAGCAAAACTTGTCGGGAGCCTCTGCTTCAACGTAACAAACCCTAGGGTTTGCCGGAGCAGACTGCTCCTCAGCACTCTTGGTGTTGATCTTGGGGACCTTCTTGGCGGCGGCTTCGGGAATCTTTGCCGGAAAATAGTCACCAGAAATTAACTTCCTCTTCTTGCTCTGTCCAGTTGATGGCGTTACAGACGGTTGAGTCAGCTTGAGCACAAAGATCCCTGGTTCCACAGGTAACTTAAGTGCGGCGCACTTCGACAGGCCATCGGCAATGTCGTTCTGATCTCTTGGAACATGCTCCATCTGTAGGCCGTCAAAGTGCTCTTCTAGCTTTCTCACTTCATCAACGTAGGCTTCCATCAACGGACTCTGATAACTCTTGTTCACTTGGCGGACGACAAGCTGCGAGTCACCCCTGACAATGAGCTTCTTGATCCCAAGGTCTGCCGTGATCCTGAGACCGGCAAGCAAACCTTCATACTCTGCGGTATTGTTTGTTGCTTGCTCCTTGGGAAAGTGCATCTGGACTACGTACTTGAGGTGCTCTCCGGTGGGTGCAACAAGCAGCACACCAGCACCGGCGCCTTGCAGCGAGAAGGCACCATCAAAGTACATCAGCCACTCTTTGCTTGCTTCCTTGACGGGGATGCTTGTCTCTGGAATTTCTTCATCTGGTGTTGGCGTCCACTCTGCTATGAATTCTGCCAATGCTCTGCTTTGGATAGTTGAAGTGCTCTCAAACTTGAGGCCAAAGCTTGACAGTTCCAGTGCCCACTCAACAATCCTGCCTGTTGCTTCTGGATTCTGCAGTATCCTCTTCAGCGGAAAACGAGTGACAACTGTGATCTCATGTGCTTGGAAGTAATGGCGCAGCTTTCTCGAGGCCATGAGAAGGCCGAAAAGCAATTTCTGCACACCAGAGTACCTTGACCTAGCCCCCTACAGAAGGGAACTGACAAAGTAAACTGCGCGCTGCACCATTCTCTTCTGTATCTCCTCGTGCGCCTGCGCAGATCCATCTTTGTCGGGACCAGAGCTTGTCGGGGAAGCCCCCTGCTTGTCGCTGGATGCGCCTACCGTGGTTGCTGGCCCATCATCTGCGTCCCTCTCTGCTACTAACGCAGCACTAACCACTTGATTGGTTGCCGCTATATACAGCAGCAACTTCTCTTGTGGCTTAGGTGCGACAAGTGTTGGAGTGGAGGACAGGTATCTCTTCAAGTCTTGCAGCGCAGCCTCCGCTTTCGGAGTCCATTTCATTGGACCTGCTTTTTTCAATATTTTGAAAAACGGCAGGGCGTGCTCAGCAGACTTAGAGATAAACCTGCTGAGAGCAGCCACGCAAACGACAAGTCTTCGTACATCCTTGACGCGCTTTGGTGCTTCAATCTGCTCAATGGCCTTGATCTTGTCGAGATTGGCTTCAATTCCCCGCTGAGACACGAAGAACCCGAGAAGCTTGCCGAAAGGGACTCCAAACACACACTTCTCGGGGTTGAGCTTGAGGCTGATCTTGCGCAGATTTGCAAAGGGCTCGTCTAAATCTTGAATCAGAGTTGCCTTGTCCTTGCTCTTGACCACTATGTCATCCATGTAGGCTTCCACATTTCTGTGTATTTGTGGCTCAAAAGCGACATGGACTACCCTTGCAAATGTTGAACCAGCATTCTTCAAACCGGAAGGCATCCGTATGAAACAGTACGTGCCACATGGAGTGATGAATGCGGTCTTCTCCTCATCCTCTTCTGCCATGAAGATCTGATGGTATCCTGAGTATGCATCAAGAAATGAAAGCAAGTCACATCCGGCCGTGGAGTCAACAATCTGGTCAATGCGCGGCAAGGGAAATGGGTCTTTGTGACAAGCTTTGTTAACATAGGTAAAGTCGATACAAAGCCTCCATTTCCCGTTTGCCTTGCGCATGACTACGGGATTGGCCAACCACGTAGGATGGAGCACTCCTCTGACAAGGCCTGCTGCTTCCAACTTCTTGATCTCTTCTGCGATGAATTCTTGGTGCTCCACTGCTTGCTTCCTGACCTTCTGCTTGACGGGCCGCGCATGAGGACAGACGACAAGATGGTGCTCAATTACTTTCCTGGGAACACCGGGGATGTCAGACGGTTTCCACGCAAACACGTCGACGTTCGCCCGCAGGAAAGCAATGAGCGCGCTTTCCTATTTAGGGTCAAGAGTGGCACTGATGGTGAAGGTACCACCAGTGCCGTCCTCCTTGGCGGACACCTTCTTGGTCTCTGGCGGAGCTGCCATTGTCTTCTTACACTTGCCGGTGGAGCTCGATGGTGCGTCCTTGATGGTAGCGCAGCACTCCGAAGAGGTGCGCTTGCCGGAGTGGGCATCAGAACTCTTGCCGGACTTGGTCTTCTTCTTCCCCCCCGGGAGCTTCAACGGCAGGTGACTTGCGATCTGTTGCGGCTGCCGCTTCCCGGTAGATCTTGTCGGCACAGATAAGAGCATCCTTCTTGTCGCCGTGGACAGAGATGACACTTATCGGGCCTGGCATCTTCAGCATGTTGTATGCGTAGTGAGAGGCTGCCATGAACTTGGCGAGTGCTGGACGGCCGAGTATCCCATTGTAAGGCAATGGAAAATCGGCAACGTCAAAAGTGACCCTCTCAGTCCTGAAGTTCAACTCGCTGCCAAATGTCACCGGCAACGTGATCTTCCCCTTCGGCTTGCTCCTTCCCGGGTTGATTCCTTGGAATGTTCCGGTTTCTTCGAGCTCGCTGTCAGGGATCTGGAGTTTCTAGAGTACAGTGGAGGAGATCAGGCTCAAGCCATCCCCGCCGTCAACTAGCATCTTAGTGACCTTGAGGTTGCGGATAGTTGGTTCAACCAACATCGGCAAGCACCCGACCGCAGTTGTGCGATCAGGGTGGTCCTCAATATCAAAGATGATAGGCGTGCTGGACCATCACAGAAGCTTGCGTGACTCGACAGGTGGTTCTGCCGCATTGACTTCCCGCACCCACTGCTTGAGTTGGCGGTGTGAAGTATGCAGAGAAGCACCGCCGTCAACGCACAAGACCTCTGTGGCTTTCTGGAACTCCTGCTCACTGGTCTCGACATCATCCATGTATTCATCGTCGTCGTCATCTTCATCCTTGTCGCGGCCGCGGGGAGGTCTGTCTCCTTGCCGCTGCTTGGTCTTGCCGCGGCGTCCTCCCCGGCCCGGGCGCTTCTTGCCGGATCCTCCAGCACCTCCTTGGGCCTTTTCCTTGTCGCGTCACTCGTATTCAGCCCTTTGCTGCTCGACGTTCTTGCAGCTCTGGAGGTCATGGCCCTTGGTGCGGTGGATCTTGCAGTACTGCTTGTCGGTGCCGTCCTGCTTGTCGGCAACCGCCACAGCCTGGCAGTTGGTGCATGCGGCAATCTCCTTGCCGGAGCTACCAGCTTTGGCTTTCTTGGCGCCACCTTCGTTGCCGGACTGTTCAATGACTAGCACATCTTTGCCTTTCTTCTTCCTGTTGTTCCGCCGCCGGTTTTTCTTCACCGGGGCAGCATCCTCGCTGTCAAAAGCTCCTGCTCCTGTATTCTCTCCGGGGAGTTTCCTCCCTTCCTCAGCATGTGCACACTTGTCGGCCCGGGCATACCGCTCACTGACGTCTCTGATCTTGCACATCGCCATCTCCTCCCGCATCCTGCGGTTACGCACGTTCTGATGGAACGCGCTGATGACCGCGGCAGGGTGGACATCTCTGATGTTGTGCTGTACATGGCTGAATCTCTGAATGTACTTGCGTAGGGGCTCTCCTCCTTCTGGGCGAGCAGATGAAGGTCACTCTCTTGGCCATGAAGTTTGTGGCCGCCTGTAAAGGCGCCGACAAACTGATGGCATAGGTCTGCCCAGGAGGATATAGAGTTGTCCGGCAAGTGCATGAGCCAGGACCTGACGTTGGGCTTGAGCACCAGCGGGAAGTAGTTGGCAAGGATCTTGTCGTCCCGCCCCCCGGCAGCTTGCACCGCGATGGTGTAGACGCTGAGGAACTCCGACGGATGCGTCTTGCCATCGTACTTCTCTGGTACGTCTGGCTTGAAATTCTTCATGTTGGGCCACTGGACTTGCCGCAACTCACGAGTAAACGCAGGGCAACCTATCGCGTACGGCAAGTCGCCTGGTTCCCCTGGCGCATGCATGCCGACAGAGGGCCCAGCACGCTGGTCTGATTGGCGCCGCGCTTCTCTTCGGCGCTCGATGCGAGTACGAGCGTCTTCTTGCTGTCGTTCGTGAAGAACTTGGCGCTGATCGCGACGAGCTCGTGGATCTGATGACGCGGTGGAGTCGCTGTCGAGGTGGATCCGGCGAGTCGGCGATCTTGGTCTCCGGGGCAGAGAGTGCACGGTGGTTGCACCCCCACCGGTCTTGTCGCCACCGGCTCGTGCCTGGCTGACTTGCCGCGGCTGCGATGTACTCGGCTGCCGTGGAGTGTCGCCGTTGGCGAAGCCGATGAGACTCTGAATGGCGGCCCTCTAGTCATCGATCTTGTCTGTCGTTGGAGGGTAGTCCAGGAGCAGTTGAGCTCGCGCCAAAGCTTCTGCTGAAGTGGTGGGTGGCGGTGGCGAACGGTGTGAGGAGCGGGATATGCTCGGACTTCTAACTATGTTAGAAGGAGCAGTATCCCGTCCAGGCGACCGTGCCTCGCTCGTGCCGGCATGTTGGCGTGCATGCTAGTCTTGAGCACTCCGAGATCCACCAGCTCGATCATGGTCCAGCAAACGTATGGTACCGTGAGTACCATGACGCTGCCGGTCCCGTGCCTCCTGAGATGGGCGCGGTGCATGTACGGACGCCGAGGTCTTGGAGTGCGCCCGGTCGTTGTGGGAGCCGACTATGCTGCCGGTGGGCAGCGCAGCCTTGTCCTTGGACCTGGCAGCACTGTGAGCTCCCTCGTCGACGCCCGTTCTTCCGCCGGCGTCTACCCCACCAGCCGTTTGCTCCGGCGGTGGTGGGTTCGTCGCGGACGGAGCAGCCGCCTCCGAAGCCTTCTTCTTCAGCGGCATGTCGATGAAGACGATGAAGATCTAGCTCGTGTGAACACCGGATCAGGTTCACACAACCTCGACGCCCCCTACCTGGCGCGCCAAAGATGTCGGGGAAACGAATCCACGAGCACCTACGGGACCGGCGAACCGAGCCCCTTTCGGTTCGGCAGGGGCGAAGATCACACGAAGAGCGGATCGAAGCGAAACACACGAGCAGTTTACCCAGGTTCGGGCCGCACGGATGCGTAAAACCCTACTCCTGCTTTGTGGTTTGTATTGAGTTCTTGCTCGGGAGCGCTGAGTGCTACAGTACGCACCAGCAGCTAACGAGACCGAGCGTGAGTGTTCTCCTCTTTTCCCTCTACGTTGCGCATGGGCCTCCTTTTATATGCTCAAGGGGTCACCGACAGGTGGCAACGTAGACAAGGGTAAAAATGGAAAGGTGTTGCGGTTGGTACAACTACCTGTTATAGTGTATCATACCTAACTCTGACGGTAGGGGACAAGGGCATTTAATGCCCATCTGCGTCGCCCAAATAGTGCAAAAAGGGACCGTCAGGGACGCCACCGCTCGCCACAATGGCAATCTTGTCAGCACCGCTTGCCACCGCGTACCGCTGGCTGCACAGCCTCCCGCCACGTACGCCTGGAAGGGTCCTAGAGCGACACGTTGGTGGATGTGCTGGAGCGCGGGTACATAGTGGTAGCTTGCCGCGGCAAGCGCCTTGCCGCGGTCGTTGTCTTGTCGCGTCCGGGAGCTCGTCGCTCACCGGGCCTTGCCGGGACGCGTGGCGCGTCGCGGCAAGTTCCTTGATATGCCTTGGTTGGCCTTCCCGGCAAGCTCCTCTCACCGGGGCCTTGTCTCCTTGGCTTGAATACTTTGTTCTTGAATGGCTCCAAAGGAACCACGGAGGACCTTGGCGGTCACCCGGCAAGCCTTGCCGCGGGATGCTGCGACTGCCCGTGCACAAGTTCGGGATACTAGGGTACCCCTACTCTAGTACATCGACAGCTATGTTGATTTTGTTTCAACTATATGTGTGAACATGTGCCAAGTCAAACCACTTGAATCATTCAAAGGAGGATACCACCCTATCATACCACATCACAACCATTTTAATATCATGTTGGCACACAAGGTAGACCATTTTAAACTCCTAGCTAATTAAGCATGGCATGAGCAACTATAATCTCTAATTGTCATTGCAAGCATGTTTCATTCATAATAGGCTGAATCAGGAATGATGAACTATTCATATTTACAAAACAAGATAGGTCGAGTTCATACCAGCTTCTCTCATCTCAATCAGTTCATCATATATCGTCATTATTGCCTTTCACTCGCACGACCGAACGGTGTGGATAATAATAATAGTGCACGTGCATTGGACTAAGCTAGAATCTGCAAGCATTTAATACAAGGGAGAAGAAAAGTAATATGGCTCTTGGTTAAACCAACAATAATGCATATTGGAGCCACTAAACATTTTCATCATGGTCTTCTCATCTTTATCCCCAAAGAAAAGAAAAGAAATAAAACTATTTACACGGGAAAGCTCCCAACAAGCAAAAGAAGAACGAGAAATCTTTTTGGGTTTTCTTTTAATTACTACTACATGCATGGAAAGTAAACTAGCTAATAGTTACATTTTTTTCTTAAGGTCTTTCTAACACACAAGAAAATGACTTGGAAAATAAACTAGCATGGATAGTACAATGAAAAAGTATGAGCACCGACAACTCAAATGAGTGTGTGAACATGAATGTAATGTCGGTGAGAAATACGTACTCTCCCAAGCTTAGGCTTTTGGCCTAAGTTGGTCTATTGTCACGGATCAAAGCTACTCTCTCTGGTGCACGGAGGAGTGTCCTCTGGATGCCACTGGTTGGCAATCTCCTCCAAATCCCACTGATAAACCGACTGCCGATAAGGGTCAAGTGATGGCTCCGGCTCAGGCTCCCAAACCTATGCCAGGCTCGAGTATGCATAAACGACATCTGGCAGAATGAGGTATGTAAATGAAAGTAAATCAAACAAAGAAGGTGCATGAAAGGTAATAATTTCACAATACTTTTCATCAAATATTAATTTATACTTAAGAAACTTCTTCTTATCTTTAACAATAAAATCATGTGCTATCATACTCTTATAATTTAGAAAAGCAGGGGCCAGTAACTTATCCTCCTTCTCATAATGCCTAATAGGTATTCTAAAGTGTTCAGCAAGGCGTGGCGTAAAGATGCCTCTGAAGATGGGGCCCTTTGTACGGTTCGGACATAATCTTTTAGCAACAACAACACCCAAGCTAAAAGTTGTATCTCGAAACAAAGCATGGCACAAAATAACAATATCAGGGGCACTAAGGTTCCCACTATTCCCACGACCAATTAAGCATCTACTAGCAAATATCGCAAAGTAGCATAGAACAGGAAATGTATACTAGTAATTCTTGCCCCTGAAATTTTCCTCGTTTCCCCTACAGCGATCATATCAATAAATAGTCCACATCCTTACGCTGTGGTTCCTCTAGGCTACCAGCAAAGGGTATCTTTCAGACTTGGCAAAATTAATAAAACACAATCTCCTTAACCTCATCATATAAATGAAACTCCACTGAAGGTGGTGATTTCTTAGCATGGAAATGAAAATTTTGCATGAAAATATTAGTGAGTAAGAGATACTATTCACGCTGGTCGTGGAGGAAGTCGGTGAGGCCTTCATTCTCATCAAAGTAATAAAAGTCTTTATAAATCCCGGCGGCTTCCAAGAACACATTGTAAGTCCATTCACACGGCCGAACTTCCGCAGTGCGAGGAAGATTGTATTTGGGCTTTTTATTCTCCTCCTTCTGCTTATCCTTTGAGCTTTGGCTAGAAAAGCCTCTCAACAATCTCCTCATCATTTTCTTCCTCTGAAAAATTTCTGAAATTTTTAGTGACTCAAAATAAAAGTAAACCGAACTCAACAAGATTGATAACAACTACTCCCACAAGTGCCTAGAGACTATATCATGCATTAGAACTACTTTTAACCACATAAATTTGACATGCAAGATCAAGAACTGGGTCACCTTAGCAGCAAAATTTGCAATAAGTAAAGCACTAGAACAAAAACTAGTTAGGCCATTGGAGGAGTCACATACCAAAGAACAATCTCCCCAAAAAGTTTTGTGAATGGATCTTTGAGCAAGGAGATCGAAAATGGCAGCAAGATGAGCTAGAACACGAGTTTGAGCTATGGGAGGATTTGTTTTGGAGGAAGATGAAGTGTGTGGGTGCTGGAGTAAATGGAGGGGGGCCATGTGAGACCCACGAGGCAGGGGGCGCGCCCAGGGGGCAGGCGCGCCCTGCACCCTCGTGGCCAGGTGGTGTGGCCCCCTAATATGTTCTGAGTGTCAAATAATCTTAAATATTCTAGAAAAAATCATATTCCATTTTCAGGGCATTCTGATAACTTTTATTTTCGGGGTATTTTTTATTGCAAGGATAACCAGAAAACAGATAGAAAATACTATTTTTGCTTTATTTAATTTGAATAACAGAAAGTAAAAAGTGGGTATAGAGATTGTGTTTTCTAACTTCTTCCATCTCATGCTCATCAAAAAGGAATCCGTTAACAAGGTTGATCAAGTCTTGTTAACAAACTCTTTTCGAATAACATGAAACCGGAGAATTTTTGAATACCACTAGGTTACCTCAATGGGGATGTGTATGTCCCCATCAATAATAATATCATATTTCTTCTTGACAGTAGGAAGAGGAAATTCAAAACCTCCAATAGTAATCATTGAAATTTTTCTAATAGAATTGATACTGTGGACTTGAGGTTGTTTCCCTAGAAAGTGTACCATATGCTCACTACCATTAACATGAAAAGTGACATTGCCTTTGTTTCAATCAATAACAGCCCCTACAGTATTCAAAAAAGGTCTACCAAGGATAATCAACATACTATCGTCCTCGGGAATATCAAGAATAACAAAGTCCGTTAAAATAGTAACGTTTGCAACCACAACAGGCACATCCTCACAAATACCACATGTATAACAGTTGATTTATCGGCCATTTGAAAGGATATTTCAGTAGGTGTCAAGTTATTCAAATCAAGTCTACGATATAAAGAGAGAGGCATAACACTAAAACCGGCTCCAAGATCACATAAAGCAGTTTTAACATAGTTTCTTTAAATGGAGCAAGGTATAGTTGGTACTCCTGGATCTCCTAGTTTCTTTGGTATTCCACCTTTAAAAGTGCAATTGGCAAGCATGGTGGAAATTTCAACTTCCGGTATCTTTCTTTTATTTGTAATAATATCTTTCATACACTTAGCATAAGGATTTGTTTTAAGCATATCAGTCAAACGCATACGCAAAAAGATAGGTCTAATCATTTTAGCAAAGCGTTCAAAATCCTCATCATCGTTTTTCTTGGATGGTTTAGGAGGAAAAGGCATGGGTTTCTGAACCCATGGTTCTCTTTCCTTACCGTGCTTCCTAGCAACAAAGTGTCTCTTATCATAACGTTGATTCTTTGATTGTGGGTTATCAAGATCAACAGCAGGTCAATCTCTACATCATCGTTATTGCTAGGTTGAGCATCAACATGAACATCATCATTAACATTATCACTAGGTTCATGTTCATTACCAGATTGTGTTTCAGCATCAGAAATTGAAATATCATTGGGATTCTCAGGTGTGTCATCAACAGGTTCACTAGAAGCAAGCAAAGTCCTATCATTTTTCTTTTTCTTCTTCTTAGAAGGACTAGGTGCATCTACATTTGTTCTCTGAGAATCTTGCTCAATTCTCTTAGGGTGGCCTTCAGGATACAGAGGTTCTTGGATCATTCTACCCCCTCTGGTCACAACTCTAACAGCATTTTCATTTTTCTTACTATTTAATTCATTGAGCAAATCATTTTGTACTTTAAGTATTTGTTCTACTTGAGTGGTAACCATAGAAGCATGTTTACTAATGAGTTTAAGTTCACCTTTAACTCTAGACATATAATCACTCAAGTGTTCAATCATATCGGCATTACGTTTCAGTTGTCTACCAACATAAGCATTGAAGTTTTCTTGTTTAACAATAAAATTGTCAAACTCATCTAAGCATTGGCTAGCAGACTTATAACGAGGAATATCACCTTCATCAAATCTATAAAGAGAATTTACCTTTACTACCTGTGTCGGGTTATCAAGACCATGTATTTCTTTAACAGGTGGTAAATTTTGAACATCTTCGGCATTAATACCTTTTTCTTTCATAGATTTCTTTGCCTCTTGCATATCTTCATGACTGAGAAATAGAATACCCCTTTTCTTCGGAGTTGGCTTAGGAGTTGGTTCAGGAAGTGTCTAATTATTTTCATTTCTCAACATATTATTCAATAGCAATTCAGCTTGATCAACAGTTCTTTCCCTAAAAACAGAACCAACACAACTATCCAGGTGGTCTCTGGAAGCATCGGTTAGTCCATTATAAAAGATATCAAGTATTTCATTTTTCTTCAGAGGATGATCAGGCAAAGCATGAAGTAATCGGAGAAGCCTCCCCCAAGCTTGCGGGATACTCTCTTCTTAAATTTGCACAAAATTATATATTTCCCGTAAGGCAGCTTGTTTCTTATGAGCGGGGAAATATTTAGCAGAGAAGTAATAAATCATATCATGGGGACTACGCACACAACCAGGATCAAGAGAATTAAACCATGTTTAGCATCACCCTTTAAGGAGAACATAAATAGCTTAAGGATATAGTAGTAACGATTTTTTTCCTCATTGGTGAATAGGGTGGCTATATCATTCAGTTTAATAAGATGTGCCACAACAGTTTCAGATTCATAGCCATAGAAAGGATCAGATTCAACCAAAGTAATTAACTCAGGATCGACAGAGAAATCATAATCCTTATCAGAAATACAGATAGGTGAAGTAGCAAAAGCATGGTCATATTTCATTCTAGCATTCAAAGACTTTTCTTTCAGCTTAGCTAACAGTTTCTTAAGATCATATCTATCATTGCAAGCCAGAAAGTATCTAGCGGTTTCTTTATCCATAACATAACCCTCAGGCACAACAAGCAATTCATATCTAGGGGGAGAATCTTCATCATCACTTTCATCAATATTATCAGTTTCAATAATTTCTTTCTCTCTAGCCCTAGCAATTTATTCATCAAGAAATTCACCTAATGGCACAGTATTATCAAGCATAGAAGTAGTTTCATCATAAGTATCATGCATAGCAGAAGTGGCATCATCAAGAACATGCGACATATCAGATTCAACTGCAGGTGTAGGTGTCGCAAATCTACTCATAACAGAGGGTGAATCAAGTGCAGAGCTAGATGACAGTTCCTTACCTCCCCTCGTAGTTGAGGGATAAATCTTGGTTTTTTCATCTTTCAAGTTCTTCATAGTGATCAACAGATATAAATCCCAAGTGACTCAAAGAATATAACTATGCTCCTCGGCAACGGTGCTAGAAAATAGTCTTGATAACCCACAAGTATAGGGGATCACAACAGTTTTTGAGGGTAGAGTATTCAACCCAAATTTATTGATTCGACACAAGGGGAGCCAAAGAATATTCTCAAGTATTAGCAGTTGAGTTGTCATTTCAACCACACCTGAAAGACTTAATATCTGCAGCAAAGTATTTAGTAGCAAAGTAGTATGGAACTAACGGTAACAGTGGCAAAAATAACAGTAGCAGTTTTGTAGTGATTGTGACAGTGATAGCGGAAAAGTAACTAAGCAAGGATCAATATGTGAAAAGCTCATAGGCATTGGATCAGTGATGGATAATTATGTCGGATGCGATTCCTCATGTAATAGTTATAACATAGGGTGACACAGAACTAGCTCCAGTTCATCAATGTAATGTAAACATGTATTCCGAATATAGTCATACATGCTTATGGAAAAGAACCTGCATGACATCTTTTGTCCTACCCTCCCGTGGCAGCGGGGTCCTATTGGAAACTAAGGGATATTAAGGCCTCCTTTTAATAGAGTACCAGACCAAAGCATTAACACTTAATGAATAAATGAACTCCTCAAACTACGGTCATCATCGAGAGTGGTCCTGATTATTGTCACTTCGGGTTTGCCGGACCATAACACATAGTAGGTGACTATTGACTTGCAAGATAGGATCAAGAACTCACATATATTCATGAAAACATAATAGGTTCAGATCTGAAATCATGGCACTCAGGCCCTAGTGACAAGCATTAAGCATGGCAAAGTCATAGCAACATCAATCTTGGAACATAGTAGTTACTAGGGATCAAACCCTAACAAAACTAACTCGATTACATTATAAATCTCATCCAACCCATCACCGTCCAGCAAGCCTACGATAGGATTACTCACGCACGGCGGTGAGCATCATTGAATTGGTGATGGAGGAAGGTTGGTGATGATATGGCGACGATCTCCACTCTCCGGAGCCCCGAACAGACTCTAGATCAGTCCTTCCGAGAGAGATTAGGGCTTGGCGGCGGCTCTATATCATAAAACGTGATGAATCCTTCTCTCTGATTTTTTTCTCCCCGAAAGTGAATATATGGAGTCGGAGCTGAGGTCGGTAGAGCATCAGGGGGCCCACGAGACAGGGGGGGCGCACCCCCACCCTCTTGGACAGGGTGTGGGCCCCTTGGTCTTGATTCTTTCGCCGATATTTTTTATATATTCCGAAAATATTCTCCATTGATTTTCAAGTCATTCTGAGAACTGTTATTTCTGCACAAAAACAACACCATGGCAGTTCTGCTGAAAACAACGTCAGTCTGGGTTAGTTCCATTCAAATCATGCAAGTTAGAGTCCAAAACAAGGGCAAAAGTGTTTGGAAAAGTAGATACGTTGGAGACGTATGAATCATCCAATAGCTAAATAGATTGCCACTATCATCCTTATGCGTGAATTTGATTTTATAATACAAAAAGCTAGGGAATTTTTTTGCTTTCTATAAAAAGGATGTCGAACACCCTCCAATTATAAATATCCTTCATGATAAAGATACTATGCATAGTTTGGAACATAGATATTATCATTTGTAAAGTGAAAATCTTAGGAGGAAAGTACTGCATGCAGAAATATCTCAATCTTTGTATCTTGAAGCCTTTGAAGGATTTTATAGGAATTGACTAAATACAATGATGAAGGAACCTGTTAGGAATGAGCTACGTATTTTATATGATGACACATGTGGTGATGATCTTGATTATGGTTTTATGAATATTAAAATTGCCAATCAAAGTCCTTTTCATGATCTAAGTTCTTCTACTAGGAGGGAAATAAAGGAAAGAATAGAATTTCTAAGATGAGTTTTGGAAGACTTGATGAGGAAAGAATTACATGTTGAAGATGATAACACCTAGATTTGTTTGCGTTTTATGCCTAGCTAAGGGCTTAAACAATAGCGCTTGTTGGGAGGCAACCCAATTTTATTTTTGCTTTTTTACTTTTTGGTTCTGTTTTGCAAGTTTTACACATTGTTACTTCTGTAGTAATTGTGTTTTGGTTTTTTAGTTAGTGTTTGAGCAAAGTAAGACCTTTGTGATGGCTTATGAGTATCATTCATTCGATTTTGATGAAAAACAATTTTTTTTTGCGTCCAGTGCAGAAAATTCAGTAAATCACTGGAACGTCTAAACCTTCTAACTTTTTTACACAAAATTTATATACAAATTCCCCACGTCGTGGAATTTCTTCAGCATTTTTAGAGTTACAGAAGTATGCGAAGTTTTTATATTGCTACACACTGTTCTGTTTTTGACAGATTCTGTTTTTTATGTGTTGTTTGCTTATTTTGATGCATCTATGGCTAGTATCGGGGGG
>LR738712.1:486825001-486836379 GCA_902687465.1 Secale cereale
CCCCCCCCCCGCAAACGGAGGAGGCCAAAAAATTTTAGAGAAAAAGAGAGAAGGGACAATGTTACTATCCTTTTTCCACACTTGTGCTTCAAAATAGCACCATGTTTTTCATGATAGAGAGTCTCCTATGTTGTAACTTTCATATATCACTAGTGGAAATTTTGCATTATAGAACTTGGCTTGTATATTCCAATGATGGGCTTCCTCAAATGCCCTAGGCCTTCATGAGAAAGCAAGTTCATGCACACCCACTAGTTGTCTTTTTGAGCTTTCATACACTTATAGCTCTTGTGCATACGTTACGTGGCAATCCCTACTCACTCACATTGATATCGATTAATGGACATCTCCATAGTTCGTTAATTTGCCTAGTCGATGTGAAACTTTATCCTTACTTTTGTCTATTACCACCTTCTATTCCACCCATAGTGTTATATCCATGGCTCACGCCCATGTATTGCGTGAAGAGTTGAAAAAGTTTAAGAATGTTGAAGTATGAAAACAATTGTTTGAGTGACACCGGGATAGGCATGATTTTTTACTTTGTGTTAAGAGGAGGGATCATACATGACTATATGATTTTGTAGGGATAACTTTCTTTAGCCATGTTATTTTTGAAGCTTCGTAGATTACTTTTGAGTATGCTTGAAGTATTATAGTTTTGATATTGAAAAACTTTTGTTTTGAGTCTTATGAATCTTAACATTCATGCCACAATAAAGAAGAATTACATTGATAAATATGTTGGGTAGCATTCCACATCAAAAATTCTATTTTTATCATTTACCTGCTCGAGGACGAGCATGAATTAATCTTAGGGATGCTTGATACGTCTCCAACGTATCTATAATTTTTTATTGTTCCATGCTATTATATTATCTATCTTGGATGGTTTTTATGCATTTATATGCTATTATGTATGATTTTTGGGACTAACCTATTAACCCAAAACCCAGTGCCTATTTCTGTTTTTCCTTGTTTTTGAGTTTCGCAGAAAAGGAATATCAAACGGAGTCCAAACGGAACAAAACTTTTTGGAGATTTTTCTTGGACCAGAAGACATCAGATGGACTTGGAGTACATGCCAGGGGATCTGTGAGGCGGCCATAAGGGTGGAGGGCGCGCCCCCTACCTTGTGGGCCCCTCGTGCCTCCCCTGACCTACTTCTTCCGCCTATAAATACACATATATTCTAGAAACATCGAAACATCCATCAAAACCACTTTTCCAACGCCGTAATCTTCTGTTCTCGAGAGATCCCATCTGGAGGCCTTTTCGATACTCTGCCAGAGGGGGAATCAACCACAGAGGGCATCTACATCAACCCTATTACCCTTCCAATGAAGTGTGAGTAGTTTACCACAGACCTACGGGTCCATAGCTAGTAGCAAGATGGCTTCTTCTCTCTCTTTGATCCTCAATACCATGTTCTCCTCATTGTTCTTGGAGATCTATCCGATGTAATCTTCTTTTGCGGTGTGTTTGTCAAGATCTGATGAATTGTGGGTTTACGATCAGATTATCTATGAATAATATTTGAGTTTCTTTCGAATTATTTTATGCATGATCTTATATCTTAGTAATTCTCTTCGAACTATCAATTTTGTTTGGCCAACTAGATTGATATTTCTTGCAATGGGAGAAGTGCTTTGCTTTGGGTTCAATCTTCTGGTGCTCAATCCCAGTGACAGTAGGGGATATGACACGTATTGTATTCTTGCCATCGAGGATAACAAGATGGGATTTTTATCATATTGCTTGAGTTAATTCCTCTACATCATGTCATCTTGCTTCAGGCGTTACTCTGTTCTTATGAACTTAATACTCTAGATGCATGCTAGATAGCGGTCGATGTGTGGAGTAATAGTAGTAGATGCAGGCAGGAGTCGGTCTACTTGTCTCAGACATGATGCCTATATTCATGATCATTGCTATAGATGTCGTTATAATTATTCGCTTTTCTATCAATTGCTTGACAGTAATTTGTTAACCCACCGTAATATTTGCTATCTTGAGAGAAGCCTCTAGTGAAACCTATGCCCCTGGGGTCTACGTTACATCTTATAAGTTTCAGATCTACTATTTTTCAATCTTTTACTTTTCAATCTATAAACGAAAAACCCAAAAATATTTAATTTACTTGTTTATCTATATCTATCGGATATCACTTTTGCAAATAACCTAGAAGGGATTGAGAACCCCTTTATAGCGTTGGGTGCAAGTTGTTTGACTGTTTGTGCAGGTATTTGGAGACTTGTGTGTTATCTCCTACTGGATTGATACCTTGGTTCTCAAAACTGGGGGAAATATTTATTTCACTTTGCTGCATCTCCCTTTCCTTCTCAAGGGAAATCCCAACGCACACTCGGGAAATTAGCGAGGAAGCATTGCGTTGCCTAATTGAAAATAGTTCATGCGAGTGAATCATATGTCATATATCGCACACACCTTGATATGGCTGACCATTTCTTTTGTGTTGCCTAATCACAAATAGTTCATCCAAGTGAACTGTATGCGGTATATCGCCTACGCCTTCATCTGGCTTCCCGCTTCTGTTGTTCTACCTCATCACAAACAGTTCATTGAACTGAATCGTATGCCTCGCATCACACACAGAACTAAAATCTGAACTATGTTTGATGTATCTTTCATTGCAAACGATTTGCATCCTTTTATGGTTTTTTACATCACCGTTTGTGATTAATGCATCACATACAGCTTCGTCAAAGGGTCTCTAATCGTAGTGTCGCGTTAGCAGCATCCTGTACTAGTGTATTCTCCCTACCATTAATTATTAACTGCATTATTCTTAATTGTTACATAGTGTATCCCATGTAATGTAAGGGTCCAATTCAATAATTTAATTGGTGACAATTTCAACTTTTCGGATGGTCAAGGGCAATCGTACAAAATTTACGTTTGTAAACAAAAGGATAAAGCCATCATAGGAGGCGATGGATGGAGCAAGTGCATTTCAAATAATAAGCTCACCGGGATATTAAGTATTTCTCCGACCAAGATGATGAGCTTGACGAGGATGATGCTAAAGATTCTGAGGATGATGAGATGATGATGATGATGATGATGATGATGATGATGATGATGATGATGATGATGATGATGGTGATGATGAGAGCCAAGATGATGATGATGCTCGCGAGGATGACAATAGCCAGGAGCATGAGGATGAGGAAGATGATGAGGGTATCGGAGATGATGACGCTGATGATCCATACAATTATGCATTTTCTCTCAAAGAATGAAAGAGCTTAATGAGGATGAGAAAGCCAAACTCATCGCGATCTTACCATTAAGTGTGCAATACTAGGGGAGGCCATTTGTGCATCGTTTTACCAAGACCAACATCGTGAAACACACCATGGTATGTTTTGTATCTTTTATCTTTTTTTCGTTCTTTACACTATATGGCAAGATGTCCAACATTGTGTGCTCTATTTTGTTTTTAATCACGGGATCATAGAAATTACCTATGAAGATGATTTGTGCCGAGTACATCCATGTTGCCGGCATAGCCGGAGTAAGCCTTGGAGCAGCAGGTCTTGTCACCAGTGTTCGATACAAGATGGACATAGACGGCCACATATTGTACTGTGAGGTTGGCTGGCGGGAATTCCTGAAGGGAAAGAGACGGATAACGGTTGACAAAGCAGTGCTCATCAAGATAAGGAGCAGCAGGAACAACAACTTACCTATGATGGTTGTTGTAGATCTTATTTAGAAATAAGGTCCATTCAAATATGTCCTAGCCGATGAACTCTTAGTTACTTTGATGTTGGTTTGTTAACTAAAACAAACTTAAGTGTTACTAGATGCTATGAAGAGTAATAATTGCCTAGTAAACTTGCAAGCCTAAGCATACAATGCATGCTTCATTTGCGTTTATATTGGATTTATGCAAAACACAACCATGGCAGCACATTGGTGCCGTGGCTGCTAAAATTTAATTTGCATGACTAAACAATCAGTGGCGAGCATGCAAATATGCCCGCCATTGCAGCATGAATATATAGTGGCGAGCAGACAACAACGCTCGCCACTGGAGGAAGATAACCAGTGGCATGCAAGTTTTCTTGCCTGCCACTGCTGCGCTATACCAGTGGCGGGCTGCCCGCCCACCACTGGTGGAAATATAATAGTGACAGAAGGTTAGTGGCGGGCGCCTCTCGGAGCCTGGCCCGCCCCCGCTGGCCATTTTGTGCCCACCACTACCTAACATTCCTGCAATAGTGATGCCCAGTCCCGAAATGTAAAAAAGTATGATAACAATAAATTCCTTGGAAAGTGTTGGTATGGAAGGCACCTGTGCATATGGCTAGCCATGGATTGGGAAAGAATGATGGAAAGAAAATAAACTTTACTTTCTGTTTGGGAACCGCCTATAATTTGTCTAGCATGGAAGATATTGGGAGTTCTCTGTCATTTTCGTTGACAGGAAAAGCATGCCTCTCAAAATAATTTTATCTCTAATTTAAGCCTGGAGCTTTAGCACATCTGCAAATATTCTCTTCCCTCTGCGAAGGGACTATCTATTTACTAATATGCGATTTTTATTTTTATTTGAGTCTCCATGTTCTCTTATAAAGCACCAACTAGAGAGCACTATTGTCATACTTGTGCATTGGATGTAGCTAATATTGGGTGTGTTTCACAAATGGATCAATGATTGAGCATAATGGGCTAGGGATAACTTTCTTTACCATTGATATTTTGAAAGACATGGTTGCTTGTTGGTATGCTTGAGTATTTATGTCTTCATATCAAATTATAGACTGTTGCTTTGAATCATTCAAGTCCAAATGTCCATGCTACGAAACAAAAGTTATATGATGAATATGTTGGGTAGCGTCCCACATCATTTTTTTTTGTTTTTATCATTTACCTACTCGAGGACGTGCATGAACTAATCTTGGGGATGCTTAATATGTCTCTAACGTATCTATAATTTTTGATTGTTCCATCCTATTATAGTATCAATCTTGGATGTTTTATATACACTTTCAAGCAATTATATATCATTTTTTGGGACTAACATATTAACTTAGTGCCAAGTGCTAGTTGCTATGTTTTGCTTGTTTTTGGTTTCGCAGAATATCATATCAAATCAAGTATAAATTCCACATAACTTTTTGAAGATTTTTTTCTAGCAATAAGAGAACCTAGAAGCTTTGGGAGGGGACGAGAAGATGGATCAGTGGCCCACGAGGCACGAGGGCGTGCCCTGGTGGCTCATGCAGCCCACGTGGCTCTGTTTGACCTAACTCTGCCTCTATAAAGTCTCTAAAACCGTGAAACCAACACGGGAGTCCATGAAATACTTTTTCCGCCACCGCAAGTTCCAGAACCACGAGATCCCATCTGGAGGCCTTTTCCGGTACTCTACTGGAGGGGGATTCGCTCATAGAGGGTCTCTACATCAACCTTATTGCCCTTCTGATGATGCATGAGTAGTTTACCACAGACCTACGGGTCCACATATAGTTAGTAGCTAGATGTCTTATTCTCTCTGTTTATCTTCAATACAATTTTCTCCTTAATGTTCTTAGAGTTCTATCCAATATAATGTAATGACTTTTTGCGGTGTGTTTGTTGCGATCCAGTGAATTGTGAGTTTATTATCAGATCTATCCATGAATATTATTTGAGTTTTCTATGAGCTCTTTTATGCATGATTACTATATCTTCGTATTTCTCTTCGATCTATTGATTTGGTGTGGCCAACTAGATTGATTTTTCTTGCAACGGGAGATGTGCTTTGTAATGGGTTTGATTTTCTAGTGCTCAATCCCAGTGGCAGAAGGGGACATGACACATATTTTATCGTTCCTATTAAGGGTAAAAAGACGAAGTTTATTCATACATGAGTTTATCTTGTCTACATCATGTCATCTTGCTTAAGGCGTTACTCCATTCTCTATGAATTTAATACTCTAGATGCATGCTAGATAGCGGTCGATGGGTGGAGTAATAATAGTAGATGTAGACAGGAGTCAGTCTAATTTTCTCGGACGTGATACCTATATATGATCATCGCCTGGGTATCATCATAATTATTTGCTTTTCTATCAATTACTCAACAGTAATTTCTTTACCCACCGTATGCTATTTTCAAGAGAGAAGCCTCTAGTGAAAACTATGGCCCCCGAGTCTATATTTTATCATATATTATAAAAATACCTTGTTGCACTTTCACTTTTTTATTTTATTTTGTCCTTTTTCAGATCTATCTATCAAACTCCATACAATTTAATCTTGCTGATAACCGTCGAGGGATTGACAACCCCTTGTTCGCGTTGGGTTCAAGGATTTGTTGTTTGTGTGCAGGTGCTGCTAATGAGGTGTTGCTTGGTTCTCCTACTCAATCGATAACCTTGGTTCTTAACTTAGGGAAATACATATCTCTACTATACTTCATCATCCTCTCCTCTTCGGGGAAATCCCAACGTAGTTCACAAGTGGTAGTGGTGGGGGTTCCATATCGTAAAATGTGATGATTCCTTCTCTCTATTTTTTTCTTGATGAATAGGTACTTATGGAGTTGGATATAGGGTTGCGGGAGCTGCCAGGGGCCCACAAGCTCGACAGACGCGCCCCCTGAGCTTGTGTCATCCTGGTGGCCCCCTCTGGTAGTTTCCTTTGCCAACATTTTTTATATATTCTGAAATAATTCTTCGCAAATTTTCATCTCATTCTGAGAACTTTTATTTCTTTACAAAAACAACACCATGGTAATTCTGCTAAAAACAACAACAGTCTAGGTTAGTTTCATTCAAATCATGAAAATTAGAATCAAAACAATAGAAAAAGTGTTTGGAAAAGTAGATACGTTTGGGACGTATCACTTCTCAACGTGTTGAAGCTACCCGATACATGAGATCAAGGCAACTAAAAGGAAGTCTCGATCGTGGGGAGTCAAGACTCAAGTTTTTCGCTATAGAGAAGACCGTAAGAATGGACATCACCTTTGGAACGTTACATCGTGACTATGATATGGGCATAAGTATTGTCGTCCATGATGCCATTGCATGTTTATGCTTTCGCCATCATGCTGAGCTGAATAAACACTATTTCGGAAGGGTTGGATGGCAGAAGGTTGATGGAGCAACTATTTCCCTGATGAATGATCAGAAGATGAAGTTCTCACCATTATTGGTGTATAACCAGGATTTGGAACAACACGTCAAGAATCTGCAGATGTACCTTCTCGAAGCCTTATTTGACCAAAAAACACTTCGTGAATAGCTCGAGACCCGGAAGCTGAAAGTAGCCAAGCTGGAGGAGCAAAACCACGAGATCCTGAGGACACGTCAGGAACTGAAGGGTAGTAGGACCCTAGCTCATGCAAAGGATGTTGAGATCCAGAAGCTCAAGGACCAACTCTAGTAAATACAGGGACGTCACAAGAAACTTCGTGTCAACATGGATAATCTATCAAAAAAACCTGAGGAGATCAAGTCCACACAGACAAATCCCAGTGGAAATAAGGATCACGTCCCCGATAAGCTAGCTTAGTAGTAGCCCCACCATGAGAGAAATAAAGATGATCATTTTGTGATGAAAGTATCTGACCATACCAACTTATGTGGGTGGCGATACTATAGTATTGAATGAATAAATGAATGCTTGAATAATTGATCTTTTGTGTTTGTTGAGTGTTTGGATATAAATTTATTCGTAGATTTTCATTTATTCCAATTGTCGGTGTCAAAACCGACAGATCTCAGGTAGGGGTCCCCGAACTATGCGTCTGAGGATCGATGGTAACAGGAGACTGGGGACACGATGTTTACCCAGGTCCAGGCCCTCTCAATCGAGGTAATACCCTACTTCCTGCTAGATTGATCTTGATGAATATGATTACAAGAGTTGATCTACCTTGAGATGGTAATGGCAAAACCCTAGGAGTCTAGCCTATGATTCTGTTGTTTCTCTTCTACCTTAGCCTCTACGGACTAAACCCTCCAGTTTATATATGTACAGGAGGGCCCTAGGGTTTGTACATAACCATCTTGCAGAGGAAGGAAAGATTACACCCGAACCTAAAACCTACCATTATACGTATACATGAGTCCTATCCAGATACATGAGACGATCTTCAGCAATGATCTTCATGGCCCACCAGTCCAGCCCATCATAAGTTATCCGACCAAATGAGGACCCCTTTATCCAGGACTCCCTCAGTAGCCCCTGAACCTGTCTTCGATGACGATGAGTTTGGCTTCCGTATTATCTTCGGCATTGCAAGGCGGGTTCCTTCTTCCGGGTATATCTTCTACAAAGAGTGTATTGTGTTCGGCTCTGCATGGTTAGTACAACCCTTAGCCTCGAAGGCAAGGCTTTTGAAAGAATATTAATAATGTGTCTTTACTGGCAACTTTTTGGTGAAGCGTCGCGTCCATCCCACTAATATATCAGACCGTTTTATTTGGCCCTAGTTTCGCGCCTCGAGGTATACCCCACTCAGCACGTCTTATCAATACAAAGATCATGCCCGCTTATTAGGGGATCCTTATTAATGTGACGTGAGCATCCAAACCGCGCATTACGCACAACTACTTTTGGAACCGGCGAGCTCTGTGACTAAAGTGGGGGGACATTCTGTATTCGTAGCATTATAAAAGGACATCAATCCCTTGCATCAACCCCGCGCCTTCCTCAAGCCCGAGATCTCCAATCTCCCTAGCCCCAGCATCCTCATATCTTGCGCCCACAGTTCTCCGTTCCTCAATCACCACTTCCTTCCCTAGTAATGGCCGGATCCGGCACCAAGGGCTAGTGGGAGGCCTCCACAATTACTGAGAAATCTATGGAGGATCTCTGGAGTGCGGGCTATCTCGCTGCCAACATTGCGTACCGAGTCCCTGCCAAGGACCAGGTGGTTCCCTTCCCGGCAGCGGGTGAGAGAGTCGTGTTCCTCTCGCACTTCGTTAGGGGCTAGGATTTCCTCTTCACCCCTTTGTACAGGGTTTGCTGTTTTTCTACGGGCTAGATTTCCATGATCTAGCCCCGAATTTGATTCTTCACATCTCCGCTTTCATAATGGTGTGTGAAGCTTTCCTCCTCATTCCCCCACACTTCGGCCTATGGCTCAAGACCTTCAACGTGAAGCCGAAGGTGGTGGACGGGCATCACGCGGAGTGCGGGGGCGCTTTGATAAGCAAGCTCCTGAATGCAACCTGGCCAAAGGGGTCGTTCGTGGAGACACACAAGGTTTGGTAGCAGGAGTGGTTCTACATCACTGAGCCGCGCAACGCCAAATGGGCGACAGCGCCTGCCTTCAGATCTGGACCCCCGGAGAGGCTAACCTCTTGGATGGATTAGGGTACGAACTTGGGGTCTCAGACTGAGGTGACGACACTCCAAGGCCGTGTGTCCGGCATGATCTCCAAGGGCTACCAACTCACAACCGTGGTTCAGGTAATGCTGGCCCAACTCGTTCTTCCCTGCCAAGACCTGTCGGCATTCTGGAAACGGGGGTACCCAGACTTGCCTGCCTGCGGTCCACGTTGTGGTTCATCAGGCGGCCTGGTACGACCCAACCTCTTCAGCAACCACTCAAGACCCTCGCGAGGGGCCAAGCCTCACGAGGCGGACGACACAAGACCTCCCCTGGGGTAGCCTCACTACGATGGCTCATGAGGAGCGGGGATATCAAGGCAAGGGGCACCTCACGAGGTCCCCATGACGCGAGCAGTGACAACCAAGGCCAGGCGGGCGCCAGCGGGCGCAGAGTGCCAGTTTCCTCTTTGGTTCTAAAGGAGCAGGTGCAGGCGAGGAGTCCTGAGGCGTCAGGCAAAGGTTTCCATATCGGTGCAACGAGACCAAGACCAGAAGGACGACAGAGCGGAGGTCATCTCGGAGCCCACGGCGGCGTCACCACCAGAGCCTTTGGCAGGCGAAGACCACCTTTTGTCAGGATAGCTTGTACTAGCTGTCCCCCTTCAAATTTGGCCATTATGGGATCCCTTCCCGCTCAATATTTGGAAGAGGACCCGGGTCATTATAAATAGGACTAACCACCACCATTGAGGGGGATCTCATCTTGAGCAGATATGTTCTTGAGTAGATCTCATCTAGAGTTGATCAGATAGAAGGCCACACACCCACAAGCTCACTCGAGCACAAGAACACCTCTCCTCAGGAGGCTGTTCACCCATGTACAAGTTCTTCCTCAGCCTGCAAGGCAATCCACCACACCACACTTGATTAGGGTATTACACCACCACGGTGGCCTGAACCAGTATAAACCTTGTGTCCCTTGTTCTTCAGATCTGATGAGCTAAGACTACGGATCAGTGAGTAGACGAGCTAGGGCAGGAGGAGAGATCGTCCTGCGCACCCCACAGTTTGAACCACAAGGGTTTTGGCGGAACCCAAGATCCGACAACATCAGGGCTCCTCCCTATGGGAGTTCGATTCGGCTGGAGACCGGCCCCTGAAGCATCTCTTCGGCTTCACGCACAAAGAGATCTGGAAGCATCTCTTCAAGAGCCAGAAGGAGTGGCCAAAGGAAACGGAGGACGCAGGCTACGGCGCTACGTTTACCGCACAAGAGGTAATAAAAAAATTCCGCCGAACATATATCCCCTTCTAATTTTAACAATAATAGGAATTGGAGTTTTTGCATGATATACAGGGCTGGACGAAGAAGGCAATCCGTATTAAGGGTCTGGCGCCTTTGCCAGAAGACGCAGAGACGCCACAACTGACGGCGATGCTAGTCCCGGTGCTGTACAAGGCACCGGACAAGAAGTCCAAGAAGAAGAGCAAGGAGGCCGAGAGCGGCCCCCGCCCTGTGGACGCAAAGTCCAAGGAGATCAACATCCTCTCCTTCGAAGAGGAATAGGATGGTGAAGAAGAAGAGTCCCCTGCGCAAGGCAGGGGGAAGAAGAGGACGGCCGCTGCTGACGCAAGCAAGGCCACACCCCAAAGGAGGATGCACCTCCCCGTTCGTTCGGACTCATCGTCCGAACATAGCTTTGTGGTGAAGCCTAGGGAGAAACCCCCCACCGAAACGTAAGTTTGTTCGGATATATTAATTTCCGCACCTTGTTTATATTAGCATTTTAATGCTATCTAAGTATTTCTCACCTGCTGACCTACATTCCTCCTTGAGCACACCCCGATGCCTCCTTATCGGAGGGGAACTCTCTAGCGCCTGGAGGGATGGAGAGTGACCCGCTGGTCCGAGCTCCATCACCCGTGGCCCGTGGGGACACCGAAGTGTCCTCCCAGCATGTGTCTTCCACTCAAGGAGATGGGGGTGGGGCAAGTGATAGGGCGACCGAGGGTAACACCTCGGTTGCCGCTGACCATGGGGAAACAATCCCCATGGAGACCGAAGACGGGGGGGGGGGGGG
>LR738712.1:486836467-486941287 GCA_902687465.1 Secale cereale
CCGGGGACCCACCGAATACTGATCCGGAGCCTAGTGATAACACAAATGTGTAGGGGATCGCAACAGTTTTCGAGGGTAAAGTATTCAACCCAAATTTGTTGATTCGACACAAGGGGAGCCAAAGAATACTCTTAAGTATTAGCAGCTGAGTTGTCAATTCAACCACACCTGGAAACTTTGTATCTGCACCAAGGTAGTTTAGTAGCAAAGTAATATGGAGATAGCGGTAACAACAATAAAAGTAACGGTAGTGTTTTTGTAATAGTTGCAGCGGAAAAGTAAATAAGCAACAAGCAATATGTGAAAAGCTCGCAGGCATTGGATCGGTGATGGGGAATTATGTCGGATGCAATTCATCATGTAAAAGTTATAACCTAGGGTGACACAGAACTAGCTCCAGTTCATCAATGTAATGTAGGCATGTATTCCGAATATAGTCATACGTGCTTATGGAAAAGAACTTGCATGACATCTTTTGTCCTACCCTCCCATGGCAGCGGGGTCCTAGTGGAAACTAAGGGATATTAAGGCCTCCTTTTAATAGAGTACTGGACCAAAGCATTAACACATAGTGAATAGATGAACTCCTCAAACTACGGTCATCACCGGGAGTGGTCTCGATTATTGTCACTTCGGGGTTGCCGGATCATAACACATAGTAGGTGACTATAAACTTGCAAGATAGGATAAAGAACACACATATATTCATGAAAACATAATAGGTCCAGATCTGAAATCATGGCACTCGGGCCCTAGTGACAAGCATTAAGCATAGCAACATCAATCTTAGAACATAGTGGATACTAGGGATCAAACCCTAACAAAACTAACTCGATTACATGGTAAATCTCATCCGACCCATGACCGTCCAGCAAGCCTACGATGGAATTACTCACGGACGGCGGTGAGCATCATGTAATTGGTGATGGAGGAAGGTTGATGATGACGATGGCGATGACCTCCACTCTCCGGAGCCCTGAACGGACTTCAGCAGCCCTCACGAGAGAGATTAGGGCTTGGCGGCGGCTCTGTATCGTAAAACGTGATAATTCTTCCTCTCTGATTTTTTTTCTCCCCGAAAGTGAATATATGGAGTCTGGGGGTACATTAGTGGAGCATCAAGGGGCCCACGAGGCAGGGGGCGCACCCAGGGGGAGGGGGCGCGCCCCCACCCTCGTGGATAGGGTGTGGGGCCCCTGACATAGATCGTTCCGCATATATTTTTTATATTTTCCAAAATAATTCTCCGTGGATTTTTAGATCATTCAGAGAACTTTTTATTTCTCCACAAAAACAACACCATGGCAATTCTACTGAAAACAACGTCAGTCCGGGTTAGTTCCATTCAAATCATGCAAGATAGAGTCCAAAACAAGGGCAAAAGTGTTTGGAAAAGTAGATACGTTGGAGACGTATCAACTACCCCAAGCTTAAACCTTTGCTTGTCCTCAAGCAATTCAGTTGATAAACTGAAAGTGATAAAGAAAAACTTTGACAAACTCTATTTGCTCTTGTTGTTGTAAATATGTAAACCATCATTTAGGTTTTCAGCAAAGATCATGAACTAACCACATTCACAATAACTTTCAGGTCTCATGTCTACTCACATCAATGGCATAATCAACTAGCAAGCAATAATAATAAACCTCGGATGACAACACTTTCTCAAAACAATCATACTATGATGTAACAAGATGGTATCTTGCTAGCCCTTTCTGAGAACGCAAAACATAAATGCAGAGCACCTTTAAAGATCAAGAACTGACTAGACACTGTAATTCATGGTAAAAGAGATCCAGTCATGATCATACTGAATGCAAATTAATAGTAATACATGCAAATGACAGAGTGCTCTCCAACTGGTGCTTTTTATAGGTGGATGATGACTCAGCATAAATGTAAATAGATAGGCCCGTCGGAGAGGGAAGCAGGGATCTGTAGAGGTGCCAGAGCTCGATTTTTAAATAGAGATGAATAACATTTTGAGCGGTATACTCTCATTGTCAACATAACAACCAATAGGGATGGCAGTTTTGCCCATGGGTATGGGTACCCGCGGGTGCCCTACCCGAAAATAGTGGGCATGGGTGAGACTTTCTACCACTTCATACCCATGGGTATGGGTATCCATACCCACAAAATGCATGGGTAGGGTATGGGTATGAATTTATACCCATTGGTAACCCAATGGATACCCAGAAAATTAATAAATAAATTAAACCCTATAATATGTGGATAAATAATTATATTGAGTTCTTAACTAGCCCACGGACCACATGCCCATAGCTGGCCATTGCCCCAGACCCCTCGTATACCTACGGTAGTTATCTTCTCTGATTTTCCTTGACCTTGGAAGATGAAGCAATCAAGTGCCGGGTTATTGAATCCTCGTCGATACATCCCCAACCAAGCCTATATATTGTACCCATCCGATGGGTACCTGAATTTAGAACTTTTCTCATCTTACTTTTGTCATGTCTATGCTATATATTGTACCCACCGGATACCCATTGGGTATAGAATACCCGATGGGAATGGGCATGGGTACCAATTTGCGCCCATGGGTAGTGAAGTGGGTGGGTATAGAAAAAAGATTTGGGTATGGGTTTGGGTAGAAAAGTGTCGTACCCGCCCATACCCTACCCATTGCCATCCCTAACAACCAAGAATCTAGATATCTTCCATGCTACGCACATTATAGGCGGTTCCCAAACGGAATGGTAAATCTTATACTCCTCCAACCACCAACAAGCACACTCCACGGCTAGCCTGAAACAATGGGTACTGTCCAAACCAACAACAGCCCTGGGGGAGTTTTGTTTAATTATTTTGATTTTGAGCATGGGACTGGGCATCCCGGTTACCAGCCATTTTCTCATGAATGATGAGCGGATTTCACTCATCGTGAGAATATCCCACCTAGCATGGAAGATATAAACATCCCTAGTTGATACATGAGCTGTCCGAGCATACAAAACAGAATTTCATTTGAAGGTTTAGAGTATGGCACATACAAATTTACTTGGAACGGCAGATAAATACCGCATATAGGAAGGTATGGTGGACTCATTTGGAACAACTTTGGGGTTTATGGAAGTGGATGCACAATCAGTATTCCCGCTTAGTACAGGTGAAGGCTAGAAAGAGACTGGGAAGCGACCAGCTAGAGAGCGACAACAGTCATGAACATGCATTAAAATTAATCAACAACGAATGCAAGCATGAGTTGGATATAAATCACCATGAACATAAATATCGTGGAGGCTATGTTGATTTGTTTCAACTACATGCGTGAACATGTGCCAAGTCAGACCACTTGAATCGTTCAAAGGAGGATACCACCCTATCATACCACATCACAACCATTTTAATATCATGTTGGCACGCAAGATAGACCATTATAAACTCCCAACTAATTATGCATGGCATAAGCAGCTATGATCTCTAATTGTCATTGCAAGCATGTTTCATTCATAACAGGCTGAATTAGGAACGATGAACTATCATATTTACAAAAACAAGAGAGGTCGAGTTCATACCAGCTTTTCTCATCTCAATCAATTCATGATATATCATCCTTATTGCCTTTCACTCGCATGACCGATCGGTGTGGATAATAATAATAGTGCACGTGCATTGGACTAAGCTGGAATCTGTGAGCATTTAAATACAAGAGAGAAGACAAGGTAATATGGCTCAAGGTTAAATCAACAATAAAGCATATGAGAGCCACTAAGCATTTTCAATCATGGTCTTCTACTCTTGACCCCCAAAGAGAAGAAAAGAAACTATTTACACGGGAAAGCTCCCAACAAGCAAAAGAAGAACGAGAAATCTTTTTGGGTTTTCTTTTAATTACTACTACTACAAGCAAGGAAAGTAAACTAGCTAGAAGCTACAACTAATATTATTATTTTTTTGTTTTTCTTAAGGTTTTTCTAACACACAAGAAAAGACTATGAAAAAGAATTGAAACTAAACATGGATGGTACAATGAAAGAGTGTTAGCACCGACAACTAGAATAAGTGTGTGAACATGAATGTAAAGTCGATGAGAAACACATACTACCCCAAGCTTAGGCTTTTGGTCTAAGTTGGTCTATGGCCAGTATTGGCCTGGCGGATATCCAAAGTTGTAGTTGGGGTTGTACTGAGATGCAGCAGCTACTGCCTGCTGAGCTGCAGCTTGGAGATGGGCTGCTTCCATCATATCATGGTACTCATTTGCCTCCTCCCTGATTATAGTATATCTCCCTTTTGCCTGAAAGTCAAACAAGGTAGGGGCAGAAAGAGCAATATGGACGGCGTGACGCCTGTTAAAGATTAGTCGATATTTGAGGGATTGTTCATCCCTCTCTATAAACCAGTGACTAACCATAGCAGTGTAATCCAAATGAGCAAGCGGTAAAGGTTCATCATTTTCATGTACAAGCACACCAAGACGGCGGGCTATGCGAGTGGCATAAATCCCACCAAATAAATCTCCATACAAACCATTATGATGTAGCCTACGTGCAACAATGGCTCCCAAGTTGTATTTTCTGTCACCTAATACAGCACTCTTGAAAACACTAAGATCAGGGACACACATGTGACAAGCCTCATCTTTACCGTTTATGCATCTACCAATAAAGAGAGCAAAGTATTGAATAGCAGGAAAATGAATGCTCCCTAAGGTAGCTTGTGTGATTTATCTAGATTCCCCCATAGTGATACTAGCAAGGAAGTCCCTATATTCAGATTTGCGAGATTTGCGAGGATCACCCATACTGCCCCACTGCGGGAGCTTACAAGCATCATTAAAATCCTCTAAGTCCATGGTGTAAGATTTATCATAAAGGTCAAACAGGACAGTGTGAGAATTACGTGAAGATGAAAATTTAACCCTTCTCACAAAGTTATCAGTTAAGTAATGGTATTGAGGGCACTTATCTTGCATGAAGCCCTCAATGTCAGTGTTGCACACATATGCATCAAATTCCTCCTTAACACCAATCTGAACCATAAATTCTTCTGACTGCCATTCACAAGGCCGCACTTCATCTTCCCTCGGTAGTTCATCGTCCGGCTCATGAATCGCGAGCCTTGGTTCTTGCTTCCTTGAAGAACCACCTTGGAAGATTTTCTTATGCATTTTTCTGATTTTTTTTGAAATTTTTAGTAACTCAAAATAAAAGTTAACCAAACTCAACAAGATTGATAGCAACAACTCCTACAAGTGCCTAGAGACTATATCATGCATTAGAACTACTTGGGACCAAAGAAATTTGACATGCAAGCTCAAGAACAAAGTCACCACAACAGCAAAAATTGCAATAAATAAGGCACTAGAACAAAAATAAATTGGACCAATGGAGGAGTCACATACCAAGGAACAATCTCCCCAAATAGTTTTGTGAATGGAGCTTTGAGCAAGGAGATCGGTAATGGCAGCAAGATGAGCTAGAACTCGTGCTTGAGCGGGATGGTGATTTTTTGGGAGGAAGAAGAAGGGTATGGGTGCATGAATAAGTGGATGGGGGCCACGTGGGGCCCATGAGGCAGGGGGCGTGCCCTGGACCCTCGTGGCTAGGTACTGGCTCCCCTCGCTGTGTTTTCTGCGCCATATATTCTCAAATATTCTAGAAAAAAATCATATTTCATTTTCAGGGCATTTGGGGAACTTTTATTTTCGGGTTTTTTTTTTGCACAGATAAGTCTGGAAACTGACAGAAAATACTATTTTTGCTTTATTTATCCAAATTAACAGAAAGTAAAAGGGGGTACTGTCGGATTACGGGCTCCGCAAACCCAAGAAGTTCGAACACAGGGGCATGAACGAAGATCTCTCCCACTCACGTCTACCTAGCGTCTCGCCCTCGTCCAGTGAAGAGATTCAAGCAAACAACAAGTGAAGCACGCAAGAGTTACCCAGGTTCAGGCCACCTTGTGGTGTAAAACCCTACTTCCTGCTTTGGTGGATTGGCCTCAGGAGGGATAGAATATGAACTAGTACAGTGGTTCCTGAGCTCAGGAGGAGAGCTCAGGAGGGTCGGGAGGCAAGAGTTCTTGCTCCTTTGCGTAGAGGCCGAGTTTATGGATCTGCCTCCCCTTGATGGGGATTCTAGCTACTTATATAGGCGGCCAGGGTCCTCTTCCCCCCAAATGTTCAGGCGGGAAGGGACGGCCATTTTTGAGCGGGAACACAAGGACGTTTCTACCCTGACAAAAGCAGTCTTCGCCTGCAAAAGGATCAGGCGGTGACGCTGTGGTGGGCTCGGTGGTGACATCCTCCCTGTCGTCCTTGCGGTCTTTGGTCTTGTTGCACCAAAGGGGAAACCTTTGTCCCGCTCCTCGGGAACCTGCGCCCGCGCTGCCTCCTTACATCACCCCTCCTCCCGAGGCAGGCTTGGCCTTGGGTTCTTCGCCCCTCCGGAGCACCTTGCCGAGGCCGCTCCTGAGGGTGTCTTGATGTTGTTCACCTCGCGAGGCCTAGCCTCCCTCGCGAGGGTCTTGGGCAGCTGGTCGATCAGCTGGGCCGTACCAGGCCGTGGTAGGAGCATGTTGCGGCCTGCACACAGGCAAGTCTGGGTACCCTGGTTCCTAGGACGCCGACAGGTACAGAAGGTTGTGTTATCTAAATTCACCCATCTCATGATCATCAAAAGGAATCCATTAACAAGGTTGATCAAGTCTTGTTAATAAACTCTTTCCAAATAACATGAAACCGGAGAATTTTCGAATAACACTAGGTTACCTCAATGGGGATATGTATGTCCCCAACAATAAGTATGTCATATGTCTTCTTGACAGTAGGGAGAGGAAATTCAAAACCTCTAATAGTAATAGTTAATTTTTTTCCAATATAATTGATACTGTGGACCTGAGGTTGTTTCCTCGGAAAGTGGACCGTATGCTCATTACCATTGACATGAAAAGTGACATTGCCTTTGTTGCAATCAATAACAGCCCCCTGCGGTATTCAAAAAGGGTCTACCAACGATAGTAGACGTACTATCGTCCTCGGGAATATCAAGGATAACAAAGTCCGTTAGAATAGTAACATTTGCAACCACAACAGGCACATCCTCACAAATACCGACATGTATATCAGTTGATTTATCGGCCATTTGCAAAGATATTTCAGTAGGTGTCAACTTACTCAAGTCAAGTCTATGATATAAACACAGATGCATAACACTAGCACCGGCTCCAAGATCACATAAACTAGTTTTAACATAGTTTCCTTTAATGGAGCAAGGTATAGTGGGTACTCCTGGATCTCCTAGTTTCTTAGGCATTCCACCTTTGAAAGTGTAATTGGCAAGCATGGTGGAAATATCTACTTCAGGTATTTTTCTTTTATTGGTAATAATATCCTTCATATATTTAGCATAAGGATTTGTTTTGAGCATATCAGTCAAACACATACGCAAAAAGATAGGTCTAATCATTTCAGCAAAGCGCTCAAAATCCTCATCATCCTTTTTCTTGGATGGTTTCGGAGGAAAAGGCATGGGTTTCTGAACCCATGGTTCTCTTTCCCTACCGTGCTTCCTAGCAACAAAGTCTCTCTTATCATAACGTTTATTCTTTGATTATGGGTTATCAAGATCAACAGCAGGTTCAATCTCTACATCATTATCATTGCTAGGTTGAGCATCATCATGAACGTCATCATTAATATTATCACCAGGTTCATGTTCATTACCAGATTGAGTCTCAGCATCAAAAACTGATATATCATTGGGATTCTCAGGTGTGTCAGCTACAGGTTCACTAGAAGCATGCAAAGTCCTATCATTTTTCTTTTTCTTCTTCTTAGAAGAACTAGGTGCAGCTAAATTGGTTCTCTGAGAATCTTGCTCAATTCTCTTGGGGTGGCCCTCAGGATACAAAGGTTCCTGAGTCATTTTACCACCTCTAGTTGCAACTCTAACAGCATAGTCATTATTCTTACTATTTAATTCATTGAGCAAATCATTCTGAGCTTTAAGTACTTGTTCTACTTGAGTGGTAACCATAGAAGCATGTTTACTAATGAGTTTCAATTCTCCTTTAACTCTAGACATGTAATCACTCAAGCGTTCAATCATATAAGCATTACATTGCAATTGTCTACCAACATAAGCATTGAAGTTTTCTTGTTTCACAATAAAATTGTCAAACTCATCTAAGCATTGGCTAGCAGACTTATAACGAGGAATACCACCTTCATCAAATTTATAAAGAGAATTTACCTTTACTACATGTGTCGGGTTATCAAGACCATGTATTTCTTAAATAGGTGGTAAATTCTTAACATCTTCAACTTTAATACCTTTTTCTTTCATATATTTATTTGCCTCTTGCATATCTTCAGGACTAAGAAATAGAACACCTCTTTTCTTCGGAGTTGGCTTAGGGGCTGGTTCAGGAAGTGTCCAATTATTTTCATTAGCCAGCATATTGTTCAATAGTAATTCAGCTTGATCAACTGTTCTGTCCCTGAAAACACAACCAACACAACTATCCAGGTGGTCTCTGGAAGCATCGATTAGTCCATTATAAAAGACATCAAGTATATCGTTCCTCTGAAGAGGATGATCATGCAAAGCATTAAGTAATTGGAGAAGCCTCCCCCAAGCTTGTGGGAGACTCTCTTCTTAAATTTGCACAAAGTTATATATTTCCAGTAAGGCAGCTTGTTTCTTATGAGCGGGAAAATATTTAACAGAGAAGTAATGCATCATATCCTGGGGACTACGCACACAACCAGGATCAAGAGAATTAATCCAAGTCTTAGCATCACCCTTTAACGAGAACGGAAACAACTTAAGGATATAGTAGTAACTGATCTTTTCATCATTGGTAAATAGGGTGGCTATATCATTCAACTTAGTAAGACGTGCCACAACAGTTTCAGACTCATGGCCATGGAAAGGATCAGATTCAACCAAAGTAATTAACTTAGGACCAACCGAGAAATCACAATCCTTATCAGTAACAAAGATTGGTGAAGTAGCAAAAGCAGGGTCATGTTTCATTCTAGCATTCAAAGACATTCCCTTCAACTTAGATAATAATTTCTTAAGATCATATCTATCGTTGCAAGCAAGAAAGTCTCTAGCAGTTTCTTCATCCATAACATAACCCTCAGGAACAACATGTAATTCATATCTGGGGGGAGAAGCTTCATCATCACTATCATAAATATTATTAGTTTCAATATTTGCATTCTCCCTAACCTTAGTAATTTGTTCATCTAGAAATTCACCTAGTGGGACATTATTATCAAGCATGGAAGTAGTTTCATCATACATAGCAGAAGTGGCATCATCAAGAATATGCGACATATCAGATTCAATAGCGGGAGTAGGTGTCACTAATTTACTGATAACAGAGGGTGAATCAAGTGTAGAGCTAGATGGCAGTTCCTTACCTCCCCTCGTAGTTGAGGGATAGATCTTGGTTTTTGAGTACTTCAAATTCCTCATAGTGATCAACAGATATAAATCCCAAGTGACTTAAAGAATAGACCTATGCTCCCCAGCAACGGCACCAAAAAATAGTCTTGATAACCCACAAGTGTAGGGGATCGCAACAGTTTTCGAGGGTAAAGTATTCAACCCAAATTTATTGATTCGACACAAAGGGAGCCAAAAAATACTCTTAAGTATTAGCAGCTGGGTTTTCAATTCAACCACACCTGGAAACTTAGTATCTGCAGCAAGGTAGTTTAGTAGCAAAGTAATATGGAGATAGTGGTAACCGCAATACAAGTAACGGTAGTGTTTTTGTAGTTTTTGTAATAGTTGCAGCTGAAAAGTAAATAAGCAACAAGAAATATGTGAAAAGATCGTAGGCATTGGATCAGTGATAGGGAATTATGTCGGATGCAGTTCATCATATAAAAGTTATAACCTAGGGTGACACAGAACTAGCTCCAGTTCATCAATGTAATGTAGGCATGTCTTCCGAATATAGTCATACGTGCTTATGGAAAAGAACTTGCATGACATCTTTTATCCTACCCTTCCGTGGCAGCGGGGTCCTAATGGAAACTAAGGGATATTAAGGCCTCCTTTTAATAGAGTACCTGACCAAAGCATTAACACATAGTGAATACATGAACTCCTCAAACTACGGTCATCACCGAGAGTGGTCCCAATTATTGTCACTTCGGGGTTGCCGGATCATAACACATAGTAGGTGACTATAGACTTGCAAGATAGGATCAAGAACACACATATATTCATGAAAACATAATAGGTTCAGATCTGAAATCATTGCACTCGGGCCCTAGTGACAAGCATTAAGCATGGCAAAGTCATAGCAACGTCAATCTTAGAACATAGTGGATACCAGGGATCAAACCCTAACAAAACTAACTCGATTACATGGTAAATCTCATCCAACCCATCACCGTCCAGTAAGCCTATGATGGAATTACTCACGCACGGCGGTGAGCATCATGGAATTGGTGATGGAGGAAGGTTGATGATGACGATGGCGACGATCTCCACTCTCCGGACCCCTGAACGGACTCCAGATCAGCCCTCCCGAGAGAGATTAGGGCTTGGTGGCGGCTCCATATTGTAAAACACGATAATTCTTCCTCTCTAATTTTTCTCTCCCCGAAATTGAATATATGGAGTCCGGGGGTACGTCGGTGGAGCATCAGGGGGCCCACGAGGCAGGGGGCGCGCCCAGGGGGAGGGGGTGCGCCCCCACCCTCATGGACAGGGTGTGGGCCCCCTGATGTAAATCTTTCCGCATATATTTTTTATATTTTCCAAATAAATCTCCGTGGATTTTTAGGTCATTCCGAGAACTTTTTATGTCTACACAAAAACAACACCATGGCAATTCGGCTGAAAACAACGTCAGTCCGGGTTAGTTCCATTCAAATCATGCAAGTTAGAGTCCAAAACAAGGGCAAAAGTGTTTGGAAAAGTAGATACATTGGAGACGTATCACCTAGCGCGGCTCCGGGGTCCGAAGACCAGAACCCCAAGGCGGGGGAGGATACAACGGCGCCCAGGGTCAATCCGAAGGCGCTGAACCCTCTGGAGGGAGCACTACAGAGTTCTTCCATCGTGGAGGAGCACCGCACCATGATGGGTGCGGTGATGAAGAAGATTCAGTCCGTCAAAGGTGGACTGAATGAGGCTTTCAACAACCTGCTAAAAGGCTTTGAGGTAAGCAATGTAATGTTCTTTACGGAACTTATTTTGTTTTTTATGCACATATATAGTCTGTATCCCTCATGCTTTGTGTGATTCTGAATAGAATCGGACGAAGTATCCATAGTATAGCATATTATAGAGCTGAACTGTCTGCTTTTGTATTTGAACATGATTCACTAGTTGCGGCAATTGCACGAGATGCAGAAGCTGCCGAACTAAATAGGAAGCTTTTGTTGGCCAACGCATACCTTGACTGCATCAACCAGCGTTTAGATGAAACACAAGGTATGCAGATTTGAAAATTTGAGATGTCAAGAAGACTAATTAATTGAGTATGAGTATAAACTCTTTATGATATTCTATATGAAACATTTGATGCCACTGAGCTCGAGGCCCTCAAGGGCGAACTCGCGAAGGCCAAGAAGGAGGCCGAGGCAAGCAAGGCAATCGCTGACAAAGCGATTGCCGATCTAGAGGCCGAAAAGGCCGCGTGCGAATAACACGTGGCTCGGGTGTCCAAAGTCGAGGATGAACTCAAACATGATATTCGCAACTGCGAGGCGTTGGAGCTAAAGGATTCGAACAAGCATTCGAGCTCACTGAGGCAGTTAAGGCTACCCAGGATGCGCGAAGCGAGTTGCGCAGCATCTGTGAAGAAATCAAGTAGGCGCGGGAGATAGGATCTGGTAAGACTTTTCTCTTACATAGCATCTTTGGAGGGTGAAAGTACCTTGGGCTGACACATTTATGGAGTTCTCAAGGCGTGTTTGTTGATCTTACGAGGAGCAGTGCTGACGTCGCCCAATACTTCCGAGCCCAGGAAGGAAACGACACAGAGAAGTTGTTCTGGTCGCAGTTCTATGCGCCAAAACATCCGATGCCCCTCAACGACCAGATGAAGGAGCTGGTCGAGCTACACAATAAGGCGGGTTCGGCCATGAAGGACTTCATAGTCTGGTGATAACCCACAAGTGTAGGGGTTCAGTTGTAGCCTCTTTTGATAAGTAAGAGTGTCGAACCCAACGAGGAGCTAAAGGCAGAACAAATATTCCCTCAAGTTCTATCGACCACCGATACAGCTCTACGCACGCTTGACGTTTACTTTACCTAGAACAAGTATGAAACTAGAAGTACTTTGTAGATTTTGTGGGATAGGTTTGCAAGAATATAAAGAACACGTACATATAAACTAGGGGCTGTTAAGATAAAGAAACAATAAAGTTAATGATAGCGAGTGTGGAAAAGTGGTGGTAGGAGTTGCGAAATTGCCCCTAAGCAATTGACTACGCTACTAGACCGATCGCAAGTTTTATGTGGGAGAGGCCACTGCTAGCATGTCATCCCTTACTTGGAATTCTATGCACTTATGATTGGAATTGTTAGCAAGCATCCGCAACTACTAACATTCATTAAGGTAAAACCCAACCATAGCATTACGATATACTGGTCCCCCTTCAATCCCGTATGCATCAATTTCTACACTAGGTTGAAGCTTCTGTCACTCTTGCCCTCCAATACGTAGTCCTATAAACATACAACTAACCCTATGGTGTGATCCACGTGCGCGCTCATATGATGGGCACCAAAGGATAGCAACATAACCACAAGCAATTTAAACCAATAATAGAAATTCACAAATCATCGATAGGACAACGATAATCTACTCACACATCATAGGATGGCAACACATCATTGGATAATAATATAAAGCATAAAGCACCATGTTCAAGTAGAGGGTACAACGGGTTGCGGGAGAGTGGACCGCTGTAGATATATGGGGGAAGGTGATGGAGATGTTGGTGAAGATGACAGAGGTGTTGGTGTAGATCGCCGTCACATGATGATGGCCCCGGTGGCACTCCGGTGCCACCGGAAGCGAGGGGGAGAGAGCCCCCCTCCTTCTTCTTCTTCCTTGACCTTCTCCCTAGATGGGAGAAGGGTTTCCCCTCTGGTCCATGGTCTCCATGGCGTGGGAGGGGCGAGAGCCCCGCCGAGATTGGATCTGTCTCTCTCTGTTTCTGCGTTCCCAGATTCTGGCCTTCCACCGTTTCTTAAATTCCCGGAGATCCGTAACTCCGATTGGGCTGATTTTTTGACACAATTTTTATCCGGATATTAGCTTTCTTGCGGCGAAAGAAGGGCATTAACCGCCTTACGGTGTGTCTGCCCCTCGTGGCCCAGGGCGTGCCTGCCCCACGTGGGCGCTCCCCTGCCTCGTGGCCCGCTCGGGCATCGTCTCGTGTTGGTTCCGCTTCCCAAAATTCACATATATTCCAAAAAAATCTCCGCCCATTTTTATTCCGTATGGACTCCGTTTGATATGGATATTCTGCAAAACAAAAAACATGCAACAAACAGGAACTGGCACTGGGCACTAGATCAATATGTTAGTCCCAAAAAATAGTATAAAAGTTGCCAAAAGTATATGAAAGTTGTAGAATATTGGCATGGAACAATAAAAAATTATAGATACGACGGAGACGTATCATCATCCCCAAGCTTAATTCCTGCTCGTCCTCGAGTAGGTAAATGATAAAAAAGAATTTTTTTGATGTGGAATGCTACCTAGCATAATCTTGATCATTTAATCTAATCATGGCATGAATATTAAGACACGATTGATTCAAAGCAATAGTCTATCATTTGACATAGAAGAATTTAATACTCGGGCATCCCAACAAACAATCAAGTCTTTCAAAATATCAACGCTAAAGAACGTTATCCCTACAAAATCATATGCTTCCCTTTTCTTAACACAAGGTACCCCTCATACCCATCCCGGTGTCAGCCAAGCAATTGTTTTCATAATTTACTTTTTTCGAACCTTTTCAATTCTGCACGCAAAAAATGAGCGTGAGCCATGGATATAGCACTATGGGTGTGTCGGGGAAACTGATCGCCCACGAACACCTATGGGACCGGAGCCCCTTTTCGGTACGGCAAGGGAGTGGAGGGAGCACAAAGAGCAGATCGAGGGGCACACGCAAGCAGTTTACCCAGGTTCGGGCCGCACGGATGCGTAAAACCCTACTCCTGCCTCGGTTGTATTGAGTTCTTGGCTCGGGAGCAAGAAGATCTATAGTACTGGCTACACCGAGCGTGGGAGTGATCAAGTTTCGGAACCCCCTCTACGTTGTGCATGGGCCTCCTTTTATTGTTCAAAGGGGTCTCTGACAGGTGTCAACGTAGGTGAGGGTAAAAGCGTAAAATTGGTGGTAGTTGTAACAGTGCATGTATAGTGGTCTATACCTAACCCAGACGATGGGGGACAAGGGCATTGAATGCCCGTCACCGTCGCCCCAAACAGTGTAAAAAGCGTCCTTCCGGGTGTCTCCGTTCGCCACGACGGAGGCCTTGTCATCGTGGCTTGCCACCGTGTACCCCTAGGCTGCACTGCCATCCGCCACGTGCCCCAGGAAGGGCCCCAGGGCGACGCGTGGCCAGGTGAGCTGGAGCGCAGGCACACAGTGAGAGCTTGCCGCGGCAAGCACCTTGCCGCGGTCGCTACCTTGCCGGGCCCGGAAGCCTGCCGCTCTCCGGGTCTTGCCGGGGCGCGCGATGCGCCGCGGTATATCTTCTGAAATGTTGTTCCTTGGCCTTCCTGGCAAGCTCCTCTTGCCAGGGTCTTGTGCAGAAGGGATGATCTCGAGCCTGGAGCGGCCTTCCCGGCAAGCTCCCCTTGCCTGGGTCTTGTTTCTTAACTTGAATACTTTGTTCTTGAATGGCTTCAAGGGAACTAGAGTGGGCTTTGGCGGTCGCGTGGTGAGCCTGACCACGGGACGCTGCTACTGCCCGTGCACAAGTCGGGATACTAAGGTACCCCTACTTTAGTACACCGACAGGAGCCCCCGGGCCTGGGCCACACACGGTGCCGAGCGCTGTTGGGCCAGGCCCAAAACAGTGCACGGGCACACGCGGCCCACGGCGCGCCGTTTCCCACTCCGCATCCACCGCATCCCTCCCTAACGACACTCGTCGATTGCGGCGTCGTGGGAGAGATCGTGGCCGGTTTCTTTAATGGGAAAATGCGGAACGTCCCCCACTTCCCCCTTAAAAGCAGAGGAAGCAGGGGCAGTTTCCCCCCATTGCTTCATTGCGTCTTCAATCTCCAGAAACCCCCGCCGCCCTCCGCCTCCCCAAAGGTCGACAGAGAGCCGAGCTCCACCTCTCTTCCACCGCCGCCAGCCTCCCCGGTGCTGCCGACCCCTCTCGCCGCCCCCGCCATGGCCCCGAAGAGCAGCAAGACGAAGAGCGAGAAGTCCGACAAGGCGGCGAAGCTGGCCGCAATGCGGAAGAGGATGGTGGTCTTCCCGCCGAGGCTCGGCGCGAGGGAGCTGAGGGACAAGTATTACTTGTTCTGGGCGAGGGAGACGAAGGCTCACCCGCGCACCAGGGTCCTCCCCGCCGAAGCCTGCGACATGTACCCGGGAGGTTACCATTACTTCGCTATGTTCTTCCACTGTGGTCTTTGTCCTCCGTACTCTGAGTTTTTCTGCGACGTGATGAACACGTATGGATTCCACCTCCTCGATTACACCCCGAACACTGTCCTCACTATGGCCGTTTTTGCACATCTGTGAGAAAACTTTGTCGGGGTCCACCCCAACATAGCTCTCTTCCGCCACTTTTTCACACCTAGAGTAGAGTCTGGATCTCCACTCTCCGATGGCATCTCCTGGATCTTCAGGCTCTCCTCGCCGGGCCGCAATAGTGCGCGGCAAGGATTGGAGCGATCTGGCCCCGGAGGATGAGAAGCTGGAGATAGCCCTCACTAGGATCCTTCGCCTTCGGGACGCCAACCTTACTGTAGGCGAAGTTGGGGCTGATTTCCTTCGCCGCCGCATTGCTCCCCTGCAGGATAGGAAGAGGCCTGTTTGGGAGTTTGGCAACGCGGCAGACTGCATGAGGCTGCGCCCCGGCCTGAACTACAACTTCACCATCTTGGAACTCAAGGGGATGATCCGCTCGATGTTCAAGCATGACCCCAAGCATACGGAGTGGTTTACCCCGTCGCAGGGAGTAGTTCCCTTATGGAACAACTCTTCACTCAGCGCCATCCGTGCGGTAATGCCTTTGTGCGATTCCCGCGGGGTGGATCCCACTTGGCTGGCGCCTTCAGAAGAGACCGTGCAAACTTTCTTTGATAACCTGGTTGAACGGCCGCGCAATCCCGACGAGAAGAAGGGTCTCACCCGCGCGACCACCGACCGGGATGTGGCGTATATCACTAGCAGAATGGAGGAGGCCGCCGCAGCTGAGGCCGCGGGTGAGTTTGGTTACTCTGTGGAGGAGGCAGAAGTAGCGGACGCAGTGAGCAGGGCCGAGGAGGAAGAGATCCTCAAGCTGTTGAAGCCCGCCGGGAAGCCTGCCGGGGAGCCTGCCTGGGAGCCTGCCGGGAGGAGCAAGGCTGCCGGGCAGGGGACCGAGTCCAGTGAGCCCGCCGAGGAGGACGCCGAATCGGGCGATTCCGACGAAGACTCGGGCGGGTTACTGAACCTCGACGACATTTCTTCATCCTCGGAGAATTCTCCGCCACCGCCAAGTCCTCCGCCACAGCCAAAGAAGCGCCTCCGCAAGACCACTGAAACGGTGAAGCAGCCGGCGCCCCGACAGCAGCCGAAGCGTCGCGCGACGCGTGCCACCACGACGAGCAAGGTCGTCAAGGAGGCGCCTCGCGCCTCGGCGGCAAGCGGAGGGGGATCTTCCCGAACCGGTTCCGGCGCTCCTTCTGCCCCTCGATCCTCGGCGACGACCGGAGCGGGGTCTTCTCAGCCCATGGCTCCAGAGCCCGCCAAGCACCCGAGGGAGCCTACTCCTCCAGCTCCTCGCGCCGGGACGCGCGAGGCAGACTTTGACTTCTCCGCCCTTAGCTCCGACGAGGAGGAGGAAGAGTAAGCATTTGCAACTTTTATTTCCTTTGATTCTTGTTGCTCTTGTCTTGAATTCTCTTTGCCTAACTCTGATCTTGTTTGGCTTCCAGGACCCTGACCCAGAGGATGGCGAAGATGGCCAAGATCCAGGTGGTTGACCTTGAGGACGACGAGCCCGTCGTCGCGGCAGGAGATGCGCCCGCGACAGACTTGTCGGACCAGCCGGCTGCCCCGCAGGGCAGCCCCCAGCGCAGCCCCCAGCGTAAGTTCCTTGTTCACTTCTCTACTTATCGGGCGCACTTGAGCTTCTTATCCTTATTGATGTCTTGTTTGCTTGTTGACTTGTGCAGAAGTGGAGCCGCAGCCGCATGAGCGTCAAGAGATTACTCCCGACGAGCCGCTTGTCCCGCCTTCCCCGCCAAGGAGGAGCTCCCCGGCGAGGGAGAGCGCTCCGCCAAGGACGGGTATGCCGCCAAGGGTGAGTACCCCGCCAAGGGCGAGCACCCCGACAAGGGAGGGCACCCCGCCAAGGGAGGGCGCCAGCGGCCCTCCGCCGGCGGGGGTCACTGCTACGCCGCCAAGGGAGAACTCCCCGGCGAGGGACCCCGTTACTGAAGAGGCCCGCGCAGGTAACCCTTGTACTCTTCTTTTCTTGAATTCTTCTTTTTTGGATATTTGCTTGACAATTCTTTCTTTCTTTTTCTTCTGTCAGATCCGCCCGCCCCGGAGCCGATGGAGACAGAGGCCATCGCCGAGGAGGACGTGCGCGGTGATGCCGGCGACTCCACCACCACTGAAGGGACGGTCAGCGCTGACGAGCCAGCCGTTGACGAGCCCCCCACGGCCACTGTCGCGGCAGCTGGGGAGGAGACCGGGGACCTCACTGACGGCCCTGAGGCCGCAGGAGCGCCGGACGCTACACCGGCCGCCGACCCCTCCGCCGCCGCGACTGGGCCGGACATTTATTTGGAGGCCGCCAACGGGGTCTTCATCCAAGTCCCGTGGGCGTCCTCATCAAGGGCGCCCGCGGAGGGGGAGAGCTTCGATGGAGAAGTCCTCGCCTCCGTCGGGCTGAGGCTTGTCGACGCGCCCGGCAGCAGCAGCGAGCCCGAAGAGGAGCAGCTCTTGCGCCGGCTTCTGGCCTTGTATCGGGCCAGGCAGGCCAAGCTGGAGTCCCGAGAGGCTCTGGCTGCCAAGGCCGGTGTCGACTTGGAGAAGCACGCCGCGGAGCTCCACGCCGCCAACCAAGCGGCCCTCCGGAACTTGGCGGAGGAGCGCGAGGAGCTCGCCGAGGCGCACCAGGCGTTCATCCTCGAGAAGGCCGAGGTTGAGGAGCAGCAGCGACGGGCCGCCGAGGATCTATCTCGGCGGGAAGGAGAGCTGAACCAGCGGAAGGTCGACCTCGATAGCCACGAGGACGCCCTTGCCGCGCGCGAGCAGTCCATTGGCGGGGCTCTGCAGGAGGCGAGGGACGCCACTGCCGCCGCAGAGACCGCCAAGAGGGACCTGGAGGCGAGGGTGGCGCAGTTGGAGCTTAATCTGAAGACGAGCGAGGAGAAGGTTGCCGCGCTCAATCTTGAAAGGGAGAAGGACGCCCACAGCCACTCGGAGCTGCAGGTCCGCCTCTCTGAGAAGGGCAAAGAGCTCAACGACACCAAGGACTCCATCGCAGACTTGGAGCTAAAACTGTCCACCCTCACCGAGTCGCTTGACGGGGCCCGGAACAGGGAGTCCAAGTTGAAGGAAGATCTCCGGGCTGAAAGGGCGCTGCTGGACAGTGCCTCCCTTACGCAGAACAACTTCCAGCGGACGGTGGAGCAGTGGACCGAGGAGCTCGTCGCCTCCGCCGTCAACATCGACAAGGAGATGGTGGCGCTGGGGACGGAGCACCTCGTGTACTCCCCCGACGAGAGCCTTCCCCACAGCGCCAAGCTGAGTTTGTTCTTCAGAGGAGTGGCGCCGGCCCTCGCGCAGCTACGGGAGAAGCTCCCCACGCATCTGGCTACGAGGCACGCCAGCTTTGCATGGGTACTATGGAGCGAGTGTTGACGAAGATCGTCTACCGCAACCCCGGGATTAATCTTGAGAACGTCCTCCGGACCTTGCCGCCCGAAGCTGACCAGGAAGCGTTGAAGGCACAAGTTTCCCACATCATGGCCAAGGTGGGCAAGATCAAGAGGGTTGATGGAGACCGCGTAGACTAGGCTTCCTTCTTTCTGCTTCCCTTGCCGCTGTCGATTAAGTCATGGATAGTAATTTGTTAGAACAGTGGCGAGTTATCTTGTAATATAACTTTATTTTGGATAGTCAATGCAGTGTTATCTCCCTTGCTCGATCCTTTTACTTTGTATGCCTCTTACCCTACGCTTCTAGGGAGCTTGCCGGCAAAGGGACCCTTGCCGCGAGCGCTGAGTGCGGGACTTCAGCGGCCTGCTGGCAATGCCCTCGCCGGCAAGAAACCTTGCTGCAGCTAGTCGCAGCACACTTAGGTTGTTGAGCGAACTCGAAAACGAAATAAGGGCGCGACACTTGTCGCAGCTCACTTAAGCCATTGAGCGTGCTCGAAACAAAGTAAGGGCGCGGCTAGCCACGGGTAGGTTCCTCCGCGCACAGGTTTTCCATACAAAGTGTGGTCGTTCAAGGAAGATAACTAAGAATTTTAAAATTTTGAATGCTCAAAATGCTCAAACTTTGGCAACTTAGCTTTTGTGTTCTGTTTGCTTCCCGGCAAGGCTTTCCTTCCTTGAACAGCACTTGGTCCATACCACTGTCTCCTTCCCCCCCGGCAAACTTGTGCGCGAGGAACACTTCTTCTGCTTGAAAGAAAAGGAAGAGGGGAGGGAACATAGATATGGAGCCTTGCGGCTTGTTATTGCTTACCGGGATCGTGTGCTGCACAAAGTGTCAGATAACACATGCAATGAAAATAAGAATGCATGAAACGACAAGCCGTGCGAAGCACAAAAGTTTTACTGATGTACGGGGTCTGTGCCCGGCTTTGTACAAAGGTTTACATGCAACAGCGGCAAGACTTGTACAAAAGGTGATTGCCGGAGCGGATCACGGCAACCGCGCCTCATGGGTGAAACTTGCGAAGATGCTCAATGTTCCAGGAGTTGCTCACTGGGAAGCCTTCTTCGGTCTCAAGGCGGACAGCGCCGGGCCTTGTGACTTGTCTCACCCGATAAGGGCCTTCCCACTTCGGCGTCAACTTGTTGACGTTCTTGGCGGACTGAACGTGCCGAAGAACAAGGTCGCCTTCCTCGAGACTCCTGGCCTTGACTTTGCGGCTATGGTAGCGACGCAAAGCTTGCTGGTATCGAGCAGCTCGTACAGCAGCCTGGAGACGGTCCTCCTCGAGGAGCAATGCATCATCTTGCCGCAGCTGCTCCTGCTCAAGCTCATCGTAAGCGAGCACTCGAGGAGACCCGTATACGAGTTCCATGGGGAGAACTGCCTCTGCTCCATAGACAAGAGAAAAGGGTGTCTGTCCGGTGGCTCGATTTGGTGTCGTCCTGATTGACCAAAGAGCCGCCGACAACTCCTCGATCCAGTTTCTTCCACACTTGTGCAGCCTATCGAAGGTTCTTGTTTTGAGTCCGCGCAGCACTTCAGCATTTGCCCTCTCCGCTTGACCATTACTCCTCGGGTGAGCAACCGAAACGAAGCAGACCTTGGCGCCAAGGTCTTGGACGTATTGCATGAAGGTGCGACTTGTGAACTGTGTGCCGTTGTCGGTGATGATCCTATTAGGGATTCCGAAACGGCAAACGATCGATCTGAAGAACCTGACTGCTGATTGTGCGGTCACCTTTCTCACTGGTTCCACTTCCGGCCACTTTGTGAACTTGTCGATAGCAACGTACAAGTACTCAAAGCCCCCGACAGCGCGGGGAAAGGGGCCGAGGATGTCGAGCCCCCAGACCGAAAAGGGCCAGGACAAAGGGATCGTCTGGAGAGCTTGAGCTGGCTGGTGTATTTGCTTGGCATGGAACTGGCACGATTCACACTTGGTTACTTGTGCAGTTGCATCTTGGAGGGCTTCTGGCCAAAAGAAACCTTGCCGGAACGCCTTCCCGGCAAGTGCTCTTGCGCCAATGTGGTGTCCACATATGCCTCCGTGGATCTCTGCCAACAGCTTCTGTCCATCTTCCCGAGAAATGCATTTCAATCTGACACCATTGAGTCTTCTTCTGTACAGTTCATTGCCGACGAACTGGTACATACTTGACTGCCTGGTTATTCTCTCTATCTCTTCTGGTTCTTCGGGAAGTTCTCCAGTTTGATGGAAACGGACGATTTGCTGCGCCCATGCTGGAGCTTGAGGCTCAACAACAAGAACTAAAGGCATCAGTGCTGCTGCGGGAACGTCAGCTTCTATGGCAAGAACCTGCGGCTCTGCCGGAGCTGTACGTTCCCCGGCAAGCCTGCCGGAGCAAGACTTGCCGGGAACATCTACTTCAACTGCACAAACCTTAGGGTCCGCAGGAGCAGACTGTTCCTCAGCAACTTAGTCGTCGGTCTTGGGGATCTTGGCGGCGGCTTTAGGAAGATCCGCCGGCAAGTAGTCACCGGAGACCAACTTTCTTTTCTTGCTTTGCCCAACTGATGGTGTAACGGATGGTTGAGTCAGCTTGAGTACAAAGATCCCTGGTTCCACAGGTAACTTTGTTGCAGCACACTTCAAGAGGCCATCTGCGACATCATTTTGAGCTCCTGGGACGTGCTCCATCTGCAGGCCTTCAAAGTGTTCTTCAAGCTTTCTCACTTCGTCTACATAAGCTTCCATTAATGGGCTCTGGTAGCTCTTGTTCACTTGTCGGACAACCAACTGTGAATCTCCCCGCACAATCAGCTTCTTGATCCCAAGTTCGGCTGCAATTCCGAGGCCGGCAAGCAAACCTTCATACTCAGCAGTATTGTTTGTCGCTTGCTCCTTGGGAAAATGCATTTGAACAACGTACTTGAGGTGCTCCCCGGTGGGCGCTACGAGTAACACACCAGCACCGGCGCCTTGCAGCGAGAAGGCTCCATCGAAGTACATTATCCACTCTTTGCTTGCTTCTTTGACGGGGGTGTTTGTCTCTGGAACTTCTTCGTCTGGTGTTGGTGTCCACTCTGCTATGAACTCTGCCAAAGCTCTGCTCTGTATAGTTGAAGTGCTTTCAAACTTAAGACCAAAGCTTGACAGCTCCAGTGCCCACTCGACAATCCTACCTGTTGCTTCTGGGTTTTGCAATATCCTCTTCAGCGGAAAGCGAGTGACCACTGTTATCTCATGTGCTTGGAAGTAATGGCGTAGCTTTCTCGAGGCCATGAGGAGGCCGAAAAGCAGCTTCTGCACCCCAGAGTATCTTGATCTAGCCCCCTGCAAGAGGGAACTTACAAAATAAACTGGGCGCTGCACCATCTTCTTTCGCACTTCTCCTGGTATCCGCGCAGACTCGTCCTTGTCGGGGAAGCCCCCTGCTTGTCGCTGGATGTGCTTGCCGGGGCTGTGGGCTCCTCATCTGCCTCCCTCTCCGCTACTAACGCAGCACTAACCACTTGATTGGTTGCTGCTAAATACAGCAGCAACTTCTCTTGGGGCCTAGGTGCGACAAGTATTGGAGTGGAGGACAGGTATCCTTTCAAGTCCTGCAGCGTTGCCTCCGCTTCCGGAGTCCATTTCATTGGACCTGCCTTTTTCAAGATTTTGAAAAACGGCTGGGCGCGTTCCGCAGACTTAGAAATGAACCTGCTGAGGGCAGCCACACATCCAGCAAGTCTCCGTACATCCTTGACGCGCTTTGGAGCTTCGATCTGCTCGATGGCCTTGATCTTATCGGGATTGGCTTCAATCCCCCTCTGGGACACAAAGAACCCGAGAAGCTTGCCGGAGGGGACTCCGAAGACGCACTTCTCGGGGTTCAGCTTGAGTTTTATCTTGCGCAGATTTGCAAAAGTCTCATCCAGGTCTTGGATCAGGGTATCCTTGTCCTTGCTCTTGACCACTATGTCATCCATGTAGGCTTCTACATTCCTGTGTATCTGTGGCTCAAAAGCAGTGTGGACTACCCTTGCAAATGTTGAGCCCGCATTCTTCAGTCCAAAGGGCATGCGCATGAAACAGTAAGTGCCACATGGAGTAATGAATGCGGTCTTCTCCTCATCTTCCTCAGCCATGAATATCTGGTGGTATCCGGAGTATGCATCAAGGAATGAAAGCAACTCACACCCAGCCGTGGAGTCAACGATCTGGTCAATGCGCGGCAAGGGGAATGGATCCTTGGGACAAGCTTTATTCACATCAGTGAAGTCTATACAAAGTCTCCACTTCCCATTAGCTTTGCGCACGACAACTGGATTGGCCAGCCACGTAGGATGAAGTACACCTCTAACAAGGCCTGCTGCTTCCAACTTCTTGATCTCTTCAGCAATGAACTCTTGGCGCTCCACCGCTTGCTTCCTGAGCTTCTGCTTGACGGGCCGCGCGTGAGGACAAACAACAAGCTTGTGCTCAATTACCTTCCTGGGAACGCCGGGGATGTCAGACGGTTGCCATGCAAACACGTCGACATTCGCCCGCAGGAAGGCAATGAGCGCGCTTTCCTATTTGGGATCGAGGGTAGCACTGATGGTGAAGGTACCACCAGTGCCGTCCTCCTTGGCGGACACCTTCTTGGTTGCGGGTGGAGCTGCCATTCCCTTCTTGCACTTGCCGGTGGAGCTCGATGGTGCGTCCTCGACGGCAGTGCAGCACTCCGAAGAGGTGCATTTGCCGGAGTGGGCTCCAGAGCTCTTGCCGGACTTGGTCTTGGTCTTCCCCCCGGGAGCTTCAGCGGCAAGTGTCTTGTTGTCTGCCGCGGCTGCTGCGTCCCGGTATATCTTGTCGGCGCAGATAAGCGCGTCCTTCTTGTCGCCGGGGACAGAGATGACGCTTATCGGGCCGGGCATCTTGAGCATGTTATATGCATAGTGAGAGGCTGCCATGAACTTGGCGAGCGCAGGACGGCCAAGTATCCCATTGTATGGCAATGGGATATCGGCGACGTCGAAGGTGATCCTCTCAGTCCTGAAGTTTAGCTCTCCGCCAAAGGTCACTGGCAGTGTGATCTTCCCCTTCGGCTTGCTCCTTCCCGGGTTGATTCCTTGGAAAGTTCCGGTTTCCTCGAGCTCGCCGTCGGGGATCTGCAACTTCCGGATCACAGCAAGGGAGATCAAGTTTAGGCCGGCCCCGCCGTCAACCAACATCTTGGTGACCTTGAAGTTGCGGATGGTTGGCGAAACCAACATCGGCAAGCATCCGACCGCAGTTGTGCGGTTAGGGTGGTCCTCAAGGTCGAAGATGATGGGCGTGCTGGACCACTTCAGCAGTTTGCGCGACTCGACGGGTGGCTCAGCTGCATTCACTTCCCGCACCCATTGCTTGAGTTGGCGGTGGGAAGTGTGCAGAGAGGCACCTCCATCGACGCACAAAACTTCTGTGGCCTTCTGGAACTCCTGCTCGCTGTTGTCTCCGTCGTCCATGTCCTCGTCATCGTCCTCGTTTTCATCCTTGTCGCGGCCGCGGGGAGGTCTATCTCCTTGCCGCTGTTTGGCCTTGCCGCGGCGTCCTCCCCGGCCATTGTATGGCCGCTTCTTGCCGGACTCACCTCTGCCTCCCTGGGCCTTCTCCTTGTCGCGCCGCTCGTATTCAGCCTTCTGCTGTTCTACGAGGTATTCGACCCTCTTGCAGTTCTGGAGATCGTGGCCCTTGGTGCGATGGATCTTGCAGTACTGCTTGTCGGAGCCGTCCTGCTTATCGGCGGCCGCCACAGGGGTGGCCTCCTTGCCGGAGCCACCAGCCTGCGTCTTCTTGGCGGCAGCCTCCTTGCCGGACTGCTCGACAACCAGTACTTCCTTGTTCTTCTTCTTCTTGTTGTTTCGCTGCCGGTTTTTCCTTGCCGGGGCGGCATCCTCGCTGTCCGTTCCTCCTGCTCCAGTATCCTCCCCGGGGAGTCTCCTCCCTTCTTCAGCGCGCGCACACTTGTCAGCCAGAGCGTAAAGCTCGCTGACGTCCCGGATCTTGGTCATCGCCATTTCCTCCCTCATCCGACGGTTACGCACGTTCTGGTGGAACGCGCTGATAACCGCGGCAGGGTGGACATCCGGGATGTTGTGCTAAACGTGGCTGAACCTCTGGATGTACTTTCACAGGGACTCTCCCTCCTTCTGGGCAAGAATGTGGAGATCGCTCTCCTGGCCGTGGGGTTTGTGGCCGCCCGTGAAGGCGCCGACAAACTGGTGGCACAGGTCTGCCCAAGAAGAGATGGAGTTCCCCGGCAAGTGCATAAGCCAAGATCTGACATTTGGCTTAAGCACGAGCGGGAAGTAATTCGCTAGGATCTTCTCGTCATGTCCCCCGGCAGCCTGCAACGAAATGGTGTAGATGCTGAGGAACTCCGAGGGATGGGTCTTGCCGTCGTACTTCTTGGGTACGTCGGGCTTGAAGTTCTTCATGCTGGGCCACTAGACTTGCCGCACCTCTCGGGTGAACGCAGGGCAACCTGCCGCATACGGCAAGTCGCCAGGTTCACCGGGCGCGTGCAAGTCGACAGCGGTCCCAGCGCGCTGGTCGGATTGTCGCCGTGCTTCTCTTCGACGCTCGATGCGAGTTCGAGCGTCCTCTTGTCGCCTGTCGTCGAGGACTTGGCGCTGATCGCGGCGAGCTCGCGGATCCGACAACGCCGTGGAGTCGTCGTCGACGTTGATCCGGCGAGTCGGCGATTTTTGCTTCTGCGGCGGGGAGTGCACGGTGGTCGCACCCCCGGCGGCCTTGTCTCCATCAGCCTTCGCTTGGCTGACTTGCTGCGGCCGTGATGTTGCCGGCTAATGCGGCGTGTCGTTGTTGGCGAAGGCGATGAGGCTCTGGATTGTAGCCCTCCAGTCTTCGGCCTTGTCCGCCGCTGGAGGGAAGTCGAGGAGCAGCTGAGCCCTAGCTAGAGCTTCAGCTGGAGAGGAGGGAAGCGGTGGCGAGCGATGCGAGGAGCGAGATATGCTCGGACTTCTAACAGCGTTAGAAGGAGCAGGGTCTCGCCCTGGCGACCGCGCCTGGCTCGTACCGACGCGTTGGCCTTGAGCATCCCGCGACCCGCCGGCTTGGCCACGTCCCAGCAAGCGTATGGTACCCTGGGTACCACGCCGCTGCTGGTCCGGCACCTCCTGAGAGGGGCGCGGTGCGTGCACGGACGCCAAAGTCTTGGAATGGGCTCGGTCGTCCGTCTTGTCCTTGGACTTGGCGGCGCCGTGAGTTTCCTCACCGACGTCCACCCTTCCGCCAGCGTCTACCGCACCAACCGTTGGTTCTGGTGGTGGTGGGATCAACGCGGACGGGCCTCCTACCTCCGAAGCTTTCTTCTTCGGCGGCATGTCGATGTAGTCGATGAAGCTGACGAAGTTGGACAAGGTTGCGCCCGCGTGAGCGCAGGATCAGGTTCGCACAACCTCGACGCCCCCTACCTGGCGCGCCAAAGATGTCGGGGAAACTGATCACCCACGAACACCTATGGGACCGAAGCCCCTTTTCGGTACGGCAAGGGAGCGGAGGGAGCACAAAGAGCAGATCGAGGGGCACACGCGAGCAGTTTACCCAGGTTCGGGCCGCACGGATGCGTAAAACACTACTCCTGCCTCGGTTGTATTGAGTTCTTGGCTCGGGAGCAAGAAGATCTACAGTACTGGCTACACCTAGTGTGGGAGTGATCAAGTTTCGGAACCCCCTCTACGTTGTGCATGGGCCTCCTTTTATTGTTCAAAGGGGTCTCCGACAGGTGTCAACGTAGGTGAGGGTAAAATCGTAAAATTGGTGGTAGTTGTAACAGTGCATGTATAGTGGTCTATACCTAACCCAGACGGTGGGGGACAAGGGCATTGAATGCCCGTCACCGTCGCCCCAAACAGTGTAAAAAGCGTCCGTCCGGGCATCTCCGTTCGCCACGACGGAGGCCTTGTCATCGTGGCTTGCCACCGTGTACCCCCAGGCTGCACAACCATCCGCCACGTGCCCCAGGAAGGGCCCCAGGGCGACGCGTGGCCAGGTGAGATGGAGCGCAGGCACACAGTGAGAGCTTGCCGCGGCAAGCACCTTGCCGCGGTCGCTACCTTGCCGGGCCGGGAAGCCTGCCGCTCTCCGGGTCTTGCCGGGGCGCGCGATGCGCCGCGGTATATCTTCTGAAATGTTGTTCCTTGGCCTTCCTGGCAAGCTCCCCTTGCCAGGGTCTTGTGCAGAAGGGATGATCTCGAGCCTGGAGCGGCCTTCCCGGCAAGCTCCTCTTGCCGGGGCCTTGTTTCTTAACTTGAATACTTTGTTCTTGAATGGCTTCAAGGGAACTAGAGTGGGCTTTGGCGGTCGCGTGGTGAGCCTGACCACGGGACGCTGCTACTGCCCGTGCACAAGTCGGGATACTAAGGTACCCCTACTTTAGTACACCGACAGGGTGGAATAGAAGGTGGTAGTAGACAAAAGTAGGGAGAAAGTCTCACATCGACTAGGCGTATCAATGGGCTATGGAGATTCCCATCAATAGATATCAATGCGAGTGAGTAGGGATCGCCATGTAACTGATGCACTAGATCTATAAGTGTATGAAAGCTCAAAAGAAAACTAGTGGGTGTGCATCAACTTGCTTGATCATGAAGACCTAGGGCATTTGAGGAAGCCCATCGTTGGAATATACAAGCCAAGTTCTATAATGAAAAGTCCCACTAGTATATGGAAGTGATAACATAGGAGACTCTCTATCATGAAGATCATGGTGCTACTTTGAAGTACAAGTGTGGAAAAAAGATAGTAGCATTGTCCCTCTTTATTTTCTTTTTTTGGGCCTTCCTTTTTTTATTTGGCCTTTTTTTGCCTTCCTTTTTTTCTTTTGGCCTTTTTTTTCTTTTTTTTTCAAGGGACAATGCTCTAATAATGATGGTCATCACACTTCTATTTACTTACAACTCGATACTAGAACAAAAATATGACTCTATATGAATGCCTCCGGCGGTGTACCGGGATGTGCAATGATCTAGCGTAGCAATGACATCAAAAAACGGACAAGCCATGGTAACATCATGCTAGCTATCTTACGATCATGCAAGGCAATATGACAATTGTGGTGCATGTCATAATAAACGGAACGGTGGAGTTACATGGCAATATATCTCGGAATGTCTATGGAAATGCCATAATAGGTAGGTATGGTGGCTGTTTTGAGGAAGGTATATGGTGGGTGTATGGTACCGGCGAAAGTTGCGCGGTCCAAGAGAGGCTAGCAGTGGTGGAAGGGTGAGAGTGCGTATAATTCACAGACTCAACATTAGTCATAAAGAACTCACATACTTATTGCGAAAAATCTATTAGCCCTCGAAGCAAAAATACTACGACACATGCTCCTAGGGGGGAGGTTGGTAGGAGTTAACCATCGCGCGCCCCCGACCTTCATGCAAAGATAAACAATCAAAATACAACGCGCACCAATTTGGTTACATAGTTAGGAGACCATACGTGCATGCTTCGGGAATCACAAACCTTAACACCAATATTTTTACTAGACCACAATCATTCACTAGTAACTCCCTCATATTAGCATCTCTATATCGCAAAACTATTGCAAGGAATCAAACATATCATATTCAGCGATCTAAAAGTTTATGTAGGATTTTATGACTAACCATGTGAATGACCAATTCCTATCAACTCTCTAAATAGATATAAGTGAAGCAAGAGAGTTTTAATTATTTCTACAAAAGTTATGCCCACGCTCTAACATTTATAAGTGTAGCAAAAGAGCATTCTACAAATGGCGGTTTTCTATGTGAAGAGAAACAGGCAATCCAAACTTCAAATGATATAAGTGAAGCACATGAAGCATTCTATAAAGCCATACTCAAAAGATATAAGTGAAGTGCAAAGATCATTCTATAAATCAACCAAGGACTATCTCATACCAGCATGGTGCATTTATTAAAAGAAAAAGAAAAAGCACACGACACTCCAAGATCTGCACATATCACATGAATGAAACGAATCCGAAAACATACCGATACTTGTTGAAGAAAGAGGGGATGCCTTCCGGGGCATCCCCAAGCTTAGATGCTTGTGTCTCCTTGAATATTTACTTGGGGTGCCTTGGGCATCCCCCAGCTTGAGCTCTTGCCTCTCCTTCTTCTCCTCACATTGAGACCTCCTCGATCTTCGAACACTGATAGAGATTGATAGTTTCATCAAAACAAGCAAACTATGCATAAAAAACAGAATCTTTCTAAAACATAATAGTCTGTAATAATCTGAACATTCACCATACTTCTGATAATTGAAAAATTCTGCCAAGATTAGAAAAAATAAACAATTTGTGTAGAAAGACAGTGCAAAAAGTTTCAGAACCATTTGACGTTCCAGGAAAAAAATGTAAAATCACGCACTACAGCCAAAGTTTCTGTCCTGCATCGCACAAACCAACAAGCATTGTAATCATCCTAAAGGCAAACCTTGGCACATTATTTTTATAATACAACGGAATTGTATAAGGGGATAATTATTTTTGATGAAAAGTTTCTGTAATTCAAGATTTGCAAAGTTTCCATGGGCATGAACGAAATTCAAGGAGCTCCCCCATTTCAACGGTGCTCGTCCTTCTTACTTTCACTTTTCTTTTGAAAAAGTTTTAGGTTCCCCACTTTATTTTTTTGTTTTTAAACTGTATAAAAGCACACAACAGAAATAAATGACTCTCTAAAACTTCCGGGTTGTCTCCCTGACAGAGCTTTCTTTAAAGCAATTAAGCTAGGCATATAGTGCTCAAGTAATGGATCCACCCGGATCCCAATATATATAAAAGCCAAGTTTAATTAGCAATGATTTGGCATTTAGTAGTGAGCACAAAGTGATATGTGTCATGAAACAACGAAGTCTAACTCTCTTCCTATGCATATGCATGTCATACAAGAACAATTCATGCACATCAAGTAAAGGCCAATGCATAGTATAAGCAGTTTCTTGCAATTTTATCATGTTGGAAACATAGAGAGGCGGAGATGTAGTTCCTCTCTCATAATAATTGCAAGTAGGAACAGCAAGCACATGCATATTATATTCATCAAAATCATCATGTGTAACGGAAAAGGCAACCCATCAATATAATCCTTAATAAGTGCAAACTTCTCCAATATAGTGTAGTTTGGAGAATTCAAAATGATAATAGGACTATCATCTGTGGGTGCAATAGAAACTATCTCATGTTTAACATAAGGAACTATAGCAAGTTCATCTCCATAAGCATAATTCATATTGGCATCTTGGCCACAAGCATAGCAAGCATCATCAAAAAGGGATATTTCAAAATAATCAACGGGATCATAGCAATCATCATGGCAATCATCCTTCGGTAAACACAAAGGGAAATTAAACAATGTGTGAGTTGAAGAGTTACTCTCATTAGAAGGTGGGCACGGGTAGCTAATCTGCTCTTCCTCCTTTTGTTCTTCGCTATCCTCCTCATCTTTTTCATCCAATGAGCTCACAATGTCATTGATTTCTTCTTCCATAGACTCCTGCAAAATATTAGTCTCTTCTTGGACAGCAGAGACCTTCTCAATAAACGCATCAATATTGGAGTTATATTCATAATTCAAATAGCAATATTTCAACAGAGCAAGATTTTCAGGCATAGAAACATCATCATCAAAAGCATCATTCTTTTTAAACAGAGTTTCAATTTCATAAGGACCCTTAAAAGCAACGAATTCTTCTATTTGTTCCACATCATAATAATCATATATACCATTAGCATTAGAAGCTAAGGTTTCATTATCATTAAAATTGCATGAAAAGGGAAGGTGTGGAGCCTTCATCCTAGAGCAACAAGTATAATCATATCACAAGCATAGTTGCCGAGCATACCAATGCAACAAATGAATTTGATCCCATAACAGTTTCCCTTTTTGTGTCAAGCGATAATCCCTAAAGTATTATTGTTGATCCAATGTTACTCCCATTACATAGTTGAAAGGGGTTTTCTCAGGATTATCAAAGTAGTACATAATATCTTTCACATAATGAGCATCGAGTGTTTTAGGAGGTTCCCCATCTCCATGAGTAGCAAGTACAACTAAGTTTTTTGGTATTTCGTGTTCCATATCAATAACTAAAGATAGAGAACAACTTAGAACAGCAAATAAATCTACTTAGTGATAAAGCAAACAAGCACACGAGAATATTCACCCCACGCTATTGCTCCCCGGCAACGGCGCCAGAAAAAAGTCTTGATAACCCAGAAGTGTAGGGGATCAGTTGTAGCCTCTTTCGATAATTAAGAGTGTCGAATCCAGCGAGGAGCTAAAGGAAGAACAAATATTCCCTCAAGTTCTATCGACCACTGATACAACTCTACGCACGCTTTATGTTTACTTTACCTAGAACAAGTATGAAACTAGAAGTACTTTGTAGTTTTTGTGGGATAGGTTTGCAAGAGTATAAAGAACACGTCAATTGAAACTAGGGGCTGTTAAGATAAAGAAACAATAAATTTAATGATAGCGAGTGTGGAAAAGTGGTGGTAGGAGTTGCGAAATTGCCCCTAAGCAATTGACTACGTTACTAGACCGATAGCAAGTTTTATGTGGGAGAGGCCACTGCTAGCATGTCATCCCTTACTTGGGATTCTATGCACTTATGATTGGAACTATTAGCAAGCATCCGCAACTACTAACTTTCATGAATGTAAAACCCAACCATAGAATTACGATATATTGGCCCCCCTTCAATCCCGTATGCATCAATTTCTACGCTAGGTTGAAGCTTCTGTCACTCTTGCCCTCCAATACGTAGTCCTATCAACATAGAACTAACCCTATGGTGTGATCCACGCGCGCACTCATATGATGGGCACTAAAGGACAACAACATAACCACAAGCCATTTATACCAATCATAGCAATTCACCAATCACCGATAGGACAACGATAATCTACTCAGACATCATAGGATGGCAACACATCATTGGATAATAATATGAAGCATAAAGCACCATGTTCAAGTAGAGGGTATAGCGGGCTGCGGGAGAGTGGACCGCTGTAGATAGATGGGGGAAGGTGATGGATATGTTGGTGAAGATGACGGAGGTGTTGGCGTAGATTGCCGTCACACGATGATGGCCCCAGTGCCACCAGAAGCGAGGGGGAGAGAGCCCCCCTCCTTCTTCTTCCTCCTTGACCTTCTCCCTAGATGGGAGAAGGGTTTCCCCTCTGGTCCATGATCTCCATGACGTGGGAGGGGCGAGAGCCCCTCCGAGATTGGATCTGTCTCTCTGTCTCTCTCTGTTTCTGCGTTCCCAGATTCTGGCCTTCAACCGTTTCTTAAATTACCGGAGATCCGTAACCCCGATTGGGCTGATTTTTTAACATGATTTTTATCCGGATATTAGCTTTCCTGCGGCGAAAGAAGGACATCAACCGCCTTACGGTGTGGCCATGAGGGTCTAGGGAGCACCTGCACCTGGTGGGCGCGTCCCCCTGCCTTGTGGCCCACTCGGGCATCGTCTCGTGTTGGTTCCGCTTCCCAAAATTCACATATATTCCAAAAAAATCTCCGTCTGTTTTTATTCCGTTTGGACTCCGTTTGATATGGATATTCCGCGAAACAAAAAACATGCAACAAACAGGAACTGGCACTGGGCACTGGATCAGTATGTTAGTCCCAAAAAATAGTATAAAAAGTTGCCAAAAGTATATGAAAGTTGTAGAATATTGGCATGGAACAATAAAAAATTATAGATACGACGGAGACGTATCATCTAACTATGGCCCACTGAGCCAGTCCCAAGTAGCTACTTCAGATTGGTGAAGCGGCTTGTCGAGGTGAGTCCGCGGGTCGACGCGTTGAAGCGTTCGGCCTGCATAGAGGGTGCTCGGATGGCCTTCGCCTGTGTAAAAGTGCACTGGGCGAAGATGAAGGCGCATGATATAGCTACTGCTAGCCCACCTGAAGGCAAGGAGCACCGTAGGCCAGAGAGATACTCCGAGGACATCATATAAGGCGCCCACCTTGTAGAAGGCCAGTGCTCAAAAGATATTATCTTGGAGTAATTGTATCCGGTTGTAAAGACTTGAGCTTATGAACCAATGTATATAACTTTTGCGCTATTATAATGTGAGCGACATTTGCCTCCTGTGCGGCCGTTTATTTAATTATGAAAGTTTCCAGTCGTCGGATTCAGCCCCCGTGTGAATAGTACTGGGGTGTTCGGTCATATGCATAGACACTCTTTATCCAACGTCTTGGTCCGTGTAGGAGGTGTATCCGGAGCGAACCAGGCAATCAGACTATGCGGCGTTATTGCTTTCACTTAGCCATAGGAGTTTGACAAGTGGGGCTAGGTACTAGCCCCTGGTGCGTATATGGTATTTCCAAATTAAGGTATCCATTTGTACGCGGCTGGAAAAGACCAACCCTTCGTATAACACGGGATAGATCTCCATCTATCGTAGTATAACACTTAGTCACCGGATCACAGACCGGATTCTCACATATCATGACAGTCCGTTTTCGGCTTCCTCTACTGAGGTACTTGACGGGACAAGCCAGAAGTACAAGCATAGTAGTTCTCCCTTTACACCCTAGCTGAACAATCGGGAACGTAGGGGTAAGCACAGGAGTCGAGCAACCAAACTATTGACCCAAGACATGATTCGGAACTGATGCATATAAAGCAAATATCCAGGACGCCAAACACTCCCTATAGGTGTTCAGGCTTTTCGACATATACCGGGCTGGATACAGCCCCTGGTAATGGACCCTGTTGTCAAGGCACATGTGGCAATCTGACGTGGGGAGAGAACACTGGTGGTGAGAGAATAAAACTCTACATATAATATAAACCAAGCTGTTTCTATAATATCCCGTTACAGTACGGCGAGCCGTATGTTTACAGATAATTCCGATAACTTCCTTGGACATTTTACATGCCAGAAAGGTATAAAACAGAAAAGAGAAAAAACCTTTACACAGGGTCTTAATCCAAAAAGAAACCTTAGCACGGGTCCCTGCTACACGTGTGCGCTGTTTTCTCCTTTATAATGTGTCCTTGTAGTGGGGAGTGTGATGGCCATCTGTAAAAAAGAAAGAAAAAACCTGGAAAAGAAAAGAAGTCCAGTGTGGCCGTAAACAAAACCGGTTCGTTTAATGAACCTTGAAGGATAATTTTAAAGTCCGAATAGGGTCGAGCCGAACTATGGACTATTTGTTTGCAGTGTGCCCCCAGCGCCGCCCATGGAATTTCAAGGGCATAATTGTGTGCACGAGGCACATATGTTACCACCTTATGGGGCACTCGGTGGGATTGTAACTACTAATCTAGCTCAGGTTTATCCGAGCTGCCGCACTGAGGTGTATGCCGAACACGTTTAGCTGTGTCTGCGGTCTTAACGACCGATAGGTTGTCCGGCTTGAATAGGCCGTTTTGGACTTCGGCTACTAAGGCCGCAGTGTCCTCCCCCGTAGAGCGCTCCATATTTCCATTGACCGCGGTGACACCACGTGGTCCAGGCATTTTGAGCTTTAAATAAGCATAATGCAGCACTGCATTGAAGCGGGTGAAGGCCATTCTTCCGAGTAGTGCATGATAGCCACTTTGGAATGGAGCTATGTCGAAGATTAGCTCTTCGCTTTGAAAGTTATCGGGAGAGATGAATACGACCTCCAATATTAAAGAGCCCGTGCAGCGGGCTTCTACGCCTGGTATCATTCATGTAAAGGTCATGCTGCTTGGCTTGATTCTTGACGGGTCTATCCCCATCTTGCGGACAGTGTCCTGATATATCAGATTGAGACTACTGCCGCCGTCCATAAGGACTTGAGTTAGATGGTATCCATCGATTATTGGGTCGAGCACTAGGGCAGACAAACCCCCATGACGGATACTAGTCGGATGACCCCTGCGATCAAAAGTGCTCGGACAGGTCGACCATGGGTTGAATTTGGGGGCAACAAGCTCGACGACATAGACATCTGATGGCTTCTCGCCCCTCGTTGGTTACCCCAAGTGGAAGGTTTGAGATGCAGTGTAGCGGTAGTTTTCCCTTGGCAAAGATACCAAGGATCGAATTCCCCTGAGACTCCGAGGTTCAACAAGAAGGTGTCAACTGCTAGCGGCGCAACTAGCGATCGACCGGACCTGCACACAAATACAAATAACTTTGCTCCCAACGAGTACAGAGAGGTTGTCAATCCCTCCGGCCTTGTCGTTTACAAAGGATCAAACGCAACAGATAATAGTGATAGGTATGACTGCAACTAGTAAGCAAGAACTGAAAGTAAATAGCGGATGTGATCAGTGATGGTAATATGGACCGGGGTCCCATGATGTTCACTAGTGATGTCTCTCTCCCAAAAGAAGATAAAACAGCTAAGTGAGGTAAACGAATTACAGCAGGGCAATTGACAGGATTATGTGCGCAAACCAATGCTAACTATGCTGCAAAGAAAGGTAGAGGCTCAAAAGCATGGGTGGTACGCCAAGGTAAGTAGACCAAAATCCATCTGCATCTACTACTAATCATCCACCTTGAGATATCTATCCAGAACATCTCGCTGGTATTAAGTTGCGAGTCCCACCCATAGTGTAAACTCAAAGCAACAGACAACTGCATTAAAAGAACTTTGTGTAAAGTAAACAATCCTTGCACCCACGAGTACAAGCACCGTTGTTTTCCCCCTTATGGCAACAACACATCCCCTAGACTCATGTTTCTGTCACTCAAGCTAGTCATCGAGGGGCATGAACCCACAATCAAGCTTAACGTTTCCTCTTGGAGTTACTACCTACTACTTGGCCAAAGCAATAAACAGCAACGGAGAACATGCAAGAATTACTCAAGAACATAAATATAAAAGAGGTAAATCAAATATATTACTCACACACAATCTGAACATAATCTCATAATCCATCGGATCCCAGCAAACTCATCATAGCAACAGCATAAGGATTACATATGTGCCTCGATCATGTAGGGCAGCTCACGAGGTCTAATCGGTGAAGAACAAAGAGGGGAGGAGAACATCACATAGCTACTGGTCATGGACCCATGGTCCAAGGGAGACTACTCACAACTCATCCGGGAGGCGTCCATGGTGGTGGAGAGGCTCCCGGTGGTGATCCTCCCCTCCGGCGGGGTGCCGCGAAGAGTTCTCCTGGTGCTCCCGATCTTGGAAGCGCGGCGGCGGCGGAACAGAGATGAGATCGTGGAAAAGGGTTCCGTCCTCGAGGGTTTCGGGACGCGGTGTAAATATATGCCAAAGGGGGGCGTCAGAAGAGGCCAGGGGGGCCCAGGCGCCCTGGCGGCGCGGCCAGGAGGGAAGGCCCGCCCTCTTGCCGCCTGGAGGCCTGGTGGCCCCCCTCCGGCCCTACTTTGGCCGCATGGAAGCTTCCGAAACGCTGATTTTTTATATATTTTTCCCGGAATTTTTCTGGCAGTTTACGTAATGGGAAAACCTGAAATACAAAAACAACAGAAAACAAAAACTGGCACTGGGGTGCACTGAGTTAATAGGTTAGTCCAAATATGATCAAAAGTGTATGGAAGTGCATAAATATCATAGCAATATCACACAAAAGAGGCATGGAGCAAGCAGAAATTATAGATACGTTTTGGACGTATCAACATCCCCAAGCTTAATTCCTGCTCGTCCTCGAGTAGGTAAATGATAACAAGCATAATTTCTGTGGTGACATGCTATTAACCATATAAGAACTTTTCACAGTCACATGACAAGTGCTTACTGAGATAATGGGTCCGTAGTAGTTAAGTTGCCTCATGAGAATATCATAAAGAACTGAAAGTTTTACAATATGATACTGAAACACTCAATAGATTTGTAATGAGCATGGTGTGCAAACATGACAAAGTGATATCTCGCTTGCCCCCTTTAGTGAAGCAAAACATAAATGCTGGGGCACCTCCAAAGTTTAAGTGATGACTAGATACAATGATTTCAGAATAAACGATATCATAATCATGCAAAAGACAATGGTACTTTGGGACAATGCACATTACACACAGAATGACAATCATGCTCTCAATAGTTGGTGCTTTAAAGAAAGAAGGTGGAGACTCTCGAACCGTGGCTTTTGTTGGCAAGGTTGAAAACCCGTGGTTGGAAACAAAAACTAAGCATGTACCAGAGCTCTTGGTTTTTTAAAAACAGAGGTAATAATTATTTTTAGAATATGCATATTTCATCAACGAATGCTAGCAGATAACTCAATTATTTCTCGAGCTGGACAAGTTTCGAGGAACGGCTCCCGCATGAGGACGATCACATCCTCTTAATCTCCTTTGTTTATCACTGCCAAAGTTTTCTGATTTCTCATGAACAAAGCGTGAAGGAGGGTTTGTTTGTTGTATAATTTTTTAATGAGCCGGGCGCACTCTATGCCAGTTCCTTCTCGTATTATGGGTTTGCACATTAGACATGCAATCCCGGGGTGAAGCTTGTCCAACTTAAAAAGATCATGAATTAACTACTACTTCCTCATGAGCTAAAACAGAGACACAAAAGAGAAATGCTTTTTTGAATAATTTCGAGATGGTACATGAAAGTCTTCGTTAGGAATTGCAGGTAAATACCATGTATAGGAAGGTATGGTGGACTCATATGGCATAACTGGTTTAAAGGATTTTGGATGCACAAGCAGTCAGTCCGCTTAGTACAGGCGAAGGTTAGCAATAGACTGGGAGCGACCAACTAAAAGAGCAATGACGGTCATAATCATGCAGAGCGACAAAGCAACATTGAATCAGGCATGGAAGTTATATCGCTACTCAGAAATTAAAGATCATCAAGGCTTGATAGACTTTCTTTACAGTCTTAAATATGCGTGAGCATACGCCAAGTCAATCAAAATAAATTCTTGGAGGAAGATACCACTAAACCATACCACATCATAGGCAAACAAATCATGTTGGTACTTCAATAACATATTAAGAACCCCCCAGCTATTTGAGACTAACCATAAGAAAACATGAACTACTAAGCACCATTATGCACATAGCATTTTTATCATAGACATATCAACCAGTGCAACAGAAGCCAACTCTCTTAACAAGATAAACATGAAAACTCAAGAGAGTTCAGCAACCAACTAAACAAAAGCTCTTTAAAAAGAAAAGCATGAAAACTAAGAGCTAAACATGACAGTAGCTATTGAGAGACAAAGAACACACACAGCAAGGATAGACATGAAAATTCTATGTTATGTTCTAGGTTGAAGTGGAGCGTGTTTCTCTCCCACACAAAGAAAGCTGAGTTCCAACTCGTTATGAACAGCAAGCAAAGCTAACGAAAACTAAAAAGGAAACTAAAAGCAAGACGCTCCAAGCATAACACATAACACATGAAGTGATAAAAAAATAGTCGAACGAAAGACGAACTGATAATTGTTGATGGAGAAGGGGATGCACGGGGGCATCCCCAAGCTTAGACGCTTGAGTCTCCTTGAATATTTCTTGGGGGTGTACCAGGGCATCCCCAAGCTTGAGCGTTTGACACTCCTGAATCTTTTTATCATCTTCCCTCGCACACTTGAAAACTCCCTTCATACATAACTCATCATAATCTGATTAGCGAGGTTAGCACCCTTAATAAAATAATTTCTCCTTGCCGGAAATAAGGATATTCTTGAAGGTCTACTGTTTCTCAAGATTACCAAAAGGTTTTTGCAAAGAAAAAGCAAGCTCAAGGTTTGCAAAACGAAGAAAAGGCAAAACAGGACAGAATCTGTGAAAAACAGACCAGCAGGTAGTAAATAATTTTTTCGGGGCACTTCTGCATCTCAAATCAAAAAACTCAGAACAGACGCCCAAAAGCCAATTGTATAGAGCATGCTGTAGAAAAAATTCAGACCAAAAAGATGATCTGGTGAATTTATACGAATTTTTCTGTCCAAGGACAGAATCTGTTTCCTGTACAGCACGTCACAACTTTTGAACTTTCTTGCAATCAGAGGCTACACTTGGCACAAAGCTGAAAAGTAAAGATACAATGATGATGCTACTGTAGTAACAACATCAAGACACAACAAAAGCAAAATAAAATTTTATCCATTGTGGGCTGCCTCCCAAAAGCGCTTTCTTTTATGCCTTTAAGCTAGGCATAATGCAAAGAGATCAAGTTTTATCAAGAGTAAAAGAATAGCTAGCCCGTATAACGGACTCAAAAGGTAACTTAATCTTCTTTATAGGGAAGTGTTCCATCCCTTTCTTGAGAGGAAATTGGAATTTTATATTCCCCTCTTTCATGTCAATGATGGCACCAACGGTGCGAAGAAAAGGACGTCCCAAAATAATTGGACAAGAAGGTTCACATTCAATATCCAAAATAGTAAAATCAATGGGAACATAATTGTCATTGACAATGATAAGAACATCGTCGATCCTCCCCAAGGGTTTCTTTATGGAAGAATCAACAATACGAACACCAAAAGAACAAGAATCAAAAGGTTTCAATTTAAGCATATCATATATTCTTTTGGGCATAACAAAGGTACTAGATCCAACATCACATAAAGCATAGCAAGAGAAGTTATTCAACTTAATTTTAATCATAGGATCCCAACCATCTTCTAGCTTTCTAGGTATGGAGGCTTCTACCCTAAGTTTCTCCTCCCTAGCTTTGATGAGAGCATTAGTGATAAGCTCTGTGAAGGCAAGGTTAAGTGTGCTAGTGTGGGGATCTCTAGACATCTTGTGAAGGAAATCAATAACTTCGGTAAGGGTGCAATTATCAAAATCAAGGTCACTACTATCAAGTAAAGTGGTAGTGGTGTCCTTTAGGCTAACTTGTTTGGTAGTTTCTATGGTCATAGCATCACCATTAATAGGTCCAACGGGACCAGGAGTGCATTGGGTGCTAAGAGTTTGGATATCCTCAACAACTTGGATAGTAGCAACAGTGTGGTGGGTAGGAAGGTTCTTAATTCTATCTTCTTCCTCCTTTTCTCTAGCCCATCTCTCTTTAAGTTTAGCCAACATCCTAATGTTTTCATTAATTTGCACTTGAATAGTATTCATAGGAGTGGTCTTCCTCTCCTCAAGAGGGGAAGTTCTAATTTTAAGGAACTGTACCTCATGGGCTAAATTATCTACCTTCGAAGAGAGATTATCTAGTTTGGCTAGTTTTTCTTCTACACTCTTATTGATGGCTTTTTGGGTAGTGATGAAATCTTTAAGCATACTCTCTAGTTCAGAAGTGGAGTTCTTGGTGCTAGGATAAGCATTGTTGTTCCCATAGGAATTAGAGGGGAACGGTCTAGGGTTGCTACCAAAATTACTCCTATAAGCATTGTTATTAAAATTGTTTCTAGAGATAAAGTTCACATCCACTCGTTCTTGAGCAATCAAAGAATTTAAAGGAAGATCACGAGGATGAATAGAAGATTGCTTGGAAAGTAGAGACATGATCAAGTCAACTTTTTCATTTAGGGAGGAAATCTCCTCGACAGAGTTTACCTTCCTACTTGTTGGAGCGCGTTCGGTGTGCCATTGGGAATAATTGGTCATCATCTCATCGAGAAGCTTCGTGGCAGCACCAAGTGTAGTTGACATAAAGGTTCCTCCCGCGGCCGAATCTAACAAGTTCCGCGAGGTAAAGTTCAAGCCTGCATAAAAAGTTTGGATAACCATCCAAGTAGTCAAACCATGAGTAGGGCAGTTCTTGACAAGAGATTTCATGCGTTCCCAAGCTTGGGCAACGTGTTCATTATCCAATTGTTTGAAATTCATTATGTTACTCCTTAGTTGGATAATTTTAGCAGGTGGATAGTACTTTCCAATAAAGGCATCTTTGCACTTGTCCCAAGAATCTATGCTGTTTCTAGGCAAGGATTGAAACCAAATTTTAGCTCCTCCTCTCAAGGAGAAAGGAAAAAGCTTAAGCTTAACAATATTACCATCTATTTCTTGGTACTTTTGCATATCACAGAGTTCAACAAAATTGTTTTAAGTGTAAAGCAGCATCATCTCCAGCACCGGAGAATTGATCTTTCATAACTAAGTTCAGTAAAGCAGGTTTAATTTCATAAGAAGGTGCTGAAGTGGCAGGTGTAGTGATAGGTGTGCAGATATAGTCATCGTTGTTATGACTAGTAAAGTCACACAACTTGGTGTTCTCGGTGGAACCCATAGCAGCAAGCAAGCAAGATAACTATTTTTGTGATTTTTGATAAAAGATACTAAAGCAAAAACTGAAAGGTAAACTAACAAGACTAAAAAGCAAAGGTAAAAGATAGCGTGCAACTCCCCTATCTTGAAGAGTGGAGTCCCTGGCAACGGCGCCAGAAAACTTTGCTTGATGGCTTCTCGCCCCTCGTTGGTTACCCCAAGTGGAAGGTTTGAGATGCAGTGTAGCGGTAGTTTTCCCTTGGCAAAGATACCAAGGATCGAATTCCCCTGAGACTCCGAGGTTCAACAAGAAGGTGTCAACTGCTAGCGGCGCAACTAGCGATCGACCGGACCTACACACAAATACAAATAACTTTGCTCCCAACGAGTACAGAGAGGTTGTCAATCCCTCCGGCCTTGTCATTTACAAAGGATCAAACGCAAGAGATAATAATGATAGGTATGACTGCAACTAGTAAGCAAGAACTGAAAGTAAATAGCGGATGTGATCAGTGATGGTAATATGGACCGGGGTCCCATGATGTTCACTAGTGATGTCTCTCTCCCAAAAGACGATAAAATAGCTAAGTGAGGTAAACGAATTACAGCTGGGCAATTGACAGGATTATGTGCGCAAACCAATGCTAACTATGCTGCAAAGAAAGGTAGAGGCTCAAAAGCATGGGCGGTACGCCAAGGTAAGTAGACCGAAATCCATCTGCATCTACTATTAATCATCCACCTTGAGATATCTATCCAGAACATCTCGTTGGTATTAAGTTGCGAGTCCCACCCATAGTGTAAACTCAAAGCAACAGACAACTGCATTAAAATAACTTTGCGTAAAGTAAACAATCCTTGCACCCGCGAGTACAAGCACCTTTGTTTTCCCCCTTGTGGCAACAGCACATCCCCTAGACTCATGTTTCTGTCACTCAAGCTAGTCATCGAGGGGCATGAACCCACAATCAAGCATAACGTTCCCTCTTGGAGTTACTACCTACTACTTGGCCAAAGCAATAAACAACAACGGAGAACATGCAAGAATTACTCAAGAACATAAATATAAAAGAGGTAAATCAAATATATTACTCACACACAATCTGAACATAATCTCATAATCCATCGGATCCCAGCAAACTCATCATAGCAACAGCATAAGGATTACATATGTGCCTCGATCATGTAGGGCAGCTCACGAGGTCTAATCGGTGAAGAACAAAGAGGGGAGGAGAACATCACATAGCTACTGGTCATGGACCCATGGTCCAAGGGAGACTACTCACAACTCATCCGGGAGGCGTCCATGGTGGTGGAGAGGCTCCCGGTGGTGATCCTCCCCTCCGGCAGGGTGCCGGGAAGAGGTCTCCTGGTGCTCCCGATCTTGGAAGCGCGGCGGCGGCGGAACAGAGATGAGATCGTGAAAAAGGGTTCCGTCCTCGAGGGTTTCGGGACGCGGTGTAAATATATGCCAAAGGGGGGCGTCAGAAGAGGCCAGGGGGGCCCAGGCGCCCTGGCGGCGCGGCCAGGAGGGGGCGCGCCCTCTGGCCGCCTGGAGGCCTTGTGGCGCCCCTCCGGCCCTACTTTGGCCGCATGGAAGCTTCCGGAACGCTGATTTTTTATATATTTTTCCCGGAATTTTTCTGGCAGTTTACGTAATGGGAAAACCTAAAATACAAAAACAGCAGAAAACAGAAACTGGCACTGGGGTGCACTGAGTTAATAGGTTAGTCCAAATATGATCAAAAGTATATGGAAGTGCATAAATATCATAGCAATATCACACAAAAGAGGCATGGAGCAAGCAGAAATTATAGATACGTTTTGGACGTATCAACATCTCGTAGTGCACGCTTGCGCTCCCTCTTTGGGATATGAGTGGCATAGATCATGTTCACTATTTTGATCTCCGGTGGAAATTTCTTCTGTCCCCCTGTGTTCGGCTGGTGAGGTTCATCCTCGTCTTCACTCTGAGGTCTCTTTCCCTTGTGTTCGGTGTTGAGCTTGCCGGCCTGCTTGAAGACCCAACAATTACGGTTGGCATGGTTTAAAGGTTTATCTAGGGTGCCATGGATCTGGCAGGGCCTATCTAATATTTTGTCCAGGCTAGATGGACCATCTTTGTTGCCTTTAAATGGCTTCTTCCATTGACCGGGTCTGGAGCCACTGAATCCGGCGTTTACCGCTGTATCATCTGGGCTTCCAGCATTATTTCGACGTTTGTTTTTATTACGTCGTGCCTATTCATTGCCGTACCTGACTTCAGATGTTCCAGGGTCGCTGGTGCTGCTACGAGCTAGCCAGCTGTCCTCGCCCGCGCAAAAATGGGCCATGAGTGTAGTTAGGGCTGCCATCGTCCTCAGCTTTTCTTGTCTGAGGTGTCTAGCTAGCCATTCGTCCCAGACACTATGTTTGAAGACCGCTAAGGCTTTGGCGTCCGGACAGTCGATGATTTGGTTCTTCTTAGTGATAAACCGATTCCAAAGCTTGTGGCCTGACTCCCCGGGTTGTTGGATTATGTGACTTAGATCGTCGGCATCCGGGAGCCGAACATAGGTCCCTTCAAAATTGGCCCGAAAAGCATCCTCAAGTTCTTCCCAACTTCCAATGGAGTTATCTGGGAGGCTGTTTAGCTAGTGCCGAGCTAGTCCTTTCAGCTTGAGGGGTAAGTATTTGACGGACTGGAGACCATCTATGCGAGCCATGCGGATTTGAAGAATAAAGTCTTCTATCCAGACAACAGGATCGATCATTCCATCATACGCCTCGATATTTACGGGTTTAAACCCTTCTAGAAATTCATGATCCAGCACCTCATCGGTGAAGCACACAGGGTGTGCGGCGCCCCTGTATTTTGCTATGTCATGGCGTATGTCCGATGGTTGTGATGTTCGGTATTGACCCCGAACTGGTATATGACCGGCATGATTGGCTTGATAGTCGTCATCCCGTGCGGAAGCACGGTCCCTGGATCCATAGATGGATCTGGTCTTGCCAGCCTTTTTGTTCAGGTCCTCACGCAGATCGTGTTTCCGGCCCTGAGCCGCATCCTCCTTTCCTTTACGAGGTGGGGGTGCGTGCTTGTGTACGTCGTTGCTAGCCACCCTATCACTTCCATAAGGTGGTCAGTCCGTCTTGTCGGCAGTGTTATTCTTCGACGATATAGGCGTAGTATCCTCGTCGTCGAATTCGGACAGCAATTTACGCTTAGGATAGCCTTTGGTTTGGAGATTGCAGCCATATTTTTGCTCAGCGGCCCGCACTTTGTTCTACCTATCATTGAGCGTATCTTGTGCGGCTCGAAGCCGTCGCTGCTGCTTTTTCAGGCTCCTCACGGTGGCAATAAGCCTCCGATGGAAGCGCTTTTGTTCTAAGGGTTTTTCTGGGACGATGTATTCGTCGTCGCCCAGGCTAACATCCTCTTCGGAGACAGGTTCATAATTGCTGTCTTCGGCATCGCTGTCATTCGACAGCAGTCTCGGGCTATGTTCACCGTCCTTTTGGTCGTCCTGCTCCATCGCTGGATCTGCGGGGTCTTCGGCTTGCTCCGGACTGTCACCGTCGTTAGTGACAGTGTTGCTATCTTTCCCTTTACGAGATTTAGTTCGGCGCTCCGAACGCTGATGCTTGGGAGGTTCATCGACGGGCTTGTCCTTTATGGGATCGTTTTTGCCGTCGCCCTCCTTCTCCTTAGGTGTATCCACCATATACACGTCGTATGAAGACGTAGCTGTCCATCGCCCAGTTACGGGCGGGTTTTGGTCTAGATCTGCTTTAGCTTTGAGGTCCATCCCTTCGATGTCTTCGGAAGCGTAGTCAAGTAGATCAGTTAGATCTTCCACCGTGGCTACCAAGTGGGTGGTGGGTGGGAAGTGAAATTCTCCATCATCAGCATCCAGTTCGAACCGAATATAATTTGGCTGTGTGTCCCCAGCTAAGGAGAGAGATTTTAATTGAGCACATCGCCAAAAGGTGAGTGCTGGAAGATATCTGCATCGTTGAATTTGGCGATAGACGCTTGATCAAGCTCAAATGACGCAGATGCACATGGTTCGGAACCTGCAGCCGGAGAAGAGTCCGGAGTTCCGGTAACATAGATCCCGCTTAGAGTTGGGTCTGTGTGCGGCTCCAACGCTGCTGAGTCTGCGGTTTCCGCGGCGGGGTTGAGCTTCCTATCCTCGAGTGACGTGATCTATTCCGGATCTAGGGCCAAAATGGTTACATGTGCTATTCCCTGGAGGTGGTCCGATGACAGAGTTAGGTCATGTTCATCGTGGTGGTAGGGAGCGATCGCCGTGGGCTCAAATTCGTCGAAGATCAAGTCTCCGCGGATATCAGCAATGTAGTTCAAGCTTCCAAACCTGACCTAATGGCCAGGGGCATAGCTCTCAACCTACTCGAGGTGGCCTTCTGTGTTGGCACAGAGCATGAAGCCACCGAACACAAAAAGCTGGCCGGGAGAAAAAGTTCCCTTGACGGTGCCGTCGTTGTTGACGAAGCGATCCATCAGTCCTTCGGTCGACAACTTAGTGGAACTCTCAATGAAAGCACCAATGTCAGTGTCAAAACCGGTAGATCTCGGGTAGGGGGTCCCGAACTATGCATCTAAGGATTGATGGTAACAGGAGACCGCGGACACGATGTTTACCCAGGTTTAGGCCCTCTCGATCGAGGTAATACACTACTTCCTGCTAGATTGATCTTGATGAATATGATTACAAGAGTTGATCTACCTCGAGCGTAATGGCCAAACCCTAGGAGTCTAGCCTATGATTCTGTTGTTTCTCTTCTACCTTAGCCTCTACGGACTAAACCCTCCACTTTATATATGTACCGGAGGGCCCTAGGGTTTGTACATAAGCATCTTGCAGAGGAAGGAAAGATTACACCCGAACCTAAAACCTGCCATTATACGTGTCAGGGATATTACTAGCAGGTATAAACCGGCTAGGAAGATCCGGATTACACTGATATAGTTGTATTATCACAAGCCCAGTAGAATATGTACAAAAGGTTACAATCCATAGAGGTTTAGGGCCCATGTGTAAGGCCTACGGTTTGTAAACCGTCATATCATATAACTTGGGATGTAAGATAGAAAGAGTAGAGACCGAGGCGGACACGTTTATGAGCCGGCCTCGGGACTCTGTAAACCGGATCGGGCGTCGCCTCCTATATAAAGGGACGACCCGGCGACGGTTCAGGACAAGAAACAACAGCTCGGGACACAGGCAAGCGATTCGCTCCCTGTTCATCGACGCCCAAGCAATACCACACCAAACTAGACGTAGGCTTTTACCTTCATCGAAGGGGCCGAACTAGTATAAACCCTCTATGTCCACTGTGTGCTTTTAACCTCTTCAAGCTAACCCGCGCGATGGCCTCACACCTAAGTCCTCTAAACCGGACATCTGCCGTGCTAATTCCATGATAGTTGGCGCCCACCGTGGGGCTATCGCACGATGGTTTCGAGTTCTTGAAGGGCAGCTTTGAAGGACTCAAGGGTTACGTGGTTGGCCGGATGACCAAGAGTCGCCGTGGCCGGATGTACATCGACGACGCAGGCTGGGGCCCCGAGGCCGATTTAATCGAATACGGGTACCGGGTCCCCTTCGGCGGCATCCACGTCTTCATCGGCAAGATCTGGGAACCGGGACCTGAGCCTGACATCTTCCCCAACATCGTCGAGCCGGCTCAGCGTGCGAGATCGGCCCGGCTTCAGCCCGCCGTGAAGCGTGTTTTCGTTGGAGCAGTACATGGAGTCCAAGCCGAGGACGGATCGGATTCTGGTGGCGAGACAGTTGTCTAGTCTGACGATGATCTTCATCCGGAGAGACCGAATCTTTGTATCTGTTGCAGGACGGCCGGTCTGAGGGCATATCCGATGGCGATAGTATATCGGACCCCTTTGACCCGCCAAACCAGGTGGCTGTTTTAATGGCCGGATCACAGTCTATGCAGCAGCCCTCGATGACTGGGGCGTTCACCTCAAAGGTAGCGGGTGCTGGGACAGGCAACCAAACCCCGTCGCCTTCTGATGCCCTATCAACCTTGGTTGGAGAATTGACGGCACTTGCAACAGCAGAAGTGGCCCCTGCCAACAAGGCGCAACATGATGCGGATATCCTTCAGCTGAAGGGCCGGATTGAGCAGCCTAAACGGGATCTAGACGCGGAGAAAGCCAGAATGGCCACGAGGCAAGCAGAGCTAGACTCCCAAGCTTTCCGGCTCAGGGTGGATCAGACTTCGGCACAGGAGGTAATGTACAGAAGACAGCAAACTCGTCTACCACCGGTTTATGAGGCGAGGAATCTCTTTGGCACACCAGGAGCGGGAGCCAGCAATTATCCAGAGGTAAACCGGGGAGGAGCCTCGGGGACTAGCGCGCCGGTTCAGCCGCCGGCCACAGAGCGAAACCGCCAAGTTGTGCCAATGCCGCACATCCCCACCCCTCCCGGCCATTATTCTAACCCGTTCGACAACATTGTCGCCGCCGCTTCACGACTGGCCGCTTTACCCGTTGAGGGGACATCCCCCGTGGCGATGGAAGCACGCCGGGCTAAGAAATTGCTGGACACGGTGTTGACACAGCAGCAAGCGTACTCGTATAGCTGGGAGAGGATTCATTCAACCCCCCGCCCAAGCCGGAGTTACTCTAGGCACTGGGATGAACCGGCCGTGTCTAGCAGCGAGCGGAGACATCACCATCACAGGCAGGACAATCCGGCGGGAGTAGAAGCACACGCCCAAGAGGCGGTAAACCGGGCTAGGCATGCTGCACGCGAGGACACCCGTCAAGCGACGTCGGTTCACACAGCCACAGCAGAAACGAGAGCCACGGCAAGTTCCTTTGGAGTACAGTGTCTCATCCCCGCTTTACAAAGCATGAAATTGCCCAAAGACTTCAAAGGCCCGCGCAAGGTACCCAACTACACAGCAGATCTGGCTCCGGAGGCGTGGGTTGAAAGTTATGAGATGGCTATGGAGATGCTTGATGTGGATGAAGCGGCATGCGCCAAGTACTTTATCATGATGCTTGAGGGTACAGCCCGGACATGGTTAAAAGGCCAACCACCTAACTCCATCGGATCATGGGGAGTGTTGCGTCGCCAATTAATCAAAAATTTCGAAGACACGTGCAAACAGCCAATGTCAGTGGTAGACTTAGCAGCATGTGTTCAAGGGGAGCAGGAACCCACGAGCAGCTGGGTGCGGCGAGTATCAGAAATCCTGCACTCTTCCAATAGTATCAACCCTAGTACGGCGATAGTGACATTGGAAAACAATTGCCGGTTTGAGTCTCTGAAACTGAAGTTAGGACGACTCAAACGCGATTGCAATGACATGGGCACGCTCATGAGCGCTCTGGTGAAATATGGGGATTCTGATAACACCAAGTAGCCAGATGCAGACGGAGGCAAGTCCGGAAAGGCGAACAAGGCTGGTAAACCGGCGCAAGCTAATCCGGTAGGAACGGGTTACAATGGTAAGCGAAAGGCAGAGGGTGGTTCTGATTTTGTGGCCAATACCAACGTTCAGGGAACCGGGCAGCACCGCAAAGGTAAACCACCTCCTCGTGGTGAAGGGCAATTCTTTAACCTAGATCAACAGTTAAACACGCCTTGCCCTAAACACAGCACAGAGGGAAACCCGTCTAAACATTTATGGAAGGACTGCCGGATCATGGTAGAGGCCATGAGACAGACCAGATATAACCACGGACCCCCCTGCGGCGGCTCGAGTTCCGGGATTCAGGGTCCGGGTTACCAGGGTAATGGTTCCGGATTAGGATATCGCGGCGGTAACAATAACTATCCCGGCAACAACAGCAACGGTCAGCATCAACAGAACCAGCAGCATGGTCAGGGTGGTTAGAATAACCAAGGAAATCAGCAGCGCCAACAGCAGCAGCAATCCGGATATCAGAGTAATCTGAAGGAGCTAAGCAGTGGACAGTATCCTGTTTTCACAACAAGTTTGTGCAAACGAGATCAAAAGGTTCTGAAACGAGGAGTACACGCAGTTGAACCGGCGACGCCATGATTTCTACGTTGGTCGGAACAACCTATTGTGTGGAGCAGAGAGGATCACCCGCCACGGGTTGATAATCCGGGCCAGTTGGCCCTAGTGGTGGCACCACAGGTGGGTGGCTACAAGTTCACAAAGGTATTCATGGACGGCGGCAGCAGTATCAACATCTTATACTATGAGACTTTCCGGCGTATGGGGTTGACAGATAAGAAGTTGAGACAGTCCAACACAGTATTCCATGGAGTGGTGCCAGGTAAATCGGCTTACCCAGTTGGGAAAATTGATCTGGAAGTCACCTTTGGGGATTAGCAGGATTCTAGGTCAGAGACAGTGACCTTTGAGGTCGTAAAGATCAGGAGCCCATATCATGCTCTGTTCGGGAGACCGGTTTATCCAAGTTCATGGCTAGACCGTGCTATGTTTATCTACAGCTCAAGATGTCGGGTCACAAGGGAACCATCACGGTTCACGGAAGTCGCAAGATCGCATTGGAATGCGAGGAAGGAGACGCAGCCTATGCAGAGGCAGTGTGTGCTACGGAGGAGTTGAAGTTCTACAAAGACAACGTTGATCCGGCAGATATGTCCCCATTAAAAAAGCCAACTACAGAGCATGATCCGGCGTTGAAGTTTAAATCGGCGGAGGAAACCAAGCAGGTTGACTTTGTTCCAGGCGATTCATCAAAATAGTTCACCATCACCGCTAACCTAGACCCCAAATAGGAAAGCGCGCTCATCGAGTTCATTCGTGAGATCCGGGATATCTTTGCAGAAACCTTCTGACATGCCAGGTATACCGAGGGAACTCGCTGAGCACATTCTTAATATTGATCCGAAGTTTAAACCGGTCAAACAGTATTTGCGCCGCTTCAATGAGGAGAGGTGCAAGGCTATAGGAGAAGAAGTGGCCAGGCTTTTGGCCGCATGATTCATAGTAGAGGAGTTCCATCCGGAGTGGTTGGCTAATCCGGTACTGGTGTTAAAGAAAAATGGAACGTGGAGGATGTGTGTGGATTACATAGACCTAAACAAGGCTTGTCCAACTGATCCTTTTGCTCTCCCCCGTATTGATCAGATTATTGATGCTACGGCAGGATGTGAGCGGCTAAGTTTTTTGGATGCATATTCACGGTATCATCAAATCAAGATGGCAGTTAAGGACCAAGAGAAGACAGCTTTCATAACTCCCTTTGGAGCCTTCTGCTATGTATCTATGCCCTTTGGGCTCAAGAGTGCCCAAGCAACTTACCAGCGTTGCGTGCAGAACTGTCTCAAAGGGCAGATCGGAAAAAATGTCCATGCCTATGTTGATGACATTGTGGTGAAGTTAAGGAAGGAGGAGACGCTGATAGAAGACCTAAAGGAAACCTTTGACAACCTCCGGGTTTATAAGATGATGCTTAATCCGGAGAAGTGCGTTTTTGGTGTTCCGGCAGGCAAGCTCCTTGGATTCTTAGTATCAAACAGAGGAATAGAGGCTAATCCGGAGAAGATCAAGGCGATCACATCCTTGACTAAACCGGCTTGTATCAATGATGTCCAGCGCATAGCAGGCCGGATTACAGCATTGAGCCGATTCATCAGCCGTTTGGGAGAGAAGGCAATTCTGCTTTATCAGATGCTGAAAAAGACAGATCGGTTTATATGGAGCGATGCTGCAAACGCTGCGTTCGAGGATTTGAAGCGGTAATTAGCAGAACCGCCAGTTCTTGCTGCCCTTGTTGACAATGAGCCGCTGCTGTTATACGTGGCCGCCAATGCCCGTGCAGTTTGCGTGGCAATTGTGGTGGAACGCAAGGAAGCAGGCAAGGAATATCCGATTCAGCGCCCAGTTTACTACATCAGTGAGGTTCTCATTGAGTCAAAGCAAAGGTATCCGCACTGGCAGAAGCTGGTATACGGCATGTTCATGGCAAACCGGAAGCTGAAGCACTATTTCCAGGACCACCCAATCACTGTTGTCAGCTCAGCTCCATTGGAGGATATAATCCAGAACAGAGAAGCTACTGGCAGAGTAGCAAAGTGGGCCATTGAGCTTAGCCCACACGGATTGAAGTATGTCCCCGTACTGCTATTAAATCACAAGCATTGGTAGATTTCATCAATGATTGGACAGAATTGCAAGCACCAGAGGAGAAGCCGGATCATACATACTGGACTATTCACTTTGATGGTTCAAGGCAATTAGAGGGCTCGGGGGCTGGAGTCGTGTTAACTTCCCCACGAGGTGACAAGTTTTGTTATGTCCTCCGACTAATGTTCCCTTGCACTAACAATGCTGCCGAGTATGAAGCTCTCCTTCACGGCCTACGGATAGCTAAGGAGATGAACTTGATCCGGGTCAAGTGCTTTGGTGATTCAGATCTAGTGGCGCAACAAGTGTCTGGCAAGTGGGACTCTAAAGATCCGCTCATGGCAGCTTACAGGCGGGAAGTTGAAGCGCTTGCAGGATGTTTCAAAGGATATCAGGTGGATCACATAGACCGGCGGAAAAATGAAGGGGCCGATGCACTAAGTCGGCTGGGCTCTCAGCGTAAACCGGTTCCACCAAATACTTTCTTGGATGAATTACACAGTCCATCGGTTCAGGTACCATCGAAGGAGGATTTGGCTATTCCTGATCCGGAAGCACAGCTAGTTGCAACACTTCATGTTATTCCGGATTGGACACTCCCTTACTTGGCATACCTGAGCCGAGGAGAATTGCCAGATGATGAGGTTGAGGCTAGGCAGATAATCCGGCGATCCAAATCTATGACCATTGTCAACGGAGAACTTCATCACCGTAGCGTTTCTGGGGCGTTTCAGCAATGTGTATCATCGGAAGAAGGCTGTGATATTCTTCGAGAGATACACGAAGGAGATTGTGGTCATCACGCCGGTTCGAAGTCATTGGTAGCCAAGGCCTTTCGTCATGGGTTCTACTGGTTAACGGCTCATGCTGATGCGGAGGATCTATTCCGGAGATGTGATGCTTGTCAGAAATTTTCAAGACGTGCTCATGTTCCGATGCAGGAGCTACGGATGATTCCAATCACTTGGCCGTTTGCGACCTGGGGGCTTGATATGGTTGGGCCCTTTAAACAATCCCAAGATCAGAAAACTCACTTGTTGGTAGCAGTGGACAAGTTTACAAAGTGGATTGAGGCCAAGCCTGTCAGTAAGTGTGATGCGGCAATAGCGGTTAAATTCATCAAAAAGGTAATTTTACGGTTTGGCTTTCCACACAGCATCATTACTAACAATGGCACTAACCTATCTAAGGGAGAGATGGAAGAGTTTTGCCAAAGGGAACATATTCGTCTGGATGTGTCTTCAGTAGCTCACCCTCAATCCAATGGTCAAGCTGAGAGGGCCAACCAAGAAATCTTGAGAGGCATCAAGCCCCGGCTTATGACTCCTTTGCAAAGAACACCAGGTTGTTGGGTTGAGGAGTTACCTTCTGTCCTCTGGAGCATCAACACTACACCTAACAGGTCTACAGGCTATACGCCCTTCTTCATGGTATATGGTGCTGAAGCGGTTCTCCCTAGTGACATCCGGCACGACTCACCATGGGTGGCAGCTTATGTTGAAGCGGCCAATGAGCAAGCAAGATAAGATAGCTTAGACCGACTGGATGAGGAATGGGACACAGCAGCGGCGCGATCAGCAATTTATCAAAAAGACCTGCGCCGATATCACAGCCGTCAGGTTAAGACCAGGACGTTCCAGGAGGGGGATCTGGTGCTCCGGCTCATCCAAGAACAGACAAAGATGCACAAGTTATCCCCACCTTGGGAAGGACCCTTTGTGGTCGGCAAGAACCTACACAACGGTTCATACTACTTGGTTGACATTCGAGAGCACAAAGACTCACGCACAGTGGAGGAAGAGACGAAGCGGCCGTGGAACATCGCTCTTCTGCGACCTTACTACACTTGAGCCATTGGCTCCGCTTCATGTATCCTGTACATATTATGATTAATAAATAAACCGGCGCCCCCGGTAAACCACTAAGTCAAAGTTGGCTTGTTGCAGTTAAACTCCGCCACCCCCTTTGTTGATACTGATGCATATGTAGCTAGTTTTGATGTAAGTCTTGCTGAGTACATTTGTACTCACGTTTGCTTAATTTGTGTTTTGCAGAGAGACTTCAGTCTCACTAGTGGATCCACGTGGACTTCGACGTTTAGCTTGTTACCTTCGCTACGATCTTGTACCTTGGGAGGGCCTTGTAGATAGTCAGGCTTCTCAGCTTTTTTCATTTGTAGTTGTCTGTACTCAGACATGTTATGCTTACGTTCCTTGTATGCTCTGTATGCTGGGTCATACGACCCCCTACTTGTAATAAATGCTATGATGGCTCTTCTGGGCCTTTACCTATATGAGTTGTTGAGTTATGTTGTGATGCCATGTTGTACAACACATACTTACATGTTATGCGTACGTGTAATGTGTATTGCTATGTGTGGGATCCGACACCTAGTTGTTTACCCTTGGAAGCCTATCTTATGGGGAAATGCCTCCTAGTGCTTCCACTGAGCCTTGGTAGCTTGCTACTGCTCCGGAACACTTCGGCTGGCCGGCATACGTCCTTCTTCATTCCTGTGTATGTCCCTTCAGGGAAATGTCACGCATTATTCCTTTAAGTCCTTGTAGCTTGCTACGACTTGGGTTCATACGTTGATGACCGACACGTTCGTTGCTGGGTCATGTATGCGTGTCCCTGTAATTTAGCGCCATTTTTGGTTTACAACTAGTCATGTCGGCCCGGGTTCTCTGTCATATGGATGCTAGCGACACTATCATATACGTGAGCCAAAATGCGCAAACAGTCCCGGGCCAGGTAAGGTGGCACCCGTGAGGATACCGTGCGTGAGGCCGCAAAGTGATATGATGTGTTACATGCTAGATTGGTGTGACTTAGGATCCGGGTCCCGACAGGTTTTGTTATCAGAGCCCGACTGCCTTTAGGATTACCAAGCCAAACTGGTCGAAGTTGTGTCTAGAAATTCTTTAGTTATATAGAGGAATTGATTGTGGAAGGGAACGTAAGGCTCTTTTTACTCCTTTACCCTCTGCCCTTCTGATCTGAGTCACCTTCTTCTTCTCTACGGGGATTAAGAACTAGGATTCTCATTCTATTTATCAGGATTATGTTAATGTGGATTCAACTCTCAGTTCGGTCTCAAGTACTTCCGTTTGTGAAACTGTTGGTCTCAGAACCTTGACATCATTATGCTGAGTGGTTATGATATTTTTGTGCATGAGTCTCAAAAGTCTTTTTGAGCATTTACAGCCGTTATACTGTCCGAGTCATCCCAGGTTTCTAAACAATCTGATGCATTTGCAAATATTTCCTCCCTGTTCTTAATGTCCTTTTAGGCCAGGTTAACCACACTAATTGGTGTGTTGAGGTACTCGCCTCGACATATTGTTGGAGCTATCAGGAAACTAGGACATCATAGATAGCCACCCTTAAACCAACCTTGTGTTGTGTTCTCAGTGTGATGATTCTGGCCATCATTCTCGAAAGCATCCCGTGATGCCATTTAGTTAGTAGGCATTCTATTCCTGGGTTCTTGAATACAATATTCACGCCACTTACTTCATGTTGGTAGTTTTTGCTCGTTCTTTAGGATATTAGTAATTTTGTGATAGTCTTCGAGGTCCGTGGTATGTCATTCTTCCAATACCATGATCCGTTATGGCAGAAGTTCTTTTGAACCAAAAGATCACAACTAGAGTGCTCTTGATGAGTCCCTCATTCCACATTGTGACTCTGCCAATTCAACTTTTCTGCATGGGTTATCCGGAAGAAATATGTTGAAAGTTCGACATGCTAATCTATGCATCCACAACTCAGAAAGTTATATGTTCCTTTGAGTTGCCCCTCTTTAGTTGTATTATGACCCCCGTCTATCAGTTGATAGTCAGGAGTAGTGGTGCATTCATGTTCATCGATGCCTTTTACTCTTTTGGTCCGTCAAGCCATTCTATTTTGGAATGACTAGGATAAACAAACTCCAGTACCTTATCCATATCCAGGACTGGGTTAAAGTAGTTGTACTCCGCAGTTTAGAATGCCAATCCAGCTTCTAATCTGTTCTACCTTGGAGTGTTACCCTCTTTCATGTCAAGACTGTCATGGGAATTGCACAACTTCATATGAACTCTTGATATAGTGATACTTCTCGCCATCACCATTCATTCATTGGTCTGTTGTTGTAACCGGAATACTGACAAGTAAATCATGATGTGTGAAATCAATACTCCTAGCAACTCCATTTTTTGGTAGTTAATGGATGATAATCCCATTCTTAGTGTGCTGGTTGCCGAATCGTCATCCTAAGATTGATCATGCTACCTAGTCCATTTTTCCGGTGCACTCTTTGATCAATGAGTTAGGATTGTGTAACTCCCTCGCTCTTTTGGTCATACCATCTTGCCCTGAAAAGCAAGATTGTTCTTCAGCTTCGTAACATATCGGTGGTTCGTGATTTTCCGAATATCTTTTCGGGCGTATTACCAGGTTGTTCCTTGACCGTTATGTTGAGCTCGTGATCAAGTTAGGTTTTCCTAAACCACCCTTTCTCCAAGAATCTGTGTTGGATACCCCTGAGCTAGTTGGTTAAGCTAAGGGACAACTTGGAGAGTTGGAAGATGAAAGCTTGCCCCACTTAGTTCATTGCCAAAGGGATATCCTTATGTTTGCGTGTTTGTTGAAGAAAGATGATATCTTCATCGATTGATCCTCGTGATCAGTTGTTGGGTCCATTGTCTTGTCAAAAATTTGATTTGAGCGTGGGCTATTGTCAAGTCAAATCAGAACCAACGATATTCGTAATGTTGTCTTACTCGTGGTTGATCCCTCGAGCATACACCGTTACATCCTTTGGTCTGACCAATGATATCACCGTGTTCACTTAATTGTGGAATTCCGTCTATATGGAAGCATGGATGGTTTGTTGTTGAGCCCATTGACAAGATTTTCATCTTGTCCATGATTCATATTGAACATCTAAGTTAGTGTTGGAAACTTTTGAAAGCATTCTCTTCGTGCTAGCTCATGAAGTTTATTTTTTGATGTAAGAAGTGAGTTCCCCGAATTCACGAGTACCTGATGTAAGGTGCCACCGTGAATTTGAGAAGGCTTGTTTTGCTTCATCTAGAATCATCCCAAGTCAATCATGTATGTGCGAAGTATTCTATGGTCTGATAGACTGATCATCTTCATTCCATATGTATCCCTAGCACACCAAGCCACTGATTGAATTGTTCAAGGAAGAGAAGTCTATGCTTGGGATCTAATCCATGGACTTGCGTAAAGACTTTGTTATCCTCAATGATGGTTCCCAACCGAACTCGGTAGTGTTATATTGTATGACTACTATGTGGTCATGCTTGTCCGGGACAACGTGTTCACGTGTGTGTAGCAGGACCAGCTCATGTTTTGGAGCTTGCTATCGTAGTTCATTTCCCGAAAATCTCGCAACGTCATCTCGTCAATTGTGTTGCTACCTTTCCTTTTCCAGACATGCTGTCCGAAATACCCTGTTACCAACCAGATCTGAATCTTAGGCAGATACGATGGTCAGAAAATTCCAACATTTGCATTTTGTTCTCAGCTTGCACCACCATTGTGCCAATTTTCCATGGGCTGCCCTACTCAGCGATTGCTATTCAGGATCATCTTCAAAAGCTGGCTTGCTGCAGTTAAACTCCACCACCCCCTTTGTTGATACCGATACATATGTAGCTAGTTGTGATGTAAGTCTTGCTGAGTACCTTTGTACTCACGTTTGCTTAATTTGTGTTTTGCAGAGAGACTTCAGTCTCACTAGTCGATCCACGTGGACTTCGACGTTTAGCTTGTTACCTCAGCTACGATCTTGTACCTTGGGAGGGTCTTGTAGATAGTCAGGCTTCTTAGCCTTTTTCATTTGTAGTTGTCTGTACTTAGACATGTTATGATTCCTTTGCTTCTATGCTCTGTATGTTGGGTCATGAGACCCCCTGATTGTAATAAATGCTATGATGGCTCTTCTGGGCCTTTATCTATATGAGTTGTTGAGTTATGTTGTGATGCCATGTTGTACAACACATACTTGCATGTTATGCGTACATGTAATGTGTATTGCTATGTGTGGGATCCGACACCTAGTTGTTTACCCTTGGTAGCCTATCTTATGGGGAAATGCTTCTTAGTGCTTTCACTTAACCTTGGTAGCTTGCTACTGCTCCGGAACACTTAGGATGGCCGACATGTGTCCTTCTTCGTTCATGTGTCTGTCCCTTCAGGGAAATGTCACGCGTTGTTCCTTTAAGTCCTTGTAGCTTGCTACGACTTGGGTTCATACGTTGATGACCGACACATTCGTTGCTGGGTCATGTATGCATGTGATATGATGTGTTACATGCTAGATCGATGTGACTTAGGATCGGGGTCCCGACAACAAGAGATGATCTTTAGCAATGATCTTCACGGTCCACCAGTCCGGCCCATCACGAGTAATCCGACCACATGAGGACCCCTTTATCCAGGACACCCTCACCAACCCTAAGAGTTGTAAGTTATGAAAGAGTAACATAAGGCCTTCATAGGGGAGAAGCATCAAGAATTGGAAACTCCCAAGCATTGAAGACCTGAAGAAATGAACTCTTGGTAAGGAAACCCTAGTAAACTAGCCCATTACAACCGGTACAAACCTTGAGTTAGGACTTGTTTGTTGATTTTGGGCGGTTATTTCTCTCTCTCCATCTCTCCCAGACCCAATACTTTGAACCAATGGACAAGCTTACTACAAAACCTTTTCCGGAGACAACACTATTTCATCCTAGGAGATACATTGTAAGTGCATCTAGTGCCACCCCTAGTTGGTTTTGGTGTATTAACGACAAACATGGTTGAGGGACTAACGTGTTTGTGAGAATTACAGGATAACACTGGTAGTAGTTCCTCACTGATTCGGTTTACCTTCCAGAGATGACCTCTAAAAATGCGTGAAGGCATTGAAGACAACGGTGGCTCGTGAAGACATTCACGTGAAGATAATGACCCATGAAGACATTCACTGAAGACTATGGAGTGCGAAGATATAGTTCCTTTCGTAGTTCCTTTTCTTCTTTCTTGTGTCATAGGAACCACTGTACTGTTAAGTGGGGTCCCAGTGAACATAGTCAGATGACTGATGTGATGCTCAACAAAAAAATCATATGTCTTCAAGCGAAGACAATGAGAGCAAATCTTATCCAGAGTTGGATAAGTTAGCTTTGCTTGGAGCTCAAGCTAAGTTGCCGCGTGTGTTCAAGATCCGACCGTTGGACATGTGTTAGTTCCTTAGTGACCAAGGGTCATTTTAGACATATCATGTCGGGTTGCCTCCTGGCTATAAATAGCCCACCCCCTACACCATAAATGGTTGACTGCTCAAAGTTAGTGCATGGCTTTTGTCTTTTGAGAGCAACCCACCTCCGAAGCCTTTGAGAGAAAAGATCCTTGCGAGGACAAAGCCCAAAACACCCAAAGCCAAAGAGTGTTAGGCATCACTGAAGTCTGTTTGTCTATGTGATCTGAAGACTTGTTACACTTGAGGACTGTGTATCCTCCAGCCAGTTAGGCGTCGTGTTCTGAGCATCCAAGAGTCATTGTGGATTGCCGGTGAACAAAGTCTGTGAAGGTTTGGAAGTCTACCTTTAAGACTTACCAGAGTGATTGGGCGAGGACTAGGTGTCCTTAGCTCAAGGGGAATAAGGTGATGACACGGTCTTCAGAGTTCTATCTCAGCCTCCCTAACCAGACGTACAGTTGTCACAACAATTGGAACTGGTCTACCAAATTTCCCTCGTCTCCAAGCTACTGGTTCTATCTTCCAACCCATTTACATTCCAGTTTGTCTTCGTGAAGTCACTGCTTACCTGTCTGATCTGTGTGACTTCACTGTGTGAAGATTGTTCCCTATTTAGCTTCATTCTGTCTTCCACCTTGATCCATGTTACCTAGCTATCAATAGTCTTCATACATTCACTATGCTACTTACCTAACTATTGCTTGTCTAGTGTTGTTTATCTTGCGCTGCATATGGAATAGGATCATTTCATCTATTTGTCTTCAAAAGATATCGTGTTTTGAAGACTTTCATAAAAATCGCCTGTTCACTCCCCCTCTAGTCGATAGCTAGCACTTTCAATTGGTATGAGAGCAAGGTGCTCCCTTGTTATGTGTGATTCGGTTTAACCACCTGGAGTTTTAGCTATGTCGACTACTGGGACAATCAAAGTCTCCGCTGCGTGCCCTGTCTTCGATGGGACTGATTACCCCTACTGGAAGAATAAGATGCGCATGCATCTTGAAGCTATCGACAATGATCTCTGGTATGTCGTCAAGACTGGTGTTCCCAAGGCTGGTGAAGGTGTCACCGCTACTGATGTCAAGAAATTCGCTCAATTGGACTCAACCGCCAAGAACATCATATGTGGTCATCTGACCAAAGGACAGTACAGACGTGTGAGTGCACTAGAATCCGCCAAGCTGGTGTGGAACTGGCTGTCCAAGGGCAATGAAAGCGTCTCAACTTAGAGAGACTCAGGGATTGACGTTCTTCACAATATCTTCAATCGCTTCAAGAGAAATGACAATGAAAATGTCCAGCTCACATTTGATCGCCTCACTGATGTCACCAATGAGCTTCATGCTCTTGGCGCCACTGAAATCACCAAGCATGAAGTTTTGAAGAAGCTATTGAGGTCTCCTGACAGTTCATTCGACACCTTGGCATTGATGATTCAAGAACTACCTGACTTCAAACGTCTTGATCCGTCTAACATACTTGAGAGGCTCAACACACATGAGTTCCAGCTATCTCAGAAGAGAGATATCTATGGCCCCAACTATGGTCAATCCATAGCCTTGAAGGCAAAAGCTGCGTCCTCATCTGAAGAAAACTCTGACTACAGTTATGATGATCCTGAAGACATTGGCAGAGAACTATCTATGCTTGTGATAAAGTTTCAAAGATTCTCAAAGAAGAAAAACTTCGGAAAGTCTTCAAGATCTAGCTCAAGAAACGACGAGGCTTCCTCTCGTGACCACAAGAAGAGAACATGCCACAAGTGCAAAAAGCCTGGCCACTACATATCTGAATGTCCTCAGTGGGACAATTAATCCAAGAAAAAGAAGAAGAGCATGGAATATGATTCTCACGGCAAGAAGAAGAAGAAATTTTCAAAGTCTTCTCCCAAGTCTCCATCAAAGTCTTCGTCTTACAAGAAGAGTTCATCTAGCAAGGCTCGTGTGTTCATTGACAAGAAATGGATTCAGAGGAGGAGTCCGCTTCTGAGGAGGCAGAGGTGGAGTCTGAAGAGGAGTCAGATTCAGGTGTGGCTAGCATTCGTCGCCAAGTCCATCTTCAACACTAAATACAATGGTCACTCTGCCAACCCTAAAGCCAATGATGAGGAAGACTCTTCTCCAACCTAATGCATCATGGCGCGTGGTGCAAAGGTAAACTCACACGATACCTACTTTCAGACCTCCGGTGAAGATGCCTCTAAATGTGAATCCAAACCCACCTATAAAACTCTTGCTAAAATTGAAACTGAAAAACAAAATGCTATGGAACATATTCAAAAGTTGTTATACAAAAGCGATGATCTGTTGGACGTGGAAATGAATTGAACTCAGTCCTTAATCGAAGACATAAAAATCTTCACGTTAAGTACACTGAGCTTGAAAGTCATCATCAAACCCTCTCAGCTACTCATGAGAAGCTTTCCTATGATTATCTTCAAAGGAAACAGGATCTAGGGAAAGTTAGAGCGTCTCATGATGATCTTCGAAAGGAAAACGATTCACTACTCGCCCAACTAATTAGTTCCGCTCAGGAAGACTTTGTGCCACCTTGTCTAAAATGTCTTGAGCATGATAATGTTGTCTCTGTTGCTGAATGCTCTACTGCTTCTGAAGTTGCAATATCTTCAATTGTTGATGTGGTAACTAACCCCTCTACTGAGGAAACCACTGCTATTGCTGATGAGAATGCTAGGTTGAAGACATTGCTTGAAACATACATGTACAAAAGCCTAAAAGGGCATCAGACACTTTGCGATGTTCTGAAGAAACATATTCTGAACTGAAACCCTAGGAAAGAGGGTGTTGGGTTTGAATGTAAAATGAATGTTGATGGTTCATACTGGAAGCCTGAGCAGTACCCCAAAACCGCATGGGTTGCTGCAAAGGGCCCACCAGTAGATCCATCTACCTTATCTGGCTTCACTTGTGCTAACCGTATTGTCATTAATGAGTCATTTGACTAAAACTATAAAATGTTCTAGGATCAGAACGGTAAAGTGTTTGCCAAGTTCATTGGAACTAACTGCAGGAATGGGTCACCTATGAAGAAGATCTGGGTTCCGAGAAATCTTCTCGAAAAGCTTCCAGTGAGTGTCATCATGACACCACCTGGAAAGAAGACCAACCCCAGACCAAAGGCTTCATATGGCCCAAAGGCTTCATACAGACAAAGGACCTCACAAGGTCACCCTAACACAAATATTTTGCAGGGAGATTATCATCAGACTCATGATTATGAGCATGTTTCATCTAACCGCTTTGTTCATAAAACAAAGAACTTATTTGTATATTCATATGAGTATTATTCACCACCTGCAAAGCTATTTTCTCGGGCTCCTAAGCCAAAGTTCTCAGATGTTGCACTTAGACTTATTGCTTCTAAGCCACCCCTAAAGATGTGGGTGGTTAAGAAGAATTAAATTCTCTTGCAGGGAAAGGTCTCTAGGCGAAAATGAAAGACTTAAGACACCAATGCCGGGGACCTAAAACATCTTGTGGGACGCAAGATAAAATGTCAAAATGGTCTCACCATGTATTTCGTCCCACGGTCTCTTGACAAGCTTCCTATCATGCCTAATAGGGACCTTAACTTTGATAGCATGCTTGTTCGTCAAATGTTTATGCTTCACACTTCCTTTTGTGAAGACTATGCCGCTAATTGAACTGTAGGGTATTGCATCGAAAGCCAGTGAATGGATTATTGACAGTGGATCCACCAACCACATGACTGGTGATCGAAGTCTTCTCATGGACTCAACCCTACGTCTTTCTCCCAAAAGCCACATCACGTTCGCAGATACTGGTAAAAGCAAGTTATTGGGACTTGGTAGAGTTGCTATATCCAAGGATCAACACATGGATGAAGTAATGCTTGTTGAATCCCTTGGATATAACTTAATGTCAGTCTCTATGATGTGTGATCTAAACATGATTGTGATATTTGGAAAATAACGTTGGCTTGTGCTTATGGAATCTGACAAGTCTCTAGTCTTCAAAGGACATCGAAAAGGTGATCTGTATATAGTAGATTTCTCCGTAGGGCCACAACTCATCATCGATCTTCTTGCAAAAGCTTCAGAGTGCTGGCTTCAGCATCGAAGACTAGGTCATGCAGGCATGAGGAACTTGCACACTCTCGCCAAGAAGAAGCATGTCATAGGCATCGAGGGCGTCAAGTTCAAGAAGGATCAACTGTGTGGTGCTTGTTGTAGGATCGAAAGTATGTCTAGAGGGGGGTGATTAGACTACTTGACCAAATAAAAACTTAGCCTTTCCCAATTTTATGTTTTGATAGTTTTTAGCAATTTGACAGAAGTCAAGCAATCTTCCTACACATGCAATTCTAGAGTTGTAGCAGCAGAAAGAAAATCATTGCATATGAAGGTAAAGGGAGGGGTTTGGAGAGTGCAAATGCAAGTGGATATACGGATGGTTTTGGCGTGGTTCCTATAGGTGGTGCTATCGTACATCCACGTTGATGGATACATCAACCCACGGAAGGGTAACAGCTGCGTGAGTCCACGGAGGGCTCCACCCACAAAGGGTCCACGAAGAAGCAACCTTGTCTATCCCACCATGGCCATCACCCATGAAGGGCTTGCCTCACTTGGGTAGATCTTCAGGAAGTAGGCGATCTCCTTGCCCTTACAAAATCCTTGGTTCAACTCCGCAATCTCGTTGGAGGCTCCCAAGTGACACCTAACCAATCTAAGAGACACCACTCTCCAAAAGGTAATATATGTTGTGCTGATGATGAACTCCTTGCTCTTGTGTTTCGAATGATAGTCTCCCCAACACTAAATTTATGCATTATTAAAATTTTCTTTTGAATGCAAATGCACAATCGATTAGGATCATGGGTTACTCTTCCATTTCACATACATCTTGGTGGAGCGCTCAAAATGATTGAAGGTAGAATATGCACTCATCGCCAAGCAAAGTGAATGATCATATATGGGTGATAAATAATAGCATCATCCAAGCAAGCATTAAGGTATGATATGATCAAACACATGATCATACATGTATCTCACACACATAACCGTAGAGTATCAAGCAAGCACACAAATAAGTTGCAACCAAAGAAAACCAAAGAAAGCAAACGAAGCAAAGCTCTCTCTCTCTCTCTCTCTCTCTCTCTCTCTCTCTCTCTCGAAGCCTATGATCGATACACTTTCTCCCCCTTTGGCTACAAGTTACCAAAAAGCTCGAAAATGCATAGTGCTATGCGTCTCTCTAGGCTTGATCTTCGGGAGGAGGCGTTGAGAGGACTCCAAGGACGAATGCATCTATGGAAGTTGTTGGAGCTGGTGGAGTGGAAACTGTAGGTGGCACTGATGCTATGGCTGCAGGTGCTGATGTAGTAGCTCTAGTGTCAACCATGGACACTGCAGCAGATCTCTTCCCTCTTTGCACTCTCTGAAAGACATATGTGGTAGGATGTCCTTTCCCCTCCTCAACTTCTTCCTGGAGCTACTCAACTGTTGTCTGCATTTCTGTCACCTTCAAGTCTAGATCATAGAATTTTGCTTCAATGATCCTCTCCAGGCTCGCTTGATTCCGAGTCAAGTTGGCCTAACCTTTCTCAATTCTCAAGGTTGCTTGAATCAGATATGCCATTTGATCTTGCTTAGATTTGGGGGACACTTGAGATGCCTCTTCAGCACTTGGCATCTTTGCTGCTTTCTCAGCTCTAGCTTTCTCCCGCTTCTCTTGAGCCTCTACAGATGTGGAATCTTCTGCATCCATGACAACTGTGTTGTCCTCAAAGTCAGGCAACAAGGGAAGATGTTCCTTGTCCAATAAGTATGTGCATGTGCCCATCTTGGAGTTGATGAGCATCTGGATGTGTGGAGCATACCCACATGATCTCTTCAGGTCTGCAGTAGTCCTCTTGATTGTCTCAACAATCAAACTCATCACTTTGAACTTCTGAGGCACATCAAACAATTGCAGCAAGTTAATGGAATGGTCTCTGATCATCTTGTGATCTCCAAATTTGGGCAACAAGGTATGCCTCAAGATGGTGTTAATTGTGGCCAAACCAGATAGCAGATAATGAACAGAGCCAAACTTATGGGTTTCCAAGGCTTTGTCAGGAATCTCCTTGTACATGTTTTCCATTGAGTTGTGGTCTTTCTTCTGCTTGACATAGACATCCAAGTCATCCTCATGTTCTTTAGGGGCATTGATCAAGTTGGCCCACTCAGCAATTGTTGATTGGTACCTAGTACCCTCAGATATCCAAACAATTCTTCCATTAGGATAGACATGAGTTGTAGAATAAAAGTGCATAATGACCTCATCATTCCACTTGGTCAACTCTTGACCCACAAACTTGTCTACTCCACATAGCTTGAGGCTCTGATGCACACCTGGAAAATGATCTGCATTCTCATCAATGTAATCCCAATCTACCCACTTCATATCACAAACAATGGGCTTCTTATCAAGCAAGATGGTCTCATAGAAATCCTGCTGCTCTCTGGTGTGGAACCAGTATTCCATAGCAGTCCTTATCCTCACAACGTATGGATCAGATTGTCTCCAATGTCTGAGACCTACATCCTTCCTCAATTTCATGTCTTCAGCGACAATATGACTATCATCATGATCAGGAATCTTGGGGTTCAATTTTCTGAGCACTTGGACCTCACCATCTTCTTCATCAATCTCACGCACTAAGGCCTTGTTCTTTTCAGCAGCTCGTATGTTTCTTGTGTTCCTCTTTGGTACAGTCTTGGGGGCTGGAGAAGAAGCTTTGGGGGCAGTCTTGGGCTTAGAAGGGGCATCCCTAGACTTGATGGCATCCCCCATCAACTTCCGAGTCTTTGCAGTTGGTGCAATAGGCTCATCAGCTTCATCATCATCACCATCATTTCTCATAGATGGCTTGCCAACCACTCTGGCTGTGGTCTTCCTAGCCCTCTTTTTAGTTCCTGCTGGCTCATCGTCTCTGGTTGCAAGAGTGAACACCATTATTTCTTGAGTTGATGCTCTGTTCTTTGACATTGGCACTCTCTTGGCAGGGGCCTTCTTGCTCAGTCCAGTATTTGTTGAAGCAACTGTGCCATACTCCTTCTTAGTCACTTTCTTCTTTGAAGTGGCCTCACCAGCCACAAAATCCTTATCCTCATTGTCAAAAGTTTTCATCTTCCTTGACTTGGTAGCAGCCTTTGGAAGGTTACTTGGAGTGCTCCTGCTACTCTCATAGTAGCTGCTATTTGAGGGACTAGAGCCCTCACTCAACTGTGCCTGCTCCTCGGACCTGTTCTGGCTGTCACTTTCATCAGACATTGTTGACACTTCAAACTGAAAGCTGACCCTGTGAATAAATGTAGATGAGATGGAGTGGATGAGCATCACAAAGTGCAGATGTTTTGTTAACCAAATGAGTCAAAATCTTAGTTTTGGGTTTTTACAGAAAGCATTTCGGAGCTACTGATTTGTTAAACTCGGTGATACTGAAGCAACTTTGGAGTCTAAACTAGTGAAATCGGTCAGACATAGACATAATTCGGTGACTCCGAGATTGCTAGGGTTTCACTAAGAGTGGAACTCGGTCACACCGATTTGTAGGTTTCGGTCAGACAGAATCTTACATGTGCAATGGCCTATGCCAAATCGGTGGGAACGATTTCTACAACTCGGTCGGTCCGAGATGACTTCGGCGGAAACCTAACTCTAAAACTTTGAATCAAAACTAATCTAAATGGAGTTTTTTGCTGGGCAGGATGATCGCATACGTGGCAAGAATAAAGGCATTGACTTTTTGCTAAGAATCGGAGGTAAATATTGCACAAAGATCGAGCTCATACCCTAACTTGGCGGTGTGCTCACTACGGCGGAAATGGCGGGGTTGAATTCGGTTGACGGCAGCGGAGACCAGCGGCGGGAGGTCGCTGGCGGCGAGAGGACGATCCGGTGACCTGAGATGGCAGAGCAGGATACGCGCGGGCGAAGAGGGTTTGGAGAGATTTCCAAAATTTGACCCGTCAGTATATATATCATGTACCGGTCGGTGTGACCGAGTGGAACAACTCGGTGGTACCGAGATGCAGAATCACATGCGGTTACTGCAACTCGGTGTGACCTACAAGTTCTAATCGGTTGCACCAAGATTGAAAACCTACCTCAACTCAACGAACTCGGTCAGACCAAAAAGGATGAATCGGTCAGACCGAAATGCACAGAGAGGTTTTGAAAGTTTAAGTCTATGATGAATCGAGTACTCCGAGTGCTCCTCACACAGAGTGTTCGAATTTGACTTGATCGAACTTTGTGATGTGGCATGAATAGAGTTTGAGACAGGAAAAGCATAGATAGCTAGAGGAGTTTCTTAGGCATTCTTGTCCATCCATTGGGCCAAAGAAGAAAGCCAAACAATCAAAGCAACAAATGGATGTCCTCAAATGAGAAAAATAGACACTCAACGTGCTTACACAATAAGATAGCAAATGAAACATGTGGCAAAGCATGCACGTCCAAACTAGCATCTATCAAGCAATTGTCGATGACTAGGTCATCTATATATGAGTATATTGACTTAGGAGCCAAATGAGAACATTTGATCATAGGTCATACTCATCGTTTAAGCACAAGTGGGGTTGCCACTTTTACATAAAGCATTGTTGTGTTCACACCATTAGAGTTGCTTTAGCTCAATCTTTAGAGTAAAGCCCCCCCCCCCTAGATGTGATGTCCCCCTAAGAGGGATAAACTAACCTTGGGTTTTGTCGATGATGACTTCATGTAGGTGTTGAAGATGTAGATGCTCTATGTTGATGTATATCTTTTTGAAGCAATACATTGGAGTGAGTTGCACTTTCAATACCTACACAGGTTAGTCCCACAAGGAACAAACAAAGATATCCATGGACATAGAGTGAATTGTACACAAGATGATGTCCATGAAAGCATTAGGTTACCTTGTCCCTTGTCTTACCAAAAAGAGGGTTTGTGACTCCTTGAACTAGTGCAAGATGTGAAAGTTGATTGCACTTGTCCTCACCAAAATGAATAAGAGCTAAGTACATTGGTGGAGTCACCCTCAAGAACACTCTAGTTCTTCTTGTTCGGGATCCACACCATCTTGATGGGAATCCTTGGAGTTGTAGATGTACTAGATGAAGTAGAACTTGAAGTAGTCTTGGGAACCCACTTGACTGTAATGCCCAGGATGGGACTATACCTCCTACGTGTCGAGGCACGACTTAAAGGTAAAAGCCCATTCTGGAATGATCTCAAGGTTGGTATATTTGCACGACTCATGTAAAAAAAAGGGATGAAATTGCAAAAGGATAGTTGGCTTACACTCGCCACGTCACATAATACATTACATAAGCAAATCATCATTCAAAACATCACAACCCGACTACGGGCGAAGATCCAAAAGAAAGATACCAAATACATAAAGCCACAGGTCCGAATCGCCCCTAGTAGAAACCACTACTGATCGTCGAAAACGTCACAAGCATACGGCCACGCTCTTCATGGAACTCCAGGTGGAGGTCTGATCCATCTCCTGCATCATTCTCGGCTGAACCTGCATCTGGTGTTGTAGTATCTGTGAGCCACGAGGACTCAGCAATCCCATAACCATGGGTATCAAGACTAGCAAAGCTTTATGGGTAGGAAGAGGTAAAGTGGTGAGGTTGCAGCAGCGGCTAAGCATAATATGGTGGCTAACTTACGAGTACAAGAATAAGATGAGCATCTACGCAAACGGTCGCAAACTAGTAATGATCGCTAAAGAACCTGAACTGCCTACGAGTCAAACATAACCCCACCGTGTCCTCTTCTCAAAGTGAAAAGAGACAGTCACGGTTACTCACACAGTTGTGTGTTTTACTTCGGATCCTCTGTCAAGTTTTCTACAACCGGACATTAACAAATTCCAATCTGCCACATAACCACGGGCACGGCTTTCGAAAGATCATAACCCTGCAGGGGTGTCCCAACTTAGCCCATCACAAGCTCTCACGATCAGCTAAAGTGATAAATATAATATCATCACCCCTTATCTTAGGGAAAGTCCGATCAGGCTCGTCATCCCGGTGCACAACACATTTCGACAATGGTAAAACAAGTCCAGCAAGACCTCCCGGCGTGCCGACACCCTGATAGTAGCCGTGCGTATCTCGTCTCAGGCCACGACCGGATGGGACATCCTACAGGAGCCAGATACCTCGAGTTTCCCCGAGGTGGTCCCGCAGTCTGCCCGTTTGGGACCAACACCATCAGCACTGGCCCCCTGCTATGTAGAAAGAATCCCCGGGGACGCGACCCCCTATGCATTTTAAATAATTAATTAAGTTGTTATTATGAGGCGAATTAAAACCAATGTTGGGCCTTGCTGGAGGAGTTTTATTCAAAGTCGATGTGTCAAGGGGTCCCCATATACCCATCGTGTAAGGAATGCAAAATCAAGGAACATAATGCCGGTTTATCGGCGCCTAAGGTGGCATGAGTGGAACAAAACACCGAGCAAAAGGCCAAGCCTTCCACCCATGCCCAGTATATAGGTGTGTTATTATATATATAACATATTGTGATATTCCAACAACAAGTTCCCTCCTGGAACGAACTTCATCTTCACCTGCAACTAACAACGCTATAAGAGGGGCTGAGCAAGCGGGTAACATAGCCAAACAATGGTTTTGCTAGGAAGGTGTCAAAGGTTAGAGGTTTCATGGCAACAAGGAGAGGCTGACAATAATGATGGGTGATACGTCCAAAACGTATCTATAATTTGTGCTTGCTCCATGCCACTTTTGGGTGATATTGCTATGATAATCATACACTTCCATACACTTTTGATCATATTTGGACTAACTTACTAATCCAGTGCACCCCAGTGCCAATTTATGTTTTCGGCTGTTTTTGTATTTCAGGTTTTCACGTTACGAGAACTGCCAGGAAAAATCCAGAAAAATTATATAAAAATCAGCGTTCCGGAAACTACTGTGCGTCTGAAGGACAGCCGGGGGGGGGGGCACCAGGGCTCCAGGCGCCCTGGCGGCGCCCCCCTGGGCCCCCCGAAGCTTCCCCGATGCCCCCCTTTGGCATCTATTTAAAGCGTCCTCCGAAACCCTCAGAACAGGAACTCTTTTCGCGATCCCATCTCTGTTCTGCCGCCGCCGCCGCTTCCAAGATCGGGAGCACCAGGAGAACTCTTCCCGGCACCCTGCCGGAGGGGAGGATCACCACCGGGAGCTTCTCCACCACCATGGACGCCTCCCGGATGAGTCGTGAGTAGTCTCCCTTGGACCATGAGTCCATGACCAGTAGCTATGTGATATTCTCCTCCCGTTCTTGTGCTTCACTAATTAGTCTTCGTGAGCTGCCCTACATGATCGAGGCACTTATGTAATCCTTATGTTGTTGCTATGTTGAGTTTGCTGGGATCCGATGGATTATGAGATTATGTTCAGGTTGATCTTGAGTAGTATATTTGATCTACCTCTTTTATATTTATGTTCATAAGGAATTCTTGCTTGTTCTCCGTTGTTATTTATGGCTTTGGCCAAGTAATACGTAGTGACTCCAAGAGGGAACGTTATGCTTGATTGTGGGTTCATGCCCCTCGATGACTAGCTTGAGTGACAGAAACATGAGTCTAGGGGATGTCCTGTTGCCACAAGGGGGAAAACAACCGTGCTTGTGCCCGCGGGTGCAAGGATTGTTTACTTTACGCAAAGTTCTTTTAATGCAGTTGTCTGTTGCATTGAGTTTACACTATGGGTGGGACTCGCAACTTAATACCAGCGAGATGTTCTGGATAGATATCTCAAGGTGGATGATTAGTAGTAGATATTGATGGATTTCGGTGTACTTACTTTGGCGTACCGCCCATGCTTTGAACCTCAACCTTTCTTGCAATGTAGTCAGCATTGGTTTACGTTCGTGGTCCTGTCAATTGCCCAGCTGTAATTTGTTTACCTCACATAGTTGTTTTATCGTCTTTTGGGAGAGAGACATCACTAGTGAACATCATGAGACTCCGGTCCATATTACCATCATTGATCACATCCGCTATTTACTTTTCCGCTATTATTTACTATTGCAAACACTATCTATCACTACTATCATTTGCTTTTAACCCTTTGTGAACTACAAGGCCGGAGGGATTGACAACCTCTCTGTACTCGTTGGGAGCAAATTTATTTGTATCTGTGTGCAGGTCCACGTTGATTGCTGATCCGCGCCGTTAGCAGTTGACACCTACTTGTTGAACCTAGGAGTCTTTGGGGATTCGATTCTTGGCATCTTTGCTAAGGGAAAACACTTCTACATACTGCATCTTACACCTTCCACTTGGGGTAACCAACGAGGGGTTCGAGGCCCATCAAGGAGTATTTTCTGGTGCCGTTGCCGGGGACTCCACTCTTCAGGATAGGGGAGTTGCATGCTATCTTTTACCTTTGTTTTTAGTCTTGTTAGTTTACCTTTCAGTTTTTGCTTTAGTATCCTTTATCAAAAATTACAAAAAAAATTATTTTGCCTTCCTGTTAGTAGTCCTATCTGTTTAGCTAAACATGTTAGGATATGGTGCTTTGAGGGAATCAGAAGTTCTAGTTTTCCATCAAAGGGATGGAGAAAATATGAAGAAGGCATGGGACAGAATTTCTGATGCACATAGGAGAATTATGCCTTGGATACCTGTAAAAATTGTGCTTAGGAATTTTTACCAGGGTCTTTTTAAATGGTGTAAACACTCTCTTGACATTATAGCCGAGGGAGATTTCCTAGAGTGTGATGAAGCTAGAGCTCTTGAAATTATACATGGTCTATCTAGTTACTTTGTTTATGATCATAATTTTGATACTGTCATAGATAGACTTGCTACTATTGAAAAGAGAATGGATGCTCTAGACTTAATGAAGGTAGAGAAACCCAAACCCAATAAGAGAGATATTTTGGAAATAGATAATGACTGGGAGCCTCTTGTTAGGATTAGCATCTCTAATAAAGACTTCCTAGCTTATTGTGATATTGGATCTATGGTTTCTACTATGCCAAAAATTGTTCATGATTCTTTAAAATTTAACATGGATAGACTACCATCTTATCATGAACACACTAATGGAGATATTTCTGAAATCCAGGGAAGAATAAAAGTTGTGCCAGTTAAATTCCTTAAAGGGATTGCAATGATTGATTTCTTCATCATGGAGCCAAACCAAGGAAATATAGTGCTTGGAAGGGACTTCCTCCGAGCAGTTAAAGGCTTCATTGATATAGGTAAGGGACAAATCCTCTTACGCGGGAAGGCAAAAGGTGTGTACCCCTTTCCTAGAAGGAACAAGAGTGAACTTGTTGAGGAACCTTATGAATCAATTTATAACTCCAATTATTATGATGGTTATTGATTCCTCTATGCATTATGCCTAGCTTAAAGGCATAAAAGAAAGCGCTTTTGGGAGGCAGCCCACATGAATAATTTTTTTGCTTTTGTTGTGTCTTGATGTTGTTTACTACCGTAGCATCATCATTGTATCTTTGCTTTTCATATTTGTGCCAAGTATAGCCTCTGATTGCTAGAAAATTCAAAAGTTGTGAGGTGCTGTCCAGGAAACAGATTCTGTCCTTGGATAGAAAAATTCCTATAAAATCACCGGGTCATCTTTTTGGTCTGAATTTTTTCGACAGCGTTCTATATATAATTGTCTTTCGTGCGTATGTTCTGAGTTTTTTTATTTGAATGGCAGAAGTATCCCGAACAAATCAATTACTACCTGCAGTTCTGTTTTTCACAGATTCTGTCATGTTTTGCCTTTCCTTCATTCTGCAAATCAAGAGCTTGCTTTTTCTTTGCAAAAACCTTTTGGCAATCCTGAGAAACAGTAGAACTTCAAGAATATCTTTATTTCCAGCAAGGTATAATTATTTTATTAAGGGTACTAACCTCGCTAATCAGATTATGATGAGTTATGTATGAAGGGAGTTTTCAAGTGTGCGAGGGAAGATGATAAAAAGATTCAGGAGTGTCAAGCGCTCAAGCTTGGGGATGCCCCCGTGCACCCCCAAGAAATATTCAAGGAGACTCAAGCGTCTAAGGTTGGGGATGCCCCCGCGCATCCCCTTCTCCATCAACATTATCAGTTCGTCTTTCGTTTCGCTATATTTTTATCACTTCATGTGTTATGTGCTATGCTTGGAGCGTCTTGCTTTTAGTTTTCTTTTTAGTTTTTCATAACGAGTCGAAACTCAGCATTCTTTATGTGGGAGAGAAACACGCTCCACTTCTACCTAGAACATAACATAGAATTTTCATGTCTATCTTTGTTGTGTGTGTTCTTTGTCTTTTAATAGCTACTATCATGCTCTGCTCTTAGTATTCATGCTTATCTTTTCAAAGAGCTTTTGTTTAGTTGGTTGCTTGAACTCTCTTTAATTATCATGCTCACCTTATTAAGAGAGTTTGCTTCCGTTGCATTGGTTAATATGTCTATGATAAATATGCTACGTGCATAATGGTGCTTAGTAGTTCAGGTTTTCTTATGGTTAATCTCAAATAGCTGGGGGATTCCCAATGTGTTATTGGAGTACCAACTTGATTTGTTTGCAGATGATGTGGTATGGTTTAGTAATATCTTCCTTCGAGAATTTATTTTGATTGACTTGGCGTATGCTCACGCATATTTAAGACTGTAAAGAAAGTCTGTCAAGCCTTGATGATCTTTTATTTCTGAGTAGCGATATAACTTCCATGCCTGCTTCAATATTGCTTTGTCGCTCTGCATGATTATGACCGTCATTGCTCTCTTAGTTGGTCGCTCCCAGTCTTTTGCTAACCTCCACCTATACTAAGCAGACTATCCTTGCAATACATAGCTCATGGGAAAGTAGCTTAAAAACTATTGTGGTAGAGAATATGTTGCCTATGTATCTTATTTCTTATAAGTTGCTTGCTGAGCGGTAACCATGTTCCTCGGGACGCCATCAACTGTCACACTTTTGTTGAATATCATGTGAGTTGCTATGCATGTTCGTCTTGTCTGAAGTAAGGGTGATTTGCCATGGGTTGAATGAGTATGCATATTGTTAGAGAAGAACATTGGGCCGCCAACCAAAGCCATGTATCATGGTGGAAGTTTTAGCTTGGACGTTAATCCTCAATATCTTATGAGAATATGCTTATGCATTTAAGAGGAGTCCATCATCTATTTTCTATGTTGTCCCGGTATGGATGTCCTCAAGTTGAGATCTATCAAAAACGAGAAATCAAATGCGATTTATCTCCTTGGACCTTTGTACAGGTGGCATAGAGGTACCCCTTTGTGACACTTGGTTGAAACATATGTAATGCAATGATAAGCCATGGAAATCCGAGCTAATTAGGACAAGGTGTGAGCACTATTGGCATTCGATGCATGAGGCTTGCAACTTATAGGATGTCTTATGCATGACACATATGAAGTACTACTACCGTTGACAAAATTGCTTCCATGTTTTCAAAATAAAAAGCTCTAGCACATAACCATTCTTTTACTTTTATGTTGAGTCTCCACCTTCTTTTAAAAGCACCAACTACTAAGAGCATGATTGTCATTCTGAGTGTAATGTGCATTGTCCCAAAGTAGCATTGTCTTGTGTATGATTGTGATATCGTTTACTTTGAAATCATTGTATCTAGTCATCAGTTAAACCTTGAAGGTGCCCCTGCATTTATGTTTTGCTTCACTAAAGGGGGCAAGCTAGATATCACTTTATCATATTTGCACATCATGTTCATTGCAAATCTATTTGATGCTTCAATGTCATGTTATAAAACTTTCAGTCATTTGTGATTTTCTCATGAGGCAACTTAATTACTATAGAATCATTGTCTCAGTAAGCTTTTGTCATATGACTATGAAAAAGTCCTATATGGTTAATAGCATGTCACCACAGAAATTATTCTTGTTATCATTTACCTACTCGAGGACGAGCAGGAATTAAGCTTGGGGATGTTGATACGTCCAAAACGTATCTATAATTTCTGCTTGCTTCATGCCACTTTTGGGTGATATTGCTATGATATTCATACACTTCCATACACTTTTGATCATATTTGGACTAACTTACTAATCCAGTGCACCCCAGTGCCAGTTTCTGTTTTCGGCTGTTTTTGTATTTCAGGTTTTCACGTTACGAGAATTGCCAGGAAAAATCCAGAAAAATTATATAAAAAATCAGCGTTCCGGAAACTACCGTGCGTCCGAAGGACAGCCGGGGGGGGGGCCACCAGGGCTCCAAGCGCCCTGGCGGCCCCCCCTGGGCCGCGCCGGGGGGGCGCCTGGGCCCCCCGAAGCTTCCCCAATGCCCCCCTTTGGCATATATTTAAAGCGTCATCTGAAACCCTCAGAACAAGAACTCTTTTCGCGATCCCATCTCTGTTCCGCCGCCGCCGCCGCTTCCAAGATCGGGAGCACCAGGAGAACTCTTCCCGGCACCCTGCCGGAGGGGAGGATCACCACCGGGAGCTTCTCCACCACCATGGACGCCTCCCGGATGAGTCGTGAGTAGTATCCCTTGGACCATGAGTCCATGACCAGTAGCTATGTGATGTTCTCCTCCCGTTCTTGTGCTTCACTAATTAGTCCTCGTGAGCTGCCCTACATGATCGAGGCACATATGTAATCCTTATGCTGTTGCTATGTTGAGTTTGCTGGGATCCGATGGATTATGAGATTATGTTCAGATTGATCTTGAGTAATATATTTGATCTACCTCTTTTATATTTATGTTCATAAGTAATTCTTGCATGTTCTCCGTTGTTATTTATTGCTTTGGCCAAGTAATACGTAGTGACTCCAAGAGGGAACGTTATGCTCGATTGTGGGTTCATGCCCCTCGATGACTAGCTTGAGTTACAGAAACATGAGTCTAGGGGATGTGCTGTTGCCACAAGGGGGAAAACAACGGTGCTTGTGCCCGCGGGTGCAAGGATTGTTTACTTTACGCAAAGTTCTTTTAATGCAGTTGTCTGTTGCATTGAGTTTACACTATGGGTGGGACTCGCAACTTAATACCAGCGAGATGTTCTGGATAGATATCTCAAGGTGGATGATTAGTAGTAGATATTGATGAATTTCGGTCTACTTACTTTGGCGTACCTCCCATGCTTTGAACCTCAACCTTTTTTGCAATGTAGTCAGCATTGGTTTGCGTTCTTGGTCCTGTCAATTGCCCAGCTGTAATTTGTTTACCTCACATAGCTGTTTTATCGTCTTTTGGGAGAGAGACATCACTAGTGAACATCATGAGACTCCGGTCCATATTACCATCATTGATCACATCCGCTATTTACTTTTCCGCTATTATTTACTATTGCAAACACTATCTATCACTACTATCATTTGCTTTTAACCCTTTGTGAACTACAAGGCCGGAGGGATTGACAACCTCTCTGTACTCGTTGGGAGCAAAGTTATTTGTATCTGTGTGCAGGTCCACGTTGATTGCTAATCCGCGCCGTTAGCAGTTGACACCTACTTGTTGAACCTAGGAGTCTCTGGGGATTCGATCCTTGGCATCTTTGCTAAGGGAAAACACTTCTACATACTGCATCTTACACCTTCCACTTGGGGTAACCAACGAGGGGTTCGAGGCCCATCAATGGGTAGCGCGACATGTAACGATAGCATCGAGACACTAAGCATGACAATGATAGTAAAGGTATCCAAGGGTATGGTCATCTTGCCTGAGATTCCGCAAGGAGAAGAACGGATCCATGAAGAAGACGAAGAAGAAGCCTCAAAACTCCGGAACGAACCCGAAGCTAACGAGGGAAGCAAACCGGAAAGAAACAAGCAACACGGTAAACACACCACACGAGACATGACAATATGCTCAATCAAGTATGATGCAAGACAGTTCTATATAGGATGCACCACAAGTCCATACAGGAAGCAAAACATGGCAAGGTAGGAAGCACAGAAAAACAACACAAGTCTATATGATGCAATACATGGCAAAGGTATGATGCATGACAAGTCTATACAGGAAGCAATACATGGCAAGGTAGGAAGCACAGAAAAACAACACAAGTCTATATGATGCAATACATGGCAAGGTATGATGCATGACAAGTCTATACAGGAAGCATTAATTGGCAAGGTATGATGCATGACAAGTCTATACAGGAAGCAATACATGGCAAGGTAGGAAGCACAAAAAAACAACACAAGTCTATATGATGCAATACATGGCAAGGTATGATGCATGACAAGTCTATACATGAAGCATTACATGGCAAGGTAGAAAGCACAGGAAAACAACACAAGCAACATGACAATATGCTCAACCAAGTAGGATGCAAGACAAGTCTACATATGATGCACAGAAAGACTATATATGATGCAATACATGGCAAGGTAGGAAGCACACAAGAACAACACAAGTCTACAAGTTTAAATGAGGCCGGAAACTACAACAACAATTCCGGAAAATCCCCATATGCATGTTTAGCAATTTTAAGCAAACAACAATTTAACATTTTAATGTTGTTAACATGATGCGGATGACATGATCAAGTTTTATGCAATTTTTAGTTAAAGGTTGACATGAGAGATATGAAGCACTTGTCACCGTGGTGGAAAGAAAGGGGCCACGGCGGCGAATCCGAAAATGACGCCACGCAACATATCGGTTCCGGTAACTCGTTGAGAGACCGGTAGAAAAGAAAAGGTGGCGTGAGCGAGTCGAACAAGATGAAAGGTGGGGTGATCCCGTCACTGGGTTCCCACGGGTTGGCGACGAGGCAACCGAGGAGCATGACAAAAGATGAATCGGGCACGGTGCACACAAGGGAAACATCTCATACAACCACAAGCATACGTTCACCACATCGGCATTCGACTCGGGGTATACCTTCGAAGCGTGTGTTCTCGGAGGGGTTCGAGTCGTCGAGGGACGTAGTGGAAGTAGTCGTTCTCGCGAGTCGTGGTACACGTTCGCAGAGGGAAGTAGTCGTTCCGTTCGTAGTCGTACACAGGGCGTCGGGGTCGTCGTTGACGTAGAGGTACTCGTTCCGTTTCGGAGAGGTACTTGGCAAATCCCTCGTTTCCGGGGCGACGGTAGTCGTACATGTTGGCATTTTCGTTCACGGTTCTTCGGCGACGGTAGTGGTACTTGACGTGTCGCCGTGTAGGCATTCTCGTTCGAAGATGTACATGTCGTCGGGCGTAGTTGAACTTGGCGCATCGTCTTGTGTAGCCGTACACGTTCATCTGTCGGAGAGGGCGCATCCAGAACAAAGCAACGCGAAAGGCCTCGGATTTGGAACCAAGGCGCTCGGAGGCAGCATCGGGTGGCAACCCAAACCAGCAAGGGTACAGTCTCGACCAAGCAGGTGGAGATCGAACGGTGGCCAGGCGCGATGGAGCGGGACTTGGGTGAGGCAGAGGGAGGTTGGTTGAGGCCCACGCTCATCGTCCTGCTCTCGACGACGGAAGGCGAAGCAGCCAGGGGCTTGAGACTCCATGGCCATGGCTGATCTGACGAAGCGGAAGCAGACGAGCTGAGGAGGTCGGCGGGTGGAGTAGCCCCGATGCCCACCGCGGAGGCCGGGGAAGCAGGGAGGCGGGGCGGCGCAGATGGTCGCCGACGCGGAGGAAGGTCGATGGGGCGGCGTTCGCCGGAGTTGCAAGAGGGTGCGGCGGAGATGAAGGCCGGTGAGGCGGTGGTGCTGGAGGAACGGCGCGGGACGGCAGTAACGACGGCGCCCGACGGCGATGGCTGGATGGCCTTGGGCGGCAGTGAGGCCGGCAAGGAGAAGGAGTGGTGGCCGGAGGCGGTCGGGCTCGGAGTTACGCGAGGGAGAGCAGTGGCAGGGTGTGGTTCCCAGCGAGGAGGCGGGGAAGGGCCGGCTCGAGGAAGCTCCTGGCGGCAGGGAAGCAGCAGCAGCTGCGCCCGACGGTAGGAGGGAGGAGGAGACGCGGGCGCGAGGGGATCGAGAAGGAGGCTGGGGATCGGGGCCTCTGGTGGCGCGAGGGAAGAGCGAGAGGAGGGATCGGGCGAGGGAAGAAGGGGATAAGGCAGAGGTCGGCCGGGCCTCTTGGGCCAACTAGGTTAGGCCGCACACGGGCCTCAAGCAGGCTGCAGGGAGGCTCTGCGGGCTGGGTTGGAGCCAGTTTCGGCTTTGCTCCTATTTCTTCTTTTTAGTAGAAAACAAAAAAAAAGAAGAAAAGAAAGAGGGGGGGTTAGGGAAAGAGTTGCACATGAGGTTATTTTTCTCGGGTTAATAAAAATGAGCTTGATCCGAGAAAAATAGAAAAGGCCAATTTGCAAGGTTTAAATTCAAATTCATTTGAATTTAATTCAAATGGTTTGAACAAGGGCTAGGCTTGGAGAGTCCAAAAAATGCTCGAATTTTTGGAGGAGCCTCAATAAAACGGATAAGAATTATATACAAGATTTTGACGGTGAAACTTGAAGTAGAAAAGACATGGAGAATATATGCAAGTGTGTTTGGGTTAATTCCAAACAAATGGAATATTTATTTATAATAGCTCCATAATATTAGGAGGATATGTTATAAAGAGAAGTCACTCTTCCCTCGATTTAAATGGACCGAAGGTCCACACGACTTATTTGGTTGAGTTACAGAATTAAAGACATGATGGCATGATGACATGATGCAATGCAAAATAAATAACACAAGCACAAATGAAACACACGGGAAAACTCGGAACATCTGGAATCTTCTGGAGCGTCGGTCTTCGGGCGTCACAACTCTCCCACACTAACAGAGGATCTCGACCCGAGATCCTGAATATGGCACCGGGTGAAACGGAAAAAGAAGAGGTAAAACAAAGTTGCTTCTTCGACAAACGAGTGAAACCACGAACCTTGAGAGGTTAGACAAGTTGAATAAAGAATACAATGGAGATGAACGAAGATGAAAACACTTCGTTAGAAAAGATGAACAAGGAGCATTTTGAGAACCTTCAAGGTTGAAAGACATGAAACAAAAGCTTACGAACCAAAAGAATATGAAACCATAAAGGTATAGCCAAGGAATAAGAATGACATAATTTGGACAGCACTTCGTCTAAAAATGGAAGGAATTCACATGAGCTTGAGGATATGGAGTGATACTTGATGAAATCAACAGCATATTGCCTCCGAAACAATTAAAAGAATGGCACAAGGTTAAGAAAGATTTCAGATAGCATTCCAGTTGAAAATACAGGCAAAACTTGATAAGATGAGAGAATTAGAATGTAGGTGACAACATTCCAGTTAAATAGACAATCAAGGGAAGAATATGATCTTGATAAAAACGAGATGATGGTCAAAGAGAGCAATATCACAAAGCCTCCGGAATGAAAGAATAGAATATAGATCAATGAAAGAAATGAACGGAGAAAATATGACAACTTCTCTCAAAATTGAATTTGAAAGAGCATCCTTACGAAGAAGGGTTGAATGTGGTTGATGGAAAATCAACAACGAAACGAATAAGCTTCATGTGGGCTTATGTAAAACATCTCAAAATTATGAGGTGACAACCAACCACTAACAGAAACGAATTGCTTGGATTGAGATCAACAAGGAGACGAAAAACTTATTTCCCCAGAAGGATAAATGAAGAACTTGGGTCATTTATAAGCACCATAATAGCAACAATTCTCAGGGAAATCTTTTATGTGAATTATAACCCAAGATAACTCCAACAAATAACTGAAGGGTTGAAAAGATCTCCTGAACAAGGAAAAATGATGGTTTTAAATATCTCATTCTTGATAACTCGTGAATCATAATTCGTGAAGGAATTGTCAAGAATGACATAACACCACCACAAAAGATAAGGGAGCAAGAATTGCACTTGGAAAGCATGATGAAGAACGCTTGAGCTCCAACAAGAATCTTGATGAAGACTTCAAGGATGAATTAAATCTTGATGAACCACCATGAAAACTCCGGTAATGAAAGCATGAGAAGTGAAAGATGAAAAGAATAAGAGTCAAGGCCTGCGATGAATTAGATGGAGGTTTGAAATGATATAATTGAAATAACTTGGACCTCCGGAAAACAAGATGAACAACTTAGAACCGAGAATATGATATGATGAACAAGCTCCAAACAAAAGAATTAAATCACCTTGAAGGAATAAGAATAAGAATTATGTCATGCTTATCCTTCACCAATTTAAATTGATGACAACCAAAGGATTTGGCATACTACTTATTCTCGTTGGAAAGAAATGGAGAGAGATATAGCATAAACTTGAGAAAGTATTCAATGAATCACCGGTAGGATTTCAGTAAGAACGAATTAATTGATATGATGACAAAGGGAAATGAATGTTGAACGAACCACCGTAAAAATCGAAACCGACTGATGATAGAGAACAAAGCACCATGAAGAATTAGAAAATGAACGAGATACATGAGGCAATCTTAGATACAAAAGAACGAATGGATCACGAGTAGAATAAAGAATACTTGAACGATGCACCGGAAGAATATGGAGACGAACGGAGAGGCATCGATGAAGAATATTTGGAGGTCGAAGTAGAAAACTGAGAACGAAGAAATCTTCTGAAATGATGGCCTTCAGAGGATCACAATGGGAAGAACTCAAGAATTGCTCTGAAGGGGCATGAAAACAATTCCCTCAATCGAAAACAATTATGGGGATGGCATGAAGCTAGAACCACGAATCTTGAGAAAACGGGCCAAGATTTAAGAGAAACTCTTCTTCGATCTTCAAATGTTGAGAATGAAGACGAGAAATGCCATGAAGAATTTCGAGATACTCCGGACGAATGACAAGAGGAAGGTGGAGCTAAAGATGGAAATAATTGAAAACAAGCTTGGATAAGGCGTGTGACTGAAGGAAATCATTCTTACGTCACACTTTGAAAAGAATTCTCCGGAAAAGAAGAGTCAGGTAAGATCCTGAGAAAAGACCTGTGGGTTAGGGCCCACTAAAGAATTCACCGCTGAAAAAGATTTCTCAAGAGATATTGCACCGGTTGAATTAAATGGCTTGAATAAGATAACAATCCTCAAAATAGCTTGAACGGATTAAGAATGGAAACACGAAATCTTCTGAGATACCTTGTACACTCCGGATAAGAATAAAGAGATGTGAAGAAATAAGAGAGTCATGGATAAGAAATTCCAACACGGAAAACATACGAAACAAGTGGAACAAATATGATCAACACGGAAGCTTGGATTTAGTCCACCGGAGAAGAATGTTAGAATTAAGAATGATGAACTTGAAGCTCCTAAGAATCTTCACGATAAATCTCCGGATAAGAACATTGGAGGAAAAGAATGAAGAAATATCACATGAATAAAATGGATACTTGATTAAGAATTCTGGCTCCGAGAAGAAGAAGGGTGGGAGGGCGGGGAAAAACAAAGACAACTTGGGATGAATGAAACAGACAAATCGTTGGATTTCTCAACGGCGTCCGTATGGAATAACTTGAAGAGAAGGCACACCGGTTGAAAAAGGATTAACATGAAAATCTTGACGATCAAGAAGGATTTGTACTCCCATGGAATTATGAGAACACCGATTAGGAAAGGTATGGAATCAACACTTGACATCGAAGCAACTCGAATACCAGAATCAAAACAAAAACAAAGGATAGATATGTTGCAACATAATCTTCACAATATCATTCGAACAGAGGATTGACCGAATGAATTCCACAGGTACATCAGCTTGTCGAAGCCACTTGGGAGAACAAAAGGTAAATAAAAGCAACAAGGAGCAGATAGAACCAATACAAGATAGAAGTTTTGTTCGACATATTCGTGCTGAAAGCTCATGGAATGTGTTACGAAAGGGTTTTGCAATCCCCGGATCAGCATAGCCAAGGACCCTTTAAGATGCAACTCCCGATCGGAACAACGCCCATAAAACCACTTCACTCAATGTAGAACCCCGAACTTCATATCATGCATTCGTTGGAAGAATGCCTACGAGCTACTAGATGAACCCACCTATTAATTTCCGAAAGTTTCCAGTTATGCAATCAGGTGTTGGGGATACAGGGGAAGCACCGCGCACTCAACTCTAATCCTACATCCAGCTGTATCCATCCTTCAACACATAACCAGTTATTTCCGGAAACCGTTTACCTCGGACCTTCGAAACACATCTACTATACAAGCTATGGCAATACTCCCGAACTACCTCCCTAGTACTGGGTGATGTCGGGGTTATCTTGCCACTAACCGCATAGGAGAGTTTTCGATGTCGGCCGTCTTAAGTATTCCAGAACTGCTGCGATATATTTGTGACGACAACACCTCGGAGCTCAATTCCCCGGGACACTGCCACAACCCCTAAATGACAGGAGGCATCGAGAACAATGTTCTCGTCACAAAGACATCGGAACAATCCAAACAATACTCGCGTGATCCTAAAAAAAATTGGTGAAATTTTGAGAGTAGAATAAATAAAAGTAATCGTCAGGAGTCCTGACCAGAGTGATAAAGGGATGAGGAGCAAACAGAAATCCTACTCTCCGATATATATAGAACCCAAAACATTTTCAAGTGTGTGCCTAGACTCAACCGTCAACGATTCGATCAATCAGTGGGGGCTTCTAGGTCGGAGAAGGCTCTGATACCAACTTGTAATGCCCAGGATGGGACTATACCTCCTACGTGTCGAGGAACGACTTAAAGGTATAAGCCCATTCTGGAATGATATCAAGGTTGGTATCTTTGCACGACTCATGAAAAAAAGGGATGATATTGCAAAAGGATAGTTGGCTTACACTCGCCCCATCACACAATACATTACATAAGCAAATCATCATTCAAAACATCACAACCCGACTACGGGCGAAGATCTTAAAGAAAGATACCAAATACATAAAGCCACAGGTCCGAATCGCCCCTAGTAGAAACCACTACTGATCGTCGAAAACGTCACAAGCATACGGCCACGCTCTTCATGGAACTCCAGGTGGAGGTCTGATCCATCTCCTGCATCATTCTCGGCTGAACGTGCATCTGGTGTTGTAGTATCTGTGAGCCACGAGGACTCAGCAATCCCATAACCATGGGTATCAAGACTAGCAAAGCTTTATGGGTAGGAAGAGGTAAAGTGGTGACGTTGCAGCAGCGGCTAAGCATAATATGGTGGCTAACTTACGAGTACAAGAATAATATGAGCATCTACGCAAACGGTCGCAAACTAGTAATGATCGCTAAAGAACCTGAACTACCTACGAGTCAAACATAACCCCACCGTGTCCTCTTCTCAAAGTGAAAAGAGACAGTCACGGTTACTCACACAGTTGTGTGTTTTACTTCGGATCCTCTGTCAAGTTTTCTACAACCGGACATTAACAAATTCCAATCTGCCACATAACCGCGGGCACGACTTTCGAAAGATCATAACCCTGCAGGGGTGTCCCAACTTAGCCCATCACAAGCTCTCACGATCAGCTGAAGTGATAAATATAATATCATCACCCCTTATCTTAGGGAAAATCCGATCAGGCTCGGCATCCTGGTGCACAAGACATTTCGACAATGGTAAAACAAGTCCAGCAAGACCTCCCGGCGTGCCGACACCCTGATAGTAGCCGCGCGTATCTCGTCTCAGGACACGACCGGATGGGACATCCTACAGGAGCCAGATACCTCGAGTTTCCCCGAGGCGGTCCCGCAGTCTGCCCGTTTGGGAACAACACCTTCAGCACTGCCCCCCCTGCTATGTAGAAAGAATCCCCGGGGACGCGACCCCCTATGCATTTTAAATATTTATTCAAGTTGTTATTATGAGGCGAATTAAAACCAATGTTGGGCCTTGCTGGAGGAGTTCTATTCAAAGTCGAAGTGTCAAGGGGTCCCCATATACCCATCGTGTAAGGAACGCAAAATCAAGGAACATAATGCCGGTTTATCGGCGCCTAAGGTGGCATGAGTGGAACAAAACACCGAGAAAAAGGCCAAGCCTTCCATCCATGCCCAGTATATAGGTGTGTTATTATATATATAACATATTGTGATATTCCAACAACAAGTTCCCTCCTGGAACGAACTTCATCTTTACCTGCAACTAACAACGCTATAAGAGGGGCTGAGCAAGCGGGTAACATAGAGAAACAATGGTTTTGCTAGGAAGGTGTCAAAGGTTAGATTTTTCATGGCAACAAGGAGAGGCTGACAATGATGATGGGTAGCGCGACATGTAACGATAGCATCGAGACACTAAGCATGGCAATGATAGTAAAGGTATCCAAGGGTATGGTCATCTTGCCTGAGATTCCGCAAGGAGAAGAACGGATCCATGAAGAAGACGAAGAAGAAGCCTCACAACTCCGGAACGAACTCGAAGCTAACGAGGGAAGCAAATCGGAAAGAAACAAGCAACACGGTAAGCACACCACACGAGACATGACAATATGCAATCAAGTATGATGCAAGACAGTTCTATATAGGATGCACCACAAGTCTATACAGGAAGCAAAACATGGCAAGGTAGGAAGCACAGAAAAACAACACAAGTCTATATGATGCAATACATGGCAAAGGTATGATGCATGACAAGTCTATACATGAAGCAATACATGGCAAGGTAGGAAGCACAGAAAAACAACACAAGTCTATATGATGCAATACATGGCAAGGTATGATGCATGACAAGTCTATATAGGAAGCATTACATGGCAAGGTATGATGCATGACAAGTCTATACAGGAAGCAATACATGGCAAGGTAGGAAGCACAGAAAAACAACACAAGTCTATATGATGCAATACATGGCAAGGTATGATGCATGACAAGTCTATACAGGAAGCATTACATGGCAAGGTAGGAAGCACAGACAAACAACACAATCAACATGACAATATGCTCAACCAAGTAGGATGCAAGACAAGTCTACATATGATGCACAGAAAGACTATATATGATGCAATACATGGCAAGGTAGGAAGCACACAAGAACAACACAAGTCTACAAGTTTAAATGAGGCCGGAAACTACAACAACAATTCCGGAAAATCCCCATATGCATGTTTAGCAATTTTAAGCAAACACCAATTTAACATTTTAATGTTGTTAACATGATGCGGATGACATGATCAAGTTTTATGCAATTTTTAGTTAAAGGTTGACATGAGAGATATGAAGCACTTGTCACCGTGGTGGAAAGAAAGGGGCCACGGCGGCGAATCCGAAAATTATGCCACGCAACATATCGGTTCCAGTAACTCGTTGAGAGACCGGTGCAAAAGAAAAGGTGGCGTGAGCGAGTCGAACAAGATGAAAGGTGGGGTGATCCCGTCACCGGGTTCCCACGGGTTGGCGACGAGGCAACCGAGGAGCATGACAAAAGACGAATCGGGCACGGTGCACACAAGGGAAACATCTCATACAACCACAAGCATACGTTCACCACATCCGCATTCGACTCGGGGTATACCTTCGTAGCGTGCGTTCTCGGAGGGGTTCAAGTCGTCGAGGGACGTAGTGGAAGTAGTCGTTCTCGCGAGTCGTGGTACAAGTTCGTAGAGGGAAGTATTCGTTCCGTTTGTAGTCGTACACAGGGGCGTCGGGGTCGTCGTTGACGTAGAGGTACTCGTTCCATTTCAAAGAGGTACTTGGCGAATCCCTCGTTTCCGGGGCGACGGTAGTCGTACACGTTGGCGTTTCCGGGGCGACGGTAGTCGTACACGTTGGCGAGGGAAGAGCAAGAGTTGGGATCGGGCGAGGGAAGATGGGGATAAGGCCGAGGTCGGCCGGGCCTCTTGGGCCAACTAGGTTAGGCTGCACGCGGGCCTCAAGCAGGCTACAGGGAGGCTCTGCGAGCTTGGTTGGAGCGAGTTTCGGTTGGGCTCCTATTTCTTCTTTTTAGCAGAAAACGAAAAAGAAGAAGAAAAGAAAGAGGGGGGTTAGGGAAAGGGTTGCACATGAGGTTATTTTTCTCGGGTTAATAAAAATGAGTTTGATCCGAGAAAAATAGAAAAGGCCAATTTGCAAGGTTTAAATTCAAATTCTTTTGAATTTAATTCAAATGGTTTGAACAAGGGCTAGGCTTGGAGAGTCCAGAAAATGCTCGGATTTTTGGAGGAGCCTCAATGAAACGGATAAGAATTCTATACAAGGTTTTGACGGTGAAACTTGAAGTAGAAAAGACATGGAGAATATATGCAAGTGTGTTTGGATTAATTCCAAACAAATGGAATATTTATTTATAATAGCTCCATAATATTAGGAGGATATGTTATAAAGAGAAGTCACTCTTCCCTCGATTTAAATGGACCGAGGGTCCACACGACTTATTTGGTTGTGTTACAGAATTAAAGACATGATGACATGATGCTATGCAAAATAAATAACACAAGCACAAATGAAAGACACGGGAAAACCCGGAACATCTGGAATCTTCTGGAGCGTCGTTCTTCGGGCGTCACATTGACCAAGGCCTTAGGAGCTTCTTCAAATTCATCAATCTCTTCTTGAAGCTTGTCCTTGCCCTTTAGCTTGAGGTCTTGTGGTGGAAGATCATCTTGGGTTTGTGTCCCCTTGAACGAAGTAGGATCATACTTCTCTTGTTGAGGAACAAACTTTATCTTGGGGTATTGACCTTCTTCCCACTCAACTCCATTGGCATTGAACTTTCGTTCAAAACCAACACCTTGATTCTTCCGGTGCCTTCCTTGCCTGCGTACAATTTCCTCGAATTGCTTACTCCCGCCAAGGCTCTTATAAACACCTTTCTCTATAATTCCCTTCAATAAGCTATTTTCTTGCTCAAGTGTAACTTGGCTAAGAGAATCATTAGTGGAATCAAGAGAACTACTAGAAGCAACAACATTTGTTTTATCATGATTATTGTTACTACTAGAGGAAGGTTATTTCTCGTTCTTGTTGCTAGATTTTACTTGTGGCATGTAAGTAGACAAGAGTAAATGATTGGCAATGTAAGAAGAACTTTCTTACGAAGATCATCATTGAGTGCTTTTAAGAACTCATGCTCTTGCTCTAGATTGAGCTTTTCAAAGGGTAGCTTCTCAGGAGTCCTCAAAAGTTCTCGATGATCCTCTAAGGTAGTTTCATGAGCTAACTTGAGAGTGTTTAATTCTTTATTTATACGTTCAATCTTCTCCTTATCATTGTCATTCGTTTTATCTTGATTAGCATGATTAATAGAAATTTCATCATAGGTTTCATCACTATTGCTACCAACAAGTAAATCATCATCTCCTATCAAGTCATCCTCATCACTATTGAAATTAAGATACTTGGGGTGTGATACCTTAGTACCTTTAGCCATGAAGCATCTTCCAATTCCTTCACTTGGCGAGTCAAATATGTTATAGAAGTTGGATGACACAAGAGCAATTCCGGCAACACCTTCATCTTGAGTATCTTCGGATTGAGAGTAGTTGCTTCTTTCGGAGTGGTCATCGGAGGCGGAACCGGATACCCATTCACAAACATGAGCTTGATGTCTTCATCTTGTATAGCTCCTTGATGATTTGCCCTTCCTTTCTGAATCTTTGCTTCTCTGAGAGGGTCTTCGTTCATATATAACGATCACCTCTACTCCTTCTCTCTTTTGGTGGTGAATCTTCTCTTCTGCTCCTCCTTTTAGGTGAGTCGTCTCTTCTCTTGTCTTGAGTCGTACACTCATTTGAGTAGTGTCCGGGTCTCCCACAATTGTAGCAATTCCGATCACGACTGGAGGATCTTTTGTCATTGCAGGACCTTGACTTGGAACTTCTTTCCTTGCTTCTATTCTTGTAGAATTTGTTGAAGTTCTTCACCATTAAGCTCAATTCCTCGCTGAAGACTTGTTTCTCACTTGATAATGTAGGAGTATCACATGAAGCTTTGTAGGCTCCACTAGACTTGTTGTGAAGCTCTTGTTTATCTTCGAGTGACATCTCATGAGCAACAATTCTTCCAATGACTTCCGTTGGATTGAAATCTTTGTAATTGGGCATCATTTGGGTCAATGTGTACATGGTGTCATATTTTCCATCCAAGGCTCTTAGGATTTTCTTGATGATGAATCTATCGGTCATTTCTTCGCTTCCTAAGCCGACAATCTCATTTGTGATGAGAGCAAGCCTAGAGTACATTTCAGTGACACCTTCACCATCCTTCATCTTGAACTTGTCAAGTTGACTTTGAAGCACATCCAACTTGGATTCCTTGAAGGACTCGGTACCTTCGTGCACATCAATCAAAGTATCCCAAATTTTCTTTGCATTCTCAAGATGACTGATTTTATTGAATTCTTCGGGGCACAATCCGTTGAAAAGGATATCCCAAGCTTGAGCATTGTATTGCAACATCTTCAATTCTTCAGCGGAGGCTTCACGTTTTGGTTCCTTCCCATCGAAGAATTCACCTTGCAAACAAATACACACAATAGCCCAAACGGCGGGGTTATCTCCAAGAATATGCATTTTCATCTTATGCTTCCAACTAGCAAAATGAGTACCATCAAAGTAGGGACCTCTAAGGTGGTAACTTCCCTTGCTAGATGCCATACTCTCCTAGATTGTGAAACCAAGGCTATGATTATGAAAGCTATGGAAATCAAGGCAAATGGAGACCAAAGCTCTGATACCACTTGTAGGATCGAAAGTATGTCTAGAGGGGGGGGGGTGGTGATTAGACTACTTGACCAAATAAAAACTTAGCCTTTTCCCAATTTTATGTTTTGATAGTTTTTAGCAATTTAGCACAAGTCAAGCAATCTTCCTACACATGAAATTCTAGAGTTGTAGCAGCGAAAAGTAAATCATTGCATATGAAGATAAAGGGAGGGGTTTGGAGAGTGCAAACGCAAGTGGAGACACGGATGTTTTTGGCGCGGTTCCAATAGGTGGTGCTATCATCCATCCACGTTCATGGAGACTTCAACCCACGAAGGGTAACGGCTGCGCGAGTCCACGAAGGGCTCCACCCACAAAGGGTCCACGAAGAAGCAACCTTGTCTATCCCCCCATGGCCATCGCCCACCAAGGACTTTCCTCACTAGGGTAGATCTTCATGAAGTAGGCGATCTCCTTGCCCTTACAAACTCCTTGGTTCAACTTCACAATCTCGTCAGAGGCTCACAAGTGACACCTAATCAATCTAGGAGACACCACTCTCCAAAAGGTAATAGATGGTGTGTTGATGATGAACTCCTTGATCTTGTGCGTCAAATGATAGTTTCCTCAACACTCAACTCTGTCTCACATATTTGGATATGGTGGAAATAAGATTTGAGTGGAAAGCATCTTGCGGAAGTCTACAAATCAAGATTCATATGGTAGGATTGGAATATATTGGTCTCAACACATGAGTAGGTGGTTCTCTCTCAAAAAATGTATGCCGGAAGTGTAGGCTTGTTCTGATGGCTTTTCTCCATGAATGAAGAGAGGGTGGAGGGGTATATATAGCCTCCACACAAAATCTAACTGTTACACACAATTTACCAAACTCGGTGGGACCGACTCATGAAACTCGGTCGGACCGATTTAGTTCAAAATGTGAACGTTAGGCTTTTTGGTGGGACCGATTTCATTAGGATTAGGGCTTAACGTAATCATGATGAGACCGATCACATAAACTCGGTGATACCAATTTCTGTATTAGGCACACTGTGAGTTGGTCAGGCAAACTCGGTGGGACCGATTCGCTCATTTCGGCGAGACCAAAATGTTACGAAAAGGAAACAGAGAGTTTGAATTGCGAACTCGGTGGGACCGATCCCTCACTTCGGTTGGAACGAAACATTATGAAGGGAAACCAAGAGTTTGCAATCCCATCTCGGTGAGACCGAGATCCCTATCGGTGAGACCGAACTGATTAGGGTTTCTAGCTATGGCTATGTCAAATGAACTCGGTGGCGCCGGATAGATCAAATCGGTGGGGCCGAGTTTGACTTTTGGTTTGGGACATATGTGGATATGAGAAAGTGGTTGAGGGCTTTTGGAGCGTATCACTAAGCATTTTGAGCAAGCAAGCCATTAAGCAACACCTCATCCCCTTTTAATAGTATTGGGTTTTCCTATGGACTCAATGTGATCTTGGATCACTAAAATGAAATTGTAGAGTCTTGAGCTTGAGCCAATATGTGTCCTTAGCATTTTGAGGGGTCCACATTCCTAGTCCATGCCATGCCAATCATTGAACTTTCTGAAATGATCATCTTGTAAGAGCATTAGTTCAATGAGCTATATGTTGGTAGGAATTACCAAAACCACCCAGGGATAGTTGCACTTTCACTTGTGAAGCTGGGAAGATGACTAGGGCCAAGCATCCCTCAAAGACAATCATGACTACATCACATCCTTTCGAGCTGCTTGACATGGACTTATTTGGCCCTACTTACTACTCTACTCTCTCCACTACTGCTTGTTTATATGGCTTCGCGATCGTTGATGATTACTCTAGATATACTTGGGTGCATATAATCCTCTATAAGACTAAAGTGCAGGATGTCTTTAGACAATTCGCCAATCGAGCCATGAACAACTAAGGCATCAAGATCAAGCACATTAGAAGTGACAATGGAACCGAGTTTAAGAACACAGGGCTCGACACTTATCTAGATACATTGGGCATCACACATGAGTTCTCCGCTTCGTACGCACCTCAGCAGAATGGCGTCGTGGAGCGCAAGAACATGACTCTCATTGAGATGGCATGTACTATGCTCGATGAATACAAAACTCCAAGAAAGTTCTGGCCTAAAGTCATTGATACTGCATGTCATATCATCAACAGAGTTTATCTTCACAAGTTCTTCAAGAAAACATCATATGAACTTTTGACTGGTAAGAAGCCAAACATCATCTATTTCAAAGTCTTTGGCGCTAGGCGATGGATCAAAGATCCGCATCACACTTCCAAATTTGCACGAAAGCACATGGAGATTTTATGCTTGGTTACGGAAGGGACTCACACACCTACCGGGTCTTCAACCTCTTTCACTATAAAGTGGTTGAAACCGTAGATTTGCGGTTCGATGATACTAACGACTCACAATGAGAGCACCTGTAAAATGTGCTAGATAAAGCTTCTCCCAGTGAATCTATCAAACAAATCGGTACAGGAGAAATTATACCCACCGAGGAACCAACTGGAGAGGAAATCATCATCTCTGCATCTAATCAACCTTAAGACAATGCTCAGCCTGAAGCCAATCCTAAACAAGAAGATGATCAACAGCATGATCAAAGTCTTCGCCCAGTTCATCCTCGGGTAGCAAATGAAGTACAAGTGGAGAAGATTCTTGATAGCCTCAATGCAACTGGTCCACTTACTCGTTCAAAAGCATCTTAGCTAGCAAACTTTTGTGGACACTCTGTATTCATTTCACTATCTGAACCCAAGAAAGTTGATGAACTTTTATGGAACCTGAATGGATTCAAGCAATGCAAGAAGAGCTTTAACAGTTTGAGCTGAACAACGTCTGGGAGCTTGTTAAGCGTCTTGATCCTTGGAAGTACAATATCATTGGCACCAAATGGATCTATCGCAACAAACAAGATGAGCATGGTTAAGTTGTCAGAAACAAGGCTCGTCTCGTTACTCAAGGTTATACTCAAGTGGAAGGAATTGACTTCGATGAAACCCTTGCTCCTGTGGCTAGGCTTGAAGCCATTCGCATACTACTAGCCTATGCCAACCACCATAACATTTTTTTGTATCAAATGGATGTAAAGAGTGCCTTTTTGAATGGCAAAACTGAAGAAGAAGTGTATGTTGCACAACCTCCTGGTTTTGAAGACCCAAAGCATCCTGACATGGTATACAAGCTAAAAAAGGCATTGTATGGCCTCAAACAAGCACCTCGTGCTTGGTATGACACACACAAAGACTTACTAAAAAGCAAGGGCTTCAAACCTGGTTCACTAGATCCCACACTCTTCACAAAGACATATGATGGTGAACTATTCATATGCCAAATCTATGTGGATGACATTATCTTCGGATGCACTGACAAAAGATACAGTGATGAGTTTGGATACATGATGCAAGAGCAATATCAGATGTCCATGATGGGTGACATGAAGTTCTCCCTTGGACTTCAAATTCATCAGCAAAAGAATGGCATCTTTATATCTCAAGAGAAATACCTCAAAGATTGCCTGAAGAAGTTTGGAATGCAAGGTTGCAAAGGGTACACGACGCCAATGCCAACCAAAGGTCAATTGGGCTCCGACGAAAATGGTAAAGAGTTCGATCAAAAGGTATACCGCTCCATGATTGGTTCTTTACTCTACTTATGTGCATCTAGGCCTAATATAATTCTTAGCGTTTGCATGTGTGCCCGATTCCTAGGAAACATATCACCTCGCTGTGAAGCGAATTCTTGATACTTGGACCACACCCCAACACTAGGATTATGGTATCCCAAGGGCTCTATATTCGATCTTGTTGGATTCTCAGATGCTGATTATGCTGGTGAAAAGGTTGATCACAAGTCCACATCAGGCACATGTCACTTTCTTGGACGATCACTTGTCTGTTGGTCTTCAAAGAAGCAGAACTCAGTGTCTCTCTCCACAGTTAAAGCTGAATACATTGCTGCTGGATCTTGTTGCGCTCAGCTCCTATGGAAGAAGCACACTTTTAAGGACTATGGAAGCAACATGATGAAGGTGCCTCTCTTCTGTGATAATGAGAGTGCCATCAAGATTGCTCACAATCCTGTTCAACACTCGAAGACAAAGCACATTGAGATTCGTCAGCACTTTCTCAGAGATCATGTGATCAAGAAGGACAATGCGATCATTCATGTCAACACTGAAGAGCAATTGGCAGATATCTTCACGAAGCCCTTGGACGAGAAAAGGTTTTGCAAGCTGTGGTGTGAGCTAAATATCCTAGAATCCTCGAATGTCATGTGATTGGACACACATCCTAACTCTTATGCATTTTGATGACTTAGACGTGCAATACACGAAGTAACGTATGTCTTCAATTCATGAAAACATACACTCTAAGTCTGAATACATTAATGTAGAATTCGAATCTAGAGCGCCACGATAATTGTCACACCCCGAGACCGATGCGCCAGGTGTCAGCTAGTTATTCGGCGTCGTTGCCATGTCATCTGCTTGCGTGTTACATCTTTGCCTTGTCATCATGCGCATTGCATCAGCATGTTTTCAAAACTTGCATCCGTCCGAGTCCGCCCGTCCTCTCTGTTTTCCGTTCTGGGCCCAGACACACTTGCACGCGCCCACGGCACCTCTGAATATTTATTTTATGAGTGGCCGTAAAATGTTCTCCGAATGAGGTGAAAATTGGCGTGTGGTCTTATTATAGCATAGGTAGACCGCCTGTCAAATTTCATCGCATTCGGAGTCCGTTTGATAGCCCAAGGGTTAACTATAAGGCACTAGTAGCCGGTTAAACGTCGGGCGTTTTCGGACTCCGAAAAACCCCTCGAGCATCTCTCTCTTCTCTCTCGTCTCAGTCCGAGGCCCTCTACATACCCCACCTAAGCCCACCTATCCCCCCTCTGCATCCGTAGCCGTCGAATCGAGTTCCGAGGCTCTGAAACGACCTAAAAACCCCCTAACCCTAGCCTTTCCTAATATAAACCTCCCCCTTGCTATTTTTGGCCTTCTTCTTCCTCCCCTCGAAATCCGTGACGGCCAACTCCCACCTCGCCACTTGGCGCCGCCGCCACCCGAGCCTATATGCGCCGCCGGCTTCCCCGAGCCAGCAGTCGGCTCCCAGGCCGCGATCTCGGACGTCCGCGGCCAGATCGGATGGCCCGGGGACCAGCCAGCTGACTCCCGCAGCCCCGAGCCGCGGCTCCACCGTCGCCTGCCTGCTCTCCACCACCGCAGGCCCTCCCGGCCCAGATCTGGCCGCCGCCGCCAAGACTCCTTGCCGCCGGCTAGCGCCCGACGCCTCGCGCCTCGTCTGCCCCGCCCCTTGTCGGCCGGCCACCGATCCGCCGGATCCCTACCGACCCCAGTGCATCCTCGCCGGAGTCCAGGAACCCCGCCGCCGTCCGCCGTCGTCGCTTCATCCTCATCGGGGAGAGGACGAGTTCCTCTGCTTCGGCCGCTCCGTGTCACTAACGATGGGCCCCGCGAGCCGCACCGACGGACGTGTCCGCCTGGTGCCGGACATGTCCGCCCCCCTCTCTTTTGCGTCACTGCCAGGTGGACCCCGCACGCCCAAGCCCCGACACGTCCGCCCTCTTCGGACTATGTCCGCCCAGTTCTGCCCCGAGGGTATAAATTTCGTCTAAGTCCTTTTTCTAAACTGTTGCCTGATGCATACTTTGTGGTGTTGTAACTTTGTGTGTGTATGTCCAAATGATGCATATATTATGTCAAAATTATCGTGGTGGTATGCTCTTCATTTTGTTCCATTGTGGCATGCTTGTTTGAGTTCATCTTGATGCCCTAATCTTCGTTGCAAGAGTGCTATATGCTTAAAACTGCTGATAACTGTAATTTTGTTAGCATGTTTGAGATGTGATAACTTTGTGCATGTTGGTCCAAATGATGCATGTGATATGTCAAAATGTTCATTGCGAAGTGCTCTACATGATGGTTGCTGTAGCATTCATGTTAGGTGCCATATTGCCATGTTAATCTCTGTTGCAAAAGTGCATGTGGCTGTTAAGTGCTGAAACTGTTATTCATAGCTATTGATGTGGTTGCCTTTCATGCCACATGTCAATATCTTTTAGAAGCACAATCATGCCATCTTTGCTGTGGTGCAATCCACTTTCCATGATATGCCTTGTGGTGTTTGCAACAAGCGTGCAAAGTGGCCTACTCGTTGTTGTTGTTTTCTGAGACTTGTTGGAAAACTGGTAAGTCTGAAACTGTTAAACCTGATGCTATGTTTGCTTGATGCCCCACTCAAATCCATGCTTGTTTTGGGTTTTACAATGATCATGTCTTGTTGTCCATGTTATGCTCTATCCATCCATGTCCTTGTTTGCCATTATAGCCAGATGTAGCTTATTTATTTCTTGCTCTCAAGTTGCTATAAATGTACCTGTCAGACTGTTATCAGCATGATCAATTTGGTGAAGCTTGTTGTTATTGATCCGTGCCTCCTATGGAGTTGTTCCAATGGAGTTGTTTGATGTATGCTATGTCTATTACATGTCCATGATCTTTATATACTTAGTAGAGTTGATATGCTTGTTTTTTTATGCCTCCGAAGGCAGCATCGTGATGATGTTTTTGCCTTCCCAGATTTTGACTAAGTCTGGATAAATTTATTGCAACTTGCCATGCTTGTTTAATTGTGTTCCACCAAGTTTTTGGGTGTGTTCTAAGTTCATGCTTGTGAAGTATCATGCCTATTTCACATCCATGCCTCTTGTTAAAATGTTTGGGTGATGTAGCATATATATACCTTGCTCCAAAGTTGCTATGTGGATGTTAACTTCAGTTTTGCATTGTAACTTGTTTTGCTCATATCTTCTAGACCGTTGCTCCGTTTTGAGCGTGTCTTATATGAAACTTGTGTGTTTTTTGCATGTAGATGCATAATATCATGTTGTTTACATGTTTGGAGTGTGTTTGCTTGATGTTTGGGTGCATCTTGCACCGATGACATGTTTGTCTTGTTTTCCTCATATCTTCTAGGCCGTAGCTCCGAATTAAATAAACTTGATATGTAACTTGACTAGATTTTCACGTAGATCATCACGGTGCATGTTAACTTGCTATTTAACAACTTTAACTTAAGGTTTGATCAGATCTGGACCCATTTCGAAATGTGCATATGAGGGCTTACCGGAGTTGTTATATGTAGTTTCCGGCCTCATTTAAACTTGTTGGTTTGTGTTGTTCTTGTGTGTTTCATCCCTTGCCATGTTTTGCATTATATAGACTTGTCTTGCATCATACTTGGTTGAGCATCTTGTCATGTTCTTGAGTGGTGTGTTTACCATGTTCTGTGCTTTCTTCTCGCTAGTTCTTTTCCATTGCGATCGTGAGGATTCGTTCGACTACACTTGGTTCGTCTTCGAGGCTTCTTCATCGTCTTCTTCATGGACTCGTTCTTCTTCCATGCGGGATCTCAGGCAAGATGACCATCACCTTGGATACCTTTACTATCATTGCTATGCTAGATGTCTCAATGCTATCGCTATATGTCGCGTTACCTATCTTTTGTTGTCAGCCTCTCCTTGTTGCCATGAAACCTGTAACCTTTGACACCTTCCCAGCAAAACCGTTGTTTGGCTATGTTACCCGATTGCTCAGCCCCTCTTATAGTGTTGTTAGTTGCAGGTGAAGATGAAGATTGTTCCATGATGGAACTTGTTGTTGGTATATCACAATATCTAATACTATAACTAACACACCTATATACTTGGCAATGGGTGGAAGGCTTGGCCTTTTGCTCGGTGTTTTGTTCCACTCATGCCACCTTTAGAACCGATAAACCGGTGTTATGTTCCTTGATTTTGCGTTCCTAACACGGTTGGGTATATGGGGTCCCGTTGACATTTTGTCTTTGAATAAAACTTCTCCAGCAAGACCCAACTTTGGTTTTACATTTGCCTAATAACTAAAATTTGCATAGGGACTAGCTATCCCAAGGACTCTTAATCAACCCCCCGTGCCAGTGCTTCTCATGAGTGTTGGTCCAAACATGTCAACCGCCGGTGACCGCTAGGGGCAACTCTGGTATTTGGCCTACCAGAAGTTTGGACAATCCGGACGTGGCCTGAGACGAGATACGCGCGACTACTATCAGGGTGTCGGCACGCCGGGAGGTCTTGCTGGACTTGTTTTACCAAATAGTTGCAGTTGCAGGTTTTCGATGACTAGACGTGAGAGCGATGTTCTTTGCGTTGGAGTTCTTTCTTCTTCCTCGTCAGTCTTGGTTTAGGTTCCTAGTCGGCAGCCTGGGATAGCAGATGGATGTCGTTGTGCTTTTCATGTTTGCACCCGTAGTCGGATGCCTTGTATTGATGTTGTTGTACTCATGTGACTTGTATGAATTGTTGTATCCCCCATGTATGTATGTAATGGTACGATGTAATGATATCCATCTTGCTAAGCGCCCGAAATGCGGTTGTGCCCCAATCACGTATGTGTCACGTGATCGGGATAGAATCGCATCTTGGGCCTAACAAGTTGGCATCAGAGCCTCGACTGACCATAGGAGCCCCCTTGATTGATTGTAGTCTGGCCGTTGTCGAGTCTAGAAGAAAACTATTTCGGAGTCTAGTTATATCGGAGAGTAGGACTTCTTTTTACTCCTCAGCCCCTTCGTCGCTCAGGTGAGGAATCTTGACGTAGGTGTTTTGAATTACTCCTCTTCCCCTTGAATTTTTTTTAGGATGACGCGGTTAGTTTCGTTTGTTGTGTTTCCTGTTCTTTTCATCTGGTGCATCTCTCGTCGAGTCGATTCATTCCTCTTCGCCTTTTGCCAGTTCAATCCTCGGCTCTTTCCAACCGATGTTGTTTCCCTTCCGAAGTTGTCTTTCTTTTTCCCACCCACCCACCCTTTTCTTCTCGGAGCCAGAGTCCGTAATCGAGTATCCATCCTACTCGTGTGAATCCTTTGCATTCTTCCTCAGTTATTTCAACTGGTGAATTCTCGTCTAGTTCGTCCTTCATCTCTTTTCTTTTCTGGCGGATTTCAATTCAAGTTTTAGGTGTTGATCATATTATTTTCCCTTGGCTCAGATATTTTCCCCTTGCTCGTTTGTCTCTCGCCATTTAATTATTCCGGTGTTCCGAAGACATCTCAGGAGATTTGTCTGTGTTCCAATTAATTTGAGGTCGTCACCTCATTCGAGTCTTTGAATTGTTCCGGTGCATCATTTCTCACACGAATAATCCTTTTCAATGGTGTTTTCTCTTCGGTGGGCTCATAACCCACAGGTCATTTCCCAGAATCTTACCTGACTTTTCTAATTTTCCCGGAGTGTTCCGAAATTCTTTTCAAGTGTGACGTAAGAATGGATTCAATCAGTCATATGCAATCTCCAAGATCGTTTGCAAATTCTTTTCATCATTAGTTAAACCTTTCTCCTTTCATTCTTCCGGAGTATTTCATGAATTCTTTCCATGGTGTTCCTCCAAAGGCCATCATTTCAGAAGATTTCTTCGTTCTCAGTTTTCAACTTCGTCCTCCAAATATTCTTCATTGATGCCTCTGCGTTCGTCTCATTTTCGTCCAGTGCTTCGTTCAAGTATAATTTAATCAGTTCACGATCTCTTTGTTCTCGGCATTCTAAATTTCCTCAAGTGCCTTATTCTCCCGGAGATTCATCGGATTCACTCAATTTCAATTCTTTATGGTGGTTTGTTCATTTTCATCATTCTATTTCAATTTCTTCATGGTGGTTCGTTGTTTTTCTTCACTCGGCTTTAATTATTTACGATGATTCGCTCAACAGTTCTTTCCCGCTGCTATCATATCAATTCATTCGTTCATTCCAATCCTACCGGTGTTTCAGGAAGATTTTCGCAAGTTCGCGATATATCCCTTTTTAATCCTTTTCAACGAGAATAAGTAGTATGCAAATCCATTATTTCTCATCAATTTAATTGATGAAGGAGAAGCATAAAATAATTCTTATTCTTCTTTGTGAAGTTGATTAATCCCTTATTTCAGAGTTTGTTCTTGATGAATAAATTCTAAGTCCCAAGTGCTTTAATCTTTTCTTCCCCGGAGTTCAAAGTTTTCCTCGGCTATCTCGTCAGACCCTCGTCTAAATCATCGGAAGGCTTTAATATTGTTCTTTCATCCGTCATTTCTAAATCATTATCCTTTTGTTACCGGAGTTCTTGATGGTGGTTCTTCATCATTTAATTCATTCTTCAAATATTCATCAAATTCTTGTTGAGCAGCTCAATCATTATTATTTTTTGTCCCAAGATGCAAATAATTCTCCGTATTCTTTTGAAGTGGAGTTTTGCATTTCTTAATTCTCAGCTAATCCATCTTTTTGTTGCGGTGGTATTTCACCTCAAGTTTTGGGATGATGTCAATAAGTCCACAACAAGCTTATGCTTTTGTTGATCTTCTCAACAACTCCGTTCAAGTCTTTCTCTTGAAGATCCTCTTTCAAAGTCATTCGCGGTGGAACTTGTTGTTCTCTTATCCGTTCTTTTCATTTCACTCTTTCAAATTGTTCCGGATGCATTGTTTTGTTTCTCCCGTCAAATGTTATTCCTTCTTCTCGAGTTTATGTTTTATACCTTCCATTTTCAGCCGGAGTGCCGCCTGAATTCCTTCGTGGAAATTTCTTTCTATCTCTTATTAACCTGAGTGGTTTTGAATTCATTCTTGTTCCTTCAGCTCTTGGTTCGTGCCTTTCAATCTCCTTGGTTATCGCGTGTTCCTTGTTCCTCTTTTGTAATGGGGATTCTATTTTCTCGTTCATCTCCATTCTATTCGTTCTTTCAAGTGGCTCAACCTCTCGAGGTTCTGTTGTTTCACTCTTTTGTTCAAGAAGAACTTTGTTCTTCCTTTCCTCTTCCATCTTGTTCCTAAGATCTTGGGACGAGATCTCTTGTTAGTAGGGGAGTGTTGTGACACCCCGAGACCGATGCACCAGGTGTCAGCCAGTTATTCGTCATTATTGCCATGTCATCTGCTTGCGTGTTGCATCTTTGCCTTGTCATCATGCGAATTGCATCTGCATGTTTTCAAAACTTGCATCCGTCTGAGTCTGCATCCGTCCGAATCCGCCCGTCCTCTCCGTTTTCCGTTTTGGGCCCAAACACACTTGCACGCGCCCGCGGCACCTCCGAATATTTATTTTATGAGTGGCCGGAAAATGTTCTCGGAATGGGGTGAAACTTGGCGTGTGGTCTTATTATAGCATAGGTAGACTGCCTGTCAAATTTCATCGCATTCGGAGTCCGTTTGATAGCCCAACGGTTAACTATAGCGGCACTAGTAGCCGGTTAAACGTCAGGCGTTTTCGGTCTCCGAAACCCCCCTCGAGCATCTCTCTCTTCTCTCTCGTCTCAGTCAGAGGCCCTCTACATAGACCACCTAAGCCCACCTATCCCCCCTCTGCATCCATAGCCGTCGGCGTTATCCGAGGCTCCGAAACGGCCTAAAAAACCCCTAACCCTAGCCTTTCCCTATATAAACCTCCTCCCCTTGCCATTTTTGGCCTTCTACTTCCTCCCCTCGAAATCCGTGCCAGCCAACTCCCACCTCGCCACTTGGTGCCGCCGCCACCCGAGCCTATCTGCGCCGCCGGCATCCCCGAGCTAGCAGTCGGCTCCTCAGCCGCGATCTCGGCCATCCGCGGCCAGCTCGGACGGCCCGGAGACCAACCAGCCGGCTCCCGCAGCCCTGAGTCGCGGCTCCACCGTCGCCTGCCCGCTCTCCACCACAGCAGGCCCTCCCAGCCCAGATCTGGCCGCCGCCGCCATGACTCCTCACCGCCGGCCAGCGCCCGCCGCCTCGCGCCTCGTCTGCCCCGCCCCTCTTCGACCGGCCACCGATCCGCCGGATCCTTGCCGACCCCAGTGCATCCTCGCCGGAGTCCAGGAACCCCGCCTCCGTCCGTCGCCGTCGCTTCATCCTCGTCGGGGAGAGGACGAGTTCCTCTACTTCAGTCGCTCTATGTCACTAACGGTGGGCCGCGCGAGCCGCACCGACGGACGTGTCCACCTGGTGCCGGACATGTCCGCCCCCCTCTCTTCTGGGTCACTGCCAGGTGGACCCTGCACGCCCAAGCCCGGACACGTCTGCATTCTTCGGACAATGTCCGCCCAGTTCTGCCCCGAGGGTATAAATTTTGTCTAAGTCCTTTTTCTGAACTGTTGCCTGATGCATACTTTGTGGTGCTGTAACTTTTTGTGCGTATGTCCAAATGATGCATATAATATGTCAAAATGATCGTGGTGATATGCTCTTCATTTTGTTACATTGTGGCATGCTTGTTTGAGTTCATCTTGATGCCCTAATATTCGTTGCAAGAGTGCTATATGTTTAAAACTGCTGATAACTATAATTTTGTTAGCATGTTTGAGATGTGATAACTTTATGCATGTTGGTCCAAATGATGCATGTGACATGTCAAAATGTTCATTATGAAGTGCTCTACATGATGGTTGCTGTAGCATTCATGTTAGGTGCCATATTGCCATGTTAATCTCTTTTGCAAGAGTGCATGGGGCTGTTAAGTGCTGAAACTTGTTATGAGATGTTGTTTTGTCTTGTTCATAGCTAGTGATGTGGTTGTCTTTCATGCCACATGTCAATATGTTTTAGAAACACAATCATGCCATCTTTTCTGTGGTGCAATCCACTTTCCATGATATGCCTTGTGGTGTTTGCAACAAGCGTGCAAAGTGGCCTACTCGCCGTTGTTGTTTCTGAGACTTGTTGGAAAACTGGTAAGTCTGAAACTGTTAAACCTAATGCTATGTTTGCTTGATGCCCCACTCAAATACATGCTTGTTTTGGGTTGTCCAATGATCATGTCTTGTTGTCCATGTTATGCTCTATCCATCCATGTCCTTGTTTGCCATTATAGCCTGCTGTAGCTTATTTATTTCTTGTTCTCAAGTTGCTATAAATGTACCTGTCAGACTGTTATCATTATGATCAATTTGGTGAAGCTTGTTGTTATTGATCCATGCCTCCTATGGAGATGTTCCAATGGAGTTGTTTGATGTATGCTATGTCTATTACATGTCCATGATCTTTATATACTTAGTAGAGTTGATATGCTTGTTGTTTTGTGCCTCCGAAGGCAGCATCATGATGATGTTTTGGCCTTCCCAGATTTTGTCTGGATAAATTTATTGCAACTTGCCATGCTTGTTTAATTGTGTTCCACCAAGTTTTTGGGTGTGTTCTAAGTTCATCCTTGTTAAGTATCATGTCTATTTCACATCCATGCCTCTTGTTATCATGTTTGGGTGTTATAGCATATATATACCTTGCTCCAAAGTTGCTATGTGGCTGTTAACTTCAGCTTTGCATTGTAACTTGTTTTGCTCATATCTTCTAGCCCGTTGCTCCATTTTGAGCGTGTCTTATATGAAACTAGTGTGTTTTTTCATTTAGAAGCATAATATCATGTTGTTTACATGTTTGAAGTGTGTTTGCTTGATGTTTGGGTGCATCTTGCACCGATGACATGTTTGTCTTGCTTTGCTCATATCTTCTAGGCCGTAGCTCCAAATTAAATAAACATGATATCTAACTTGACTAGATTTTCGCGTACATCATCATGGTGCATATTAACTTGCTGTTTAACAACTTTAACTGAAGGTTTGTTCAGATCTGGACCCATTTTGAAATGTGCATATGAGGGCTTACCGGAGTTGTTATATGTAGTTTCCGGCTTCATTTAAACTTGTTGGTTTGTGTTGATCTTGTGTGCTTCATCCCTTGCCATGTTTTGCATCATATAGACTTGTCTTGCATCATACTTGGTTGAGCATCTTGTCATGTTCTTGAGTGGTGTGTTTACCATGTTGTGTGCTTTCTTCTCGCTAGTTCTTTTCCGTTGCGATCGTGAGGATTCGTTCGACTACACTTGGTTCGTCTTCGAGGCTTCTTCTTCGTCTTCTTCATGGACTCGTTCTTCTTCCTTGCGGGATCTCAGGCAAGATGACCATCACCTTGGATACCTTTACTATCATTGCTATGCTAGATGTCTCGATGCTATCGCTACATGTCGCGCTACCTATCTTTTGTTATCAGCCTCTCCTTGTTGCCATGAAACCTCTAACCTTTGACACCTTCCCAGCAAAACCGTTGTTTGGCTATGTTACCCGCTTGCTCAGCCCCTCTTATAACGTTGTTAGTTGCAGGTGAAGATGAAGATTGTTCCATGATGGAACTTGTTGTTGGTATATCACAATATCTAATACTATAACTAACACACCTATATACTAGGCAATGGGTGGAAGGCTTGGCCTTTTGCTTGGTGTTTTGTTCCACTCATGCTGCCTTAAGAACCGATAAACCGATGTTATGTTCCTTGATTTTGCGTTCCTAACACGGTTGGGTATATGGGGACCCCTTGACATTTCCTCTTTGAATAAAACTTTTCCAGCAAGACCCAACTTTGGTTTTACATTTTCCTAATAAATAAAATTTGCATAGGGACTAGCTATCCCGAGGACTCTTAATCAACCCCCCGGGCCAGTGCTCCTCATGAGTGTTGGTCCAAACCTATCAACCGCAATTGACCGCCAGGGGCAACTCTGGTATTTGGCCTACCGGAAGTTTGTACAATCCGGACGTGGCCTGAGACGAGATACGCGCGGCTACTATTAGGGTGTCGGCACGCCGGGAGGTCTTGCTGGACTTGTTTTACCATTGTCGAAATGTCTTGTGCACCGTGATTCCGAGCCTGATCGGATTATCCCTAAGATAAGGGGTAATATTATTATTATCTCTGCTGATCGTGAGAGCTTGTGATGGGCTAAGTTGGGACACCCCTGTAGGGTTATGATCTTTTGACAGTCGTGCCCACGGTTATGTGGCATATTGGAATTTGTTAATGTCCGGTTGTAGAAAACTTGACAGAGGATCCGAAGTAAAACACACAACCGCCTGAGTAACCGTGACCGTCTCTTTTCACTTTGAGAAGAGAACACAGTGGGGTTATGTTTGACTCGTAGGTAGTTCAGGATCTTTAGCGATCATTACTAGTTTGCGACTGTTTGAGTAGATGCTCATCTTATTCTTGTACTCGTAAGTTAGCCACCATACATTTGCTTAGCCGCTGCTGCAACCTCACCACTTAACCTCTTCCTACCAATTAAGCTTTGCTAGTTTTGTTACCCATGGTTATGGGATTGCTGAGTCCTCGTGGCTCACAGATACTACAACAACAGTTGCAGGTGCAGGTTTTCGATGACTTGACGTGAGAGCAATGTTCTTTGCGTTGGAGTTCTTTCTTCTTCTTCCTCGTCAGTATTGGGTTAGGTTCCTGGTCGGTAGCCTGGGATATCAGATGGATGTTGTTGTGCTTTTCATGTTTGCACCCGTAGTCGGATGCCTTGTATTGATGTTGTTGTACTCATGTGACTTGTATGAATTGTTGTATCCCCAATGTATGTATTTAATGGTACGATGTAATGATATACATCTTGCTAAGCGCCCGAAATGCGGTTGTGCCCCAATCACGTATGTGTCACGTGATCGGGATAGAGTCGCATCTTGGGCCAGACAATAATTGTGTGTCGTGTCCTGGTCTAATACTTCCTATACGGTGGGTAACGCCACCACCAAACTTTCTTGAAGATTTTCATCTTGCGACTTAACTTCATTATCTTCATACTTGGTTTGTCTTCAACATTGTTTTGACTTCAATGTTTATCTTCACAACGTTGATTTTGACTTCTCTGATATACATACATACATATAT
>LR738712.1:486941614-486961368 GCA_902687465.1 Secale cereale
CTCGTCGTGCCTCCTCCTCTTCCCCTGCCTTCTTCCTCGGCGCCGTCCCGGGCCTCCACGCGAAGCGGCCGCCACATCGCGATCCACCCATTGGCGATCTCCTGCGCCCGCGCGCCGCCTAGGCCTTGCCGTTCCAGACCCCCGCGCCACTCTCCTCGTTCCACCCTCCCCTCCGGCCAGCCTCCTCCTGACCTCTGCCTTCCACTTCTCCTTCTCTACCTCCGGTGACCTTTGCTCGATCCTCCCGCTCGTCGCCGCCCCTTGCCACCTAGCTCCTCTTGTGCGCCATGCCCCCGGCCCCTGGAGAGCCGCGCCCTGAACTTCTGGTCGAATCTGACCGGATCCCGGCGACGTCCTCCGCCCTGGCGACACGAGCGCTCCCTTTCCTGGCTCCACGCATCCCTGCGCCATCCCCTCGCCTGGATCCTTGACGGGCTCCAGCGCCGCGTCAACGAACGTCGAGGTCATTGCCTCACTCCACCATGAGCACCACTTCATCCCACCCCGCCGCTGCACCCTGCCTTCCTCCTGCTCCCGCTACTCCCAAATCGCCTCCACCCGTCGCCGTTGTTCCCCATGGCCGTGGAAGACTGCCACCTGTTTTGTTTGTGTTGTGAAGAACAAAACAGAGTTGGCTGAAGATTTGGAGCAGTTCAATGAATCTCACAATGAAAGGAATCATGTGGGAAAAAGTTGCTTTCACCTATGCCGGTGCTGCAGCAATTTCTATTGATTGTGTGTCATCACAATTTTGTTTATCTATTGATTTCGTGTTTCTTCTGAACAATACTGATGCATTTCTTCTCTTCTTTTTGTAGTTTTGTTAACTGAACCTAACCGTGTCGACTGATTGAACTGCACATAACTTAACAGGAGGTCGCGCGGAGGTGGCTTGTAGCGACCAGACCTCAAACAGTCTGATCTCTGTGCATCAGTGTCATCCCTGGATCAGTAATGCTGACATGCACAGTACTTGAAGGATTTATAACAGAGTAGCAATCACACACTTATTACATCGATAGTTCCAACGATGAACTTATTACAATAAAAAATGGCTGAAGGCCATCTAACACGATAACAGCGGAAGGCTTGGAAGATAAGTGAGTCCATCAACTCCAACGGCATCACTGCGTATAGAACCACGACCTAAAAGGCACCTTACTCGTCATCTGAAAAGTCTGCAACATGAAACATTGCAGCCCGAAAACGGGTCAGAACATGGAATATGCTGGCAAGGTAACACAAGAGAATGCAAGTAACAGAATAATGGCTATACTATATGCATATTTGGCTTGTGGAAAGCTCTATGGTTAAGTTTTTGCGTAAAGCCAATTTTTCCCTACTTCAAAGGAATAGATTTTAAGTTAACTATCATGGTAGTTGAAACATCGTTGAGAAGATAGACATCCTCTCAACCCCAATTACAATTAATCATTAAACCCAACAAAATTAATTAAAGTAACGTGATGAGATTCACTTGATAATCCAAGTACTAGACACTCAAGACGTCCGTAACCGGGGACATGGCTAATCATGATCAGTTTGTACACTCTGCAGAGTTTTGTGCACTTTTCCCCACAAGACCCGATCTCCTCCGTTTGATTTCTCGCACTGCATGATGTTTGAGAAACGGATGACCGAGACACAGTCTTTCAGCAGCACTAACACCTACGACCGGGTGAACCGTACCAACCTACATCCCCTACATCTACTAGTCCACCATTGTAGATGTTCGCACGACTTACTCATACTATGCTAGAGCCCATAATAGCATTGCGGCTGCACACAGAAGTTTCTAGTATGAAAAGTCTCATGATCCCTTTGAGCCTGGGTGGCGGTCCAAAAGAAAAACAGGCAATCACTGGAATACCCAGATGCCTCAATCCACCCAGATGTGTGTTAAAGTTGCCACCTTAAGTTGAACCATTAATTAATAAACTCACATCTGTCATGGATACACTCACCCAATCCACGTCTACGAGCATAGCATGTCCTAACAGCAAACGTAGAAGTAACTCCCAAAGGTTTGAATGTAATGCAGGTAATAGGTACTACCTCAATCTACTTCCCAGTCCCACAAGTTAATTGATCCTACTCATGCAATGTGTGAGGGTTGGACTAATGCAATGAAAACTGGGTAATTGGAAAGTATGATCAAAGTGTTACTTGCCTTGCTGATGATCCGCGAAACCTAGAGATTCAAAGTAGCAAGCGGCGCACTCCGGGTACTCTATCGCAAACAAACAAGCACACAATAAGTACTTAACTAATGCACGGGTAAAACTCAAATAAGAGATCTACCCAGAAAGTTCAACTTAAGAACTCCGGTTTGCAAAGAGAATCAACTCGAAAGAAGCAACGAAACTCAAACTGCAAAAGAAACGAGCTCCGGTTTGCTAGTTGGCCTAAATTCAAATTTTACAGTAGCCAAAACTTTGTTCAAGTTGATTAAACGTAAAGAGGGCATCGAGACGAAGATCTGGGATTTTGAATCAGCTGATTCCGACTCTCGAGCGAAAAGAAAAATGAAAAACAAGATCGGGGCAGAAATCGCGATCGGAATAATCGCGGATAAATACCCCGAAAAAGAAAATGGATGAACGGGCTAACGAACGAACATTCACTGTCTGCGGCTATAGGACGAAAACCGTTCGTTAAAACGAACGTACGGACGAACGTCCGCTAAATAACTAAACCGACGAAAAACCGAACTGATCTAATTAAAAAACGGATCTACGGTTTTACTAAACCGATCGGTTCTTTTAAAAAAACCGTAACTACCTCACGAGGAACATCGGCGGGATCTGGTGCTCCGGCGGCGGCGGTGATCCGGTGGGTGAGGCGGGCGGCGAGGCTGGCGAGGGGCGGCGCTGGCTTGCGGCGAGGGGCGGGGTGCGGCGGCGGTGTGCTGGAGGGGGGTGGCTAGCTTTATATAGGAGGGGGGTGGCTAGCTTGGGGAGGGGGCAAGGCCATGGCGGTCGGCGGCAGAGTTCGAGTCGGCCACGGGCGTGGCGACGCGGGGAGGGCGGCGACGATGGGCCTGCTCGCCTGGGCCTCGGCCCAGTCGGGTCGGTCCCCCCTTTTTTTATTAAACAACTACGCCGGCGCTAAAAAAAATCTCTAGAAAATAAAATAAAATCTAGAAATTGCCAAAACAAATTTTCACCGTCTAAATAAAATATTTAGAACGAGATGAACATTTTCTTGGCACTAAAATGCATTTTTGAAAACATGCAATTTTTCCTTATTCAAATAAACTCCAAATAAAATGTGTTTGATCTTTTTATTAAATCTTCCGTATTTCTTTATTTTGGGAGAGTCATCTTACTCCCTCCCTCAAATATTTATGATAGAAATACTTGAAGAAAAATAAATAAATCAAACGATCCTATTTTCAAAATTTGGGAACCTCAAATATGAAAATTTAAAAATCCCCAACTCTCTCCGAGGGTCCTTGAGTTGCTTAGGATTTTCTCGGATCACCAAAAGCAAGAAAAATATGATATGCAAAATGTTCTAATGTATAACATTCCAAATTGAAAATTTTGGATGTTACAAACCTACCCCCCTTAAGATGAATCTCACCCTCGAGGTTCGGGTTGGCTAGAAACTAGGTGAGGGTGGTCCTTGCGTAGATCATCTTCTCGTTACCAGGTGGCTTCTTCCTCGGTGTGGTGACTCCACTGAACTTTGCAAAACTTGATAACCTTGTTGCGGGTAACTCTGCTCGAAAATTCGAGGATCTTAACAGGCTTCTGCTCGTAGGTCAGGTCACTGTCCAACTGAATCGCTTAAAGGGGTATTGTGTCTCTAAGCGGTATATCGGCCATCTCCGCATTACACTTCTTAAGCTACAAAACGTGAAACACATCGTGCACTCCTGACAATCCTTCGGGCAATTCCAACTTGTAGGCAACCTCTCCCATGCGTTCCAAAACACGGTAGGGTCCCACAAATCTCGGGGCTAACTTTCCTTTAACTCCGAAACGTTTGACTCCTCGTAGAGGCGACACTCTCAAGTAGGCTCTGTCTCCGATCTCATAGGCTATCTCCTTGCGCTTCGAGTCTGCATAACTCTTCTGCCTGGACTGAGCTACCTTCAATCTATCTCGAATCAACTTCACCTTCTCCTCAAACTCTTTGATTAAGTCTGGTCCAAACAACTATCGGTCTCCAACTTCATCCCACATTAACGGTGTTCGGCATCTCCTTCCATATAATGCCTCGAACGGTGCCATCTTCAAACTGGCTTGGTAGCTGTTGTTGTATGAGAACTCCGCGTAGGGCAAATTGTCATCCCAACTAGATCCATAATCTAGTGCACGGGATCTCAGCATATCTTCCAAAATCTGATTGACTCTCTCCGTCTGTCCATCTATCTGCGGATGAAAAGCTGTGTTAAACTCTAGTCTGGTACCCAAAGTTTCATGTAACTGATTCCAGAACTTTGAGGTAAACTGGGTTCCTCTATCTGATACGATGCTCCTCGGAACTCCATGCAGACATACAATTCTGGTCATGTATATCTTTGCCAACTTTGCACTGGTATATGTGGTTTTCACAGGGATAAAGTGGGCTACCTTCGTCAATCGGTCCACTACTACCTAGATTGAATCATATCCTGCTTTGGTCCTGGGCAATCCGGTGATAAAATCCATGCCAAGCTTCTCCCACTTCCATTCGGGTATCGGCATAGGTTGTAACAATCCTGCTGGCTTCTGATGTTCTGCCTTTACTCTCTGACATACATCACAAACTGCTACATACTCCGCGATATCTTTCTTCATACCGGTCCACCAGAAAATGTCCTTCAAATCCAAATACATCTTAGTATTTCCTGGGTGAATCGAGTATGGTGAATCATGGGCCTCCTGTAGAATCAACTTCCTGATCTCCGGATCATTTGGCACATAGATTCGATCCTCAAACCATAAGGTGTCGTGTTCATCCTCACGAAAACCTTTAGCTCTTCCTTCGCTCATCCTCTCCTTTATAGAGACAACCTCCTTGTCATCCTTCTGAGCTTCTCTGATTTTATCCATCAGGGTAGACTGGATTTCTAGTGTTGCTACATAGCCTCTCGGAACTATCTCCAAACGTAGTTCTCGTAGGTCCTCGGCTAACTCCTTTGGAAAATCCTCCGTCATTAGGGTATTGACATGGCTCTTACGGCTTAGCACATCGGCTACTACGTTAGCCTTTCCTGGATGATAATGCAATCTCATGTCGTAGTCCTTAATGAGTTCCAGCCATCTCATTTGCCTAAGATTCAGCTCCTTCTGAGTGAATATATACTTCAAACTCTTGTGATTCGTATATACTTCACAATGATTTCCAATAAGAAAATGTCTCCACGTCTTCAATGCATGCACTACGGCTGCTAACTCCAAATTGTGGGTGGCATAGTTCAACTCATGAGGTTTTAGCTGTCGTGAAGCATACGAAACAACTCTTCCTTCCTGCATAAGGACTGCTCCAAGTCCTCGACGTGAAGCGTCGCAGTACACCTCATAATCCTTATGTTGATCTGACAGAATCAACACAGGGGATGAGACAAATCTTTTCTTCAATTCCTGGAAACTGGCCTCACATTCTTCTGTCCAACTGAACTTGGTGTCCTTCTTTAACATCTCCGTCATTGGCTTTGCAATCCTCGAGAAATTGTCAATAAACCTCCGGTAGTATCCTGCAAGTCCAAGAAAACACCGGATCTCTCCAACGGTTTTTGGTGCTTCCCAATGGGTCACAGTGTCCACCTTAGCGGGATCTACTGATATTCCTTCTCCAGATATAACGTGTTCGAGAAATCCGACTTCCTTCAACCAAAATTCGCATTTGCTAAACTTGGCATATGACTGATGTTCTCTAAGCTTCTCCAATACCAAATGCAAATGCTCTGCATGCTCCTCTTCATCCTTCGAGAAGATCAATATATCATCTATGAACACTACGACAAACTTATCCAAATACTCTATAAACACTTTGTTCATCAGGTTCATAAAGTATGCCGGTGCGTTAGTCAGACCAAAAGACATAACGGTATACTCGTACAACCCGTACCTGGTGGTAAAGGTCGTCTTAGGTATATCCTGCTCTCGGATCTTCAATTGGTGGTACCCTGATCGCAGATCGATCTTGGAAAATATCTTAGCTCCTTGCAATCTATCGAACAAATCACTGATCATCGGCAATGGGTACTTGTTCTTGATCGTTACTTCGTTCAGCCCTCGGTAATCAACAACCATTCTTAACGATCTATCCTTCTTCTCCACTAAAAGTACTGGCGAACCCCAAGGCGAAGAACTTGGGCGTATGAATCCTTTATCCAGTAACTCATTAATCTCTTTCTTTATCTCCTCCAAATCCTTTGCGGGCATCCTATTTGGTCTCTTAGAAATTGGCCCGGTGCCTGGCAAAAGTTCAATCAAAAACTCTATATCTCTATCCGGTGGCATGCCAGGTAACTCCTCTGGAAACACATCCGGATAATCCTTCACTACTGGCACTTCCTGCTGGACAACTCCCGCGAGAGAATGTACTTGAGTCCTTATAGGCGAATGCCTAGATACATACTTAATCCTTTTTCCCTCCGGGGTGGTGAGCAAAATAGACTTACTGGCACAGTCAATATTACCTCCATACTTCGATAGCCAATCCAAACCTAATATCACATCCAATCCTTGTGACTCTAGAACTATTAGGTCAGAGGGGAAAGTATGGCGTCCTATGATCAATGGCGTCTGAAAACATCCTTGGTGTGCCATATAATCTGCTCCAGGTGAACTTACTAACATGGGGGTCTTAAGAACTCGGGTGGACATCCTATGTCTATTTACGAATCCCCTTGAAATATATGAATGCGATGCACCAGTATCGAAAAGAACTATTGCGGTAAATGTCTTAACCAAAGACTTACCGACAACAGCATCTGGTTGCTCTTCTACCTCCTCCACGGTCACGTGGTTCACTTGTCCTTTGTTGAACGGGTTGGGCTTCTTTGCGGCGCTTCCATTGCCGTTCCCATTCTTAACTTCTGGGCATTCATTGGCATAATGTCCATTCTTCCCGCACTTGTAACAAGTGACATGGCTAAAATCCCTCTTGGTGGGTGTGGACGGTGTAGGGCGGCTCTGGTTACCATTTGCTCCATACCCATTTCCATTTCCATTCTTGGTGCCATTGTGATTGTGCGAGCTACCTCCTCCATGGGTATGTTGAAACTGTCCTACCATTTTAGGGGTAAAACGGGGCTTCTGCTGAGCTCCAGAATTATACTTTCCTTGCCCATACTTCCTCTTGCGACTTTCAATCTGTTGATGCTTCCTTTCAATCATTAGGGCGCGGTCAACCAGCTCCTGGTAGTTATTGAAAGTTGCCACCATCAATTGTACACTCATCTCATCATTCAGCCCTTCCATGAATCTCCCTGCTTAGCGGCATCTGTGGCCACATCATCTGGGGCATAACAAGATAGGGTACTAAACTCATCTACGTACTGAGCCACGGTACGATTTCCTTGGCGCAGATTGCGAAACTCCTGCTTCTTCATACTCATAGCTCCAGTTGAGACATGGGTGGTACGAAAAGCTTGCTGAAACTGATCCCAAGTCACATTGGCTATGGGGTAAGTGGCTGTGTAATTCTCCCACCATGCTGCGGCTGGTCCAGACAACTGGTGTGCGGCAAATCGCACATTCTCAGCATCCGAGCAATTTGCGGTGGTCAAATCCCTTCCAATCTTGCGTAGCCAGTCATCAGCCACTATTGGTTCGATGTTGCTAGCAAACACTGGTGGTTGCAACCTTAAGAAACGTGTTAGGTTGTCCACGGGTGGTGGTGGTGGAGGGTTGTTGTTGTTGTTGTTCTGGTTGTTCTGAGTGGTCTGGACAAGAAGTTGCATCAGGGTGTTCTGCTGCTGGATCAACTGCGTGAGCTTAGGGGGAAACTCAAATTCACGTCTTGGAGGCATCTGATGGGTGTAGAGGGAAGATATTAGAATAGAAAAGAGGTCTAAGGGAAAATCACTACCCATATGCACATGAGGCAAACACACAATCATATCACACCAATCAATTTCAAGCAAGATCTTACAAATCTAACTAACGTTACAAAAGTGCTCTAAAGCTAATATATGGGGTAAACTACTAGTCACAGGGTGGTCATCTAAAAATATTGATCGGCAGAGGATTCCATGATATCCGCTCCAGCTTCATCTTCATAGTCTTCATCTTTTCTATCATCAGCTTCCGAATATGTGTCATCTATGATGATATAGTCTTCTGGTGGAATCTCCTTGGGTTCTTCTTCCTCGTCTTCTTCTCCCATGAGTATCCCTAACTTCTGTGTCAAGTCATCATTCTTCTCCACAAGTATTAGCATCTCCTCCTCGTATCCGTCGCGTGTAGACTTGAGTTCTTCCTCTAGCTCCAGATTCCTATTTAGGGCTTTCTTCAAATCCATCATCTCTGCACACATCTGGTGCTCCTGGCGACGAATGTGATGGTTCAACTCCTGGATGAATGCTGCAATGGACCCATACTTCCGGGTGCTGATCATATCCCAATTCTCATCTCGGCGTCCACAAATCTGGTAGATGGTGTCCTTTAGGTCCTGTTTGTAGACTTCTCCAATCCTTCCCATAACAATGTGGGCTGCCATGCTCCTGCCTAGGCTCCATGTAGGCGCATTAAAAGAAAATGCTATGAGTGCGGTGACGGGCTCGAACGTCCTTCCTGGAACTTGGGCTTGAATCAACCAACGCTCCTCCTCAGGTAGAGTGGCATTGTAGGTTCCGGTGAAACTTCGTAGTCCAATGTTTAGATATCTGGTGTCTTCATTCAGGTGTCGTCCAAATGGTGTATCATCATCCGGTTGCATGAACTTGTTCTTTGCATCCACCATCCTAAAAGAGTGGAAAAGATGAGGAGTCAGAAAAGAGAAGAGTGAAAAGTGCTCTAGGGCTTTAGCTTAGTGGTCGTGTCCTACAGTCAACGTGTGCTCTGATACCATCTTGTAACGACCAGACCCCAAACAGTCTGATCTCTGTGCATCAGTGTCATCCCTGGATCAGTAATGCTGACATGCACAGTACTTGAAGGATTTGTAACAGAGTAGCAATCACACACTTATTACATCGATAGTTCCAACGATGAACTTATTACAATAAAAATGGCTGAAGGCCATCTAAAACGATAACAGCGGAAGGCTTGGAAGATAAGTGAGTCCATCAACTCCAACGGCATCACTGAGTATATAACCACGACCTAAAAGGCACATTACTCGTCGTCTGAAAAGTCTGCAACATGAAATGTTGCAGCCCGAACACGGGTCAGCCCATGGAATATGCTGGCAAGGTAACACAAGTGAATGCAAGTAACAGAATAATGGCTATACTATATGCATATTTGGCTGGTGGAAAGCTCTATGGTTAAGTTTTTACGTAAAGCCAATTTTTCCCTACTTCAAAGGAATATATTTTAAGTTAACTATCATGGTAGTTGAAACATCATTGAGAAGATAGACATCCTCTCAATCCCAATTAAAATTAATCATTAAACCCAACAAAATTAATTAAAGTAGTGATGAGATTCACATGATAATCCAAGTACTAGATAATCAAGACGTCCGTAACCGGGGACACGGCTAATCATGATCAGTTTGTACACTCTTCAGAGGTTTGTGCAATTTTCCCCACAAGACCCGATCTCCTCCGTTTGATTTCTTGCACTGCGTGATGTTTGAGAAACGGATGACCGAGACACAGTCTTTCAGCAGCACTAGCACCTACGACCGGGTGAACCGTACCAACCTACATCCCCTACATCTGCTAGTCCACCACTGTAGATGTTCGCACGACTTACTCATACTATGCTAGAGCCCATAATAGCATTGTGGCTGCACACGGAATTTTCTAGTATGAAAAATCTCATGATCCCTTTGAGCCTGGGTGGCGGTCCGAAAGAAAAACAAACAATCACTGGAATACCCAGATGCCTTAATCCACACAGATGTGTGTTAAAGTTGCCACCTTAAGTTGAACCATTAATTAATAAACTCACATCTGTCATGGATACACTCACCCAATCCACGTCTACAAGCATAGCATGTCCTAACAGCAAACGTAGAAGTAACTCCCAAAGGTTTGAATGTAATGCAGGTAATAGGTACTACCTCAATCTACTTCCCAGTCCCACAAGTTAATTGATCCTACTCATGCAATGTGTGAGGGTTGGACTAATGCAATGAAAACTGGGTAATTGGAAAGTATGATCAAAGTGTTACTTGCCTTGCTGATGATCCGCGAAACCTAGAGATTCAAAGTAGCAAGCGGCGCACTCTGGGTACTCTATCGCAAACAAACAAGCACACAATAAGTACTTAACTAATGCACGGGTAAAACTCAAATAAGAGATCTAACCTAATAGTTCAACTTAAGAACTCCGGTTTGCAAAAAGAATCAACTCGAAAGAAGCAACGAAACTTAAACTGCAAAAGAAACGAGCTCCGGTTTGCTAGTTGGCCTAAAGTCAAATTTTACAGTAGCCAAAACTTTGTTCAAGTTGATTAAACGTAAAGAGGGCATCGAGACGAAGATCTGGGATTTTGAATCACCTGATTCCGACTCTCGAGCGAAAAGAAAAACGAAAAACAAGATCTGGGCAGAAATCACGATCGGAATAATCGCGGATAAATACCTCGAAAAAGAAAATGGACGAACAGGCTAACGAACGAACGTTTGCTGTCTGCGGCTAACGGACGAAAACCGTTCGTTAAAACGAACGAACAGACGAACGTCCGCTATATAACTAAATCGACGAAAAACCGAACCGAAATAATAAAAAAACGGATCTACGGTTTTACTAAATCGATCGTCTTTAAAAAAAACCTTAACTACCTGACGACGAACTCCGGCGGGATCCGGTGCTCCGGCGGCGGCGGTGGTCCGGCGGACGAGGCGGGCGGCGCGACGGCGAGGCTGGTGAGGGGCGGCGGTGGCTTGCGGCGAGGGGCGGGGAGCGGCGGCGGTGTGCTGGAGGGGGGTGGCTAGCTTTATATAAGAGGGGGTGGCTAGCTTGGGGAGGGGGCAAGGCCATGGCGGTCGGCGGCAGAGTTCGAGTCGACCACGGGCGTGGCGACGCAGGGAGGGCGGCGGCGATGGGCCTACTCGGCCCAGTCGGGTCGGTCCCCCTATTTTTTTTTATTAAACAACTACGCCGACGCTAAAAAAACTCTCTAGAAAATAAAATAAAATCTAGAAATTGCCAAAACAAATTTTCGCCGTCTAAATAAAATATTTAGATAAAGATGAACATTTTCTTGGCACTAAAATGCATTTTTGAAAACATGCAATTTTTCCTAATTCAAATAAAATCCAAATAAACTCCAAATAAAATTTGTTTGATCTTTTTATTAAATCTTCCGTATTTCTTTATTTTGGGAGAGTCATTTTACTCCCTCTCTCATATATTTATGATAGAAATACTTGAAGAAAAAATAAATAAATCAAACGATCCTATTTTCAAAATTTGAGAAACTCAAATATGAAAATTTAAAAATCACCAACTCTCTCCGAGGGTCCTTGAGTTGCTTAGGATTTTCTCGGATCACCAAAAGCAAGAAAAATATGATATGCAAAATGTTCTAATGTATAACATTCCAAATTGAAAATTTGGGATGTTACATGGCTCGAGCAGACGGGAGATGCAGCAGTAGAAGTTCAGTGTGCAGCAAAAGTTCATGTCAAACTAATGGGGCGATTCAGCGTTTATTCTTGAAAAAGTAGAGAAAATTTTACATGCTCTTATGTCAAAACTTTGGCTTTAATTTATGTTTTGTGAAGAATGTTGTGTTCGAGAAGGTCAAGTGTGTTACCTCAGCAGTTCAAAATAAATTCAAACATTCAAGAAAATAAAAAGAAAGGTAGAAGTTCAATTTCTAAAGATGACGCGATTTTACGTGTAAACCAATGTTGAACGAAAACAAAAAGAAAGGGAGAAGTTCAATTTCTAAAGATTGAGCGGTTCAACGTGCAAACTAATGTTGATAAAAGTAGAAGTTCAATTTCTAAAGATAAAGTGGTTCGGCGTGCTATACAATGTTGAAAGAAAAGAAAAAGGAAATGAGAAGTTCAATTTCTAAAGATGACGTGGTTCGACATGCTAAACAATGTCGAAAGAAAACAAAAAGAAAAGGGGAAGTCCAATTTCTAATGATGATGCGGTATCATTTGTGTAACACTAACGAATGGATAAGAAAATTTCAAACGAAAATACGTCATAGAAGTTCAACCTGATAACAGCAGGAAGTTCAACTACTACGCTGAATGAATTTCAGATGAAAAACTTTTAAAACCATCGCGAGTATGAAAAAATGATCAACACGGAAAAGTTGCGTGTTTACAGCAGCTTTCCATCGGTATATCACTTGCTCAATTCCAGTCAGTGGATAGAGAGACACGAGCAGTGGATGGAGAGTTGTGAGCAAAAAAATCCCGTGAAAAACAGAGTGAAGTTCAACTACACGTGCCCAGAAGTTTAGGTTATTCACGCGGTGCATTTTCGAAGAATCCGTTTCGCGATAAAGGCAGAAAAATGATCTTGCCATTTTCGCAATTACTTGAAAACGTCAGGGAATCTGAGAAAACCGTCAACATGAAAAGGTTTCGCATTTTCCGTATCTTTTCAAAGTTATATTATTTTCCTCATTCTGATAAAGTTTGTAGAAATTACCACGAAAATACGTTTTTCGCCATTTTCAAAACTGACATAAAACCGTAATGAATTGTGAGAAACAATACATACCTAAAAATTTCGCATTTGTCCAAGCTTACCAACGCCATATCATTTGATGCATTCGGATGCACGGTTAAAAAATTTACTCGAAAAAACGAACTCGGTAGGACTTGTACCGTTTTCTACATTACTCTTAAACCGTTCAAAATTAGAAAACACTTTCAACATGAAAAAGTAGCGCATTTTCACAAGCTTTCCAACGCCATATAATATGCCCTAATTGGATTAGCAGTTTAGAATTTACAGCGAAAATACGAACTCGGCTGTTCGGTTTGCGAAATTTTACGTTTTTCCAAATAACGTTTTAACCATAGGGAATTAGAGAAAATTTTCAACGTGTGAAAGGAGCGGTTTTGCAGCAGCTTTCCAACGACATATTATATGCTGCATTCCGATAAACGGTTTAGAAATGAGATCGAAAATACGATTACGTTTTTTGTGTGAAGAAAAACGGCTTTCAAAACTGCTCTTAAACCGCTCACATTTTGATAAAAATTTAAGTTGGGTCGTGATACTGGTGTCCATAGCTTTCCAACGGTATACCGTTTGGGCAATGTTGGCCGAAGTTCAACCTAGTTCAGAGGGAAGTTGTAGCGTGCAACTCAGACAGTAAAATTGCAAAAAACACGAGTTCATCACGACCGGAGAGCAAAATCCGCCCATGAGCGAGCGTTCTATTTAAAAAGAGTATTAAGTTGCTAGAAACCGTTTGCAGCTTACACTTACATCACATAGAACACGACTAACCAGAAAAATTTGGAGGGAGAGCCACGGTTGCGAAGATAGCCCGAAGGTCGGGTTCCTATAGAGGGAAGTTCAGGCGCGTATCCCAGGAAGTATGTGTTGTGATTAGAATAATATTCTGATCCCGTGATCAGAATAGTGTTTATGTGTGTGTGTCAACAGAAATATATGTGTTTGTGTGTGTGTGTGTTTAGTCCTCTACAACATTCACTTATAGCTATGTCTTCAAACCTTTTTCAGAACTAAGTGAATGTAATCGGACCCTAACCCCCTCTATGCTTATCTCTCCAACTCTCTCTATCTCTTCATATGCATTCTGTTGACACTTATCGAATGTCTTCACTCTGTCCTTGTCAGCTGAAGATACAGAAACACACATTTAAAATTGTTTTAATGCCAGAACGACCATCCGACAAACCATGCTTGCGTGGGGTCGTGGCTCAACTCTCCATAAGTTGCATGCTCACCACGTGTCCTTCCGTTGTGAACCGCCAGGGGCACCTGCTTAATTGCGCTGCGCTACTCCCTCTCCTTATAAATAATCCACCAACGCGGTCTTAATCTCTTCTCCCACCTCACGCCATCTCGCTCAAACCCTAGCGCCTCCGCTAGCTCCAGTCGACGCCGGAGACAAAGCGCTTAGCTGCCGCGACTTCTTCGACGCCGTCTTCCCGTCGGCCGCAGACCTCGTCTTCTCCGCCGCAGCCGTAGGTGTCTTCCGCCGCCAAGTTAGGGCACGAAAGATCGATCTGCTAGGCATCCTCCTTGTCTCGTCTAGCAGTTCCTCTGTGCGGTAAATAAATCTCACTTTTTACAGTCGTTTTGATCCTTTGAAACCATATATCTCCACCAAAAGTGGTTTCTCGTCGTCTAAAAGGTTGTTTCTTTCTGTATCTTCATCTCATATCATGCAAGTATATTGACTTATGCGTCATTACTAGTTAGATTCCTCACTTGTACCTATTCTTCGATCGTACAAATCTGGAACCAACTCACTCCACATAAGTGAATGTCTTCGCACTATGAGGTCAATGTCTTCAAACTGTTTATCTTCAAAATCTTCTAAGAATGCATATGACCTCTTCCCCTTCCCTTACATCTCTAATGCTGTCACAGGTACATGTCCATGGGAGAATCCCTTGGTTCTCATAGTCTGCATTCATTTGCAGAATTCGTACAGTGTCACATTGAATCTCCTGAAGCTAGTTCCCGCCTAACCAGTCGTCGGAAGACAAACTAATTTGTGAATACTTTTTGTCTGAAACAAATGGCCTCTGAGAAACCTTCCAAGAAGGGTGGCAGACAGAGACGCATTGACACTACCAAGGATCTTCCTCCGGATCTGTTCACGTTGTACAAGTCTGATCCAGAAGAAACCTATGGAGAACGCAAATCCCGAATGCAATGGATTCGAAGATATTGGGCAGAGCAATGGTCTCTACACCGCTTCGTGACCCCTGAATATGCAACCAAGAATGCTATACGCCCTCCATGGGGCGGTGTCGTCTATAAGAAGCTTCAGCGCAAAAACATATTTGAAGTCATTGCCAAAAAATTCTATCCTTGCATGGTCAGATGACCTATGCCTGAAAATGCCGACCCATCTAGTCTTCGATGGTGTCATGATGATGATCTGTTCGAAAAAATACAAGTTTGCCAAGAAATCTGCAACACAGAACAAGAAGGAATTCGGCCTCAACTTCAATCCTGGCCCATCACGGCCTCGTTCTGATGGAACCCGTGAAGCCAATGAAAATCGTGTTGGCCCCTTTGTTAGCCTTGATGGATTTCTCTCCGACATCGTTGTTCAAAGGGCTACTGTGGAGCATGTTGCTGAGGAATTGGAACCTGAAGATGTTCTTGAGCCTGTGAAGACAAAGAAGAAGTCAAAGGCTTCTAAACCTTCAGCTGCCCCAAAAGCTTCAAGTGTGAAGCCTTTGAAAACTGTGCCTCCTGAATCCAGTGTGCAGTCTGAGTATCATTCCTGCATCTCCTAGAGGTACAACTAGCTCATTAAGCCATCCGGTCAAGGGCTCACTCCTGGCAGCATTCTGCGCAATGATGATGATATTATTGATCTGTCAAGTGATGAAGATCTTGCTAATGACGCCCTTGAGATGCTAATCAAGAGCAAGCAACATGCTGAAATCTGCAATGATTTGCCTCTCTTTGATGCTGATATCATCAACAACTTCATTGATGAGTGGTTTGAGGATACATCACTATCTCTTGACAATCTCCAACTGCCTATTGATATCAGTGTGACTTTTCAAGGATACATTGCCCATGAACTAACCATTGCTCAAAAGGTCATTGAGTAGAAGAACAAAATTGATCACGAAAAGGCTCTTTTCAAGAAGCATATGGCAAATCTCAGTGCTCAAGAAGTTCAGAACTTCAAGACCATGATAGCTGACATCAAGGCTGAATTTGCCAAGCGCCGTTATGTTGCAAAGGGTTCAAGGGAACGTCTCAAGCACTATGCTGAAAAATGTGTCTAGGCCCACAGTGAAGTCGTGAAGAGAAAAGCACTTGGCCGTCCAGGCATTGACCCCAAGCTGGCGGCCAAGAAGCTAAAGAAGAAGAAGCATGCTACTGTAGAAACTGAAGTTCCAAGGCAGGAGAGACCAAGCATTGTCTTCCCTGCCAGCATGACTGGCTCGAAGCCAAAGGTCATGTCAGCGGCTTCTGAACAAAAGAAGACTAGGCAGGCTTAAGCCGAAGCCAAGAAAAGAAAGCATCTTGATGCTTCTGATGCTGCTCCTTCCAAGAAGAAGCTGAAGACAAAAGCTTCGAAGGCTTCACATAAGCCTCGCGCCTCCTCCCAAGAACCTCTGGTCGTTGAACCTATCTCTATTGCCCTGCCTGCCTCCTCCAACCATGATCGTCATCTTGTTGTGCATGAGCCTGCTACCACAGAGGATCATCAGTCTGAAGAGATTTCAGCTGCTGACTCTCCCGCAGCTGAAGACATTGGTCATGATGACAATGTTGATGATGAAGTCCTTCCTCAAGTCGATCCCGAACAGGTATCATCGCCTGCTCACACGAGCAGTGAACTCATTAGCATTGGTGGTCCCACGATGCCAATTGCTCAAGATGAATTTTGCGAAGAGCAACACCCAAACACCCCCCCCCCTTCATGAAGTTATTCCCCGCACTCCACCGTATCTTGTCACCACTCTAGTGATTGAGACTCCAAGAGATACACCTGAAAATGACATGGAGCAAACCAATGCATCACCAATGGCGTCGCCCAAGTTCCGAGGGCTTCGCAAAGGCCTAAGGCCTCAGGTCTCCATGTCAAGCATTCCTGAAGATGATGTGCAACACACAAGCTCAGTAGCACGTCAAGTGTTCCCTGAAGCCATCCCTTCAGTGGCTGCTCAAGAATCTGAAGCCAAAGTGGTTGAAGATATTCCGGCTGCATCAGCCGATGAAGAGAAGGACGAAGAACGTGAAGCTACTCCTCTTGCTGTTGAAACTGCTATGCAAGATGAAAGGCCCGTTGTGCCAGAATCCCCTCTCCGAGAAGCCACTGATGGTGAAGCAATTGTGGCTATAACTCAGGCTACTACTGAAGCCAATGACGTATTCATGGCTGAAGACAATGTGCAACATGAAGTCATTGCTACCACTGAAGTAAATGTTCCTCCCCATGTGCCTCGCACCAAGGCCTGATACGTCTCCAACGTATCTATAATTTTTGATTGTTCCACGCTATTATTTATGAAGTCTTGGATGTTTAATGGGCTTTATCATACACTTTTATATAATTTTTGGGACTAACCTACTAACCCAAAGGCCTAGTCCAGATTGCTATTTTTTGCCTGTTTCAGGGTTTTGTAGAAAAAGAATATCAAACGTAGTCCAAACGGAATGAAACCTTCGCGAAAGATATTTTTGGAGAAAATCACGCACAGGGGACTTGAGAACCACGTCAGGGGAGCCTCGGGGTGTTGTGACAGCCTGGTTTTTGGCCCTTTTCCTTTTCTTTTTGATTTATTGGTTTTTGCTCTGTTTTTCTTTTTGGAGTGATTCTGTGGCCTTGTCACCTGAGAAATCATCCTCTTTTTCCCGCCCAACTAGCTCATCATTCTCAGAACCTTGCCAAGATCATGTCACTCCACTGCCTGACCAAACCCTAATTTCTTTTTCTAGGGAATATTCCTTTTTCTATTAAAGGAATAACCCTGTCTGCCCTAGGTTGTGAAGCAACCTATATTTCTGTCACTTCAAAAATTCTCAAATAAATTTTAATAAATTGTTTGGGTCATATATTCATTAAATATGGCAAAACATTTCCTTGCATATTCAAAAATATTCCTCCAATATTCCTTTTTCTATTATGCCCTAAATGGCACTTTGTGAAGCAAGTGCTATTTATCTTTGCCCAATTCAGCCCAAACTCTTTGGGCATTCTTTTAAGACCAAATAATTGCCACATGCCAAAATTCAACTTTAGCTGACTAGCCAATCTTCCTCAGTGATTTTTCAAAGTTTTTGTCAAACAGAAGCCACTGTGAAGGAAGTACTAGCTAGGGGCATCCAAATGAGTTAAAATTTTGCATGCATCCTCTTGTGATCATTTAATACCACTCCTCTAAAATTCAGTTCCATCCAATCAACCATGTGAGCACACCTTCAAATATTTGTTTCTGTCCAAATTTTCAGTTTGTGAAGCAAGTGTGTTTTATCTTGCTCCACTATGGCTCAAAATATTCCAGGACCTTCTCCCAACCATATAACCTACCTCTACAAATTTTGGGCACATTTTGTGTAGCCATTGTCCCTTAGGAATTTTCCTAAGTTTCTGGACAAAAAGAATGCTTGTGAAGGAAGTACCATTTTGGCTTGTCCGATTGTTATGAAAACTTTACAACATCTCTATATGACCAAATACCTAAGCCTTGCCAAGTTTCAACTCAATTGGACTCCCCATGTGCGTGCAACATCTTGATCAAGTTTATAGATACCAGACTTGGCAGTTGCAAAGCAACTATGATTTATCTTGGTCCAAATCCTCTCAAACTTACCAGGATGTAAGTTCTTCTTTACCTCAAACCCCCAAACAAACTCTTTTCTTCCAAGCTTCTTCCGGTTGATCAGTAGTTCTCCTCAAAGTTTACTGCAGTAAACTTCAGAGGTGGATAACCATTCAACCAGAGAGCTTTTCACCTTTCTACCACCATAGCCGAGATTTACCACGCAAGGACTTACCCGTAGACAACTTTTTACAGCCCATTTTCACCACTACCCGCCAGTGCATGCGGTGACCACGACACTGGCATGCCAGTGCACGCGCCCTGTGCACGGTGGCTGCGTCCAGAGCGCCATCTCTGCCTCGGCTGCGCGCCTCTCGTCGTCTTCGCGCGCGTGAGCATGTCTCTTGGCCTCGCCTCACCGTCACAGACCTCCTGGACCCCTTTCCCCCTCCGTCCGCTTCCTTCACCGCCACTCGCCGCCGAACACAATAGGAGCACAGTGCTCCGTTTGGCCTCGAGCCTCCCTCGGCTGCTTCTTCTGCTCCCCGGCGTCGCCTACCTCCCCGTGAGACCTCCACTGTGCCCCCTCGTTGCCTGCCTCCGAGCTCTCGAGCATGGACACGTGTCCGCGGTGACGCCAGCGCGACTCCTCCTCCCGTTGGCTATATAAGCACCCCCCGAGCCTCTCGAAGCTCACCACTCGCCTCCACTCGCTCCCAGGACCCCTCCCCACCTCTTCCCCAAACCGGAGAGCCCCTCCTCATCCCTCGTGGCCGCCATGCCCGCTGGCAGGACTCGGCCTAAATTCGCTCGAGTCTGAACCTCCCCCTCCCTCCTGACCTTACCCTAGATCCAACCAGTCCCTGGCGACCAGCCCCACCTACTCGCCTCGTCGTCGGAGCCACGTTTGGCCACCACCCCATGAACGGCCGCCGCCGCCCCGTCCTTGTTGTCTCCAAGCCGCAGCCGACCTAGCTCTCCCCGGAGCCCGTTTCCTCTCTGAATGGAAGCGGTGTGGACTCCTGAGCCCACCGGTGGCTCTGCCCACGCTGGAGACGGACGGAGCCATCCGGCCCATCGCCGTTGACGCGCCCTCCCCTCCCTCCTCTGTTTCGTGCGGGAGCAGGGCGAGGAAGAAGACGACGACCAGCCAGGCGGGCCCCACGTCGCCCCTGACCCCACCAGTCAGCCACCGGAGCCGGCCCCGCGTTGACCTCGGCCAGCCTCGCTGGAT
>LR738712.1:486961449-487158548 GCA_902687465.1 Secale cereale
CCCCCCCCGCGAGACACGCACGTCAGTGACCAGCGCCCCGGTCCCGCCTCTGCCTAGTCATTAAGTGGAAGCGCATTTCCCCGAGTGCGCTTTCATTTCAGTGAAAGCGTAAAGTGTTGTGGCTTCGTGTGAAAATACGCCTTCACTGTCCCGAAAGCGTATTACCTGGCATGTGCTTTCAGTTTTTCTGTTTTGGCCCAGTCTGTAAACTTCTCTGTTACAGATAGTACCCTGGCAGAAAAACATTCATATCTTTTTTATCCTAACTCCAAATGAGGTGAATCCAAAGCCCATCTATTCATCTCGTCGAGCCCGTTCTATTGGCATCATTTTCATTATGTTTCAACTTTCTGAAAATGACCATTTTGCCCTTGCCGTTAAACAGCCCCCTCCGAGAGAGAATGTTTTCCGGTGATCCTTTCCGCGAGTTTCTCGCTCTTTGTCCCGGTGATTTCTTCCACCCCAGGCAAGCCACACCCTCCACTTGCATGATTGCAATGCAGTGACATGGTTCTTTATTTGAACTTATTTAAAATATTGCATTAGCTATGTATGATCTTGTTCATGTCATTTCTCATAGTTGTATTTTGATCTTGTTGTTGCCATGATAGTGCTTGGAGTTCTAGGACTTATATTTTGATGATTATGTGGATGACATGTTGCCTTTGGATTCTTAGTGGCTATTTTCATGATAGTATCTGGTATTATTTTGGAGTATTTTTTTGGACATCATGTTGCCTTTGGATTCTTAGTGGCTATTTTCATGCTAGTATGTGTTATTATTTTTGGAGTATTTGCTTTGGATGTCATGTTGCCTTTGGATTATTAGTGGCTAGTATTATCTTCATCATGATGCTAGTTGATGTTATGATTTGGGGAATAATGATGGAAATGATGCTTGTATGTGGATCATAGTTGGATAGGTAGTTCTTGATATTTGCATAGTAGTGGTCTCGGATTCTTCATGATAGAGATATTATGCTATCTTTGGAGTATTTTGTTATGATGTTATTAATCTTTGGATTAGTTGTTAAATATTGCTCTGACTTGGATTTTTAGTCTAATAGTTAATATCGGAGTATCTGTAACACATTTAAATTTGTTTAAGATAATCTTCGTCATTTAGTTGGTCAGGTGCCATTGAACCGGGCTTTTCCCAGTGCAACCACATTTGCCTTTATGGGAAGGCCCTAATGCGATGTTATTGTCATGCCTCTCGCCGGTGCCTCCAACAAGGGAAGGTTATGGGCACGCGCTATCCTGATCAGGTAGTTAGACATAACCTTGTGTGCCCGTAGTGGGATGATAAGCGCTTTTGTCCCCGTTTGGGACTTTTATTTGTTTTGGCCACGACGGTGGTCGTTGGTGTCTTTGGTAGACACGGGGCCACCCAGGACTAAGCCCAGTGGGGAATGAGTCGGAGTGGTCGGGAGTGTCATGACAGTAGATCGGTTTTATCGGAACGCCGTTGGTCCACCCGAATGGGAGAAAGCGGCCATGGCTTCCGTGGTGTGGGTACAGTGCACTACCTCTACAGAGTGTAATTAATCTATCGATAGCCGCATCCTCGGTCATGGGCATGGGTTCGTACTAGGTCACACCATTCGATCAACACTCAAATGACGGAATAACAAAAATAAATTATAAATGAATTATAGGTGATATATATATATATATATATATATATATATATATATATATATATATATATATATGATGAGCAGTGCAGGATATTGATGATGATGTAGACCAAGTGTTGGTCATGGTAGTGATCGCGGGAACGATCACGTTTGGACTTTGATCACGAGGTGACCAAGATGGTTTATTACTTGGTCGGTTAGCCAAGAGAGATATAATTATGTAAATTTGAGATAGTGATTTATCAGTATTGTATTAGTTTCATGCCATGCTTAGTAGTTGCTTCATCATGATAGTTGTTAATTAATTAACATGTTAATGCTATGTTATTGTTTTGCCTTGATGCTTTTTGTTGTTGCGAGCTTGCAAGTACATTCAATGTACTGACCTGGCGTGTCATGCCAGATTGCAGGTGATGCCATGATTGCTTGATTGCTTGTCGAGGTTGCCGTGCGTGCGAGCTAGATCATGTCCCAGCCAGAGTCCCTGCGGAGTGGAGTTCACCAGCTTCGTTGTTGTTCCACTGCTACTAGTATTCCGCTGCTACGAGTTGTTCTGCTGCTAGCATAGAGCAAGTGTAGTATCGCAGGCGTAGTGTCGCCGTGCTGATGTGCTCCTTTGTAACATCAGACCTTTGTAATTTTATTCTTGTAATAAGAGCTGATTTGTTCAATGCTAAGCAGTTCCGTATTCCAGAAGACTTCTCCTCCATCTCTGGGCTGGAATACGGGGCGTTCCGGTTTCTTTGAGCAGGGGTTCCACGGCGCTTGCTATCAGAGCAGGTCTGGCTATAGGACGCTCTAGTTAGCGCGAGCGGTAGAAACTAGTAGTAAGCGGTAGTATAGAGTTTGGTTTGTTTGTTGCATTTGGTTGTTGCATTTGTTTGTTGCTTAGCATGCATATAGCCTTACTATTTTGAAACTAACGATTTATCTCGTGAGTGTAGATGGCATCGGTTCGTATCCACTACAGCTCAACCCTTGCATTTCTCCAGTTTTATTTTCTTGCTCGTTCTTCGGTGTTTGGCGTCATTTCTTTCCTAGCAGAGTGATGCTAAGTGATCCTGACACGGTTTGCGAAAACGGTGCTCACGTATCGCGCCGAATTCCTTCCTTCAGCCCCTTTTTTTTCCGGTGGTAGACATGCTTCTACCCTGGATTGTTCTTTTCTTGTCATGTTGGCAACCCTTAATGGTCTTAGTCATCAAGAAAGGGCAATGCCAGCAGACTCAGTTTTTCCCTTATTTCTTGGACGAGTACGGATATTTTCCATCCGCTTGATAATAATGTGGTTGCAACATTCGTGTCCTGCTACATAGTTACCAAGTACGTCCTCGCCTCCGAGCTAGTCCAGGGTGCTACCTGGCTAAGCTAGCACTTGGTGTAGCGTTGTTTACACCAATCCTTCCACACATTTATTCGTCCTCGTGCACACTGTCACAGCATGCTAGATCGTAGAACCGGAGATCCCGCAAGATTTTGTGTGCTTAAGTAGGTATGCATATTGTGTGACTAGCAGTAATATGTGACATTGATTGTGTGTGACTTGATTGTTGTTTTGTGCTTTTGTTTAGTTGAGTTTTCTTTCGCTTCTTTCTTTTGGGCCCCGGTGTTACATTATTTTTCCCTATAAAGAATGGCTCATGAACTGACACCGGACTCGAAGAAGTAATAAGGAGTTCAAATAATTGGAGACTCGGCTAAACAGAATGGAAATTCTCAGCCGACTGCAGTGAAATGGAGAATATCTGATTTTGAGACTGATAATCAATTTTGCTGATAACTCAAGTCTACATCAGTACAAAAATACTCGCCGCAGTAACAGTCAAGTCAGCAGTAAGACAAGTCAGGTACAAAATCAATGGTATATTTTCTAGCAAAGGTATGGACCTTATACAAAATTTTGGCTCAGCAAAGCATGGTGCTTGAAATATGTTATCTTTTGAAATAAAGTCAGAAAGTGACATGCTCGTGGAAGGCAGTCAAAACTATTTTTCTCATGCAAATAATCAGCCTCAAAATATTATGGGCGTGTGTATGGATTTAAGTCTACCTACTAGTATGAGTTTTGGATATAAGAAACCCAGTATTATTCCACACGCTATCACAAGAGATTTATGAGGCAAGGCTTCTCAAATTTTCCTCAGCATGACATGTGAATAATTTATGATCCAAGCTACTTGTCCTTCTTCAGCAAGATACCTCGGTAAAAGCTTATGACAGACGAAAATAATTTTTTCTCAAGCAAGCAAACCCGAGGGGAAGCTTCTCAAGTACGGAACTCATGCTTCTCCTGCACAATAATCAGACCCAGCTTCGTGTGTAGGCTATAAGAGCCTTCTTCTGCATGATACCTAGACAAGAGATTTGCGCAGAAGCTAACAAGTCCTCCTCAGCAAGCTACTCAGATGACTTCTCTCGTAAGCAAGTCAGTCTGCGTCGGTACAACACTATTGTATCGTCCTTAGAGGTTGTATGATGAGTTGCCAATGTATGGCAGTAACGCTCAAGGATTAGCTCAGCAATATTTTTGGTCAGAAGAACAATTCAGTCCAAACATATGCCTACCTCAAGAATCAAGTGTTCGGCCACATATGATTTTTATATGGTGATCATGCATCTCAATCACTCATCCGAGATGCGGCAAGAATCCAACAGATATACCTAAGAAAGGTACGAATCCAACAGCCTCACGAGTCAGGCAAAGGGAAAATAAGCAGAGGTACATCTCATGAATTACAAGGATCGACAAGATGTGAGGATGACATCACAGAATCAACAACCTTGACAATGGTCATTATTCCCGCAACTGACAAGGACATGTCCTAAAACTTTGTCACTTTCTGGTATGGATGACCTCGGCAATGAGTTCCGTATAGCCACAAACCCCAGGCATATGTCATATATATGCGAAAATAGGTCAGAAAAGCATGCATGCGAAATAATGTCCAAAAATTATTGCACTAATCACATCCATGGTCATCCGAAAAATCAAGGACAGGCATGACCAAGTTATTTTAGTAAGGTATACTGACAAAACAAATCAGGTCCGTCAAAAGATGAGGCTGACAAAAAAGGTATGATGATTTTTGCGCGACCATCAAGGTCTGGATACCCAAGTCAATCGAAAGCCATAATTCCATATGGATCCACAAAGGCATACTCTCAGTGGCCTACTCTGTTTTACAAGGATTTCATATTCCGCTGACCCGCTGGGAATGGTCAGTGTGGAAAATCCAAATGAGTATACCGACAAAATGAGAAAATCAAAATGCCAAGCAAATCAGCTCAGACCCGGTAGAGCCATCGACGGAATCAAGTCCACGGTCAGTCAGTCAGGAAAAGCATTTGTCCGTCACTCCCTGTCGGGCCAGTCTCAATATGCAAATATTTGAGGTATGACACGACTATAACTCCATACAACGTTATATTGTTCACAACAAAAAGGCAGTCGAATCTTTGGCTTATATATCCTGCTCGAGCCAAAGGAATAAATCAAAATAAATCAGTGCCACTTATGAGCAGTCAGATCCCGTCAAAAGATAGCCAGGAATAATTCTCAGCATTTATCGGAACCAGAAGGCCTGCATTTATTTGAAGCCACCCCATGGCAGAAGTAAAAAGGTTTTCATGACCAAAAGAAAATTTATGCTCAGATACACTAGATATCACTTCAGATATAGAAGAATCAGCGTCAGCAAAATGAATTGGTATATGAGCAAAAACCCGTCAGAATTTGGGGAAAGGTGAAGCAAACCACCCCCAGCCAAGATAATCAGATCATGAGAAATTCTCGGGGGAACAAATAAATAAAGGAAATGGATATCCGTGTTGGAAACGATATCCTCAAGTCATATTTGTTCCCTGAGCCATGAAATCTGGAGGACGAGATTTCTTTAAGGGGGAAGGTTTGTGACAGCCTGGTTTTTGGCCCTTTTCTTTTTCTTTTTGATTTATTGGGTTTTGCTGTGTTTTTCTTTTTGGAGTGATTTTGTGGCCTTGTCACCTGAGAAATCATCATCCTTTTCCCTCCCAAGTGGCTCATCATTCTCAAAACCTTGCCAAGATCATGTCAGTCCACTGCCTGACCAAACCCTAATTTCTTTTTCTAGGGAATATTCCTTTTTCTATTTAAGGAATAACCCTGTCTGCCCTAGGTTGTGAAGCAACCTATATTTCTGTCACTTCAAAAATTCCCAAATAAATTTTATTAAATTGTTTGGGTCATATATTCATCAAATATGGCAAAACATTTCCTTGCCATATTAAAAAATAATCCTCCAATATTCTTTTTTCTATTCTGCCCTAAATGGCACTTTGTGAAGCAAGTGCTATTTATCTTTGCCCAATTGACCCCAAACTCTTTGGGCATTCTTTTATGTCCAACTAATGGCCAGATGCCAAAATTCAACTTTATTTGCCTAGCCAATCTTCCTCAGTGATTTTTCAAATTTTTTGTCAAACAGAAGCCACTGTGAAGGAAGTACTAGGTAGGGGCATCCAAATGAGTTGAAATTTTGCATGCGTCTTCTTGTGATAATTTAATACCACTCCTCTAAAATTCAGCTCCATACAATCAACCATGTGAGAACACCTTCCAATATTTGTTTCTGTCCAAATTTTCAGTTTGTGAAGCAAGTGTATTTTATCTTACTCCACTATGTCTGAAAATATTCCAGGAACTTCTCCCAACCATATAACCTACCTCTACCAATTTTGGGCACATTTTGTGTAGCCTTTTTCCCTTAGGAATTTTCCTAAGTTTTTGGACAAAAAGAACGCTAGTGAAGGAAGTACCATTTTGGCTTGTCCAATTGTTATGAAAACTTTACAACATCTCGATATGACCAAATCCCTAAGCCTTGCCAAGTTTCAGCTCAATTGGACTCCCCATGTGAGTACAACATCTTGATCAAGATTCCGGACCAGACTTGACAGTTGCAAAGCAACTATGATTTATCTTGGTCCAAATCCTCTCAAACTTACCAGGATGTAAGTTCTTCTTTACCTCAAACCCCCAGACAAACTCTTTTCTTCCAAGCTTCTTCCTGTTGATCAGTAGTTCTCCTCAAAGTTTGCTGCAGTAAACTTCAGAGGTGCATAACAATTCAACCAGAGAGCTTTTCACCTTTCTACCACCACAGCCGAGATTTACCACGCAAGGACTTACCCGTAGACAACTTTTTAAAACCCATTTTCACCACTACCCGCCAGTGCACGCGGTGACCATGACACTGGCATGCCTGTGCACGCGCCCTGTGCAGGGTGGCCGCGTCTAGAGCGCCGTCTCTGCCTCGGCTACGCGCCTCTCGTCGTTTTCGCACGCGTTAGCGTGTCTCTTGGCCTCGCCTCACCGTCGCAGACCTCCTGGACCCCTCTCCCCCTCCGTCCGCTTCGTTCACCGACGCTCGCCGCCGAACACAACAGGAGCATAGTGCTCCGTTTGGCCTCGAACCTCCCTCGGCTGCTTCTTCTGCTCCCCGGCGTCGCCTACCTCCCCGTGAGACCTCCACTGTTCCCCGTCGTCGCCTGCCTCCGAGCTCTCGAGCATGGACGCGTGCCCGCGCGACGCCAGCGTGACTCCTCCTCCCCTTGGCTATATAAGCATCCTCGAGCCTCTCGGAGCTCACCACTCGCCTCCACTCGCTCCCAGGACCCCGCCCCACCTCTTCCCCAAGCCGGAGAGCCCCTCCTCATCCCTCATGGCCGCCATGCCCGCCGCCAGGACTCGGCCTAAATTTGCTCGAGTCTGAACCTCCCCCTCCCTCCTGACCTTACCCTAGCTCCAACCAGTCCCCGGCGACCAGCCCCACCTACTTGCCTCGTCGTCGGAGCCACGTTTGGCCACCACCCCATGAACGGCCGCCGCCGCCCCGTCCTTGTTGTATCCAAGACGCAGCCGCCCTAGCACTCCCCGGAGCCCGTTTCCTCTTTGAATGGAAGCAGTGTGGCCTCCTGAGCCCACCGGTGGCTCCGCCCACGCTGGAGACGGCCGAAGCCGGCCGGCCCATCGCCATTGACGTGCCCTCCCCTGCCTCCTCTGTTCCGTGCGGGAGCAGGGCGAGGAAGAAGATGACGACTAGCCAGGCGGTCCCATGTCGCCCCTGACCCCACCAGTCAGCCACCGGAGCCGGCGCCGCGTTGACCCCGGACAGCCTCGCTGGATAAGTGACGCCCCCCCGCGGGACCCACACGTCAGTGACCAGCGTCCCGGTCCCGCCTCTGCCTAGTCATTAAGTGGAAGCGCATTTCCCTGAGTGCGCTTTCGTTTGAGTGAAAGCGTAAAGTGTTGCGGCTTCGGCTAAAAATACGCCTTCACTGTCCCGAAAGCGTATTTCCTGGAATGTGCTTTCAGTTTTTCTGTTTTGGCCCAGTCTATAAACTTTTCTGTTACAGATAGGTCCCTCGCAGAAAAACATTCATATCTTTTTTATCCTAACTCCAAATGAGGTGAATCCAAAGCCCATCTCTTCGTCTCGTCGCGCCCGTTCTGTTGGCATCATTTTCGTTATGTGTCAACATTCTGAAAATGACCATTTTGCCCTTGCCGTTAAACATCCCCCTCCAAGAGAGAATGTTTTCCGACGATCCTTTCCGTGAGTTTCTCGCACTTTGTCTCGGTGATTTCCTCCACCCAGGCAAGCCACACCCTCCATTTGCATGATTGCAATGCAGTGACATGGTTCTTTATTTTAACTTATTTAAAATATTGCATTAGCTATGTATGATCTTGTTCATGGCATTTCTCGGAGTTGTATTTTGATCTTGTTGTTGCCATGATAGTGCTTGGAGTTCTAGGACTTCTATTTTGATGATTATGTGGATGACATGTTGCCTTTGGATTCTTAGTGGCTATTTTCATGATAGTATCTAGTATTATTTTGGAGTATTGTTTTGGACATCATGTTGCCTTTGCATTCTTAGTGGATATTTTCATGCTAGTATCTGTTATTATTTTTGAAGTATTTGCTTTGGATGTCATGTTGCCTTTGGATTATTAGTGGCTAGTATTATCTTCATCATGATGCTAGTTGATGTTATGATTTGGAGAATAATGATGGAAATGATGCTTGTACGTGGATCATAGTTGGATAGGTAGTTCTTAATATTTGCATACTAGTGGTCTCGAATTCTTCATGATAGAGATATTATGCTATAGTTGGAGTATTTTGTTATGATGTTATTAATCTTTGGATTATTTGTTGGATATTGCCATGACTTGGATTTTTAATCTAATAGTTAATACCGGAGTATCTGTAACACATTTAAATTTGTTTAAGATAATCTCCGTCATTTAGTTGGTCAGGTGCCACCGAACTGGGCTTTCCCCAGTGCAACCACATTTGCCTTTATGGGAAGGCCCTAATGCGATGTTATTGTCATGCCTCTCGCCGGTGCCTCCAACAAGGGAAGGTTATGGGCACGCGCTACCCTGATCAGGTAGTCGGACATAACCTTGTGTGCCCGTAGTTGGATGATAAGCGCTTTTTTCCGCGTGTGGGACTTTTATTTATTTTGGCCACGACAGTGGTCGTTGGTGTCTTTGGTAGACATGGGGCCACCCAGGACTAAGCCCAGTGGGGAATGAGTCGGAGTGGCCGGGAGAGTGTCATGACAGTAGATCGATTTTGTCGGAACGCCGTTGGTCCTCCCGAATGGGAGAATGAGGCCACGGGTTCCGTGGTGTGGGTACAGTGCACTACCTCTGCAGAGTGTAATTAATCTATCGATAGCCGCGTCCTCGGTCATGGGCATGGGTTCATACTAGGTCATACCATTCGATCAACACTCAAATGATGGAATAACAAAAATAAATTATTGGTGATTTATATATATATATATATATATATATATATATATATATATATATATATATATATATATATATATATATATATTGATACGATGAGCAGTGCAGGATATTGATGATGATGTTGACCAAGTGTTGGTCATGGTAGTGATCGCGGGAACGATCACGTTTGGACTTTGATCACGAGGTGATCAAGATGGTTTATTACTTGGTTGGTTAGCCAAGAGAGATATAATTATGTAAATTTGAGATAGTGATTTATCAGTATTGTATTAGTTTCATGCCATGCTTAGTACTTGCTTCATCATGATAGTTGTTAATTAATTAACCTGTTAATGTTATGTTATTGTTTTGCCTTGATGCATTTTGTTGTTGTGAGCTTGCAAGTACATTCAATGTACTGACCTGGCGTGTCATGCCAGATTGCAGGTGATGCCATGATTGCTTGATTGCTTGTCGAGGTTGCGGTGCGTGCGAGCTAGATCGTGTCCCAGCCAGAGTCCCTGCGGAGTGGAGTTCACCACCTTCGTCGTTGTTCCGCTGCTACAAGTATTCTGCTGCTACGAGTTGTTCCGCTGCTAGCATAAAGCAAGTGTAGTATCCCAGGCGTAGTGTTGCCGTGCTGATGTGCTCCTTTGTAACATCAGACCTTTGTAAATTTATTCTTGTAATAAGAGCTGATTTGTTCTATGCTAAGCAGTTCCGTATTCCAGAATAATTCTCCTCGATCTCTGGGCTGGAATATGGGGCATTCCGGTTTCTCTGAGCCGAGGTGCCACAGGTGTCCACGAGGGTGGGGGACGCGCCCACCTTCCTAGGGCGCGCCCCCTGCCTCATGGGCCCCTCGAGCACCCCCCTGGTGTCCTCCTTCCTCCTATATAAGTCTACGTACCCCAAAACCTTCGACAACAGAGAGAAAACCCTAATTCCACCGCCATAACCTTTTGTTCCCGTGAGATCCCATCTTGGAGCCTGTTCCGGAGCTCCACCGGAGGGGGATCCATCACGGAGTTCTTCATCATCATCATCATCGCCCTCACCATGAGTTTGAGTACTTTACCACAGACCTTCGGGTCCATAGCTAGTATCTAGATGGCTTCTTCTCTCTCTCTAGATCTCAATACAAAGTTCTCCTCGGTCTTCGAGGAGATCTATTCAATGTAATCTCTTTTTGCGGTGTGTTTGTCGAGATCCGATGAATTGTGAGTTTATGATCAAGATTATTTATGAGAAATATTTGGTTCTTCTCTGAAATTTTTATGTGTGCTCATAATATCCTTGCAAGTCTCTTCGAATTATTGGTTTGGTTTGGCCTACTAGATCTATAGTTCTTGCAATGGGAGAAGTGCTCGGCTTTGGGTTCAATCTTGCGGTGTCCTTTCCCAGCGACAGTAGGGGCAGCAAGGCACGTATTGTATTGTTGCCATCGAGGAGAAAAAGATGGGGTTTATATCATATTGCTTGAGTTTATCCCTCTACATCATGTCATCTTGCTTAAAGCGTTACTTTGTTCTTATGAACTCAATACACTAGATGCATGCTGTATAGCGGCCGATGAGTGGAGTAATAGTAGTAGATGCAGGCAGGAGTCGGTCTACTTGTCTCGGACGTGATGCCTATATACAATGATCATGCCTAGATAGTCTCATAATTATTCACTTTTCTATCAATTGCTCGACAATAATTTGTTTACCTGTCATAGAATATCGCTATCATGAGAGAAGCCACTAGAGAACACTATGGCCTCCGGGTCTATTCTCAACATATCAATCTACATCTACTTTACTTTTACCGCTTTTATTTTCTGTTCTTATAAACCAAAATACCAAAAATTATAAACTATCATCTCTATCAGATCTCACTTTCGTTGACCGTAAAGGGATTGACAGCCCCTTATCGCATTGGCTACGAAGTTCATATTTTTTTGTGCAGGTGCGAGGGACTCGCGCGTGGTCTCCTACTAAATTGATACCTTGGTTCTAGACAACTGAAGGAAATACTTACGCTACTATGCTGCATCTCCCTTTCCTCTTCGAGGGAATACAATGCAAGCTCGAGAAGTAGCAAGAAGAATTTCTGGCGCCGTTGCCGGGGAGGATTACGCAGAAGTCATATACCAAGTACCTATCACAAACCCTTATCGTTCGCATTACATTTATTTGCCTCTCGTTTTCCTCTCCCCCACTTCACCCTTGCTGTTTTATTTGCCCTTCTTCCACCATGTGTTTATCGTTCGCTTTCTTCTTGTTTGGTTGTGTGATGCTTGCTTGCTTGTCATCATGTCTAGCGCACCTATCATTATCAACACTCCTGAGAGTGAGGTCCTCAACTTTAAACAAAGGGAGGAAGAAAATTTAAAAGATGCCTGGTATTGAATTTGCAATGCTCAAAATAGATCCAATAGGAAGCTTTCCACTTCCATGCTTGTAATGCCCAGGATGGGACTATACCTCCTACGTGTCGAGGCACGACTTAAAGGAATAAGACCATTCTGGAATGATCTCAAGTTTGGTATCTTTGCACGACTCATGTAAAAGAGGGATTAAAATGTCAAAGGAGATAGTTGGCTTACACTCGCCACTTCACACAATACATTACATAAGCAAAACATCATTCAAAACATCACAACCCGACTACGGGCGAAGATCCAAAAGAAAGATACCAAAACAACATAAAGCCACAGGTCTAGATCGAATCCTAGTAGAAACCACTACTGATCGTCGGAAACGTCACAAGCAAACGGCCACTCTCTTCATCAAGCTCCCAGTGAAGTACTTGAACCAGCTCCTGCATCATTCTCGACTGAACCTGCATCTGGTGTTGTAGTATCTGTGAGCCATGAGGACTCAGCAATCCCATAACCATGGGTATCAAGACTAGCAAAGCTTTACGGGTAGGAAGAGGTAAAGTGGTGAGGTTGCAGCAGCGGCTAAGCATAATATGGTGGCTAACTTATGAGTACCAGAATAAGATGAGCATCTACGCAAACGGTCGCAAACTAGTAGTGATCGCTAAAGATCCTGAACTACCTACGAGTCAAACATAACCCCACCATGTCCTCTTCTCAAAGTGAAAAGAGACAATCACGGTTACTCACACAGTTGTGTGTTTTACTTTGGATCCTCTGTCAAGTTTTCTACAACCGGACATTAACAAATTCCAATCTGCCACATAACCGCGGGCACGGCTTTCGAAAGATCATAACCCTGCAGGGGTGTCCCAACTTAGCCCATCACAAGCTCTCATGATTAGCTGAACCGATAATTATAATATCATCACTCCTTATCTTAGGGAAAACCGATCAGGCTCGGCATCCCGGTCACAAGACATTTCGACAATGGTAAAACAAGTCCAGCAAGACCTCCCGGTGTGTCGACACCCTGATAGTAGCCGCTCGTATCTTGTCTTAGGCCACGTCCGGATGGGCGATCCTACATGAGCCAAACCTCGAGTTTCCTCGTGGTGGCCCCGCATAACCCCCGTTTGGGACCAACACCATCAGCGCTGGCCCCCCCTACTACGTAGAAAAGAATCTCCAAGGAGCGTCCCCCTTATGCAATTTAATTAATTAATTAAGTTATTATGAGGCAAATTAAAACCAATGTTGGGCCTTGCTAGAGGAGTTTTATTCAAAGTCGAAGTGTCAAGGGGTCCCCATCCACCCATCGTGTAAGGAACGCAAAATCAAGGAACATAATGCCGGTTTATCGGCGCCTAAGGTGGCATGAGTGGAACAAAACACCGAGCAAAAGGCCAAGCCTTCCACCCATGCCCATTATATAGGTGTGTTAATAATAATTATAGATATTGTGATATAACAACAACAAGTTCCCTCCTGGAACGATCTTCATCTTCACCTGCAACTAACAACGCTATAAGAGGGGTTGAGCAAGCGGGTAACATAGCCAAACAGTGGTTTTGCTAGGAAGGTGTCAAGGTTAGAGGTTTCATGGCAACAAGGAGAGGCTGACATAAAAGATGGGTAGTGCGACATGTAACGATAGCATCGAGACAACTAAGCATGGCAATGGTAGTAAAGGTATCCAAGGGTATGATCATCTTGCCTGGGATTCCGCAAGGGAGAAGAACGAATCCATGAAGTAGACGGAGCAACATAGTCGAGAAATTCCTCACAACTCCGGAACGAAACCGAAGCTACAAGAGAAGCAACCGGAAAGAAGCAAACAACACGGTAAACACACAAGCATAAACATGGCATACGATGCACATCCAAGTATGATGCATGTCCGGTTTAATTATGCATGGCATGGCAAAGTGCACAAACAAGTACTACAAGTTAAGTGGAGCTCAATTTGCAACGAGTTGCATATTGACGAAACACCACACTTTAATTATTTAATCGACTCTCGTTTATTTACAAGACAAGATTAAATGTTTGTTAACATAGCAAGAGGTGAAACAATATTAAAACTACACTATTTAGGCAATTTAAATGGGTCCTGAAAAACAACAACAAATCCGGAAGAACCCCATGAGCATGTTTAGCAATTCTAAGCAAGCAACATTTCACACATATAATGTTGTTAACATGATGCGGATGACATGATCAAGTTTATGCAATTTTATTAAAAGTTGACATGAAGAAGATATGAAGTATTGTCACCGTGGTGGAAGAAAAGGTGCCACGGCAACGATCCGAAAATGATGCAACGCAACATCTCGGTACCGGTAACTCGTTGAGAGACCGGTGCAAAAGAAAAGGTGGCATGGACGGGCGGAACAAGATGAAATGTGGGGTGATCCCGTCACCGGGTTCCCACGAGTCGGCGACGAGGCAAACGAGGAGCATGACAAAAGATGAAACGGCACGGTGCACACAAGGGAAACATTTCATACAACACAAGCATTCACAAGCGTTCATCCACGGGGTCGTCTCGGTATACCTTCGAAGCGTGCGTTTCGGGGCGGTTCGAGATCGTAGTGAAAGTAGTGGTACTCGCGGTCGTAGAGGAAGTAGTCGTTCCGTAGAGGTACTCGTTATGTAGCCGTTCTCGTGATTCGTAGAGGAAGGAGGCGTTCACGGGCGTCGTGGAAGTAGTGGTACACGACGACGGTACTTGTTCACGAGTCTTCAGCGACGGTGGTGGAAGTAGTTGTTCACGTCGGCGGTAGTTGTACATGTTCCGTAGTTGTACTTGAGGGTCTTCGGCGACGGTAGTCGTTCACATTCGTAGAGGTACTTGGTGCGTCTCCGAGTAGTCGTGGTACTTGGCGGAAAATTCTGCAACGGGAACTTGGTGCTACTCCCTCTTCTGTAGTCGAACTTGGGGTATCCTCGAACTTGACGGAAAACAACAGCAACACAAAAACATGGCGGTCTCGGTCATGGCCACGACAAGGTCAGGCGAAGCTCGCTGGGAAGCAAGGAGGCAGGGCAGCAGCAGGGCTAGGCAGCGACGGGTTGCAGGGCCGGTAGGTTGAGCTCGGGGACGAGCCCCTGTTGCTTGGAGAGGCACGAAGCGGCGGTGACAGCAGCGAGGAGGAGCAGAAGGTGGCTCGGGGCGACGTGGAGGTGAGGCAGGGGCGCACAAGGAGATGCGGTGCTGCGGCCTCGGGAGCTCGAGCGGGGAGGCCGGCCTCGCTGGCTTCGGCCCATGGGCGATCGGGGCGAGAAGGTCTGAGGGAGGAGCGGCGGGGCCTGGCCACGATGCAGCGGGCGGCCGGCTGCTCTAGCGCTGGAGGCGAGGAAGGGGAGGCAGGGGCCTGGCACGCAGCTCCTGGCCTGCCCGCGAGACGCCATGGCGAGGCGCTGGCCTTGGCGCTGGAGGAGGGGCGGGGCGCCAGGCGCGCGGCTTGAGGGAAAGGGCCTGAGGGCCGGTGGCGATGGGGTGCTCGGGGCCCGGCCGAGGAGAGTCGAGGGCATAGGGGGAAGATGGAGAGATCGGGCAGAGGGAGAGTTGGTCGAGGGGTGGCGGTGGTGTATGGAGAGCGAGGGGTCGGGGGAGCCTGGGAGATCGCTAGGGTTAGAGGAGTGCGGTCGGGCTGGTGGGCCTGCTAGGAGCGATGGGCCTGGCAGCTGCGGCTGTCTGGCTGTTGGGCCAGAAGGAGGCCCGCTGGAGGGATGGCCTAGAGGGAAAAAGGCCAGGCGGAGGGACAAGAAAGGGCCGGCTAGGAGGGAAGTGGCCGGCTGGGCCTGGACCTCACCCTATTGTAGTTTTCCAAAATAAAACAGAAAACAACAAGAAGAAAGAAAAGAAAGGAGGTGGCCAGGGAAGAATTAGGACATGAGGTTATTTTTCGCGGACTCGCAAAAATGTCCACGGTCCACGAAAAATAGGAGAGGCGAGAAAAGAGAAAGAGAAGGCATGGGGAAAATTATGCAAGTGTGTTGGGTTAATTCCAAACAAATGGAATAATTTTAAATATAGCTCCCTAATAATATTGAGAGGCTTTTATATGTTATAAAGAGAAGTCATCCTTCCCTCGATTTAAATGGACCGAAGGTCCACACGATTTATTTAGGTTGAGATGCAAAGATAAATATGACATGATGGCATGATGACATGATGCAATGCAAAATAAATAACACAAGCACAAATGAAACACACGGGAGAACCCGGAACATTTGGAATCTTTTGGAATCTTCTGGGACGTCGGTCTTCGGGCGTCACAACTCCCCCACACTAACAGAGGATCTCGACCCGAGATCCTAGAGATAGCACCGGGTAAAAACGGAAGAGGGAGAGGTCAAACAAAGTTGCTTCTTTGACAGACGAGTGAAACCACGAACCTTGAGAGGTTGAACAATATGAAAGAAGAAAACAACGGAGATGAACGAATATGAAAACTCCGTGAGAAAAGAGGAACAAGGAACATTGTGAGAACCTTGTAGGTTGAAAGTCATGAAACAAGTGCTCATGAACCAGAAGAATTTGAAACCGCAACGGTATAGCCAAGGAATAAGAATGACATAATTTGGACAGCACTCCGTCTGAAAATGGAAGTAATTGAACATGAACTTGCCAAGTTGGAATGATACTTGATGAAAACAACAACACACAGCCTCTGGAACATTGAAAGAATGGCACAAGGGGTAAGAAAGAATCAGACAGCACTCCGGTTGAAAAGAGAGGCAAACTTGATAAGATGAGAGAACTTGAATGGAGGACACAACACTCCGGATAAATAGATAAACAAGGAAAGAACATGATCTCGATAAAAACGAGATAATGGTTTGGAGAGAGCAACATGACAAAGCCTCTAGAACGAAGAATAGATGCTAGATCGTTGGGAAGAAAAGAACGGAGAAGAAAATGACAACTTCTCCCACGAATGAATCTGAAAATCATCCTTACGAAGAAGGGTTGAATGGGGTTGATGGAAAAAATCAACAACGAAAACGAATAAGCTTGATGTGGGCTTATGGCAAACATCTCAAAATTATGAGGTGACAACCGGCCACTTACGAAACATTTGCTTGGATTGAGATCAACAAGGAGACGATAAACTTATTTCACCGGAATGATAAATGAAGAACTTGGGTCATTTATAAGCACCATAATAGCAACAATTCTCAGGGAAAGCTTTTAGATGAATTATCACCCAAGATGACTCCAACAAATAATTGAAGAGTTGAAAAGATCTCTTGAACAAGGAAAATGATGGGTTTAAATATCTCATTCCTGACAACTTGTGAGTCATGAAACATGAAGGGAAAATTGTCAAGAATGACATATCACCATCTGAAAAGGATAAGGTAGCAAGAATTGCAATTGGAGAACATGATGAAGAATGCTTGAGCTCCAACAAGAATCTTGATGAAAACTTCGATGATGAATTAAATCTTGATGAACTACCAAGAGAACTCCGATAATGAAAGCATGAGAAGTGAAAGATGAAAAGAATAAGATTCAAGGCCTGCGACGAATTAGATCGAGCTTGAAATGATAATTGAAATAACTTGGAGCTCCGGAAAACAAGATGAACAACTTAGAACCGAGAATATGATATGATGAACAAGCTCCGGAAGAAGAGATAAAATCACCTTGAAGGAATAAGAATAAGAATTATGTCATGCATCTCCTTCACCAATTTAAATTGATGACAACCAAAGGATTTGGCATACTACTTATTCTCGTTGGAAAGGATTAAGAGAGATCTCGCACAAGCTTAGGTAAATCTTCAACGAACCACCGGTAGGATTGTGAAAGAACAAATGAATTAATACGATAACAAGGAAGAGTAAACTTGAATGAACCACCGTAAGAATAATGAGACAAACGAAGGGACATCCATGAAGAATAGTTGGAGGACGAAGTTGAAAACTGAGAACGAAGAATCTTCTGAAATGATGGCCTTCGGAGGATCACAACGAAAATAATTCATGAAATGCTTCGGATGGCATAAAAGAATTCCCCACAATCGAAACAATAATGAGGATGGCAAGAAGCTAGAACCACGAATCTTCAAGAGAAGGGCCCAGATTTAAGAGAAACTCTTCTCCGGTCTTCAAATGTTGAGAGTGAAGACGAGAAATGCCATGAAGAATTTCGAGATACTCCGGACGAATGACAAGAGGAAGGTGGAGCAAAAGATGGAAATAATTGAAAACAAGCTTGGAGAAGGCATGTGACTGATGGAAATCATACTTACGTCACACTTTGAAAAGAATTTTAGAATAACTCCGGAAAAATTAGAAGAGTCAGGTAAGATCCTGGAAAAAGACATGTGGGTTAGGGCCCACTCAAAGAAATCACCGTTGGAAAAAAATTGCTTGAGAGATATTGCACCGATTGAATTAAATGGCTTGAGTAAGATAACAATCTCAAAATAGCTTGAAATGATTAAGAATGGAAACACGGATCATCTGAGAATTTCTTGCTCCGAGAAGAAGAAGGGTGGGAGGGTGGGGAAAACAAAGACAACTTGGGATGAATGAAACAGACAAATCGTCAGATTTCTGAATGGCGTCCGTATGGAATAACTTGAAGAGAAGGCACACCGGTTGAAAAAGAATTTAACATGACCATCTTGATGATTAAAAGGAATAGCACTCCCATAGAAATATGAGAATACCGATTAGGAAAGGTATGGAATCAACATTTGACATCGAAGCAACTCGAATACCAGAATCAAAACAAAACAAAGGATAGATATGCAACATAATCTTCACAATATCATTCGAACGGAGAATTGAACGAATGAATTCCGTAGGTACATCAACTTGACGAGAAGAGACTGGGAGAACAAAAGATAAATAAAAGCAACAAGGGGCAGATACAACAAATACAAGATAGAAGCTTCCTTCCACATGTTCGTGCTGAAAGCTCATGGAACGTGTTACAGAAGGGTTTTGCAATCCCCGGATCAGCATAGCCAAGGACCCTTTAAGATGCAACTCCTGATCGGAACAAGCCCATAAAACCACTTCACTCAATGTAGAACCCCGAACTTCATATCATGCATTCGTTGGAAGAATGCCTAGCACTACTAGATGAACCCACCTATTAATTTCCGAAAGTTTCCAGTTATGCAATCAGGTGTTGGGGATACAGGGGAAGCACCGCGCACTCAACTCTAAACCTACATCCAGCTGTATCCATCCTTCAACACATAACCAGTTGTTTCCGGAAACCCTTTACCTCGGACCTTTGAAACGCATCCACTATACAAGCTATGGCAATACTCCCGAACTACCACCCCGGTACTGGGTGATGTCGGGGTTATGTAATGCCCAGGATGGAGTTATACCTCCTACGTGTCGAGGCATGACTTAAAGGCATAAATCCATCTTAGAATGATCTCAAGTTCGGTAATCTTTGCACATCTCATGTAAAAGAGGGGATAGTAAACAGAAATAGTTGGCTTACACTCGCCACGTCACACAATTACATATCAAATCTCAATCATCATACATTAAGAATATCACAACCCTCTAAGGGCAAAAACCAAATGTCAAAGTACCAAACTTAGATAAATAAACCAAAGGCGGATCGAATCCTAGTAAGAGTCTCCACTACTGATCATCCGGGTATCGCACATAGTACCGACTACGCTCCTCGTCGTACTCCCAATCCAGCTCGGTGCCATCACCTGGATAGCTCACAGCTGGACCTGCATCTGGTGTGTGAAGTAACTGTGAGCCACAGAGGACTCAGCAATCCCGTTACCGGGTAACAAGACTATTTAAGCCTTTGGGTGAGGATAAAGCTGAAGAAAAGAATAAGTGTCTGCAGCAGCAACTAGCATCTAGTTTACGTGAGTGAGAGCGAGAAGAGAAGGCCTCGGCGAGAAGTGATCACGAAGTGATCCTAGCTACAAGCTCCACAAGCATAACCCCTCCGTGATCAACTCCCGAATCTCTATTCGGAAATTGACAGTCACGGAACACACGCTGGTAGTGTATTAGAAACATTGTGTCAAGTTATCTACAACCGGAATTAACAAGCTCCCATCTGCCACATAACCGCGGGCACGGCTTTCGAAAGTTCAAACCCTGCAGGGGTGTTCCAACTTGACCCATTACAAGCCCACGATCCGCGGAGTCGCAACTCCAAAGTGGGAAGACCCGACTATCCTCGGAATCCCGTGCTCAAGAAATACCGAACTAAGGTAAGGCTAATCCAGCAAATCCTCCCGGCGTGCCGACACCCTGATAGTAGCCGCGCGTATCTCGTCTTAGGCCACGACCGGATGGGCGATCCCACAGGTTTTTACCAGACCTTGAGTTTCCTCGAGGTGGCCCCGCGTAACCCCCAGTTTGGACCAACACTCATGTGGAGCACTGGCCCGGGTTGTTGAATTAAGAAAAGGGTTTATAACTCCCTATGCAAGTTTAGTTTGTTATTAGGCAAATAGTACCAATGTTGGGACTTGCTGGAAAAGACTTAGCACTTAGCGGTTTATCGAGGGGGTCCCATACACCCCAACCGTGTTAGGAACGCATAATCAAGGAACATAACACCGGTTTATACGGTTCCTAACGGCATGAGTGGAACAAAACACCAAGCAAAAGGCTTAGCCTTCCACCCTTGCCAATATATAGATGATTTCATTTAAAGCATTTATATAGTGTGATATAACCCAACCAAACTTCAACATGAAGCAAGCATCTTCGATCTTCACCTGCATCTAGCAATGCTATAAGAAGGGCTGAGCGAAGCGTACTTAGCCAAGCAACGGTTTGCATAGGTGGGTTGGTTAAACATGGCAATTGGTTACAAGTAGGAGGCTGACAAGAAGATCATGGGCATCGAGGCAAAACTAAAGATCGAGACTACTAGCAATAGGCAAAGATAGTAATGTTATCGGGGTTCGGTCATCTTGCCTGAAGAGAAGTCGTTCGGATCGTAAGAAGGGTCCTCGTGCTCAACCTCGTTGGAAACCTCGTGCTCGTACTCGAACTCAGACTCTGCTTCCGGCTCTAAACAAAACAATCACACCAAGCACCAATCAACAAGATGCAATGCGCACTCGGAAAAGATGAATGCATGATGGATGCACTAAGGATGCACACGGAGCACGGAAAATATCACTCAAGAAAATCACCTCAAAACATGATAACAATCTGATATTATTAATCTACACAGAAAATCAATCAAGTTTGATATAAGATTCGCTGAAATCGGAGTTACGGGCTAAAAGTTATGCCCGAAACAAGAATTGAGCGAAAGCTGAAAATTACAGCAACATAGCAACTTCGGAGCTCAAAATAATTAAGCTACAGCACTCAAATATCATGGCAAAGGACATGAACACAAACTAGACATATACTACAGCAACTAAGTCCAAAGGTGCACCCCCAACGGAGCCACGGATCAATAGCAATGATCTTGGACATATTGAACTTGACAATAAAATTCTGGCAGCAGAATTTTATTGAAACTTTGGAGCAAAAGATAAACATGCTACAGCCACTTAAATAGACATGTGAGGACATGAATGGAAAGACAACAATATATACTACAAGGAACAATCAAGATCCACTCCAAAACTATCATGCTTTGTCCTAGAACATCACACGAACATGGCATCGGAACGTTACAGATTTCAGACTTAGTGAAAATCCACTAAGTCCTAAAACAGCAATATCATCATGGCATCTAAAAGAGCATGTTTAAGTCACCTCGAAACTAAACATGGCAATAGGTAAGCACCTCATCAAATTATACATGAAGGTGATTCCGAAACACACAAGCATGCATCATAGAGGTGAACACAACGATTGCAACGAGCTCAACAAGATGGCATTTCGTAACAAGTGAAACAATATCACAGCCACATGGCACTTTGCAACGATGATAACAAGGCAATAATAAATCTATCATGCAACCTATCACATACAACATGTAGATCATGGCAAGACGAACACGTGGACATGTCATTTGCATCATTCGGACAAACGAGCTAAAAGATATCACATGGCAAAGATGACATAAAAACATCACATAGCAGCAGTTTATATCATGATGCACTCTTGCAACAGCAAAACAAGCACCTAGATGACTTCTAACATGCATGACAACAACAGGTAAAATGTAGAGCAAGTCTCCACGAACGTCTGGACATATTATATGCGCGAATCGGAGCAACAGACAAAAAGTTATGGCAGTTCAAACATTGCATCACAGATTAAAAATACTGGGACTTAGGGAAAAAAGGTCAACCTCGCAGATCTGGTGGGGAAACGGGCCACGGGGCACCGGCTCGGTCAGACTAGGCGGCGCGGAACCCGGCCCGCGAGAAGGAGGTGCGGCGCGGCCCGCGGTGAGGAGGCCCAGCGAGCGCGCGACTGGCGGGGCGGCGTCCTGGGCCGGGGAGGCCCGCGCCGGCGGCTGCGGCCTGCAGGAGGGAGGCGGCCCGCGGTGGGCGGAGGCGGCCCGGTGCGGAGGGAGCCCGCGGGGCACGCGGGGAGGCGACTGGGCCTGGAAGGTGCCCGGCGCTGGAGGAGGCTGCTGGCGAAAGGGGAGGCGGCCCGACAACTGGCGACGGGGAAGTGGGGACCCTGGCGCGGCGATGGCCCACGGGGGGGAACGACGGTAGGAGGCCTCGGACGCTCGGCCTGGCGAACGGCTCGGTGCGGAGGGACGAGCCCAGCGAAGCGGTCCCCGGTCGGGATCCAGGCGCTGACGTGGATCGATAGATCGATCCGGTCGGCTGCTGCTCGAGGCGATCGAGGAAACGGCGGCTGGTCGAGGGGTGGATCTGAATGGATCGGCCAAGAGGAGAAGGGGGCTGGCCAGATCCAGATTTCTAGGGGGAAAGTGGAGAAGAACTAGGGGACATGCCAAAATAGACCTAGGTCTATTATATAGCAGTTTTTAGGGTTAGGAGGGATCTGAGGGTGCTAGGAGCCCTCCGATCGTGATCCGACGGATCCGATCGCGGGGATAGTCTAGAAGGGCCTAGGAGAAGATAAAAGACTGCAGAGGGGGTGTTTCTGGGACACGAAGTGAAGGCACTTCGGACCCACACGAACAACGGATGGGATAGACAACGGAGTCCAAACGCGACGAGATTTGAGAGGCGGGTTGCACACAACAAAACAACAACACAGACAACAACCTCGCGGCACACCGGTAACGTTACACGCCCAAACAACAAAGTAGGCCTACGGGACGTCACGGACACGTGAGGGAGCTCCGGAACGCGAAACGGACAACGGGAAGAAACGCGACGAACCGGATGCAACCGACAACACAAATGCAATGCGATGCACATGTCTACATGATATGAATGAATGCCACACACTCACACAAAAAAACGACGAAAACCCGAAAGACAAAGAACCCGGAATGGAAATAGATGAAGCCGGAGATATATTATATGCCCAAAAGGGAAAGTATTACATCCGGGGCATTACAAACTCTCCTCTACTACAAAAAGATCTCGTCCCGAGATCTAGGACTGGAAAAAGGAAGGGTACTCGGAACGAAGATGATCTTCTCGTTCCCAGGTAGCTTCTCAGTCGGTGTGATGTGACCACTTGACTTTCAGAAACTTGATGGACTTGTTGCGGGTCTTGCATTCGGTTTCTTCGAGAATGGCAACTGGGTGCTCTCGGTAGGACAGGTCTTGTTGAAGATCAATCTCTTCAAACGGAATCATGCGCTCAGGTGCCTTGAAGCATTTGCGAAGTTGAGACACATGGAAGACATCATGAACATTTGCGAAGTTTGGAGGGAGCTCAAGTTGATAGGCTAGGTCACCTCTTTTGCCAAGAATCTTGAAAGGCCCGACGTATCTAGGAGAAAGTTTTCCTTTGATACCGAATCTTTGGGTTCCTTTCATCGGAGAAACTCGGAGATAGACATGATCACCGATGTCGAAAGCCAAATCACGATGCTTTCCGTCATAGTAGCTCTTCTGACGCGACTGAGCGGCCTTGAGATTCTCACGTATGACTTTGCACATTTCTTCGGCTTCTGAGATCAAGTCATTGCCAAGAAGTTGACGTTTGCCTGTTTCAGACCAGTTGAGAGGGGTACGGCACTTTCTGCCATAGAGAATTTCAAACGGTGCTTTGCCTGCACTTGCTTGAAAACTGTTGTTGTAAGAGAACTCGGCAAATGGAAGGCAGTCTTCCCATTTCATGCCGAAGGAGCTGACACAGGCTCTGAGCATATCTTCTAGAATCTGATTCACACGCTCGACTTGACCACTAGTTTGAGGGTGAAAAGCAGTGCTGAACCTGATCTTCGTGCCCATGGCGGACTGAAAGGAGTCCCAGAACCTTGATGTGAACAAGCTTCCACGGTCTGAGGATATAACTTGAGGAATGCCATGTAGGGACACAATTTTGGAAGTGTACAGCTCTGCAAGTTGAGCTGCATTGATGGATTCTTTGACTGGAAGAAAGTGAGCGACTTTGGTGAGCTTGTCAATCACCACAAAGATAGCATCATTTCCTCGCGTGGATTTAGGAAAGCCAGTGACGAAGTCCATTTCAATGTGGTCGAACTTCCACTCGGGAATAGGAAGAGGTTGTAGAAGACCGGCTGGACGTTGATGTTCTGCTTTCACTCTTCCGCACACATCACATTCATTCACGAATTGGGCAATTTCCCTTTTCATGCGTGTCCACCAGTAGGATTGCTTGAGGTCTTGATACATCTTGGAACTGCCAGGATGAATGGAAAGGAGAGAATCATGAGCTTCTTCCATTATGAGCTTCCTGAGATCACCTTTGGGAACAACGAGTCTGTCCTCGAAGAACATGGTATCTCTCTCATCAACACGGAAGCACTTGTATTTTGGAGTGCCCTTAGCAATCCCCTGTTTCACTTTCTTCACCATGGTATCACTGAGCTGGGCCTCACGGACTTGATCTTCCAAGGTAGGAGCAATTTGGAGATTTGCAAGAAAACCCTGCGGAACAACTTGGAGGTTTAGTTTCCTGAATGCTTCACAAAGCTCAGGCTGGTACGGCTTGATAAGAAGGCTGTTGCAATATGCCTTTCTGCTCAAAGCATCTGCAATCACATTCGCCTTGCCAGGAGTGTATTCAATGCTGGGATTGTACTCTTGGATCATTTCGACCCAACGAGTCTGGCGGAGGTTCAGATGCGGCTGTGTGAAGATGTACTTCAAGCTCTTGTGATCAGTGAAGATGTCGACCTTTCTGCCCAACAACAGATGTCTCCACGTAATCAGAGCATGTACCACAGCTGCTAGCTCGAGATCATGTGTGGGATAGTTCTTCTCACTTGGCTTGAGCTGACGAGAAGTGTATGCCACAATTCTCTTATCTTGCATAAGCACACCACCAAGACCTTGAAGAGAAGCATCACAGAATACTTCATAGGGCTTGGTTTCATCCGGAGGAGTCAGAACTGGAGCGGAGACAAGCTTATCTTTGAGAGTTTTGAATGCCACTTCACACTCTGGAGACCAAAAGTATTTGACATTCTTCTGAAGCAGGTTGGAAAGAGGCTTGGCAATCTTGGAGAAGTTCTCAACAAACCTTCTGCAATAGCTGGCAAGACCCAGAAAACTGCGGAGCTGCTTGACGTTCTGAGGAGCTTCCCAGTTGACAATTTCTTCAACTTTCTCGGGATTAACCGCAATACCGTCAGCTGAGATAATGTGGCCCGGGTACAAAACCTTATCGAGCCAAAACTCGCACTTGGAGAACTTGGCATAGAATTTATGCTCTCGGAGTCGATCAAGAACCAGGCGTAAGTGCTTTTCGTGATCTTCTTCATTCTTGGAAAACACCAGAATATCATCCAGATACACAAGCACAAACTCGCCAGTATAGGGGTTGAAGATGTAATGCATCATCCTTGAAAAGGTAGGAGGAGCATTGGCGAGACCGAAGGACATGATGGTATACTCGTATGAACCGTAGCTCGTTCTGAAGGCCGTCTTGGGAATGTCTTCCTCGCGAATGCGAATTTGATGATAGCACATTCGGAGGTCAAGCTTAGAGAACACTTTAGCTCCTTTGATCTGCTCAAAGAGTTCGTTGATGTTAGGCAGCGGATATTTGTTCTTAATTGTCTTCTTGTTCAATGGCCGGTAGTCAACACAGAGACGCTCCGTGCCATCTTTCTTCTTGACAAATAAGACACCACAGCCCCATGGAGATGTACTAGGCCTAATGAGACCCATACTCTCCTGCTTATCAAGCCGCTTCTTCAATTCCTTCAATTCATCCGGAGAGAGCTTGTGCGGGCGCCGGCATGCAGGCTCAGTGCCCGGCTCGAGTTCAATGACAAACTCCACCTGACGGTGTGGAGGCATGCCTGGAAGTTCTTCAGGAAAGACGTCTTGATATTCGTTCACCACCGGAATTTGAGATATGGCATTAATTTCGCCCTTATCATTGAGAGAGAAAAGCCGGATAGTGTTATCCCTTGAGGCAAAGATAATCACATCTTCATCAGAATGAGTCAACTTGACTTCCTTCTGAGCACAATCAATGTGAGCATCGTGCTGAGAAAGCCAATCCATTCCGAGGATGAGGTCGATGTCAGAATTACCAAGAACCACCGGTGAAGCCAAAAATCGATAATCACCCATGCGAATAGAAACATCCGGAGCAAATATCTTTGAATGCAATAGTTTTCCTGGAGAAACAACTGACAATTCTCTTGGCAAACTTCTGGTGACAAAGGTGTGCTTGGATGCAAATGGATATGACATGAAAGAGCATGTAGCACCCGAATCAAATAACACTTTAGCAGGAAAAGAGTTAACTGGAAGGTTACCCAAAATGACATCAGAAGAATTCTCCGCTTGTGCTGCATTCATCAGATTGACCCTTGCAGACTTTGGATCATGCCTGACAATAGCTGAACTCATAGGTGGAGGGGGAGGAAGACGCTTCAGATTCAGACATCTGTTGGCATAGTGACCTTTCTGAGTGCATTTGTTGCAAGTCACTTCTGAGAGAGGATGGAAATGAGAGCCACTTGACTTGGGGCCTTGAGACTGAAACTGCTTCTTCGACTGGTTGCTCGGGTTGGGTGGGTGGGAGAAACCGTGTCCACTAGAGTTCTTATAGTTGGAGTTGTTGGAGTTGTTGTAGGGAGCTCGAATCACTGGAGGAGGAAGCCAGAATTTCTGTTGTTTCGCAGCCAACTGAGACGATGAGGAAGAGTGAACAGCATCTCGAATTCTCTTCTTAGAAGCCTCCATCTTAAGCTGAGCTGCTTCTTGTTTCAAAGCCATGTTATAGAACTTGTCGAATTCATCGGGCTCGAACAAGGTGAGAGCAAGCTGAAGTTCATCTTTGAGACCTCCACGGAACTGGTAGATTTTACTCTTGGCATCAGGAATGTCTTGCTTAGCATAGCGAGCGAGGTTTTGAAACTTGACATTATACTGATAGACTGTCATGGAGCCCTGCTTCAGGTTGCGGAATTGCTCACGCATACCCTCGATGACACTTGTAGGAATGTGGTGCGAACGGAAATCCTTGCAGAAATTCTCCCAAGAGATCACTTGACCTGGCCTGGAGTCTTTGTACTGCTGCCACTAGTCAGCTGCTTGATCTTTCAGTTGGAAGGCTGCAAACTTCACATAATCATCTTCTCTTACGTTACTGCACTCAAAATGCTTCTTGATATCGGTTAGCCAATCTTCAGCATCAAGAGAGTCGACACAGTAACTGAAAGCTTTAGGATTGTTGGCCAAGAACTGGTTAAGAGTAGCATGGTGCGGCTGGTTGAAGAAGTTGCCTTGGTTCCCTGGAATACCCTGATTAGCTTGATTAGCTTGCATCTGCTGCATCATCTGCATCATCAACTGGGTATTCTGAGCTGTAGTCTGCATAATTTCTCTCCAAGCCTCAGGCGGAGGAGGAGGGGAAGGAGGATGATCTGGGACCTCTTCCACCTCTGGGTTAGCGTTTGGAACCTTTTTCGGAGCCATCCTGTAAGAGATGACCACAAATCAGCAATTGATTGACAAAAGGAATAAGCTGCATCAATGGCATGAATTGCATCAAGTCTTCACAATAATCATTCGAACAAAAGAACGAATGAAAACATCCGAACAAGAGGAACGGATGAAATTCTCAGTTAAATGATAACATCAATCTTCACGAGAAGCCACATAGGGGACAAAAGGATAAATTAAGAAAACAACAAGGTACAGACGGGAACAAACACAAGAGAGGAGTTTCGTTCTAACATCTTTGTGCTGAAAGCATATGAACGCGTTACGAAAAGGTTTTGCAATCCCCGGATCAGCATAGCCAAGGACCCTTTAAGATGCAACTCCTGATAGTAACATCGGTCATATAACCCCTTCACTCAATGTAGAACCCCGAACTCACTAACCTGCATTCGTTGGAAGAATGCCTACGATCTACTGGATAAAACCCACCTATAGATTTCCGAAAGATTCCAGTTATGCAATCAGGTGTTGGGGATACACGGGAAGCACCGCGCAATCAACTCTAAACCTACATCCAGGTGTATCCATCCTTCAACATATAACCAGTCTTTCTCGGAAACTGTGTACCTCGGACCTTCGAAAAGCATCCACTATAACAAGCTATGGCAATACTCCCGAACTACCTCCCCAGTACTGGCTGATGTCGGGGTTATCTTGCCACTGGCCGTATAGGAGAGATTTTCGATGTCGGCCGTCTTAAGTATTTAGTACTGCCGCGATATGCTTGTGACAACAATACCCTGAAGCTCAACTCCTCGGTAACAGGAGGCATCGAGAACAATATCCTTGTCACGAGAACATCGAAACAATCCCAGAATACTCGCGGGATTCCTAAAAAAAAATTGGTGCAATTTTTTGAAGATAGGAGAGACAAGAGTAGTCGTCAGGAGTCCTCACTAGAGAGAAAAGGGGATGAGAAGCAAAGAAATTCTACTCTCCGATATAATATAGGACTCAAAAAGTTTTCAGTGTGTGCCTAGACTCGACCGTCAACGATTCGATCAAACAGTGGGGGCTCCTAGGTCGGAGAAGGCTCTGATACCAACTTGTAATGCCCAGGATGGAGTTATACCTCCTACGTGTCGAGGCACGACTTAAAGGCATAAATCCATCCTAGAATGATCTCAAGTTCGGTAATCTTTGCACATCTCATGTAAAAGAGGGGATAGTAAACAGAAATAGTTGGCTTACACTCGCCACGTCACACAATTACATATCAAATCTCAATCATCATACATTAAGAATATCACAACCCTCTAAGGGCAAAAACCAAATGTCAAAGTACCAAACTTAGATGAATAAACCACAGGCGGATCGAATCCTAGTAAGAGTCTCCACTACTGATCATCCGGGTATCGCACATAGTACCGACTATGCTCCTCGTCGTACTCCCAATCCAGCTCGGTGCCATCACCTGAATAGCTCACAGCTGGACCTGCATCTGGTGTGTGAAGTAACTGTGAGCCACAGAGGACTCAGCAATCCCGTTACCGGGTAACAAGACTATTTAAGCCTTTGGGTGAGGATAAGGCTGAAGAAAAGAATAAGTGTCTGCAGCAGCAACTAGCATCTAGTTTACGTGAGTGAGAGCGAGAAGAGAAGGCCTCGGCGAGAAGTGATCACGAAGTGATCCTAGCTACAAGCTCCACAAGCATAACCCCTCCGTGTTCAACTCCCGAATCCCTATTCGGAAATTGACAGTCACGGAACACACGCTGGTAGTGTATTAGAAACATTGTGTCAAGTTATCTACAACCGGAATTAACAAGCTCCCATCTGCCACATAACCGCGGGCACGGCTTTCGAAAGTTCAAACCCTGCAGGGGTGTTCCAACTTGACCCATTACAAGCCCACGATCCGCGGAGTCGCAACTCCAAAGTGGGAAGACCCGAGTATCCTCGGAATCCCGTGCTCAAGATATACCGAAGTAAGGTAAGGCTAATCCAGCAAATCCTCCCGGCGTGCCGACACCCTGATAGTAGCCGCGCGTATCTCGTCTCAGGCCACGACCGGATGGGCGATCCCACAGGTTTTTACAAGACCTTGAGTTTCCTCGAGGTGGCCCCGCGTAACCCCCAGTTTGGACCAACACTCATGTGGAGCACTGGCCCGGGTTGTTGAATTAAGAAAAGGGTTTATAACTCCCTATGCAAGTTTAGTTTGTTATTAGGCAAATAGTACCAATGTTGGGACTTGCTGGAAAAGAATTAGCACATAGCGGTTTATCGAGGGGGTCCCATACACCCCAACCGTGTTAGGAACGCATAATCAAGGAACATAACACCGGTTTATACGGTTCCTAACGGCATGAGTGGAACAAAACACCAAGCAAAAGGCTTAGCCTTCCACCCTTGCCAATATATAGATGATTTCATTTAAAGCATTTATATAGTGTGATATAACCCAACCAAACTTCAACATGAAGCAAGCATCTTCGATCTTCACCTGCATCTAGCAATGCTATAAGAAGGGCTGAGCGAAGCGTACTTAGCCAAGCAACGGTTTGCATAGGTGGGTTGGTTAAACATGGCAATTGGTTACAAGTAGGAGGCTGACAAGAAGATCATGGGCATCGAGGCAAAACTAAAGATCGAGACTACTAGCAATAGGCAAAGATAGTAATGTTATCGGGGTTCGGTCATCTTGCCTGAAGAGAAGTCGTTCGGATCGTAAGAAGGGTCCTCGTGCTCAACCTCGTTGGAAACCTCGTGCACGTACTCGAACTCAGACTCTGCTTCCGGCTCTAAACAAAACAATCACACCAAGCACCAATCAACAAGATGCAATGCGCACTCGGAAAAGATGAATGCATGATGGATGCACTAAGGATGCACACGGAGCACGGAAAATATCACTCAAGCAAATCACCTCAAAACATGATAAGAATCTGATATTATTAATCTACACAGAAAATCAATCAAGTTTGATATAAGATTCGCTGAAATCGGAGTTACGGGCTAAAAGTTATGCCCGAAACAAGAATTGAGCGAAAGCTGAAAATTACAGCAACATAGCAACTTCGGAGCTCAAAATAATTAAGCTACAGCATTCAAATATCATGGCAAAGGACATGAACACAAACTAGACATATACTACAGCAACTAAGTCCAAAGGTGCACCCCCAACGGAGCCACGGATCAATAGCAATGATCTTGGACATATTGAACTTGACAATAAAATTCTGGCAGCAGAATTTTATTGAAACTTTGGAGCAAAAGATAAACATGCTACAGCCACTTAAATAGACATGTAAGGACATGAATGGAAAGACAACAATATATACTACAAGGAACAATCAAGATCCACTCCAAAACTATCATGCTTTGTCCTAGAACATCACACGAACATGGCATCGGAACGTTACATATTTCAGACTTAGTGAAAATCCACTAAGTCCTAAAACAGCAATATCATCATGGTATCTAAAAGAGCATGTTTAAGTCACCTCGAAACTAAACATGGCAAGAGGTAAGCACCTCATCAAAGTATACATGAAGGTGATTCCGAAACACACAAGCATGCATCATAGAGGTGAACACAACGATTGCAACGAGCTCAACAAGATGGCATTTCGTAACAAGTGAAACAACCTCACAGCCACATGGCACTTTGCAACGATGATAACAAGGCAATAATAAATCTATCATGCAACCTATCACATACAACATGTAGATCATGGCAAGACGAACACGTGGACATGTCATTTGCATCATTCGGACAAACGAGCTAAAACATATCACATGGCAAAGATGACATAAAAACATCACATAGCAGCAGTTTATATCATGATGCACTCTTGCAACAGAAAAACGAGCACCTAGATGACTTCTAACATGCATGACAACAACAGGTAAAACGTAGAGCAAGTCTCCACGAACGTCTGGACATATTATATGCGCGAATCGGAGCAACAGACAAAAAGTTATGGCAGTTCAAACATTGCATCACAGATTAAAAATACTGGGACTTAGGGAAAAAAGGTCAACCTCGCAGATCTGGTGGGGAAACGGGCCACGGGGCACCGGCCCGGTCAGACTAGGCGGCGCGGAACCCGGCCCGCGAGAAGGAGGTGCGGCGCGGCCCGCGGTGAGGAGGCCCAGCGAGCGCGCGACTGGCGGGGCGGCGTCCTGGGCCGGGGAGGCCCGCGCCGCCGGCTGCGGCCTGCGGGAGGGAGGCGGCCTGCGGTGGGCAGAGGCGGCCCGGTGCGGAGGGAGCCCGCGGGGCACGCGGGGAGGCGACTGGGCCTGGAAGGTGCCCGGCGCTGGAGGAGGCTGCTGGCGAAAGGGGAGGCGGCCCGACAACTGGCGACGGGGAAGTGGGGACCCTGGCGCGGCGATGGCCCACGGGGGGGAACGACGGTAGGAGGCCTCGGACGCTCGGCCTGGTGAACGGCTCGGTGCGGAGGGACGATCCCAGCAAAGCGGTCCACGGTCGGGATCCAGGCGCTGACCTGGATCGATAGATCGATCCGGTCGGCTGCTGCTCGAGGCGATCGAGAAAACGGCGGCTGGTCGAGGGGTGGATCTGAATGGATCGGCCAAGAGGAGAAGGGGGCTGGACAGATCCAGATTTCTAGGGGGAAAGTGGAGAAGAACTAGGGGACATGCCAAAATAGACCTAGGTCTATTATATAGCAGCTTTTAGGGTTAGGAGGGATATGAGGGTGCTAGGAGCCCTCCGATCGTGATCCGACGGATCCGATCGCGTGGATAGTCTAGAAGGGCCTAGGAGAAGATAAAAGACTGCAGAGGGGGTGTTTCTGGGACACGAAGTGAAGGCACTTCGGACCCACAAGAACAACGGATGGGATAGACAACGGAGTCCAAACGCGACGAGATTTGAGAGGCGGGTTGCACACAACAAAACAACAACACAGACAACAACCTCGCGGCACACCGGTAACGTTACACGCCCAAACAACAAAGTAGGCCTACGGGACGTCACGGACACGTGAGGGAGCTCCGGAACGCGAAACGGACAACGGGAAGAAACGCGACGAACCGGATGCAACCGACAACACAAATGCAATGCGATGCACATGTCTACATGATATGAATGAATGCCACACACTCACACAACAAAACGACGAAAACCCGAAAGACAAAGAACCCGGAATGGAAATAGATGAAGCCGGAGATATATTATATGCCCAAAAGGGAAAGTATTACATCCGGGGCATTACAGGTTATCTTGCCACTAACCGCATAGGAGAGTTTTCGATGTCGGCCGTCTTAAGTATTCTAGAACTGATGCGATATATTTGTGACGAAAACACCTCGGAGCTCAACTCCCCGGGACACTGCCACAACCCCTAATGACAGGAGGCATCGAGAACAATGTTCTCGTCACAAAGACATCGGAACAATCCAAACAATACTCGCGTGATCCTAAAAAAAATTGGTGCGATTTTTGAAAGTAGAAGAGGCAAGAGTAATCGCCAGAAGTCCTCACCAGAGTGAAAGGGGATGAGGAGCAAAAGAATTCCTACTCTCCGATATATATAGGACTCAAAATATTTTTAGTGTGTGCCTAGACTCGACCGTCAACGATTCGATCAATCAGTGGGGGCTTCTAGGTCGGAGAAGGCTCTGAATACCAACTTGTAATGCCCAGGATGGGACTATACCTCCTACGTGTCGAGGCACGACTTAAAGGTATAAGCCCATTCTGGAATGATCTCAAGTTTGGTATCTTTGCACGACTCATGTAAAAGAGGGATTAAAATGCCAAAGGAGATACTTGGCTTACACTCGCCACTTCACACAATACATTACATAAGCAAAACATCATTCAAAACATCACAACCCGACTACGGGCGAAGATCCAAAAGAAAGATACCAAAACAACATAAAGCCACAGGTCTAGATCGAATCCTAGTATAAACCACTACTGATCGTCGGAAACGTCACAAACAAACGGCTACTCTCTTCATCGAGCTCCCAGTGAAGTACTTGAACCAGCTCCTGCATCATTCTCGACTGAACCTGCATCTGGTGTTGTAGTATCTGTGAGCCACGAGGACTCAGCAATCCCATAACCATGGGTATCAAGACTAGCAAAGCTTTATGGGTAGGAAGAGGTAAAGTGGTGAGGTTGCAGCAGCGGCTAAGCATAATATGGTGGCTAACTTACGAGTACCAGAATAAGATGAGCATATACGCAAACGGTCGCAAACTAGTAGTGATCGCTAAAGATCCTGAACTACTTACGAGTCAAACATAACCCCACCGTGTCCTCTTCTCAAAGTGAAAAGAGACAGTCACGGTTACTCACACAGTTGTGTGTTTTACTTCGGATCCTCTGTCAAGTTTTCTACAACCGGACATTATCAAATTCCAATCTGCCACATAACCGCGGGCACGGCTTTCGAAAGATCATAACCCTGCAGGGGTGTCCCAACTTAGCCCATCACAAGCTCTCACGATTAGCTGAAGCGATAATTATAATACCATCACTCCTTATCTTAGGGAAAACCGATCAGGCTCGGCATCCCGGTGCACAAGACATTTCTATAATGGTAAAACAAGTCTAGCAAGACCTCCCGGCGTGTCGACACCCTGATAGTAGCCGCGTGTATCTCGTCTCAGGCCACGTCCGGATGGGCGATCCAACATGAGCCAAACCTCGAGGTTCCCCGTGGTTGCCCCGCATAACCCCCGTTTGGGACCAACACCATCAGCGCTGGCCCCCCCTGCTATGTAGAAAAGAATCTCCAAGGAGCGTCCCCCTTATGCAATTTAATTAATTAATTAAGTTATTATGAGGCAAATTAAAACCAATGTTGTGCCTTGCTGGAGGAGTTTTATTCAAAGTCGAAGTGTCAAGGGGTCCCCATCCACCCATCGTGTAAGGAACGCAAAATCAAGGAACATAATGTCGGTTTATCGGCGCCTAAGGTGGCATGAGTGGAACAAAACACCGAGCAAAAGGCCAAGCCTTCCACCCATGCCCAGTATATAGGTGTGTTAATAATAATTATAGATATTGTGATATAACAACAACAAGTTCCCTCCTGGAACGATCTTCATCTTCACCTGCAACTAACAACGCTATAAGAGGGGCTGAGCAAGCGGGTAACATAGCCAAACAGTGGTTTTGCTAGGAAGGTCAAGGTTAGAGGTTTCATGGCAACAAGGAGAGGCTGACATAAAAGATGGGTAGCGCGACATGTAACGATAGCATCGAGACAACTAAGCATGGTAATGGTAGTAAAGGTATCCAAGGGTATGATCATCTTGCCTGGGATTCCGCAAGGGAGAAGAACGGATCCATGAAGTAGATGGAGCAACATAGTCGAGCGAATCCTCACAACTCCGGAACGAAACCGAAGCTACAAGAGAAGCAACTGGAAAGAAGCAAACAACACGGTAAACACACAAGCATAAACATGGCATACGATGCACATCCAAGTATGATGCATGTCCGGTTTAATTATGCATGGCATGGCAAAGTGCACAAACAAGTACTACAAGTTAAGTGGAGCTCAATTTGCAACGAGTTGCATATTGACGAAACACCACATTTTAATTATTTAATCGACTCTCGTTTATTTACAAGACAAGATTAAATGTTTGTTAACATAGCAAGAGGTGAAACAATATTAAAACTACACTATTTAGGCAATTCAAATGGGGCCGGAAAAAACAACAACAAATCCGGAAAAACCCCATGAGCATGTTTAGCAATTTTAAGCAAGCAACATTTCACACATATAATGTTGTTAACATGATGCGGATGACATGATCAAGTTTATGCAATTTTTTTAAAAGTTGACATGAAGAAGATATGAAGTATTGTCACCGTGGTGGAAGAAAAGGTGCCACGGCAACGATCCGAAAATGATGCAACGCAACATCTCGGTACCGCTAACTCGTTGAGAGACCGGTGCAAAAGAAAAGGTGGCGTGGACGGGCGGAACAAGATGAAATGTGGGGTGATCCCGTCACCGGGTTCCCACGAGTCGGCGACGAGGAAAACGAGGAGCATGACAAAAGATGAAACGGCACGGTGCACACAAGGGAAACATTTCATACAACACAAGCATTCACAAGCGTTCTTCCACGGGGTCGACTCGGTATACCTTCGAAGCGTGCGTTTCGGGGCGGTTCGAGATCGTAGTGAAAGTAGTGGTACTCGCGGTCGTAGAGGAAGTAGTCGTTCCGTTGAGGTACTCGTTATGTAGCCATTCTCATGATTTGTAGAGGAAGTAGGCGTTCACGGGCGTCGTGGAAGTAGTGGTACACGACGACGGTACTTGTTCACGAGTCTTCGGCGACGGTAGTGGAAGTAGTTGTTCACGTCGGCGGTAGTTGTACATGTTCCGTAGTTGTACTTGAGGGTCTTTGGCGACGGTAGTCGTTCACGTTTCGTAGCCGTTCGGGTCGTCGTCGACGTAGGGGTACACGTTCGTAGAGGTACTTGGTGCGTCTCCGAGTAGTCGTGGTACTTGGCGGAAAATTCTGCAACGGGAAATTGGTGCTACTCCCTCTTCTGTAGTCGAACTTGGGGTATCCTCGAACTTGACAGAAAACAACAGCAACACAAAACCATGGCGGTCTCGGTCACGGCCACGACAAGGTCAGGCGAAGCTCGCCGGGAAGCAAGGAGGCAGGGCAGCAGCAGGGCTAGGGAGCGACGGGTTGCAGGGCCGGCAGGTCGAGCTCGGGGACGAGCCCCTGTTGCTTGGAGAGGCACGAAGCGGCGGTGACAGCAGCGAGGAGGAGCAGAAGGTGGCTCGGGGCGACGTGGAGGTGAGGCAGGGGCGCACAAGGAGATGCGGTGATGCGGCCTCGGGAGATCGAGCGGGGAGGCCGGCCTCGCTGGCTTCGGCCCAGGGGCGATCGGGGCGAGGAGGTCCGAGGGAGGAGCGGCGGGGCATGGCCACGATGCAGCGGGCGGCCGGCTGCTCTGGTGCTGGTGGCGAGGAAGGGGAGGCAGGGGCCTGGCGCGCAGCTCTTGGCCTGCCCGCGAGACGCCATGGCGAGGCGCTGGCCTTGGCGCTGGAGGAGGGGCGGGGCGCCAGGCGCGCGGCTTGAGGGAAAGGGCCTGAGGGCCGGTGGCGATGGGGTGCTCGGGGCCCGGCCGAGGAGAGTCGAGGGCATCGGGGGAAGATGGAGAGATCGGGCAGAGGGAGAGTTGGTCGAGGGGTGGCGGCTGTGTATGGAGAGCGAGGGGTCGGGGGAGCCTGGGAGATCGCTAGGGTTAGAGGAGTGCGGTCGGGCTGGTGGGTCTGCTAGGAGCGATGGGCCTGGCAGCTGCGGTTGTCTGGCTGTTGGGCCAGAAGGAGGCCCGTTGGAGGGATGGCCTAGAGGGAAAAAGGCGAGGCGGAGGGAGAAGAAAGGGCCGGCTAGGAGGGAAGTGGCCGGCTGGGCCTGGACCTCACCCTATTGCAGTTTTCCAAAATAAAATAGAAAACAACAAGAAGAAAGAAAAGAAAGGAGGTGGCTAGGGAAGAATTAGGACATGAGGTTATTTTTCCCGGACTCGCAAAAATGTCCACGGTCCATGAAAAATAGGAGAGGCGAGAAAAGAGAAAGAGAAGGCATGGGGAAAATTATGCAAGTGTGTTGGGTTAATTCCAAACAAATGGAATAATTTTAAATATAGCTCCCTAATAATATTGAGAGGCTTTTATATGTTATAAAGAGAAGTCATCCTTCCCTCGATTTAAATGGACCGAAGGTCCACACGATTTATTTAGGTTGAGATGCAGAGATAAATATGACATGATGGCATGATGAGATGATGCAATGCAAAATAAATAACACAAGCACAAATGAAACACACGGGAGAACCCGGAACATCTGGAATCTTCTGGAATCTTCTGGGACGTCGGTCTTCGGGCGTCACAATGCTTCTTCGCAATTTTCATATTGGGATAACCCCTTGGAATAGGCTTGTTCTTGATACTGTTACCGAAGGAAATTTCTTGGGGAATCATACCCTTAATTCTTATAATGTCCTGATAGATTTATTCGGGCAACCTTCCACCTAGGAAGAGACTCTAGTTTTTGAGAAAATATGTGAAGTAACAAAGATATTACAAAAGTCTCTTGAACCGCTTAAGAATGTTAGTGGAAATATCCACCGTATGAATATGTTGATTACCCTTTGCAATAAACGGTTGGATGCTTTAGATCTAAAGATCTCAGAATATGAAGGCAAACGTAAAGAACCTTCCGGATTCGAGCTTGACACCTGTAGCGACCAGACCTCAAACAGTCTGATCTCTGTGCATCAGTGCCATCCCTGGATCAGTAATGCTGACACGCACACTAATTGAAGGATTTATAACAGAGTAGCGATCACACACTTATTACATCGATAGTCCAACGATGAATTTATTACAATAGATATGCCTGAAGGCCATCTAACACGATAACAGCGGAAGGCTTGGAAGATAAGTGAGTCCATCAACTCCAACGACATCACTGAGTATAGAACCACGACCTAAAAGGCACCTTACTCGTCGTCTGAAAAGTCTGCAACATGAAACGTTGCAGCCCGAAAACGGGTCAGCACATGGAATATGCTGGCAAGGTAACACAAGAGAGCAATTGAAAGTAAAGCTATACTATATGCAATATGGCTGGTGGAAAGCTCTATGGTTACAGATTTTGCGTAAAGCCAATTTTTCCCTACTTCAAAGGAATAGGTTTTAATTAACTATCATGGTAGTTGAAACATCGTTGAGAAGATAGACATCCTCTCAACCCCAATTAAAATTCATCATTAAACCCAACAATGTTAAATTAGAGTAACATGATGAGATGCACATGATATCCAAGTACTAGATACTCAAGACGTCTGTAACCGGGGACACAACTAATCATGATCAGTTTGTACACTCTGCAGAGGTTTGTGCACTTTTCCCCACAAGACCCGATCTCCTCCGTTCGATTTCTCGCACTGCATGATGTTTGAGAAACGGATGACCGACACACTGTCTTTCAAAAGCACTAGCACCTACGACCGGGTGAACCGTACCAACCTACATCCCCTACATCTGCTAGTTCACCACTGTAGACGTTCGCACGACTTACTCATACTATGCTAGAGCCCATAATAGCATTGTGGCTGCACACGGAAGTTTCTAGTATGAATAATCTGATGATCCCTTTGAGCGTGAGTGGCGGTCCAAAAAAAACAGGCAATCCCTGGAATACCCAGATGCCTCAATCCACCCAGATGTGTATTAATGTTGCCACCTTAAGTTGAACCATTAATTAACAAACTCACATCTGTCATGGATTTCACTCACCCAATCCACGTCGACGAGCATAGCATGTCCTAACAACAACGTAGAAGTAACTCCCAAAGGTTTGAATGTAATGTAGGTAATAGGTACTACCTCAATCTACTTCCCAGTCCCACAAATTAATAGATCCTACTCATGCAATGTGTGAGGGTTTGACTAATGCAATGAAAACTGGGTAATTGGAAAGTATGATCAAAGTGTTACTTGCCTTGTTGATGATCCGCAAAACCTAGAGACTCAAAGTAGCAAGCGGCGCACTCCGGGTACTCTATCGCAAACAAACAAGCATACAATAAGTACTTAACTAATGCACGGGTAAAACTCAAATAAGAGATCTAACCAGAAAGTTCAACTTAGGAACTCCGATTTGCAAAAAGAATCAACTCGAAAGAAGCAACAAAACTCAAACTGCGAAAGAAACGAGCTTCGGTTACTAATTGTCCTAAAGTCAAATTTTATAGTAGCCAAAACTTTTTTCAAGTTGGTTAAACGTAAAGAGGGCATCGAGACGAAGATCTAGGATTTTGAATCACCTGATTCCGACTCTCGAGCGAAAAGAAAAACGAAAAACAAAATCAGGGCAGAAATCGCGATCGGAATAATCGCGGATAAATACCCCGAAAAGAAAACAGACGAATAGGCTAACGAACGAACGTTCTCTGTCTGCGGCTAACTAACGAAAACCGTTCGTTAAAAAAACGTACGGACGAACGTACGCTAAATAACTAAACCGATGAAAAACCGAACCGATCTAATCTAAAAAAATAGATCTAGGGTTTTCCTAAAAAAAACCGATCGGCCTTTTGCAGAAAACCGATGGCGGCGGCGGTTGCTACCTCGACGGCGGCGGCGGAAGTCCGGCGGCTCCGGCGCGGCAGCGCAGCGGCGGTGGGGCGGCGGGGCGGCGACGGCGCAGGGCGCGGGCGGCGGCGCGGTGCGGGGCGCGGGATGCGGCGGCGGCGACGGCGCGGGATGCAGCGGCGGCTTAGGGTTTCGGGCGGGGCGGCGGCTGGTGGGCTGGTCGGGCCGACGGCTGGCGCTTATAAAGCCCAGTCTCCCGACCCTATACGAGTCTAAGTCGGTTCACTTTTTTTTTAAATAGAGTCCTGGCGTAGAAAAATTAATGAAAGAAATACTAAACGGACTCCAAAAATCCCGAAATAAATTTTCACCATCCTCTAATAATATTTAGGACAAAGTGAACATTTTTCCCGGACCTAAATGCAACTTTGAAAAACGTGCATTTTTCCTATGCAAATAAATTCGCAAATAAATCCAAAAAAAATACCAAAAGTGATTTTAACATTTTACCTCCAATATTTCTGTTATTTTGGAGAAGTCATATTATCTCCGCTCATATTTTGTATTTAGAAATATTTTTAGGAGAGAAAAATAATTAGAATCACACTGTCCTCGTACCGGTATTCGAGCAAACTCAAATACGAAAACGGTAATATTCCCAACTCTCTCCGTAGGTCCTTGAGTTGCTTAGAATTTTGAGGAACGCCACAAACAAAAATGCAAAAAGCATGAAATGCAATATGATCTATGTATAACATTCCAAATTGAAAATTTGGGAAGTTACAAACCTACCCCCCTTAGATTCGACTTGACTAGAGAACATGTGTGGGTGGTCCTTGCGTAGATCATCTTCTCATTCCGAGGTGGCTTCTTCCTCGGTGTGGTGACTCCACTGAACTTTGCAAAACTTGATAACCTTGCTGCGAGTGACTCTGCTTGAAAATTCGAGAATCTTTACAGGCTTCTCCTCGTAAGTCAGATCACTGTCCAACTGAATTGCTTCCAGGGGTACTGTGTCTCTAAGCGGTATATCGGCCATCTCCGCATGGCACTTCTTAAGCTGTGAAACGTGAAACACGTCGTGCACTCCTAACAATCCTTCGGGCAATTCCAACTTATAGGCAACCTCTCCCATGCGTTCCAAAACACGGTAAGGTCCCACAGATCTCGGGGCTAACTTCCCTTTAACTCCGAAACGTTTAACTCCTCGCAGAGGTGATACTCTCAAGTATGCTCTGTCTCTGATCTCATAGGTTATCTCCCTACGCTTCGAGTCTGCATAACTTTTCTGCCTGGTCTGAGCTACCTTCAGTCTATCTCGAATCAACTTCACCTTTTCCTCAAACTCTTTGATCAAGTCTGGTCCAAACAACTGTCGGTCTCCAACTTCGTCCCACGACAACGGAGTCCTACATCTCCTTCCGTATAATGCTCCGAAAGGGGCCATCTTCAAACTGGCTTGGTAAGTGTTGTTGTATGAGAACTCTGCGTAGGGCAAATTGTCATCCCAACTAGATCCATAATCTAGTGCACAGGCTCTCGGCATATCCTCCAAAATCTGATTGACCCTTTCAGTCTGTCCATCTGTCTGCGGGTGAAACACGGTGCTAAACTCTAGCCTGGTACCCAAAGTTTCATGTAACTGATTCCAGAACTTTGAGGTAAACTGGGTTCCTCTATCTGATACGATGCTCCTCGGAACTCCATGCAGACATACAATTCTGGTCATGTATATCTTTGCCAACTTTGCACTGGTATAGGTGGTTTTCGCAGGGATAAAGTGGGCTACCTTCGTCAATCGGTCCACTACTACCCAGATTGAATCATATCCTTCTTTGGTCATGGGCAATCCGGTGATAAAATCCATGCCAAGCTTCTCCTATTTCCATTCGGGTATTGGCATAGGTTGTAACAATCCTGCTGGCTTCTGATGTTCTGCCTTTACTCTCTAACATACATCACAAACTACTACATACTCTGCGATATCTTTATTTATACCGGTCCACCAGAAAATATCCTTCAAATCCAAATACATCTTAGTATTTCCTTGGTGAATCGAGTATGGTGAATCATGGGCCTCCTGTAGAATCACCTTTCTGATCTCCGGGTCATTAGGCACATACACGCAGTCCTCAAACCATAAGGTGTCGTGTTCATCCTCATGAAAACCTTTAGCTCTTCCTTCGCTCATCCTCTCCTTTATAGAGACAACCTCCTTGTCAGTTTTCTGAGCTTCTTTGATTTTATCCATCAGGGTAGACTGGATTTCTAGTGTTGCTACATAGCCTCTCGGAACTATCTCGAAACGTAGTTCTCGTAAGTCCTCGACTAACTCCTTTGGAAATTCCTCCATCATTAGGGTATTGACATGACTCTTACGGCTTAGCGCATCGGCTACTACGTTAGCCTTTCCGGGATGATAATGCAATATCATGTCATAATCCTTAATGAGTTCCAGCCATCTCCTTTGCCTAAGATTCAATTCCTTCTGAGTGAATATATACTTCAAACTCTTGTGATCCGTATATACTTCACAATGGTTTCCAATAAGAAAATGTCTCCACGTCTTCAATGCATGCACTACGGCTGCTAACTCCAAATCGTGGGTGGCATAGTTCATCTCATGAGGTTTCAGTTGTCGTGAAGCATACGAAACAACTCTTCCTTCCTGCATAAAAACTGCTCCAAGTCCTCGACGTTTCTTTAATTCCAGGAAACTGGCCTCACATTCTACTGTCCAACTGAACTTGGTGTCCTTCTTTAACAACTCCATCATAGGCTTAGCAATCTTTGAGAAATTCTCGATAAATCTCTGGTAGTATCCTGCAAGTCCAAGAAAACTCCGGATCTCTCCAACTGTTGTCGGTGCTTCCCAATGGGTCATAGTGTCCACCTTAGCGGGACCTACTGCTATTCCTTCTCCCGATATAACGTGTCCATGGAATCCAACTTCCTTCAACCAATACTCGCATTTTCTAAACTTGGCATATAACTAATGTTCTCTGAGCTTCTCCAATACCAAACGCAAATGCTCTGCATGCTCCTCTTCATCCTTCGAGAAGATCAAAATATCATCTATGAACACTACGACGAACTTATCCAAATACTCCATAAACACTTCGTTCTTCAGGTTCATAAAGTATGCCGGTGCGTTCGTCAGACCAAACGACATAACGGTATACTCGTACAACCCGTACCTGGTGGTAAAGGCCGTCTTAGGTATATCCTGCTCTCGAATCTTCAATTGATGGTACTCAGATCGCAGATCGATCTTGGAAAATACCTTAGCTCCTTGCAATCTATCGAACAGATCATTGATCATCGGCAATGGGTACTTGTTCTTGATCGTTACTTCATTAAATCCTCGGTAATCAACAACCATTCTTAACGATCCATCCTTCTTCTCCACTAGAAGTACTGGTGAACCCCAAGGCGAAGAACTTGGGCGTATGAATCCTTTATCCAGTAACTCCTTAATCTGTTTCTTAATCTCCTCCAAATCCTTTGCGGGCATCCTATATGGTCTCTTAGAAATTGGCCCTATGCCTGGCAAAAGCGCAATCAAAAACTCTATATCTCTATCCGGTGGCATGCCAGGTAACTCCTCTGGGAACACATCCGGATAATCCTTCACTACTGGCACTTCCTCCTGAACAACTCCTAACAAGGAATTTAATCTGCTCCTCTTTGACTCATGTCGGGATACATACTTGATCCTTCTTCCTTCTGGCGTAGTAAGCAAAATGGTCTTACTGGCACATTCAATATTCCCTTCATACTTATATAACCAATCCATGCCTAATATAACATCCAGTCCTTGAGATTCCAATACTATTAGGTCCGAAGGGAAAATGTAATTACCAATCCTTAAAGGCAACTGATCACACCATAACTTAGCCATATACTCCGCTCCTGGTGAGGTTACTAACATGGGCGATCTAAGGGCTTGGGTTGGCAGCTTATACTTATCCACAAATCCCCTTGAAATGTATGAATGCGATGCACCAGTATCGAAAAGAACGAGAGCAGTAAAGGACTTAACTAAGAACTTACCTATTACTGCATCTGGTTGGGCTTCAACCTCCTCCACGCTAACGTGATTTACTTGTCCCTTGTTGAAGGGGTTGGGCTTCTTCGCAACGCCTCCATTGCCGTTCCCATTCTTAGCTTCTGGGCAGTCAGTGGCATAATGTCCATTCTTCCCGCACTTGAAACAAGTGACATGGCTGAAATCCTTCTTGGTGGGTGTCGATGGTGTAGGGCGGTTCTGGTTTCCATTGGCTCCATTCCCATTTCCATTATTAGTGCCATTGTGGTTGTGCAAGCTACCTCCTCCATGGGTATGTTGAAACTGTCCTTCCGTCTTAGGGGTGAAACGGGGCTTCTGCTGTGCTCCAGAGTTATACCTTCCTTGCCCAGACTTCCTCTTGCGACTTTCAATCTGTTGATGCTTCCTTTCAATCATTAGGGCGCGGTCAACCAACTCCTGGTAGTTATTGAAAGTGGCCACCATCAACTGTACACTCATCTCATCATTCAGCCCTTCCATGAATCTCTCCTGCTTAGCGGCATCTGTGGCCACATCATCTGGGGCATAACGAGATAGGGTACTAAACTCATCCACGTACTGAGCCACAGTACGATTTCCTTGGCGCAGATTGTGAAACTCCTGCTTCTTCATACTCATAGATCCAGTTGAGACATCGGCGGTACGAAAAGCTTGCTGGAACTGATGCCAAGTCACATTGGCTACGGGATAAGTGGCTGTGTAATTCTCCCACCATGCTGCGGCTGGTCCAGACAACTGGTGTGCGGCAAATCGCACCTTCTCAGCATCCGAGCAATTGGCGGTGATCAAATCCCTTCCAATCTTGCGTAGCCAGTCATCATCCACTATTGGTTCGATGCTGCTAGCAAACACTGGTGGTTGCAACCTTAAGAAACATGTCAGGTTGTCCACGAGTGGTGGTGGTGGAGGGTTGTTGTTGTTGTTCTGTTTGTTCTAAGTATTCTGGACAAGAAGTAGCTTCATTGTGTTCTGCTACTGGATCAACTGGGTGAGCTCAGGGAGAAACTCAAATTCACGTCTTGGAGGCATCTGATGGGTGTAGAGGGAGGAGATTAGAATAGAAAAGGGGTCTAAGGGAAAATCACTACCAATATGCACATGAGGCAAACACACAATCATATCACACCAATCAATTTCAAACAAGGTCTTACAAATCTAACTAACGTTACAAAAGTGCTCTAAAGCTAATATATGGAGGTAAACTACTAGTCACAGGGTGGTCATCTAAAAATATTGATCGGCAGAGGATTCCATGATATCTGCTCCAGCTTCATCTTCATAGTCATCGTCCTTTGCTATCCTCAGCTTCTGAATCCGTGTCGTCAATGATGATGTAGTCTTCGGGTGGAATCTCCTTGGGTTCTTCTTCCTCGTCTTCTTCTCCCATGAGTATCCCTAACTTCCGTGTCAGGTCATCATTCTTCTCCACAAGTATTTTCATGTCCTCCTCATATCCGTCCCGTGTAGACTTGAGTTCTTCTTCTAGCTCCAAATTCCTATTTAGGGCTTTCTTCAAATCTATCATCCCTGCACACATCTGGTGCTCCTGGCAATGAATGGGATGGTTCAACTCCTGAATGAATGCTGCAATGGATCTATCCTTCCGGGTGCTGATCATATCCCAATTCTCATCTGGGCATCCACAAATCTGGTAGATAGTGTCCTTTAGCTCTTGCTTGTAGACTTCTCCAATCCTTCCCATAGCAATGAGGGCTGCCATGCTCCTACCTAGGTTCCATGTAGGCGCATTGAAGGAAAATACCATGAGTGAGGTGACTGGTGCGAACGTCCTTCCTGGAACTTGAGCTTGAATCCGCCAACGCTCCTCCTCACGTAGGGTGGCATTGTAGGTTCCGGTGAAACTTAGTAGTCCAATGTATAGATATCTTGTGACTTCCTTCAGGTGTCGTCCAAATGGTGTATCATCATCCGGTTGCATGAACTTGTTCTTTGCTTCCACCATCCTAAAGAGTAGAAAAGATGAGGAGTCGAAAAAGAGAAGAGTGAGTAGTGCTCTAGGGCTTTAGCTTAGTGGTCGTGTCCTACAGTCAGCGTGTGCTCTGATACCATCTTGTAGCGACTAGACCTCAAACAGTCTGATCTCTGTGCATCAGTGTCATCCCTGGATCAGTAATTCTGACACGCACACTACTTGAAGGATTTATAACAGAGTAGCAGTCACACACTTATTACATCGATAGTCCAACGATGAATTTATTACAATAGATATGGCTGAAGGCCATCTAACACGATAACAGCGGAAGGCTTGGAAGATAAGTGAGTCCATCAACTCCAACGGCATCACTGAGTATAGAACCATGACCTAAAAGGCACCTTACTCGTCGTTTGAAAAGTCTGCAACATGAAACGTTGCAGCCCGAAAACGGGTCAGCATATGTAATATGCTGGCAAGGTAACACAAGAGAGCAATTGAAAGTAAAGCTATACTATATGCAATATGGCTGGTGTAAAGCTCTATGGTTACATATTTTGCGTAAAGCCAATTTTTCCCTACTTCAAAGGAATAGATTTTAATTAACTATCATGGTAGTTGATACATCGCTGAGAAGATAGACGTCCTCTCAACCCCAATTAAAGTTCGTCATTAAACCCAACAATATTAATTAGAGTAACATGATGAGATGCACATGATATCCAAGTACTAGATATTCAAGACGTCCGTAACCGGGGACACGGCTAATCATGATCAGTTTGTACACTCTGCAGAGGTTTGTGCACTTTTCCCCACAAGAACCGATCTCCTCCGTTCGATTTCTCGCACTGCATGATGTTTGAGAAACGGATGACCGAGACACAGTCTTTCAGAAGCACTAGCTCCTACGACCGGGTGAACCGTACCAACCTACATCCCCTACATCTGCTAGTTCACAACTGTAGATGTTCGCACGACTTACTCATACTATGCTAGAGCCCATAATAGCATTGTGGCTGCACACGAAAGTTTCTAGTATGAATAATCTCATGATCCCTTTGAGCCTGGGTGGCGGTCCAAAAAAAACAGACAATCCCTGGAATACCCAGCTGCCTCAATCCACCCAGATGTGTATTAACGTTGCCACCTTATGTTGAACCATTAATTAACAAACTCACATCTGTCATGGATTTCACTCACCCAATCCACGTCTACGAGCATAGCATGTCCTAACAGCATCGTAGAAGTAACTCCCAAAGGTTTGAATGTAATGCAGGTAATAGGTACTACCTCAATCTACTTCCCAGTCCCACAAATTAATAGATCCTACTCATGCAATGTGTGAGGGTTTTACTAATGCAATGAAAACTGGGTAACAGGAAAGTATGACCAAAGTGTTACTTGCCTTGCTGATGATCCGCAAAACCTAGAGACTCAAAGTAGCAAGCGGCGCACTCCGGGTACTCTATCGCAAACAAACAAGCATACAATAAGTACTTAACTAATGCACGGGTAAAACTCATATAAGAGATCTAACCAGAAAGTTCAACTCAAGAACTCCGGTTTGCAAAAAGAATCAACTCGAAAGAAGCAACGAAACTCAAACTGCGAAAGAAACGAGCTCCGGTTACTAATTGGCCTAAAGTCAAATTTTACAATAGCTAAAACTTTGTTCAAGTTGGTTAAACGTAAAGAGGGCATCAAGACGAAGATCTGGGATTTTGAATCACCTGATTCCGACTCTCGAGCGAAAAGAAAAACGAAAAACAAAATCAGGGCAGAAATCACGATCGGAATAATCGCGGATAAATACCCCAAAAAGAAAACGGACGAACAGGCTAACGAACGAACGTTCGCTGTCTGCGGCTAACTAACGAAAACCATTCGTTAAAACGAACGTACGGACGAACGTCCGCTAAATACCTAAACCGACGAAAAACCGAACCGATCTAATCTAAAAAAACAGATCTAGGGTTTTCCTAAAAAAACCGATCGGCCTTTTGGAGAAAACCGATGGCGGCGGCGGTTGCTACCTCGACGGCGGCGGCAGAAGTCCGGCGGCTCGAGCGCAGCAGCGCGGCGGCGGTGGGGCGGCGACGGCGCGGGGCGCGGGCGGCGGCGCGGCGCGGGGCGCGGGATGCGGCGGCGGCGGGATGCGGCGGCGGCGGTGGCTTAGGGTTTCGGGCGGGGCGGCGGCTGGTGGGCTGGTCGGGCCGACGGCTGGCGCTTATAAAGCCCAGTCTCCCGACCCTATACGAGTCTAAGTCGGTTCACTTTTTTTTTAAATAGAGACCTAGCGCAGAAAAACTAATGAAAGAAATACTAAACGGACTCCAAAAATCCCGAAATAAATTTTCACCGTCCTCTAATAATATTTAGGACAAAGTGAACATTTTTCCCGGACCTAAATGCAATTTGAAAAATGCGCATTTTTCCTATGCAAATAAATTCACAAATAAATCCAGAAAAATACCAAAAGTGATTTTAACATTTTACCTCCCATATTTCTGTTATTTTGGAGAAGTCATATTATCTCCGCTCATATTTTGTATTTAAAATTATTTTTAGGAGAGAAAAATAATTAGAATCACACTGTCCTCGTACCGGTATTCGAGCGAACTCAAATACGAAAACGATAAAATTCCCAACTCTCCCCGTAGGTCCTTGAGTTGCTTAGAATTTCTTGGAACGCCACAAACAAAAATGCAAAAAGCATGAAATGCAATATGATCTATGTATAACATTCCAAATTGAAAATTTGGGATGTTACAACACCATTAAAAGGGTGAAGATCAATGATGGCAATACCTAGATCTATCTTGTATCGTGCCTAGCTAGGGGCGTAAAATGATAACGCTTGTTGGGAGGCAACCCAATTTTATATTTTTTTGTTTTTGTTGCTATTAGTGAATAAATATTGCATCTAGCCTCTGATTAGATGTGGTTTCATGTTTTGTTTAGTGTTTGTGCCAAGTAGAACCTTTGGGAAGATGTGTGTGAAGTTTATGTGATCTTGCTGTGAAAAACATAATCGTTAGCACTCACTAGAATGGTCGTCAGATTTTACTAGAGCGTGCTATTTAGTTGATACTTTTTTCAAATGATTAATAGACAAATTCCTCACATTTACCAATTTAGTTTGAATTTTTTTGGAGTTATAGAATTATGCGAAACCTACAGATTACTACAGACTGTTCTGTTTTTGACAGATTCTGTTTTTCATGTGTTGTTTGCTTATTTCAATGCATCTATGAGTAATATTTGGAGGTATGAACCATAGAGAAGTTGGAATACAGTAGGTTTAACACCAATATAAACAAATAATGAATTCATTGCAGTACCTTTGAGTAGTGGTTTGCTTTCTTATACTAACGGAGCTCACGAGAATTTTTGTCTAAGTTTTGTGTTGTGAAGTTTTCAAGTTTTGAGTATTGCTTTGATGGACTATGGAACAAAGAGTAGCAAAGGCCTTAGCTTGGGGATGCCCATGGCACTCCATGGAATTCAAGGATAATCAAAAGCCTAAGCTTGGGGATGCCCCGGGAAGGCATCCCTTCTTTCGTCTTCATCCATCGCTAACTATACTTGGAGCTATATATTTATTCACCACATGATATGTGTTTTGCTTGGAGCGTATTGTATAATTTGAATCTTTGCTTGTTAGTTTGTCACAATCATCCTTGCTGGACACACCTATTTGAGAGAGTTAAATATGGCCTAGGAATTGTTAGAACACTCTATGTTCTTCACTTATATCTTTTTAGTTGAATAGTTTTTGCTCTAGTGCTTCACTTACATCTTTTAGAGCACGATGGTGGTAATATTTTGTAGAAATTGTTGAACTCTCATGCTTAACTTATATCTATTTGAGAGTCTATGAAAACAGCATGGTAATGTGTTTAGGCTAATAAAACTAGTCTTCACATGATGGACAGCCAATATCAATGTAGTAAAAAATTCACACTAAGTGCATTTAATATAATGAGATGTTGGATGCTTGACAATTGTTTTGAGATATGAGGATAGTGATATTAGAGTCATGCTAGTGGAGTTATTATGAAATAGAGAAATATGTGTGTTAAGGTTAGTGATTCCCGTATCATGCACGTATGGTGAACCGCTATGTGACGAAGTTAGAGCATGAGGTATTTGTAGAGTGCCAACCTTTGTGTGGAGGTCGTGGGCGCGCAATGGTTAACTCCTACCAACCTCCCCCCTAGGAGCATGCGTTGATTGCTTTGTTTTGATGACTCGTAGATTTTTGCAATAAGCATATGAGTTCTTATGATTAATGTTGAGTCCATGGATTATACGCACTCTCACCCTTCCACCATTGTTAGCCTCTCTCATACGGCGCACCTTTCGTCGATGCCATGAACCCACTATATATCCTCTCTCAAAACAGCAACCATATTATTCCTCAAAACAACCACCATACCTACCTATCATGGCATTTCCATAGCCATTCCGAGATATATTGCCATGCAACTTTCCACCGTTCTGTTCATATGACACGCATCATATTGTCATATTTCCATGCATGATCATGTAGTTGACATCGTATTTGTGGCAAAGCCACAATGCATAATTTTTCATACATGTCACTCTTGATTCATTGCACATCCTGGTACACCGCCGGAGGCATTCATGTAGAGTCATACTTGTTGTAGTATCGAGTTGTAATTTCGAGTTGTAATAAAAGTGTGATGATCATCATTATTAGAGCATTGTCCCATGTAAGGAAAGGCCAATAAAAAAGGGATGGCCCATAAAAAATAGTGAGGGGCAAATAATAATTAAAAAAAGCCCCTCCAAAAAATCAGAGAAAAGAGAGAAGGGACAATTGCTACTATCTTTTTCCACACTTGTGCTTCAAAGTAGCACCATGTTCTTCATGATAGAGAGTCTCATGTTTAGTCACTTAAATATACTAGTGGGAATTTTCATTATAGAACTTGGCTTGTATATTCCAACTATGGGCTTCCTCAAATGCCCTAGGTCTTCGTGAGCAAGCAAGTTGGATGCAGACCCACTAGTTTCTTTTGTTGAGCTTTCATACATATTTAGCTCTAGTGCATCCGTTGCATGGCAATCCCTACTCACTCACATTGATATCTATTGATGGGCATCTCCATAGCCCATTGATACGCCTAGTTGATGCAACGTTGGGGATATCGCTTATCGGGAACTTATCGGTCGACCCATGATAAGGGGTAAATCGGCCAGTTTATCGCCATATCGGCCGATTTATCGCCATATCGGCTGATTTATCGGTCGATTTATCTTATCGGTCAGACAGCGGTAAGCAATAAATCAGCTGATTTATCGGTATATCGGAAGATATCTTGAACAGTGAGTTGATGTGAGACTATCTTCCTCCTTTTTGTCTTCTCCAAAACCACCTCTATTCCACCCATAGTGTTATGTCGATGGCTCACGCTCATGTATTGCATGAAAGTTGAAAGGTTTGAAAAGATAGAGTATCAAAACAAGTGCTTGGCTGAAATCGGGGTTCTGCATGATATGAATATTTTGTGTGATGAAGAGGGAGCATATCCAGACTATATGATTTTGTAGGGATAACTTTCTTTAGCCATAGTATTTTGAGAAGACATGATTGCTTTGTTAGTATGCTTGTAGTATTATTATTTCTTATGTCAATATAGATTTTTACCTTGAATCTTTCAGATCTGAACATTCATGCCACAATTAAGAGAATTACATTGAAAAACTATATTGGTTAGCATTCCACATCAAAAATTCTTTCTTTATCATTTACCTACTAGAGGACGAGCAGGAATTAAGCTTGGGGATGCTTGATACGTCTCCAACGTATCTATAATTTTTTATTGTTCCGTGCTATTATTTATGAAGTCTTGGATGTTTAATAGGCTTTATCATACACTTTTATATCATTTTTGGGACTAACCTACTAACCCAAAGGCCCAGTCTAGATTGCTGTTTTTTGCCTGTTTCAGGGTTTTTGCAGAAAAAGAATATCAAACGGAGTCCAAACGGAAAGAAACCTTCACGAGAGATATTTTTGAAGAAAATCACGCATAGCGGACTTGCGAACCACGTCAGGGGAGCCTTGGGGTGTCCACGAGGGTAGGGGGCGCGCCCCCCTTCCCAGGGCGCGCCCCTGCCTCGTGGGCCCCTCGAGCACCCCCCAGTGTCCTCCTTCCTCCTATATAAGTCTACGTACCCCGAAAACTTCGACAACAGAGAGAAAACCTAATTGCACCGCCGTAACCTTCTGTTCCCGTGAGATCCCATCTTGTAGCCTGTTCTGGAGCTCCACCGGAGGGGGATCCATCACGGAGTTCTTCATCATCATCATCATCGCCCTCACCATGAGCTATGAGTAGTTTACCATAGACCTTCGGGTCCATAGCTAGTATCTAGATGGATTCTTCTCTCTCTCTAGATCTCAATACAAAGTTCTCCTCGGTCTTCGAGGAGATCTATTCGATGTAATCTCTTTTTGCGGTGTGTTTGTTGAGATCTAATGAATTGTGAGTTTATGATCAAGATTATTTACGAGAAATATTTGGTTCTTCTCTGAACTTTTTATGTGTGCTCATAATATCCTTGCAAGTCTCTTCGAACTATTGGTTTGGTTTGGCCTACTAGATCTATATTTCTTACAATGGGAGAAGTGCTTGGCTTTGGGTTCAATCTTGCGGTGTCCTTTCCCAAAGATAGTAGGGGCAGCAAGGCACGTGTTGTATTGTTGCCATCGAGGATAAAAAGATGGGGTTTATATCACATTGCTTGAGTTTATCCCCCTACATCATGCATCTTGCTTAAGGCGTTACTCTGTTCTTATGAACTCAATACACTAGATGCATGCTGGATAGCGGTCGATGTGTGGAGTAATAGTAGTAGATGCAGGCAGGAGTTGGTCTACTTGTATCGGACATGATTCCTATATATAATGATCATGCCTAGATAGTCTCATAATTAATCACTTTTCTATCAATTGCTCAACAGTAATTTGTTTACCCGCCGTAGAATATCGCTATCATGAGAGAAGCCACTAGAGAACACTATGGTCCCCGGGTCTATTCTCTACATATTAATATACATCTACTTTACTTTTACCGCTTTTATTTTCTGTTCTTATAAACCAAAATACCGAAAATATAAACTATCATCTCTATCAGATCTCACTTTTGTAAGTGACCTTAAAGGGATTGACAACCCCTTCTCGCGTTGGCTGCGAAGTTCTTATTTGTTTGTGCAGGTGCGAGGGAATTGCGCGTGGTCTCCTCTTGGATTGATACCTTGTTTCTCAAAAACTGAGGGAAATACTTACGCTACTGTGCTGCATCTCCCTTTCCTCTTTGAGGGAATACAACGCAAGCTCGAGAAGTAGCATGGCCCAAGCCTACAATCGGGACAGAGAGCTCGTCACTATCAGGTGGCCAGCGCTGACGCATCCCACTGCTCCAGGACCCCAATATGATTATCATGTGGACCAAAGGCCTCAGACACAGAAGCCAAAGCCCATAGTGCCAAGGCTTCCAAGCGTTGTAACTACCTAGGGCTGTTTTAGTGTGAGAAGCTTCAGGGAGCACAACATTCTTTGATTCTGACAAGAACCCATACAAGAAGCCCAAGATCACCTCTGACAGGTTCTGGAGCTACCAGCAACGCAGCTGTTACTGATGCATTCTATACAACCAAGACCAGATTTTTCCACACCAACGTCTTGATTGTGATGCCATTGCTGGGCTGCCATGCCTTGATGAAGCACTTGACTGCTTCAGAGATGTTAGGCTACTCCCATTTGTCATTATGAAAGAACACTGGAATGAAGATCTTCTGCTTCAGTTCTATGCTACTCATCATACCAGAGGCTATAACAGGGATCTGAAGACATGGGTCCTTGAGTGGATGACAAGTGACGTTCATCATGAAGCCAAAGATCAAACTCTTCTCGAGCTTACTTCCCTGCCCACTCCTGGTGAGTTGTTCGAACTAGGTTGTACGCTGCATCAAAATGAACTACAAAGCATCTTCAAGAAGCCTGATCCAAACACGAGTCAAATGCTCAGTATGATGAAGCCATTGCCCCTAGATGTTGAATATCCAAAGGAATTTCTCGTCAAGGACCTCGAGTATCTACCTCGCACCATCTACCATATTCTGAGGCGTACTCTACGGCCAATCAAGGGAAACTCTTCTTAAGCCAAACTTGAGGGTGCCATGAAGACTATGGTCTTTTACATCCTCAATGGCACCAGGTTCAATACTCATGACTTCTTCATTCGTCAACTGGTTGTGTCTGGTATTGATCTGTTTGGCCTCAAGTTCTATGCTCCATGGGTTTTGCGGCTCATTAAGCTTCACTCCACTATCAACTATCAAGCTTCAGCGTGCAATCATGTTGTATTTCTACCCGAGGTTGATATGTATTATGAAGCCATTTATCCTGAGCCTGCCAAGAAGCTACTTCAACTGCTCAATGTTGACCATCACAGTTTCACTCAGCATGTTGCAAGTGTTCATGTGCCCAATGCTGCTACCATTGCTTATCTTCTGGCTAGAAATCCGCACCTACCGCATCGCGCCAATACTGAAGCTACCACCAGCATAATTGCTCCAAGGCCTAAGAAGCGTTCTCGTGTCCTAACTGACAGAAAGCTTCTTGTATCACTTCACCAAAAGCAGGATAGGCATCATGATTGGTTGAAGCGCCATATGCAAAGACTTCTTGTTGATGTCAATCGCATTTGCAATCTGGCAACCAAGAACTCCTTTGTTGCCCATGAAGCCTGTCGGCGGTCCTGGAAGAGCCTCACATTACTTTGCTCTGAAGCTGATCTTCAAGCAGATGGCTTCACTGATCACTTCAAGTTTGACTCCAGGCCTCCACAATCTGAGAGTTGGCATCCTACTCCATCCATTGAAGACTCTGAGTATTCATCTTCAGCTGTAACTGTTGTTGCTCGTGTCATAGATGAAGAAGACGATGCCACTTCTCCCGCAATAGCTTCACTGCATCAGAACTCTACGTCAGGCCCGTCTGCACCGCCCAACTCCATCATCGACCTGGCTGCCCCAGCATCTTCACCACCTAGGAACGCATAGATACTCTATGTCTTCAGACCGTTTTGGTCCGTCTTGACAAAAGGGGGAGAAGCATATGAGTTGATAGTATTCAAGTGGGTCCATATATGGGTCGGGTGCTTTATTTTTGCTAAGTTATTACAACTCTTGTTTTGAAACTATTTGGATCTTAAGCTGTAACACTTAAACTTGATGGTCGTCTACTACATTTGCTGATGTTTCTTCTACGTGGTTAAATATCTATCTTATGCGCATGTAATCATTCAGCAGACACCCATTTTTCATTATGCATATCATTATCTTCACTACTTATGTGTATGCATCATGAATTGTCTTCATAAGATTGAGGGATATCTCCAAAGGAAAACCTGCCATATGCATTTGCATTCAAAAGTAAATTTATTATATGCACATCTTCAGTGGGAGCCCTCTCAATCACATGAAGTCAATAACCGTGTTATGTAACATTCACATATTTTATCGCCGTTGAAAACTTCAACCAGTTTGTCATCAAGCACGAAAAAGGGGGAGATTGTAAGTGCATCTAGTGCCACCCCTAGTTGGTTTTGGAGTATTAACGACAAACGTGGTTGAGGGACTAACGTGTTTGTGAGAATTGCAGGATAACATAGGTAGTAGTCCCTCACTAATTTGGTTTATCTTCCAGAGATGACCCCTAAAAATGTGTGAAGACATTGAAGACAATGGTGGCTCGTGAAGACATTCACGTGAAGATAATGACCTGTGAAGACATTCACTGAAGACTATGGAGTGCGAAGGTATAGTTTCTTTCATAGTTCCTTTTCTTCTTTCTTGTGTCATAGGAACCACCGTACTGTTAAGTGGGGTCCCAGTGAACATAGTCAGATGACTGATATGATGCTCAATCAAAAATCATATGTCTTCGAGCGAAGACAATGAGAGCAAATCTTATCCAGAGTTGGATACGTCAGCATTGCTTGGAGCTCAAGCTAAGTTGCCGCATGTGTTGAAGATCCGACCGTCGGACACGTGTCAGTTCCTTAGTGACCAAGGGTAATTTCGGACATATCATGCCGGGTTGCCTCCTGGCTATAAATAGCCCACCCCCTACACCATAAATGGTTGGCTGCTCAAAGTTAGTGCACGGCTTATGTTGTTTGATAGCAACCCACCTCTGATGCCTTTGAGAGAAAAGATCCTTGCGAGGACAAAGCCCAAAACACCCAAAGCCAAAGATTGTTAGGCATCACTGAAGTCTTCCTGTCTGTGTGACCTGAAGACTTGTTACACTTGAGGACTGTGTATCCTCCAGTCGGTTAGGCGTCGCGTTTTGAGCATCCAAGAGTCATTGTGGATTGCCGGTGAATGAAGTATGTAAAGGTTTGGAAGTCTGCCTTGAAGACTTACCAGAGTGATTGGACGAGGACTGGGTTTCCTTAGCTCAAGGGGAGTAAGGTGAAGACACGATCTTCAGAGTTCAATCTCAGCCTCCCTAACAAGACGTACAGTTGTCACAGCAATTGGTACTGGTCTACCAAAGTTCCCTTGTCTCCAAGCTACTAGTTCTATCTTCCAACCCATTTTCATTCCAGTTTGTCTTCGTGAAGTCATTGTTTACCTGTATAATCTATGCGAAGACCGTTCCCTGTTTAGCTTCATTATGTCATCCACCTTGATCCATGTTTTTTGACACCTGAAACAGTAGGAGAGCCTCCTACTGTGTAATTAAATTAAAGGAATGGGGTGAAGTTACATATGGTCTTGTACAAGACTTCTCCTTTGGCGAAGTTTGGAGGGAAGGAAGGACTAAAGGGAAGCTACAAAAGAGTTAAGAAAGTGGGTGTGTTTTTGTCCAACCCTATGAGTCAGGAGAGAGAGGTCCTCTTTGAGTCTTATACTCTAGGATGCTTTCGTGGGTGTTATTCTTCTGAAGACCTTATTGTTCCTTTCTTTCCAGATGCTCCAAGCTGCTTGTAGGAAGATTGCCATGAACATTGGTTTGTTCCAAGCGGTTTTAGCTGCGTTTATCCAATCCAGTCGAGAGCCTTGACAGCTCCAGTAGATGGCAATGTCAGTCCAACAATCTTTGCTGAAGGAGCAAGGAAAGAAAAGATGTTCAACTGTTTCTTCCACGTTGGTCTTGCAGAGTGGACATGTATAGACATTGCCAATGTTGTAGTGTCTTCGCTTCAGCATGTTTCTGGTGTTTGTAATAATAAAACGACGGTGGCATAATGATGATTAAGAATAACAGTAGTAAATGCCCATGTTGCTGCTATGTCCATACGCATTGTCATCATGTTATTTTATTATTATGGCCACCGTCGTTGTAAATGTCCACCCTAATATCAACAGCAAAACATTTATTCTACCAGATGCAAATGAGCGTGGCATAATGATGATTAAGAATAACAGTAGTATAACACTACATACGAGCAAAGCATGATCACTAGCTTCGGAAACGATTAGTAGTTTAAAACATGGTAATAATAGTAGCAAGAAAACATTTAACTAATGGATGCAGAATAATCACGTAATAGTAACGAGCATGGATCCACAGGCAATATAAAGCATTCACAAAAAAACTAACATGCACAACTTATAAAATATTCAAGTAGAAAACCAAGACTATTGCAAGCCCATCATGCAAGTGGCTGTCGTGGCTTGCCTGGGGTTGACAGATTCTCCGGGAAGGAGTGCGAGAAGCTCGCGGAAAGATTCGCTAGGAAAGTTTCTCTCTCGGAGGGGGCCGATTAGGGGCAAGGGCAAGATCGTCATTTTCAGTATGTGACAACATAGTGAAAATAGTACCAATAGAACGGGCACGACGAGGTGAAAATTTGGGCTTCGGAATCACCTGATTTGGAGCTACGGTTGCGAAGATACGGATGGTTGAAGTCCAGGGATCAATCTCCAAAAAGTTCCTCATAAATATGTCCTTGGCAGCTAAAATTGAAAGCGTCTTTCTCTGGAGTACATCTTCTGCAAAAAAAACGCATTTTGAGCCGAAAAAGAACTAGAGTACGCTTTCAAAAGTGGAAAATGTATTTTTTGGAAAAGACGTCTCCACTTACACCGAACGAATAAGGTGGTAGAGGCGGACGGGTGGGGCCGGGGGCGACGTGGCCCCACCTGGCTCGGTCGTCTTCTTCCTCGTCCTGCCCCCGATAGAAGCAGAGGAGGGAGCAGGGGAGGGCGCTACCATCCGGCTCCGACCACCTTCGGTCGAGCGGAAGGCACCAGTGGGCTCGGGATGACGCATCGCACTCGTCCAGACGAAAAGTGCACACCAGGGAGGAGCGGAGCGATGGCACCACGTGATGGCAGAGAGAACGGGCGGTGGTGGTCCATATTGCGGGCGGCGGCCACATGCACTCCTCGATGAAGGATGGGGTGGGGATGCTCTATGATGAGTGTTGCTTCTACTGGTGTGGTCAAGAGGATGAGAGAGGGCTCGGAAGGCCGGATTCGAGCGGCGACCAGCGACTGCCGCGGGATAGAGGAGGAATAGGGCCGCTACGGTGGGCTTGACGTTCGTTTGAGAGGGCAATGAGGAGCGGTGGAGGTCGGGGCAACCTTATATAGGCATGGGGAGGGCTCGGGAGAGCTCTAGAGCTCCCAGGCTAGAGGACATAGCAATGGCAGGGGGGCTGATAACCCACAAGTATAAGGGATCGCAACAGTTTTTGAGGGTAGAGTATTCAACCCAAATTTATTGATTCGACACAAGGGGAGCCAAAGAATACTCTGAAGTTTTAGTAGTTGAGTTGTCAATTCAACAACACCTGGAAGACTTAATATCTGTAGCAAAGTATTTAGTAGCAAAATAGTATGGAAGTACCGATAACAGTGGCAAAAGTAACAGTAGCAGTTTTGTAGTGATTGTAACAGGGGCAACGGAAAAGTAAATAAGCAAAGAGAAATATGTGAAAAGCTCGTAGGCATTGGATCAATGATGGATAATTATGTCGGATGCGATTCCTCATGTAATAGTTATAACATAGGGTCACACAGAACTAGCTCCAGTTCATCAATGTAATGTAGGCATGTATTCCGAATATAGTCATACGTGCTTATCGAAAAGAACTTGCATAACATCTTTTGTCATACCCTCCCATGGCAGCGGGGTCCTATTGGAAACTAAGGGATATTAAGGCCTCCTTTTAATAGAGTACCGGACTAAAGCATTAACACTTAGTGAATACATGAACTCCTCAAACTACGGTCATCACCGGGAGTGTCCCGATTATTGTCACTTCGGGGTTGCCGGATCATAAGACATAGTAGGTGACTATTGACTTGCAAGATAGGATCAAGAACTCACATATATTCATGAAAAAATAATAGGTTCAGATCTAAAATCATGGCACCCTAGTGACAAGCATTTAGCATGGCAAAGTCATAGCAACATCAATCTTACAACATAATGGATACTAGGGATCAAACCCTAAGAAAACTAACTCGATTACATGGTAAATATCATCCAACCCATCACCGTCCAGCAAGCCTACAATGGGATTACTCACGCACGGCGGTGAGCATCATGGAATTGGTGATGGGGTAAGGTTGATGATGATGACGACGATGATATGCACTCACCGGAGCCCCGAACGGACTCCAGATCAGCCCTCCCGAGAGAGATTAGGGCTTGGCGGCGGCTCTGTATCGTAAAACGCGATGAATCCTTCTCTCCGTTTTTCTCTCCCCAAAAGTGAATATAGGGAGTCAGGGTTGATGTCAATGGAGCGTCAGGGGGCCCACGAGACAGGGGGGCGCGCCCCTACCCTCATGGATAGGGTGTGGGCCCCTGGTCTTGGTTCTTTCTCCAATATTTTTTATATATTCCAAAAATAATCACTGTTGATTTTCAGGTCATTCCGAGAACTTTTATTTCTGCACAAAAATAACATCATGGCAGTTCTGCTAAAAGCAGCGTCAGTCCGGGTTAGTTCCATTCAAATCATGCAAGTTAGAGTCCAAAACAAGGGCAAAAGTGTTTGGAAAAGTAGATACGTTGGAGAGGTATCAACTCCCGCAAGCTTTAACCTTTGCTTGTCCTCAAGCAATTCAGTTGACAAACTGAAAGTGATAAGGAAAAACTTTGACAAACTCTGTTTTCTCTTGTTGTTGCAAATATGTAAAGCCAGCATTCAAGTTTTCAGCAAAGATTGTGAACTAAACACATTCACAATAACTTTCAGGTCTTATGTTTACTCATATCAATGGCATAATCAACTAGCGAGCAATAATAATAAACCACGGAGGACAACACTTTCTCAAAACAATCATAATATGATATAACAAGATGGTATCTCGCGAGCCCTTTCTGAGACCGCAAAACATAAATGCAGAGCACCTCTGAAGATCAAGGACTGACTAGGCATTGTAATTCATGGTAAAAGAGATCCAGTCACAGTCATACTCAATGTAAATTAATAGCAATGCATGCAAATGATAGCGGCGCTCTCCAACTGGTGCTTTTTAATAAGAGGATGATGACTCCACACAAAAGTAAATAGATAGGCCCTTCACAGAGGGAAGCAGAGATTTGTAGAGGTTCTAGAGCTCGAGTTTTGAAATAGAGATGAATAATATTTTGAGTGGTATACTTTCATTGTCAACATAACAACCAAGAGATTTTGTTATCTTCCATGCTACACACATTATAGGCGGTTCCCAAACAGAATGGTAAAGTTTATACTCCCCCACCACCAACAAGCACACTCCACGGCTAGCCCGAAACAACAGGTACTGTCCATACCAACAACAGCCCTGGGGGAGTTTTGTTTAACTATTTTTATTTGAGCATGGGACTCGGCATCCCGGTTACCAGCCATTTTCTCATGAATGATAAGCGGAGTCCACTCATCATGAGAATAACCCACCTAGCATGGAAGATATAGACAACCCTAGTTGATACATGAGTTGTTCGAGCATACAAAACAGAATTTCATTTGAAGGTTTAGAGTTTGGCACACACAAATTTACTTGGAACGTCAGGTAGATACCGCATATAGGAAGGTATGGTGGACTCATATGGAATAACTTTGGGGTTTATGGAAGAGGATGCACAAGCAGTATTCCCGCTTAGTACAAGTGAAGGCTAGAAAGAGACTGGGAAGCGACCAGCTAGAGAGCGACAACAGTCATGAACATGCATTAAAATTAATCAACAACGAATGCAAGCATGAGTAGGGTAAAAATCACCATGAACATAAATATCGTGGAGGCTATGTTGAATTTGTTTCAACTGCATGCGTGAACATGTGCCAAGTCAAACCACTTGAATCGTTCAAAGGAGGATACCACCCTATCATACCACATCACAACCATTTTAATAGCATGTTGGCACACAAGGTAAACCATTATAAACTCCTAGCTAATTAAGCATGGAATGAGCAACTATAATCTCTAATTGTCATTGCAAGCATGTTTCATTCATAATAGGCTAAATCTGGAACGATGAACTATTCATATTTAGAAAAACAAGATAGGTCGAGTTCATACCAGCTTCTCTCATCTCAATCAGTTCATCATATATCATCATTATTGCCTTTCACTCGCACGACCGAATGGTGTGGATAATAATAATAGTGCACGTGCATTGGACTAAGCTGGAATCTGCAAGCATTTTATACAAGGGAGAAGACAAGGTAATATGGCTCTTGGTTAAATCAACAATGATGCATAATAGAGCCACTAAACATTTTCATCATGGTCTTCTCATCTTGACCCCCAAAGAAAAGAAACTATTTACACGGGAAAGCTCCCAACAAGCAAAAGAAGAACAATAAATCTTTTTGGGTTTTTCTTTTAATTACTATTACTACGGGCATGGAAAGTAAACTAGAAAAAAAAGCTACAACTAATTTTTTTTTGTTTTTCTTAAGGTTTTTCAAACACACAAGAAGAAGACTTAGAAAAGAAAATAAACTAGCATGGATGGTACAATAAAAAATTATGAGCACCGACAATTAGAATGAGTGTGTGAACATGAATGTAATGTCGGTGAGAAATACGTACAACCCCAAGCTTAGGCTTTTGGCCTAAGTCGGTCTATGGCCACTGCTGGCCTGACGGTATCCAAAGTCGTAGTAGGGATTGTACTGTGATGCAGCGGCTATTGCCTGATGAGATGCAGCTTGGAGACGAGCCGCCTCCGTCCTCTCCTCATACTCATTCGCCTCCTCCCAGGTTATAACATATCTCCTTTTTGCCAGAAAGTCAAAGAAAGTAGGAGCAGGGAGAGTAATATGGACAGTGCGACGTCTGTCAAAGGTTAGTCGGTACTAGAGGAATTGTTCATTTCTCTCAACAAACTGATGGCGAACCATAGCATTATAATCTAGATAAGCAGGAAGCAACTTCATATCATTTTCATGTATGGGTACGCGAAGATAATTGGCCACACGAGTTGCATAAATTCCACCAACAAAATCTCCACTTAAAGCGTTAAGATGTAACCTTCGTGCAACAATAGCCCCCAAGTTATATTGTCTATCACCTAATACCGCACTCTTGAGGACACAAAGATCTGGTACACACATGTGGCAATCCTCATCTTTACCGTTGATGCATCTACCAATGAAAAGAGCAAAATAATGTATGGAAGGGACATGAATGCTCCATATGGCAGCTTGTTTGATTTATCTAGATTCCCACACAGTGATACTAGCTAGGAAGTCCTTATATTCAGATTTGCAAGGTTCACTAACATTTCCCCACTGCGAAAGTTTACAAGCATCATTAAAATCATCTAAGTCCATGGTACAAAATTTATCATAAAGATCAAATAAGATAATGTGAGAATTGTGTGAAGATGTAAATGCAAACCTTCTCACAAAGGAATCAGTCAAGTAGTGGTACAGTGGTCACTCATCTGACACAAAGTCCTCAAGATCAGCATTACGCACATATGTGTCAAATTCTTCGTTGACGCCTGCCTGGACCATAAACTCCTCCGACGACCATTTACAATGCCGCACTTAAGCTTCCCTCGGTGGTTCATCGTCCGGCTCACTGATACGTCTCCGATGTATCTATAATTTTTGATTGTTCCATGCTATTAGCAATCTGGACTGGGCCTTTGGGTTGATAGGTTAGTCCCAAAAATAATATAGAAGTGTATAATAAAGCCCATTAAACATCCAAAACATCATATATAATAGCATGGAACAATAAAAAATTATAGATACATTGGAGACATATCAAGCATCCGCATGCATAATTCCTACTCGTCCTCGAGTAGGTAAATGATAAAAACGGAATTTTTGATGTGGAATGCTAACCAACATAATTTTCAATGTAATTCTCTTTATTGTGGCATGAATGTTCAGATCCTAAAGATTCAAGACAAAAGTCTATATTGACATAAGAAATAATAATACTTCAAGCATACTAACAAAGCAATCAAGTCTTCTCGAAATAACATGGCGAAAGAAAGTTATCCCTACAAAATCATATAGTCTGGCTATGCTCCCTCTTCATCACACAAAATATTCATATCATCCACAACCCCGGTTTCAGCCAAGCAATTGTTTTCATACTCAATTTTTTCAAGCGTTTTAACTTTCACGCAATACAAGAGCGTGAGCCATGGATATAGAACTATGGGTGGAATAGAGTGGCGGTTGTGGAGAAGACAAAAGGGAGGAAGATAGTCTCACATCGACAAGGCATATCAACGGGCTATGGAGATGCCCATCAATAGATATCAATGTGAGTGAGTAGGGATTTACATGCAATGGATGCACTAGAGCTAAAAAAATGAAAGCTCAACAGAAGAAACTAAGTGGGTGTGCATCCAACTTGCTTGCTCACGAAGACCTAGGGCATTTGAGGAAGCCCATCGTTGGAATATACAATCCAAGTTCTATAATGAAAATTCCCACTAGTATATGAAAGTGACTAAACACGAGACTCTCTATCATGAAGAACATGGTGCTACTTTGAAGCACAAGTGTGGAAAAAGATAGTAGCATTGTCCCTTTTTTTATTTATTTTTCCTTTCCTTTTCTCTTTTTTGGGCCTTTCTTTTCCTTGGCCTTTCCTTCCTTTTTTTTCTTTGGGGCAATGCTCTAATAATGATGATCATCACACTTATATTGATTTACAACTCGATATTACAGCTCGATACTAGAACAAAGTATGACTCTATATGAATGCCTTCGGCGGTCACTACAAAAAAAAGACACATCCGTGACATTTTGGTCCGAACGAAACTTTTTCTATCATACTTATGACACTTCTATGACAATAATTGTGACAAAACACGGTATCATCATAGATGTGGTGAGGTCCTACTTCTATGACAAAAAATCATGACAGAAAATGGGCTTTTCGTCCTGGGCGGGCCGGAGACGCAGCTGCATGACATTATTTGGGCCGTCCATGAAGGAAAAAACCGTGGTACAAGCGAGGGAGAGGAAAATATCGGGGTGTTCCCAGTTACGTGGGTGGTCGGGGCCGAGTGATGCGCATTTCTCTTGTACACGCACGCGCGTGGGTGCGAGGCGTTGGGCTCTAACTGAACCCGAGCGAGGCGTTGGGCTCTAACTGAACCCGAGCGATTGCACTGCAGGCTACGCGTTACTGAACCCGAGCGATCGATCGATGGCTGTTAACTGAACACGATCGAGCGATTCTTTCGCTACTGCTGCTAACTGAAGCCGATCGATGCAGCCTCTGCATGAACAGTGAGCGTTGCTGGGGGGCTTTGGATGAATAGTTCCTGGTGGGGGTGGATGAACAGGACCCCGTGGTGTTGCCTCTTCATGAACAGGACCCCGTTCGATCGAGCCGGTTGGGGCAGCATGAACAGGACCCCGTGGAGGGCTGCATGAACAGGACCACCCCATGGAGGGCTGCATGAACAGTAGACGGTGGAGGGCTGGATGAATAGTAGCCCGTGGAGGGGTGGTTGAACAGGAGCCCGTGGAGAGGGCTGGTTTAACAGTAGCCGGTGGAGTAGCGCGTGGTGGAGGCTGAACAGTCGCAGGTGGAGGCTGGAGGAGGTCGACGGTGGATGAACAGTAGCCCGTGGAGGCTAGAGGGGGTCGACGGTGGTGATGAACAGTATTCCGTGGAGTCCCGTTTTGTGGTACGCCACACCCCTCCCGATGAGCAGAACCCCTGTTTCGAGCGTAGCGCTCCAACACAAGTCCGTTTCCTCCATTTTGTGGTATGCCACACCCCTCCCGGTCAACAGGACCCCCATTTCGACCGTACCGCTCCAACACAAGTCTGTTTCCTCCATTTTGCGGTACGCCACACCCCTCCCAATCAACAGGACCCCCGTTTCGACCGTAGGAGGTCGGTTTCCTCCGTTTTGCGGTACGCTAGACCCCTCCCGATGAACATGATCCCGTTCCGAACGTGGCTGGTCGAACACAAGGCCGTTTCCTCCATTATGCGGTACGCGAGGCCTCCTTTCCATCGGCTGTTCGGTCCAAGCCCTCCCGATGAACACGACGACGCATTTCATTCCGACCCAGCCGGTTGGCTCCCCATGAACACGACGACGACGCTGTTTCTCCGTTCCGACCCAGCCATGTACACGAGCCCTGGCCGTATGTATGCGCGAGTAGGCGTTCGAGACCCTGCCCGTATGTACGTACATGGCCGTATTTTCCTTCTTGCACACTTGCCGCTGTACGTACGTGTACATTCTACGTGCGCACCTCTACTACGACACGTGCGCGCCTCTACATCGACCAGTATGTACATACACGTTCGCGACCAGAATGACAACGCTATGTACACTTCGACCAGGTGGGCCCTGACTCTCAGGCACTTCCTTGCGTGCGAAGATTTAGCTGGTGGGTCCCTGCAGTCCGAGGGTGATTCGTTTTTTTTTTTGCCCGGACGCACTTCCTTGCGTGCGAAAATGTAGCTGGTGGGTCCCAGCAGTTAGGGGGTGAATCGTTTTTTTTACCAGACTTACTTCCTTGCGCACGAAGATGTAGCTAGTGGGTCCCAGCAGTCAGGGGGAAATGTTTTTTTCGCAAAATATGGTGGCCCGTCCGGTGGGTCCCCGCTATCAGGTGGAGGAATAATTATTTTGCGCGTAATAAGGAGGCACTTCCTTGCTGCGGTCGTGGACCCAGTTGTCAACCTCTCCACGTACAATCCACGTCTGATGAAGCCGTTCCTTGACCATGTTGACCACGCCGTGTCGAGAGCCCCAGGGCGGTGGACGACAGCGAGGCCTAGGAAGGGGACGACGCGGAGACGGGGAAGACGCGGCACTGGATGCCCACGCGTAGAGGAGTATGAGAGTTCACTGATTTGCTGCGGTGTGAGGCTGCCGTCGCCACAGATTAACAGGGGGTGTGGGTGAGTAGAGGGATGGCCTAGCCAGCGGTGGGAATAGTAGGGGGCGGTGAGGCCTCCGCGGCAGCACAGCCGGCTACGGGAGGCAGGAGCATGCGACACGACCGCGCTGCTTTGGGCGGCTGGAGCAACAAGACCAAAGGTTGAAGAAGCACTATGGTCGTTGGATGGACATCGTACGGTCACTGGAGCTAGAATCATTCATATTGACTAAGTTAACAAAGTACACCGTCCCCGTCAACTTAGTAGGCCCACAAGTCAGCCTCCCACCAAGGTGGGTCCCAACCAGCAGGGGGAGTATTCATTTTTTTGTGCGTAATAAGGAGGCACTTCCGGTGGGTCCTAGCTGACAGCGGGGGGGGGGACATTTTTTTGCGCAATATGGTGGCCCGTCCGATGGGTCCCAGCAGTAAGGGGGGAACATTTTTCGCCAAGTACGGTGGCCCGTCCGGTGGGTCCCTGCTGTCAGGTGGAGGAATAATTATTTTCCACGTAATAAGGAGGCACTTCCTGGTGGCTGCCGTGGACCCAGCTGCCAGCCTCTCCACGTATAGTACTCTTCCGATGGAAGTCGTTCCTTGACCACGTTTACCACGCCGCGCCGAGAGCACCAGGGCGGTGGACAACGGCGAGGCTTAGGAAGGGGATGACACGGAGCCGGGGAAGACACGGCAGTGGAAGCCCGCGCGGAGAGGAGTACAAGGATTCAATGGTTCGGCTGCGGTGTGAGGTTGCCGTCGCCGCAGGGCCTCGCCAGCGGTGGGAATAGTAGGGGCGGCGAGGCCTCCGCGGCATCGCAGCCAGCCACGGGAGGTAGGAGCACGAGGTACGACCGGCGCTGGTTTGGCCGGCTGGAGCAAGAAGACCAGAGGTTGAAGAAGCACTACGGTCGTTGGATGGACATCGTACGGTCAATGGAGCTAGAATCGTGCATATTGACTAAGTTGACAAAGCCCTCCGTCCCCATCAACTTAGTAGGCCCACGAGTCAGGCTCCCACTATACTGGGTCCCAGTTAGCAGGGGGAGTATTCATTTTTTTTGTGCGTAATAAGGAGGCACTTCCGGTGGGTTCGAGCTGACAGCGGGGGGAACGTTTTTTTTTTCATGAAATATGGTGGCCTGTCCGGTGGGTCCCAACAGTCAGGGGGAAAACGTTTTTTTTGCCAAATACGGTGGCCCGTCCGATGGGTCCTCGCAGTCAAGTTGAGGTATAATTATTTTCCGTGTAATAAGGAGGCTCTTCCTTGAGGTTGCCGTGGACCCAGCTGTCAGCCTCTCCACGTACGGTACTCTTCCGATAGAAGTCGGTCGTTGACCAGATTGACCACACCGCGCCGAGAGCACCAGGGCAGTGGACGACGGTGAGGCCTAGGAAGAGAACGACACGGAGGCAGGGAAGACTCGGCAGTTGTTTCCCTCACACGGAGGGGAGTACGACTGTACGAGGGTTTATTGGTTCGTCTGCCGTCGCCGGAGAATAACAGCAGGTGTGGACGTGCGGGTGAGTAGAGGGATGGCTAGGCCAGCGATGGGAGTACGGTGGGCGGTTAGGCCTGTGGGGCAGCACAGCCGGCCACGGGGAGGAGAGAGCAGGCAGTCCCGCCGGCACTTGTTTGAGCGGCTAGAGCAGGAAGAGAAGAGATTGAAGAAGCAAGACAGCCGTTGGATGGACATCCAACAGTAACTGCTTGTGCGTCAACCTTTTTTTATGAAAGCCTCAAATCTGTGGAAAACATCATATAACCCATTTGCTAATTCTTAAGGTTTTTTTGGAGCCCATATTCTTTTTGTTAGCATTACAGCCCATATTGTGGCCACTTTAAAAAATTATACGAAATTTTGCATATTTCGGTGCGGTCCGAACTATTTTTAATCCCGAAATTTCGAGTCACGTTCAAACTGATTTTAAAAATAAATATATATCAATATAAAATCCAACAAATTGTCCACGCATAAAAATCAATGCAATTTAAAATCTCGAAATGAAAAAGAGAAATTTGAAACTAATTGCCGGTTTGATGTGTTTTAAAAATGTACAGCCCATTTCTCATTACTGATAGGCCATTTTCTCGGCCAGCCGAATGAAAGCTCTCCTCTTCTTGAAAGATTTGCAGCCCAATAGGCCTAACAAAGTGACTTACTTTGCAAATCACAAAAAATTGGGTTGTGGCAGTGGACCCAGCTGTCAGCCTCTCCACGTACAGTACTCTTTCGATGGAAGTCGGTCATTGACCACATTGACTATGCCGCGCCGAGAGCACCAAGGCGGTGGACGACGGCAAGGCCTAGGAAGGGCACGACTCGGAGCCGGGGAAGACGCGACAGTGGATTCCCACACGGAGAGGAGTACGAGGGTTCACTCGTTCGGCTGCGGTGTGAGGCTGCCGTCGCCGCAGGGCCCGGCTAGCGGTGGGAGTAGTAGGGGCAATGAGGCCTCAACGGCAGCACAGCCGGCCACTGGAGGCAGGAATAGGCGGTCTCGCCGGCGCTGGTTTGGGTGGCTGGTGCAAGAAGAGCAGCGATTGAAGAAACAACAGGACCGTTCGATTCAAATCCAACGGTTACTGCCTCTAGAATCGTATGTTGACTAAGTTGACAAGCCCTGCGTACGCGTCAACTTAGTAGGCCCACAGGTCAGCCTCCCAACCGGTGCGCCACAGATGTTAGTGGGAGGAATCATTTTTTTCGTGTAATAAGGAGGCAGTTGATTGCATGCGGCCAGGCCAGCGAAGGGTGTAGGGTGGGCCGGGGAAGCGGCACGGCATCACAGCGAGCCACAAAAGGAGGGAGCAGGCAGTCTCGCCGGCACTAGTTTAGGCGGCTGGAGCAGGAAGATTAGAGACTGAAGAAGCACGTCGGCCGTTGGATGGACATCCAACAGTCACTACTACTAGAATCGTGTGTTGTCTAACAAAGCCTTGCGTAAATAAGTCAGCCTCAAAATCTGTGGCGTGTACATCCCATGTGCTATTATTATTATATTGTTTACTCATTTTCTAATTCATATGGAATTTATTGCAGCCCGTTTTCCATTTTTAGAATTGCTGCTCATTTTCTGGTTAGTGCGAGGGTTAAAAAATAACTAAATATGTGGGAAATTTTGAAAGTTCGCAAATTTTTGCTGGGGAACAAAATATTCTTAATCCAAAAATTAGTAGCCATACTAAAAGAAATTTAAAAATAAATTAGTACTATGTCATGTTAAATCCAATGAAATGCGTATAAGATATCAGTGAAGAAAAAAACAAAAAAAACTAATATCCCATTTGCTATTTTTTTGGAATTTTCAACCCCTTTTGATATTAATTTTAAGAGACACTGACCATACTCTTTGGCCAGGCCGGAATGCATCCCTCCTCGTCTTAAAAGATTTGCAGCCCAGTAAGTCGGAGAAAATAAATAAGCCTAGCTTGTGTATTCTTCAAAAAGAAATACTGGGCTACCTATTTTCCCAAAGAAAAAACTAATGGGCTGGTCATGTTGTTAGACGGGCCATAGAGACCGCACAACCCAGTTTATAGCTTGCTCCTCTGAATTACTTATTCATGTTTAGGGGACCATGAGCATGTACCTGGGCCGGATTCATGTGAGAGCCTCCCTTCCAGTTAATTATGGGCTTCTCTATTGGGCCTCCATCAGTGGGCTGCATATTATCAACAAGTGGAAAATGTGTTCCGAACGAAAAATAGTATGCGCTACGTACGGTACGAGGCACTAAAGGATCGAGCTGTGCAACGACTTAAAAAACATTGTGTTTGTCGTTCTAACTACACATTTATTCAACCAACAGACGAAATATACTACTGATTGTACATTGAAAATAGCAGCAGCAACAACCAGGGCTGGGGTGCAACAAAAGCAGTAAGCAGGCCAGAAGAGTGAAGACGCAGCTCTCTCTTCCAAACCAAACATCAGCCATCATTACAAAAGGGCTACCAAAAAGAACAAGTGTATGCATCAAACTAAATAAAGATCCTACTACACAAGTGTACGCATCTAACTAACTGGCTTAGTTAGACGTTACTATTTATTAAGATGTGGAGATTGGCTGACGGCTTGAACCAGATGGGTGCCTGACGGGGGAAACTCCAGCCAGCAGGTCGAAGTCTGATACTTGCGACCCTCTCTCCTACTTTGGGCTGCAGAGCGTGACGGCACAAATCAGGGTACGGTGGATGTAGAGACGCAAGGTACGCTGTGTACACACAGTTTTGCCTGGTTAATCGAATAATTCAGTCCGACAAACAGAGAGCATGTACCAAGGCTACTTACGAACCTCCGGTCAAAAATTCCTAAAGGCCCAGAGAAGCTGGGATCCTGCTCAAAGACCTCGCAGTAACTGTGATTGTATTCCGCGAAACAACACGTCTGGTATGTGCGAACGAATGATCGTTCGCCGTCGTCTGATCGAGCTAGGAACCACCTGCAACTGCCATGCCTCTTTTCTATGACAGGTTCTGAGATTAGGAAGGGTAGGGACACCAGGCGGCCTACAACATCATATCAAGTTGGAGTCAAATAACCCTAAAAAAAGTTGGAGTCAAATAAAAAAGGGCTCTTGATGTAGTCAATCTTAAGAACAGCATGTTATGAGCATGAATATTTTTTCAGTAAATGTTGACAGTAATATAAGCAAGCCATCATGATATCATAGGAAAGTAACATACTCCTGTAATAGCCGTTTGTAGCGATGACTAGAGTAGGCCAGCAATACGTCCATCCATAGAAGGAGTCGGCAGCGTAAATGAAGCCCTTATGTTCAATAGCATCAGAGAACCATGGAGGATGTATGATCTTGCGATGGACGTGCAGATTTATCCACTTACCGCAGGGACCTGTCAGATAGGCGAGACCGCGGTTGAAGAACGCAATTAGTCTGAAGTCTTTATAATTGGTAGATCACTACTGGCCCTTGGCGAAGAACAACAAGTACGAGACGTGCTACCCGTTCATCGCGGCGGAGTTGCTCGAGGATCAGCGCCGCGTGCTAGTCTCGAAGGAGGACAACAGTGTCTTCCTATTGATCGTGGGCACCGGCGAGGCCCGCACAGGCCGCCACCACATCTCTATAGTGTGTGTTAGGGGCAACGCCGCTGACGCTGACACTGACACGAGGCCGATGTACGGGTGCGTGCTCACTATTACTACCCCTCGGAGGTACATGGGTGGCGACACTAGCTACGTCAAGCTGACTTGGACTCTGCCGAGCTGGGACCTTCCCACCGATGTGGACATGGAAGATGCACGATATTATTTGACCCCCAACAATGTGCACGGGGACTCCAAGGATGTTCACCTGGACATCTGCATTATCAAGTTAAATGTTGATCATTTGTCTTCGCTCAATGTAATCCGGTGTCTAAGCATGTGGAGACTTCCATGCATGATCTTGCTCTATTGGAGTATCGCGCATGAATAAAAGTGTATCCATTTATGGTTTAGTCTAGAATCTTCCATGTATGAAGTTTTACTACAGTACTGGTGAAAGACTTATGATCAACCATTTCTTACATATCCTCTGCCCCCTTCAAGTCATCCTGATTTAATCCCTCCGTCTAAGTGTATAAGGGCATGGTTAATACTTAAATAGTATAGACAACTGTTGACTATAAGAAAGTGCCATGTCATCTGTAGCCAACATGTATAACAATGGATACTCAAAAACTAATTCTTGAAGATCATTTCCTGCAAAGCACAATAAGAGTTATTTCTTCACAAGTTTTGGATGCAAGTTGAACAGTTGAACGCTTTTGTTTGCAAAAGATACTTTTTTTATCTATTTCACCCGGATGTTTGTGAGCTCTAGAGATGAAATAATATCCGAACAAACCTATCGATACCCGTTACACATGAGATGACCCCCACATCCTTTGTCAAAATAAACAACTCCCCGATCAATGCATTTCACTCTTCCGTGCAACGCACGGGCACCTTACTATAGATTAGTACGACCAAAAATTGAAGTAACATTATATATAGTACGATAAATGATGATGCATGTCACCTAAAATTATATCATTGAAAATTATGTTCAAATACGAATCCAACGGTATTGTTTAATTGACATGCACTAACATTTTGTTAGTTAAATCTTTAGTCAAATTCAATGGGGGATAAACCACGACCGATGTAGTAGTACTAGTGTAGAGGGCGGCGCTGCACGGGACTCTCACCCCGCTCACGGCGCGGCAGTAAAGCCGTCATATCACAAAACCCAACCACTCCCAGTAATAAGTGGCCTGGTAAAATAAACGGACAAGCAACCATCACATCCTTCCGTCTTTTTTGCATTTCATCTCTCTGCATTTACTTTCTCTAGTTCATCTCGCACACTCGATCGCTAGCAACTACTCCTAGTATCCCTAGCTATTACTCCTAGGGCCATTTCTTTTGACGGCTTCCCCAGCTTTTCCCATAAGACTAGTCACAGTGGAGAGTAACATTAAGGCGCCTCACTCACTTATTTGGGCTTCTAAACTAGTACTAGTAGTAGTACTTCCGTCCTGGTTTATTCCTCACCATTGTAATTTGTGCTAAATTTTGACCAAAGATTTAACTGATAAAATGTTAGTGCATGTGGCATGCACTAACATTTCATTAGTTAAATTTATGATCAAAATTTGACACAGATTACAATGGGGACCAATAAACCAGGACGGAGGTAATAGTAGTTATGGGATTACTAATCTAGAAGCCTAAAAGAACTAGCCCCTGGTACTCCTACTAGTAGTACTCCCTCCATCTAGTTGTGTAAGTCACCTAAGGTGGAGCAGCGCGACCTAGGTGGCTGCGGATTGGAAGATGCCAAAGAATCAGACCGAAAATTCGTCCAAATACCACGCCACTTTTTTCCTCCTAAACTAAACGGATATTAGCAATGAATCCCTAATTAATAGGGCTGTCGTTTCAGCCAACCCATGCAGGCCCATTGACGTGCATGCAAACTGGGGTCAATCCCTCCCCTAATCAACATGTTCCTTCTCTATATGCATAGGTCGCTCATTCTCTCTCGCATTAACTTCCTCCCCCGCGTGGTTCAGCCAAAAAAATTGCTCGCTAATGAACGAGGCTGTGAGGGGAACAAGGACGGAATTTGATACATTGCGCCCAAGTGTTTTGGGAATATCTGATTTTTGTAAGGTGACTTACACACCTAGACGGAGGCAGTAGTACTCAGGTTGGAATTCCAATTGCACGGCACAACTTGTTAGGCAAAAAATTCGATACAGGGTGTAGGAAGCGGTTTGGGAATTTGCATGCCTTTCCGACTAGTGAGATACTCCGTACAAAGTACGACAGATAAATAACCACAGAGAAGGAAGCTAAAAGTAAACAATCAAACGAGCATTTTTGCATTTGTTTTGCATTGAATCATTTCACAAGCTTGACTAGTGTTGTTTTTCTACTTTTACAAAAAACGCATCGTAGTGTTAGAACATGCATTTGCACGTACATAAGTAATAGTAGTACTCCCTCCGTCTAGGTGTATAAGTCTTCCCTCTTTCTTGGTCACGGTGCACAACCAAAGATGACTTATTGATCTGGACCGCGGCAATAGCACAGTCTGCAAGCATATATAGAGAGAGACGTGTAGTGCGATAGTATATAGTAAAGTTTGTGCTATGTGCACGTACTTACAAAAGGCGTAGGAATACAGAAGGTTTCCAAACTTTCCCTTTTACATACTTAATTAAGGACGCTAATAATTTCTGAACGTTAGGGATTTATCATCTGCTTCCCAAAACTAATGAGATCGCCTTACGAAACAAAAATTATACTCCTACTAAAAGCCACGACGCTCGCAGGAGCGCTTGCGCCATGCCACGAGTGCCCTGGTGCGCGGCCGTTTCCCAGAGCGCCGACACAACGCCTCTTCCTCAGCCTCGCAACTCGCGAGGTGCTGATTGGCGGCTTGTCAGCGGGTGAGCACGATCTCACTGTTGTGGAGATCTGGCGACAACAGGTACTCCTCCTGGCTGGAAGCATGCACCCGATCCACGTACCGCCAAGCGTAGATGAGGCGCTTGGACCCGACTGCACTCAGGGCTTTGGCACAGGTGTCCTCCGCCACCCTCACGGCCCTCGCACGAGCCTTCTGCCAAAGAGCCAATTGCCTGACTCTCTCGGACTCGACATAGGCCTCCCAGGCAGCTTATCCAGTGGCGTGCTTCTCTTCCTCGGCCTTCTTCTCCGCCTCTATTTTGGCGCGCTCTGCTGGAGGCAAAGCCTCCCACAAGGCTACATCCATTTCTTTCCAAAGCTCCTCAAGGCTGGGGGGCTCGGCGGGCGGCGCGGTGTTCTCCTCATAGCGGGGAGCCGACGCGTCCTCCGACGCGCGTGCTGGCGAGATTGGGAACGCCGACGGGTCCACCTTGACGCATCCCGGCGAGGAGCGGAACGCCGATGCGTCCTCCTCGACTAGTGGCGGCGAGGAGCGGAACGCCGACGCATCCACCTCAATGCGTCACGGCGAGGAGCGGAGCGCCGACGCGTCCTCCTCGACTAGTGGCGGCGAGGAACGGAACGGTGATGCGTGACCGTCCGCTCGGTTCAGGGAGGGGCGCCCAGGGCTTGGGAGGGGCGATGCCATGGTGGTCGACGTGAGAGGGAGGGGGAGGAGATAGCGATGAACGTGAGCATTCTTCTGAATGTCGTGGGAGGCGCATTATTTATAGCGAGCAATGGCACACCTACGTAAGATATGGATTGAGCTGCACTGACTTAACTGTAGGTCCAGTTGGGTCACTTACATGTGGGCCTGACCCCTGTTGGGCCCATATGTCAGTGACCCAATGCACCTGAAGTTAAGTAACTGAAGCAGCGTCCCGGGTGGAGTGGTGGGACCGCCGGAGGGAGAAGGAGAGTCTGGCAGGCATATTGTTTCCACACATGGAGAGGAGAAGATTTGGAGATGAACGGTCTTCCTACAGGTATGGGGAACGGTGCATAAAGTCTCATCTTGCATGCCGGGCTAGGTATAGTCTCAAGTCATTAAAAATATACACGCCCCACACATGCCGGGCTAGGTGGACTAAATTATTGCATGCGATGGTTAAGGCTGGCCGTAATGGTGGTATCTTAGCTGGTACTCTCTCCGATCGTTTATACTCTACGCATAACTTTTTTCTTTTTTTTCCAAGTGCTCTACGCGATCCCCTTGAGTAGCGCACCTTTCCCAGCCTTCCCCTGCCTTTCCGCTTCACTAACAATTAATCTCCTCAATTGGCCCAACTTCCTAGTTTGCATCTAGAGACATAAGCGGAGGAGAGAGAGATTACGTGTGACATGCATGGAGGGAATCGAGGCTACTAGTACTCTATTCCACGCAAAAGCAGGGGCAAACTTGCCCCGAAAATTTCGAACGGGCCTCTCCTTGGTATGCGAGCTGAAACGGAGGGAGTATCATGCACACGGGAATAGCAAACAAGCCGGCATGGCGTGCAAACAGGCCGAAAGTCGTGGGAGGCGCGACGGTTGACGGAATTAATTTAAGTTACACACAAGCCGGCATGGCGTGCGAACAGGCAAAAGCTATACCGTCAAGCCTGTGATATGGGTCTAGTAGACATGACATCTAGTGGGTCCTGCATAGTTCTCGAAAACTCTTTGGGGGCTTGCAGCCGTTTATCCACCTAGCAAGCCAGCAACCCCACGCCATTCGCACGCCCTACTCGTCCCCGTCTTCTACTAGTACAGTACCTTACAACAGTTCGCTCCCAGTCGTCCCGTCAATCCTAGCCCTCCTCACAAATCCATGGCATCCCAAATCTCCATGATCCGCGGTGAGTACAAGGTTAGAACCATCACCGGCGATGAGTTCGACGTCATCTACACTTGTTCTTCCACAACGGTGAAAGAATGCCTTGCTCGCTTTGAACGCATGTTCGAAAACTCAAATGATGAGTGGGTCGCTAGGCTAGATGTTGAGTATACCACAGTCCTAGGAAGCAAGAAGAAACTAAAGGAGGCAGAGAAGAAGAAGCCCGCTGTGATCCAGGTTTGTGTGCATGACTTATGCTTGGTCTACCACATATGCCATGCCGATGTTTAGTGCAAGGAATTTAAGAAGTTCCTCAAGGGCGGCCGAGTCAAATGTGTTACTGTATACTTTAGGAACGACAAGGATATCCTGGGTCAGATAGGCCTCGTTGTAGGACAACCCTTCAATCTCCAGAAGGAGAGCCTGGTGTCCTCCTCTCAGCCTTCAATGCTGACCCTGGAAATAGCCATGATTGATCATTCGTACGCTAAACTGAAGAAACCTCACCATGAGTTTCATCGTGCATGGGTGTCGAAGACATTAGAAGAAGATCACATCATGTACGCAACAATGGATGCCTACCTTTGTTTAAATATCTATAAGGGTTGGATGAAGAAGCAGAGCCCAGTGTCCGGTTCAAGCAAAGAAGCATCGGCGAACAGGAAGAGGAAGAGGGACGAGGACGAAGTCGAGGACGTGGACTCAGACTCCAAGTAGGTGGCAGTGCCGTCGCTCATGCTGGTTCTACTGCAGTGTCAAGCGGACTAGTTGCTTAGTTCATTTTCAAGGGTGTGTTGTGCTGAGGCCCTAGCAGAACTATGTTTATGTTCTTTCTCGTTATTTGTACTCTTTAGTGCGTACAATAGCACTAGTACTATGTCTTACTACTGTTCTTCTTGTAGTTGGTACTACTGCTCGTATCTTGTTCCTACTGTAGTTAATACATTTGTACTAGTAGTATAATTTGGGTTAGTCGATTTGTGAAAGAAGTTTGACGGAGTGAAGGAAGAAGACGGCAGGTGCCCATGATCTATCTTATGAGTGTTGGGTGTCGAATGCAGTTCACCAGAAAAAGTGGATCGTGCCCGGGGTTAAATGGAAGGCGGGGGGTGGGGGGAGCATGGCGGTGGCAGGTGGTTCAGGGGAGGGCGCGGCGGCGGTGGCAGGCGGTTAGGCGTGTGGCGGGCTGAGAAGATGAACCGTGCATCTATTTCGGAGGTAGAAGAAGCCCTTCTAGCCATCCATGTTGCATCAAACGGCTCACAAGAGTCGACTGACCAAATTGCTCCTTCAGATTACAGGATCCACATGGCATTCAAGGTCTCGAAGGTAGATTCCACGTCCGCACCCGGTTTACGGGCTCAACGCGCGCGTGACCGGCTTCCGCCGCGACAGCCACCAGGCGCGCCTCCTCCGCGTGGGCGGAGACGACAATGACACGCTAGTTCCTCCTCGTCGGCGTGCTGGAGCACATGCTCGTCCTCCTCTTTGTATGATGCGTGCATAGATGCAGTTCCACCAGCTGCTCGCGTGCTTGGCAGCGCGGAGGCCTCGCGAGGAGGGACTGCAGACGACGTGAGCGGGCGAGCCTTCGGCTTGGTGGCGACACGGCGGTGATGGGCGAGAAATTGTTAGTCGGAGCAGGCAGATGCCAACATGCGCAACGGTGGCGGTGGCATATTGATGAGTGCGCATATGGGAGCCTAGTTTAGTTTTATATAGGGTTGGTTAAACTTAAAAGAAAACCGTACTAGTACACGTAAATATTAGACTTAGGCAATGCTTTTATTAGTTACCACAGCCACGATATGGAATCATGTGCAAGCGCGTGAACCGCGGCCGCGTGGTCGATCGAATGGTGCGTCACCGTGTCACGCTCGAAGGACATCCACCGAAACTTTTTGTGTGTGTGAAAACAATCCCCGAATATTACTCAACTTTTTTCCGGGAAAAGTTCTTGATGCTACAATATTTCCATATATTTGAATTTAGCTCCAGTTCCTGTTATTTTGGATTTGGACGTTTTAGGTGCGCCCTAGTTTTTTTAATACTGATTTTGTGGGTGTGACTGAGAGAGAACGTGTGTATGTGTCCATATGTGTGTCGTGGCAAAAGGGCAATGTGGAGACGGTGTGCGTGTTATAGAGACATAGAGAGGTGTGAATGTGCAAATGATCATGCATGAGTGAGACATAGACAGATGCCGATACGTTGTGTATACATGAGAGAACGGTCTTCCATTTTACTTGTGTGTTTGTGTGAGAGAGAGAGGAGCATTCATAACACAACAACCATCTCTCTCGATTCGTCCGTCCCTCGCACGATCGCATGTAACACATGCATCAACGCGCACATTTGGACACCCTCACCCAGCCCTTGCCCACCGCAAGGCCCGCACATCGCTCTCTAGCTCGCACGCACAATCTCTTCGTGAATACCCTGTTTAGTAAGTAGTTTTCTGTCACATACACACACATTTCTCTCCTTAGGTTTGTTTTCTCTCAATATCTGACACACACACACACAGCACACAGCACACACACGCCCCCTCCCCCGAGCACACAATTCATCCCCATCCAAGGTTATATGGCGACCACTCTCGCTTGTGCTTCTCTGCACCCCAGCATGCCAACACCTCAATCTTCAAAGAGGGCATCGAGGAGATCGAAGACGGCGACCACACTGCACTAGAGAATGCAGGGCCATTTGGAAGCGAGATGATGTGACGACGGCTGACTGACTCCTCCCCCACCCTCTCTCTCTCTCTCGCACAAAATTACCAATCCCTCTCTCCCCTGCACAAATTTATCAATCCCTCAACCCACGAGACCCTTCCCCTCTCGTGCATGTTTTTCCAGCTCTATCATCAAACCTGTTGTCTCTTCTCCTTCCATGTGTACAGAATCTGGATGCACACGCATCTCATGTATATTACATGTCTCCATCTTTCTCACAGACCTAACTTCTTCCTCTCTCTCTTTCTCTCTCTAGCTATCTCCCTCTCTCTGTCTCGTTAGATTTGTCCCCTACTCTCTCGTCCACATACATACAATCTTTCCCGCCCTATCTGCTCCATCTTCGCAAGCTCTCTCTGCATGTTTCATTCACACATTGGGATATGTATAAAATGTTGCTTTTATAATGGCTGATGTAGAGTTATTGTTGGTTTTGTAGCATCCTACAAAGTATTAACAATGAAATGCATTTTGATTGTCATTTGACTGGGATTATGCGAGTTTGAGCATGTTGCGAAGTACTCCCTCCGTTTTTATTTAGTTCGCGTATTAGCTTTGGTCAAAGTCAAGCTTTGTAAACTTTGACAAAGTTTATAAACAAAGATATTAACATATACAATAATCAATCAATACCATTAGATTCATTATTAAATGTACTTTCACATCATATAGATTTGTTATGGTAAATGTTTATATATTTTTCTATAAACTTGGTCAAACTTTACAAAGTTTGACTTCAGTCAAACCTAATATGCAGAGTCAATAAAAATGGAGGGAGTACTATAGACCTCGTATACATCTTGGAATTCGACAATGATTATAACTATTGAATTGCATAGACCATTACATTCTAAGTCAGTAGCCGAATATATTTATTTCACAATTTCAACAAATGATTAATTCACTACATACTAGGAAAACAAATGTGTACACCCTCCGTTTTTATTTATGTCTGCGTATTAGCATTGGTCAAAGTCAAGTTTTGTAAACTCTCAGAAAGTTTATAACAAAAAATATTAACATATACAATAACAAATAAATACCATTAGATTCATTATTGAATGTACTTTCACATCATACATATCTGTTATGGTAAATGTTTATATTTTTCTATAAACTTGGTCAAACTTTAGGAAGTTTGACTTCGGTCGAACCTAATATGCAGAGTTTACTAGTACTACTCTCTAGTTGCTTAGCCGAATCACCCAACACGCCACGCGGGGAGTTCAGTGTGACAGCCTTATTTTTGCCCTCTTTTATTTCCCAAAGATTTATTTCAATTTATTTCAAACCTTGGTGTTTTGAATCATTTCATATGGACTTAAACCACTTGGGTACCCTTGGCTTTCACCCAAGTGCCTCCCATCCATCTCAAACTATTATATATCTCTGGACCACCCCAATATACTCCATGGAATATTTTTCTTTTTTGAAAAATATTCATTTTCCTCCCTAAAACCCTAGCTAAATTCTTGGTGCTCCAAAGCAACCCCTATTTTTCTGGCTCCAAAAATTCTGAGGAAATTCCTAAATATTCTTTGGACCCTAAGGCACATTCCTGAGCAAAAATATTGCACTACTTTTTGGAATATTTTTGCTACATAAAATCTTTTCCATTCTGGACAGAAATGGTAGTTTCTACAACTACCATTTTACTTGCTCCAGTCCTCCTAAAACTTCTTGTGCAAATTCACCTTAGTAACTCATGACTAGACTCCAAAGCACAACCTCTAACTATACACCATTTTACCACAGCAAGCTCTCAAAGTTTCTGTCCAGAAACTTACCAGGCCAGTTAATCTCATTCTACTGCGTCTGGAATTAAACCAACCCTGGGTAACTCACCTATCTACCACGAACAACACGCCAGACAAGGTTTTTGGCACCAAGTCAGCCCGCAGACAAGGGTTTGCGCGGTGACCACGCGTGTACGCCGTGCCATGGCATGCAGCCAGCGCGCTCTTGATGCCGCCAGCGCTTCGTAGAGCGCTTGCTCGCTTCCGAGCCTACCCAACCGCGCCAAACCCCACCCCCATCGTTGTCCTGATCTTCACAATCCACCCCTGGCGCTCGCCGATGCCGGAGCTCGCCGCAGCAAGCATGGGAGCGGTCCGTCCAAGGCACAGTGCGGTGCGCACTGTGCTCGTCGCCATATCCAGCGCCCCTGTGCTCGTCTCCGCACGGCCACAACTCCCTCATGACTCTGTCTTCTTCTTCCCCCTCTTACTGACGCCATTTCATCGCTGGGCGCGGCCAGGTGTTGCCGGCGGAGCACCGATCCCCTCCCTCTCGCTCACCTATAAATAGGCCCTTCCTCAGCCGCTTCGAGCACACCTCTCCACTCCCACACTCCCCCAGATAGAGTAGAACCCCGTGGCCTGGCCGGGCAAGCCTCGGGCCACCATTCCCGAGCCGGGCTCACCGGCGATCCCCCTCGGGTCGTCGAGGTAACTCCCAGCTCTCTCCGTCCAAGGCGACCGCACTAGGGCCTCCGCCACTCTTTGGTGAAGCTTCTTTACCTAGCTGGAGCTACTGGAGGTGTCGTAGCTCATCATCTTCCCCAACTCCGGCGAGTCCCCTGTTCTGCCTCCGCCTCCGAGCTCCATTCCGTCGCCGTCCGTCCACCTACATGCACCCTACGGGTACAGGCAGGTGTGCCTCAACCTTCCCCATCGACCTATCCTCTCCATTTGAGCCAAGGGGCAACGTCGCCGACGTACGCTCTGGCGAAACGACGGCCGCCTTTGCCCATCTCTCTCTCTTCCTCTCACCTGACTAACGGGGCCCACTAGTCAGTCTCTCCACTCCCGCGCGAAGCGGTATAAGTGGTGGAGCTTGGGGCGTTTACGCCTTCGACGTCACCCCCCTGTTCTTTTTATTTAAACTTCTGAATTTAAATAATTCCAAAGAACTTCAAAATGCTGTAACTTTTTAACCATAAGTCCAAATGGATTGATTCTTTTTGCATTGTGTTCCTGGTAAAGAAATCTTGCAGCACACCAAAAATGAAACCATTTTGTGCTGTATAGATTTTCTGGTGAAATTTTTAATGAATCTTGGTAATTTCTTTTTGAACTTTTATTTGTTTTCAGAAGAAGAAACTTGTCTTGAGGATCACCAGGAGGCTTGTGAGCCTCATTTGAACTAAGGCAAGCTACATCAACATTTTCATAGTGCCATTTCAATATTTGTGATTTTCCCAACTTGAACAAATGATTTATATTATGCATGTTAAATATTTTGTTAAATAGTTCTTTTGGTTGCTTTAGCTATTGGTTTCATTTCACTTTACAGAAAGTTGGAGTTTGGTTTAAGTCATTAAGATAGTTAAAATAAAGTTGGGATATTGTGAATGATTATGGACATACATACGCGAAGTTATTTCCTTTTGCATTAAGTAATTATGATAAAATTTTGCTAAGTCAAATTTTGTTGAAAGTCAAGCATAACCAGAATAATATTGAAGTTAAGATGGTAGTTGAGTCAGTTTTATAGTTGCATGGCATTTTACTTGTTTATGTACTGCACTTTGGTATATTGCATGGCATTGTATGACACCGGTTACTTTATTTCTTTCTAAGTTGAAACTGTTAATAACTCAACTTGAATAAATTGTTGACCGGGTCATGGTGCCACTGAATCGAGTCTTCCCCAGTGCAACCACATTTACCTTTATAGGAAGGTCTTGATTCTGTCCATTGACATGCCTCCTGTCGGTACCTCCAGATAGGAAAGGTTATGGGCATGCAGTACCCTGGCCTGGTAAGCAGACATAACCTTGTGTGCCCGTAGTTAATTTTATGGTACTGAGTACCCGTTTGGGACAATTTATGTTTGGCCATGACGGTGGCAGGTGTGTCCTTGGTAGACACAGGGCCACCCAGGACTGTTCTAGTGGGGGAACAAGTGGGAGTGGCCGAAGGAGTGTCATGGCAATGGACGGGTTTCGTCGGAATGCCGTTGGTCCACCCGAATGGGATAAAGAGGCCATGGGTTCCGTGGTGTGGGTACAGTGCACTACCTCTGCAGAGTGTATTTAATCTATCGATAGCCGAGTCCACGGTCATTGACACGCTCGAAAGTAGGTTACACCATGGGGCAATAGATAATAAAATTTTGCTCACTATGTTCTAAATTTCTGGTACTATGATAAGTTGATGGAAGAGCTTCCGAGATGTTTTGAGACCCAGTATGGGTAGGTTTGTGATCACTGGAAGGATCACGAGTTATATCTTGTTTAAATGAATAAGTTGGTGATTATGCTAAATTATCATGAGTAAGATAGAATGAGGTTTTATTTATGCAAAGTCCTGAGCATAGCATGTTAGTAAATATACATTTAAGTCTGTTGATGCATGTTTAAAATTGATTAATCATCATGGTATTGGTTGTCATTATGATTCTGTTTGCTGTAAGCTTGCAAGTACATTCAAAGTACTGACCTGGCGTGTCATGCCAGATTTCAGGAAAGTTCCGCTGGGAAGGAGTGCCGTCTGAGTCTAGTCCGTATCCACATCGGTGTCCCTGTGAGATGGAGTTCCGCTGCGACGTCGTTCTGCTGTTGCGTAGTTTATGCCCGAGGCCCTTTTATGTTCATTAAATAATGTACATATTGTCTAGCCGCACTGTGTGTGCCGCTCGGCCTCGCTAACTGTTAATGTAAAACTTTGGTCCGCTAGTATCAATAAAGCAGCTGCTTTCTGTACCAAGATGTTGTGTGTTGCCAGAAGACAAGGTCTCTGGGCTGGCAATGCAAGGTAAACCGGTCGCTCTGATCCGGGGTGCCATAACGCTTGGTATCAGAGCCACGCTGACTGTAGGATGCGTTAGACTAAGACGTGCCATTTAAACGCTAGAACCACAATTAGTTTGAGTGCCGGTAGTCTGTCTATTTGGTTATTGCTTTATCTATACATGTGTTATTTTTTTATGCTAACCCACTAATGCGTGTGAGTGTAGATGGCTCCGGTGCCGTATCCGTGCCAGTTGTAGCTGATGCCGTACACGTCGCCACACCTCCTCCGCAACGTGTGGTGTCGGCTGTACCCTCATGGAGACGACCCAGTTTATCATGTATACCGGGAGCGTCTAGCTGACTCAGTTTATGAGTATCAGGCAATGGTAACTCTGCGCATTCGTACTAATTCCAGCTCCTATTCTCGTACTTCTCGAAGAGGTCACGCTTCTACCGCTTCGCTAGCCGTCCAGTTTCCTACATTCGAGGTCCTCGTTGAGCTCCGCCACAGCGAGGTCCGCATGCAGGACCACCCAGGTTTCCAATACTATCCTTCTTTGAACGACAAGGGTCAAATTCTTTTCCCTGAAATTGATCCGGAGTATGATAGTGTTGCTAGCCATCTTTCCCGTTTTATACCTACCAGTTACCTCGTACTCCACGAGCTAGCACGCGAGTTGACCCACGCTCGTATTGCTTTAGACTCTACTAGGTCTGTCACCATTCCCGCTTCCTTGGGATTTGCCTCGTACATGCCCAGTTCTGTTTCCCCTAATTCGCCAGTAACCCCTCCTAGTAGTTCGGACACCTCGATCATAACTCCTCTTAGTGCCACTGCCGAGTGGATCTCACTCCTCACTACCCCTGTAGCTCCTATGATCCACCCTACTCCCGCCCAAAAAGGAGAGCCTCCGAGGCAGCGTCGCCGTGTTACCTTTAACCCTGAGGTTTCCGTTAATCTCGTTGGTTCGAGATCCGAGTCAACTTCAGGAGAGAACCCCGCAGCACCGGCATATCAGTAGAGCTCCAGAGTATTAGCAGTTGTCAGACTGTTGTACGATGTACGAGTTGTGATGTTTTATGTATGAGAGTAGTGTAATCGGGCATGTTGATTTTCTTTTCATGTATGCGTCCTTGTATAATTATGCTGAAGTTATCTATTTTATACTCGCTGTTTTCTTCACAATTTTGTTTTTGCCTCGATTTTGTTGCTGGCTTTCCCCACCTATTTTTTCTTTTGAATGCTTCTCATCTCGATTGCGTTGTCTTGGGAAAAATCCAATATAGGATGACGCGGGGAGGCAACAGTAACAGCGCTCATGAGGATGTTCCTGTTCGTCGCTCCGCCCGAGAGGCAGGACACTCCCCCGAGCCATTCATACCACCGCCTCCACCGCCACATCCGCCTACCACTGAACAAATCCTGTGTATGTTTGAGGAAAGAAGAAATAATGATCTGCTGGAAGTATTGAAAAGTGTTCAAGCTATGATTGGTCAGAATGGACAGCAGAATGGTCATTTCTCCAAGCTATCAGATTTTCAGCGAACCTAACCTCCTAGTTTCAGTCAGGCAGTCAACCCGTTGGATGCCGATGATTGGTTGCGAACCATTGAGAGGAAGCTTGAAATTGCCCGTACAGCCGAAGATGACAAAGTTCCATATGCAACCCACTATCTTGAAGGCGCTGATGCCGTATGGTGGGAAAATACAAAAGCCATGTGGCCTGCTGATGATGCACTCACCTGGACCAAATTCAAGGATTAGTTTCGGAAATATTACATCCTTACTGGAGTAATGAAGACCAAGCAGCGTGAGTTCCTTGCCCTCAACCAAGGAAATCTATCTGTGGGAGAATATCTACAGCAATTCAACCATCTGGCCCGTTATTCCTTGTATGATGTGGCCACGGAAGAGAGAAAAATTGACCGATTTCTTGGAGCATTAAACTTGCAACTCAGATGCACTCTCAGTATGCTTGATTTCCCAGATTTCCAAACTCTGGTGAATAAAGCTTTTATTGCGGAAAGAGAACATAAGCTCGTACTGGACACCCGGCCCGCTAATAATGAGCACAAACGCAAGTTTGAACCAAGGAAGGAAGGACCGCCGGTGCAGAACGCCCGAACCTGGCAGCAAAATCAGGTAGACTACAAGCCCAATTGGCAACAAAATGTTAATGAGACTACTACCCAAGTCAAGAATGTTATGACCAACCCAGTGCATGAGGAGCGCCAGCGCAATAATTCCTACTTCAATTGCGAGCAAAGTGGACATTATGCCCGTCAGTGTCCCAAGAACAGCAAGGCAAACGCCTTATTCCGGCCACAAGTCAACTTCATGGGGTCATACCCGGACCAGCAAAACATCACCGGGCACGTCAATCACCTCTCCGCAGATGAAGCCCAAGAAAACCCCGAAGTGGTCATTGGTATGTTTTCTATTAATGGCATACCTGCAGTAATTTTATTTGAATCGGGGGCTTCCCACTCTTTTATTTCTCAGAGTTTTGTTGCCCAAAACAATTTTTCTTGTTCTCTCTTGGGCAAAAATATGCTGGTACAAACCCCGGGATCTTTAATCAAGAGCAGTCTGGTCTGTCGTAACTTGGAAATCAATATCAACGGAATAAGCTTTCCAACATCCTTGATACTCATCGAATCAACACAGTTGGATGTTATTTTGGGCATGAATTGGCTGACTCAATACCAAGTATGCATAAACTGTGCAACCCGAGAAGCCACTTTGATCAATCAAGAATTGCAGATTACAAAGTGCTACTCGCGCCGAAGCATACCCAAGAAGGGGATGATGTTTACCTTCGTGGCTGAGTTGGAATTAATTCTTGTGGTCAGTAAATTTCCTGATGTATTTCCGAAAGAGCTACCAGGCATGCCGTCAGACCGAGAACTTGAGTTTGCAATAGATCTGGTACCTGGAACCGCACCGTTATTCAAGAAATATTACAGGATGCCCTCATCAGAGTTAGTGGAATTAAAGAAGTAGCTCGATGAAATGCTCCAGAAAGGGTAAATCCGTCCCAGTTCCTCGCCATGGGGATCGCCTGCACTCTTTGTAAACAAAAAGGATGGCAGCCTCCGCATGTGTGTAGATTATCGGCAGCTCAATGATGTCACCATCAAAAATAAATGCCCACTGCCAAGGATTGATGATTTGTTCGATCAGCTTAGTGGTGCCGAGGTATTCTCCAAAATTGACTTAAGGACCGGATAGCATCAGCTCAAGATTAAAAAGGAAGATATTCCTAAGACCGCATTCACCACTCGATACGGTCTTTACAAATATACAGTCATGTCCTTTGGTCTCACCAATGCCCCTGCCTTCTTCATGCACATGATGAATAAAGTGTTCATGGATTTCCTCGATAAATTCGTGGTAGTCTTTATCGATGACATACGCATATATTCAAAAAGTAAAGAGGATCACAAGGGACATCTCCGAGCAATATTGCAGCGACTTAGAGACCAACGGCTTTACGCCAAGTTCAGCAAATGTGAGTTTTGGCTTAAACAAGTCGGATTTCTTAGACATGTGCTATCCGCCGAAGGAATAGCCGTAGACCCCAGCAAGGTAAAAGATGTGCTCAACTGGTTGCCACCCACAACCGTATCTCAGATCCGAAGCTTCCTTGGACTGGCGGGATATTACCGCCGTTCCATTGAAGGATTCTCCAGGATCGCCAAGCCCATGACCGAGCTACTCAAAAAGGACAAGAAGTTTGAATGGACACAAGACTGTGAGCAAAGCTTCAGTGAGCTAAAGAAACGTCTGACCACCGCTCCCGTATTAACTCTTACAGACATATACCGCAGTTTTGATGTCTACTATGACGCATCCAGACAAGGAACTGGATGCGTACTCATGCAAGATGGCAAGGTGGTGGCTTATGAATCACGACAGTTGCGACCACACGAGGGAAATTACCCTACGCATGATCTGGAATTGGCCGCAGTAGTGTATGCTCTCAAAATATGGAGACATTATCTCATTGGGAAGAAGTGTCAAATTTTTACCGATCACAAAAGCCTCAAGTATATCTTCACTCAACCTGATTTGAATCTCCGTCAGCGAAGGTGGCTTGAACTGGTCAAAGATTATGACTTGGGAATAAACTACCACCCGGGTAAAGCCAACGTGGTAGCTGATGCACTCAGTCGAAAGCCGGTCAGTTTAAATACTATATTAAATTCCTTGCGTGTTGAACTTCAAGAGGAGATTGCTCAGCTCCATCTGAACATCGTTGAGGCTGGTCTCGCTAACACACTGGAAGTTACCCCCACACTTGAAGAAGCAATCCGCAAGGCCCAGCCAGATGATCATGTCCTGCAAAAGCATGCCCAGGACATGTACGCAGAACGTGCATCGGACTTCTCAAGAGATCACCTTGGGACTCTTCTATTTCGCGGAAGGATTTGCGTACCAAATCAGTCAGACCTAAAAAGGAAGATCTTGACAGAAGCCCACGAATCCTCATATTCTATTCACCCTGGGGAACAAAAATGTATGAAGACCTCTGCCAAATATTCTGGTGGGATGGCATGAAAAAGGATATTTCCTATTTTGTGGCTTGTTGTGAAATATGCAACAAAGTAAAGGCAGAACATCAGAAGCCAGTCGGACTTCTTCAACCGCTGCGGGTTTCACTGTGGAAATGGGATGATGTTTGCATGGATTTCTTCACGGGATTACCCAAGACTCAACGGGGCAATAATGCAATATGGGTCATCGTGGACACTCTAACCAAGGTAGCCCATTTTATTCTGGTCAGGACCACCTATCGAGTAGACCAACTCGCACAACTGTATGTGTCCAAAATAGTCAGTCTGCATGGAGTACCTCGAACCATCACCTCTGACCAAGGTTCACTCTTTACATCCGCTTTCTAGACATGTCTCCATCAAATTTGGGAGCGGCCCTAAAATACAGTACAGCCTATCATCCTCAAACAGATGGACAGACAGAGCGAGTGAACCAAATACTGGAAGACATGCTGCGAGCTTGCGTCTTGGCCCAAGGATCTAAATGGGAAGATTGTCTACCATACGCCGAGTTCTCCTACAACAACAGCTTCCAAACCAGTCTAAAGATGTCACCATACGAGGCTTTATATGGCCGCAAATGCCGTACCCCACTAAACTGGTCCCAGACGGGAGATAGCCATATTTTTGGAGCGGACCTCATGATGGGAGCTGAGAAACAAGTCAAGGAAATCAGAGATAGGTTAAATTTGGCCAAGTCTCGACAAAAGAGTTATTATGATGTGAGGCACCGACAGATCCGTTTTGAACCTGGAGAGCACGTATACCTCCGACTCACTCCTATGAAAGGAGTCAAGAGATTCCAAACACGCGGGAAGTTGGCACCCAGATTTATTAGCCCCTTCCCAATTATTTCTCGAGTGGGCACTATTGCTTACCAGTTGGAATTACCCCCGGAATTATCAGATGTGCACGACGTGTTCCACGTCTCACAGTTGAGGTGATGCATATCCCCACCCGAGAAAAAGACGGTTGTAACCGACATAGAATTGGCAGAGGATTTAACGTATGCAAAAAGGCCGTTAAAAAATATGGATCAGATGGAAAGAGTCACCCGCAATAAAGTACGGAAGTTTTATAAAGACCAGCGGGAGCATCACACCGAGTCAGAATCAACCTGGGAACAAGAAGAGTTCCTACAGACATATTATCCGGAATGGTTTTCCCAAGCAACCAAATCTCGAGGACGAGATTCATTCTAAGTGGGGGAGGTTTGTGACAGCCTGATTTTTGCCCTCTTTTATTTGCCAAAGATTTATTTGAATTTATTTCAAACCTTGGTGTTTTGAATCATTTCATATGGACTTAAACCACTTGGGTACCCTTGGCTTTCACCCAAGTGCCTCCCATCCATCTGAAACTATTATATATCTCTGGACCACCCCAATATACTCCATGGAATATTTTTCTTATTTGAAAAATATTCATTTTCCTCCCTAAAACACTAGCTAAATTCTAGGTGCTCCAAAGCAACCTCTATTTTTCTGGCTCAAAAAATTCTGAGGAAATTCCTAAATATTCTTTGGACCCTAAGGCACATTCCTGAGCAAAAATATTGCACTACTTTTTGGAATGTTTTTGCTACATAAAATCTTTTCCATTCTGGACAGAAATGGTAGTTTCTATAGCAACTACCATTTTACTTGCTCCAATCCTCCTGAAACTTCTTGGGCATATTCACCTTAGTAACTTATGACTAGCCTCCAAAGCACAGCCTCCAAGTATTCACCATTTTACCACAGCAAGCTCTGAAAGTTTATGTCCGGAAACTTACCAGGCCAGTTAATCTCATTCTACTGCGTCTGGAATTCAACCAACCCTGGGTAACTCACCTATCTACCACGAACAACACGCCAGACAAGGTTTTTGGCACCAAGTCAGCCCGCAGACACGGGTTCGCGCGATGACCACGCGTGTGCGTCGTGCCATGGCCTGCAGCCGGCGCGCTTTGGATGCCGCCAGCGCTCTGTAGAGCGCGTGCTTGCTTCCGAGCCTGCCCAACCGCGCCAAACCCCGCTCCCATCGTCGTCCTCATCTTCACAGTCCACCCCTGGCGCTCGCCGACGCTGGAGCTCGCCGCAGCGAGCACGGGCGCGGTCCGGCCAAGGCACAGTGTGGTGCGCACTGTGCTCGTCGCCATCTCCAGCGCCCTTGTGCTCGTCTCCGCACGGCCACAGCTCCCTCGTGACTCTGTCTTCTTCTTCCTCCTCTCACTGACGCCATTTCGTCGCCGGGAGCGGCCAGGTGTCGCCGGCGGAGCACCGATCCCCTCCCTCTCGCTCTCCTATAAATAGGCCCTTCCCCAGCCGTTTCACTCCCACATGACCCCATATAGAGTAGAACCCCGTGGCCCGGCCGGGCAGGCCTCAGGCCACCGTTCCCGAGCCGAGCTCACCGGCGACCCCCCTCGGCTCGTCGAGGTAGCTCCCAGCTCTCTCCGTCCAAGGCGACTGCACGAGGGCCTCCGCCACTCTCTTGTGAAGCTTCTTCACCTAGCTAGAGCTACTCGAGGTGCCGTAGCTCGTCATCTTCCCCAACTCCGGTGAGTCCCCTATTCTGCCTCCGCCTCCGAGCTCCATTCCGTCATCGTCCGTCCACCTCCAGCCACCCTACGGGTACAGGTAGGTGCGCCTCAACCTTCCCCGTCGACCTATCCTCTCCGTTTGAGCCAAGGGGCAATGTCGCCGGCGTACGCTCCGGCGAAACGACGGCCGCCTCTGCCCATCTGTCTCTCTTCCTCTCACCTGACTAGCGGGGCCCGCTAGTCAGTCTCTCCACTCCCGCGCGAAGTGGTATAAGTGGTGGCGCTCGAGGTATTTAAGCCTTCGACGTCACCCCCGTGTTCTTTTTATTTAAACTTCTGAATTTAAATAATTTCAGAGAACTTCAAAATTCTATAACTTTTTAACCATAAGTCCAAATGAATTGATTCTTTTTGCATTGTGTTCACGGTGAATAAATCTTGCAGCACACCAAAAATGAAACCATTTGGTGCAGTATAGATTTTCTGGTGAATTTTGGAATGAATCTTGATAATTTCTTTTTGAACTTTTATTTGTTTCAAGAAGAAGAGACTTGTCTTGAGGATCACCAGGAGGCTTGTGAGCCTCATTTGAACTAAGGCAACCTACAGCAACATTTTCATAGTGCCATTTCAATATTTGTGATTTTTCCAACTTGAACAAATGATTTATATTATGCATGTTAAATATTTTGTTAAATAGCTCTTTTGGTTGCTGTAACTATTGGTTTCATTTCACTTTACAAAAAGTTGGAGTTTGGTTTAAGTCAGTAAGATAGTTAAAATAAAGTTGGGATATTGTGAATGATTATGGACATACATACGCGAAGTTATTTTCTTTTGCATTAAGTAATTATGATAAAATTTTGCTAAGTCAAATTTTGTTGAAAGTCAAGCATAACCAGAATAATATTGAAGTTAAGATGGTAGTTGACTCAGTTTTATTGTTGCATGGCATTTTACTTGTTTATGTACTGCACTTTGCTATATTGCATGGCATTGTATGACACCGGTTACTTTATTTCTTTCTAAGTTGAAACTGTTAATAACTCAACCTGAATAAATTGTTGACCGGGTCATGGTGCCACTAAATCGAGTCTTCCCCAGTGCAACCACATTTACCTTTATGGGAAGATCTTGATTCTGTCCATTGACATGCCTCCTGTCGGTACCTGCAGATAGGGAAGGTTGTGGGCATGCAGTACCCTGGCCCGATAAGCAGAAATAACCTTGTGTCCCCGTAGTTAATTTTATGGTACCGAGTTCCCGTTTGGGACAATTTTTGTTTGGCCACGACGGTGGCAGGTGTGTCTTTGGTAGACACAGGGCCACCCAGGACTGTTCCAGTGGGGGAACGAGTCGGAGTGGCCGGAGGAGTGTCATGGCAATGGATAGGTTTCGTCGGAATGTCGTTGTTCCACCCGAATGGGATAAAGAGGCCATGGGTTCCATGGTGTGGGTATAGTGCACTACCACTGCAGAGTGTATTTAATCTATCGATAGCCGAGCACACGGTCACGGACACGCTCGAAAGTAGGTCACACCATGGGGCAACAGATAATAAAATTTTGCTCACTATGTTCTAAATTTCTGGTACTATGATAAGTTGATGGAAGAGCTTCCAAGATGTTTTGTGACCCAATATGGGCAGGTTTGTGATCACCGGAAGGATCATGAGTTATATCTTGTTTAAATGAATAAGTTGGTGATTATAATAAATTATCATTAGTAAGATAGACTGAGGTTTTATTTATGCAAAGTCATGAGCATAGCATGTTAGTAAATATACATTTAAGTCTGCTGCTGCATGTTTAAATTGATTAATCATCATGGTATTGATTGTCATTCTGATTATGTTTGCTGTAAGCTTGCAAGTATATTCAAAGTACTGACCTGGCGTGTCATGCCAGATTTCAGGAAAGTTCCGCTGGGAAGGAGTGCTGTCTGAGTCTAGTCTGTATCCACATCGGTGTCCCTGTGAGATGGAGTTCCGCTGCGACGTCATTCCGCTGCTGCGTAGTTTATGCCCTAGGCCCTTTTATGTTCATTAAATAATGTACATATTGTCTAGCCGCACCGTGTGTGCCGCTCGGCCTCGCTAACTGTTGTAATGTAAAACTTTGGTCTGCTAGTATGAATAAAGCGGCTGCGTTCTGTACCAAGATGTTGTGTGTTGCCAGAAGACAAGGTCTCTGGGCTGGCAATGCAAGGTAAACCGGTCGCTCTGATCCGGGGTGCCACATTCTGTGTCACAAAATTTTGACGTCGGCGGGAAAATCTCCCGCGACCCTGATTTGAGCAATGGGAAGTTACCATCATAGCCTTCGAATAGGCCGACAGATGACGGTTGGTAGGGGGTTGTTTTCGTAACTTCAGGTTCACCCTACCCAGCCAACCCCACCCCGACACCCAGAGTAGTACACCTGAATACTCCCCATTTTCTATCCCCACCGCAAAATAGACTTCTCCACAGCACCGCAACCTTCGTGCTCCTCCCCTTCTACATCGGCGCACTCGTCCACCGCAGCGCATCTGCCTCATCAACGACCTCATATGCCGCACTGGAGCAGGCAAACCGTCGTCGTCGTACACAGAGCCTCATCCCCGGCACCGTCTTCCATGGTCTCCAATCTGTTTCCCGGAAGCCGACGCCAAGCGTAGAAGCACCACCGTCGTGGACAATGAACTGACTTCCATTGCCAACCATGACTCACAAAGGCGGCCACGACCATCGTTCTCCTCATCGATCGGTAATGTGTGTATTGAATCACTTAGCAGTACATGTGCAGTTCCAATTTTGTTCATACCTACCCTTCAAATTTCCTGGGTGCTATTGTTCCCGTAAAAGTAATTGGTAATAGCCTCCATTGTCCAACAGAATATCAGCTTGTAATTGTGTGTCGCTCATGTATCGCGCTGTGCTTCGGTAGATATTTCATCTGCAACCAGTAGTGTGGCAAATGATGGATAGTTTTCTAAAAGTAGCATGATGCCCATGCGTTGCACGCATCAAGATGCATTTGTATGAGTAGTTTATCTTGTGGGAGAAAAGGATGAACGCGGGAATGCCTTATTTGCAAATGCGGAGAGGGGCGTGGGTATCTTTTTGCAAAACTGCCACAGTTTACTTCCTATCCGTCGGATATAAATCGGATGGCCTATATTGCAAGATGGCAGGGACACCATCATCACCAACTTTGTTTTTTAGAAGAAAATCAGGGAAAAAGTAGAGAAAAAAATAGAGAGTAGAGAAGTAGAGATAAATATTAAATATTAAATAAATATAACAGTAGAGAAGAGATAGAGATAGCAGAGACGTCGGGAAAGGATTGCACGCACGCGGGAAAAAGCGGCCGGGCGTGCCCTAGTTTTGGCGCGCGGCGTCCGGCGCGCTTTATAAAATCCAACACCCTCCCACCGCTCTGTGCCTTGCCACCGCTCTCTCCCCGCTCTGTGCCTCGCCACCGATCTCTCCCCGCTCTTTCTCACCTCGCCGCCGTCGCGCCACCATGCCGCCGCGTCGCCGGAAAACTTGGGGATACCGCGGCGTCCGCGCGCGCCCCTCCGGCGGCTTCTCCACCGAGATCCGGTTCCGCGGGATGCGCCTTGGCCTCAGCAATTTCGACACCGCCCACGAGGCCGCCCGCACGTATGACGCGGCAGCGTGGCGCCTCCGGTGGCCTCATAGAACATTGAACTTCCTCAACGTGCCGACGTGGGAGCGGGCACTGGAGCTCGCGCCTCTGCCGCAGCTTATCACCGACAAGGATTGTCGCGACCACCGAAGGCGGTTGCACCGTCTCGGCATCGTCGAGATGGACGAGGAAGCCATGGTACTGTGGCGCCAACGCTTCCCGCGGGACATCATCAACGAGCGCGAGTTCTACGAGCAAAGGAGGGCGGAGAGGGATAAGAGGAGGGCGGAACGAGCCACCTATCGCGAGGACAAGAGTAGGCGAAAAGTGGACGCTCAATTCAACATGAGGCTAGGAGCAGCGTCGCCTTGGGAATCCGACGACGATCGGTATCTTCAGTCCTACAGTCAGATGTCGGAGGAGGACATCACCGAGGAGGAGTCGGACGACGAGGAGTAGTTGAATAATCTATTTTTTATCTATCTATGCTGAGAACTATCCTCTACTCTTTATCTTTACTTCTCGATCTCAGCACTGTAAATGCTTTTTGAAAGCGCCGCGCGTTGCGATCCTGTTGGAGATGCTCTAATGTTGCCCACAAGATGCGCGAGTATTACTAGTAGTATATTTTTCTTGCCATGTTGAGATTTTAAAACCAAGAGTGCGAACATGCAGAGGAGCAATGAAGGCCAAACACGGGATATTGGGGACATCTTCAAGGAGCATGGCAAGTTAAAGAGGAACTGCACCGAACCCGTAAAATGAGCTTTGGTAAGTAACACCCTTTCAATTACTTTCGTTTAGCCTCGTGTTCTTCGATGTGTATATGTTGTAGTTTCTGTTTCTATTAAGCCTCGTGTTATTCGATGTGTCATAAGAAGAGTCTTAATCGTCCTAATGCTTTCGTTTTTAGCTAGGTGTAGGAAGTGCGTGTTCTCACCTGGTAGTCTGTTTTTATTTTTTTTCCTTTTGAATTCACTTCTCCTAGTTCTGTTTATCTGGCTTCTACTAAATGGATCTGGGTTGCTCTAAGTAATTATCTAAAAAAGAAGTAACTTCATGTCTGGATGCAGTTCCTGTGAGGAGGGAAGTATGGTTAACCTCGAGATCATGTTTCCAGAATGAGGCTGGATTACACACAAGGTGCCAGTTCCCTAATGATGTTGGATTAGACACAAGGTGCAAATTCCCAGATGATGCTGGATTAAACACAAGCCAGGTGGAGTCGTCTGTTGTTCGTGTCCTTGTGGCTCTAGTAAAGGCTGAAAGAAAGCGTGCAGCAGCCCTTTAGAATGTAGCTGAGTTCCTGAAGAAGGAAAAAGAGCAATCAGATGCTCTCTTCACACATGCCAAAGAAGAGATGGAAGAAGCCAGAAATAAGCTAGAAGAGGCAGAGCAGGTTAGGCGTCTCCTGCTATCTAAAATTGTTGTCAATACAAAATTTCCTTCATAGTAGCTAGGTTCAAATGTTTATCCAGTCAGCATGCCTGTTCTGATGTCCATGCATCTACTGATGTGGCACAAAATATTTTTTGTTCGGTCATGTAATAAGAGCAATTACTTTCCAAACAATAACAGACGAAGCATTGGACATGGTATAATTCACGCGCGAGCCCGACATTCCAAGTTCAACTTCCACATCAAAATCATGTTCACAGATATCTCCACATTCATACATAATGTCCACAATCATGATTCACCTCAAAGCTAATTGTTTTTAGGAGAGTTATGAATAAAGAAAAACCTCTAGTTCCTACTACCAGTGCGAGCACAACAAGTCAAGACCATGCGTAATTAATTATATTTTGGTCATTTTTTGTGTTCTAAAATGCCGGCCGGCTCGCGGAAGGATGTGTTGCCGGCACACACGCGGATTCAATGAAGGCAGGCGGGGCTGTCTGAAGCCGATTGCATGCGGCGAGGAGGCGTGTTCAGCAGGGCATGCAGCGAGTGGGGCCCTCTTGGCCGGCGCGCCGGTTCAATGCCTGCGCTATGAGAGGTCGCGTACGTGTCCAAGCAATCACTCCCTCCAGTCCTTTTTTGTTTGCGTATAACAAAATCTCATTTTCCATTCACATTTTACAAGTAAAATTCATGGACAAACTTTGACCCAAAATAGGATGGGGACTAGTAAACCAGAACGGAGGTAGTAGTTCTTTTTTCTAATCAAAGAAGGGTTTCCCCCTTCCGACTTTCATTACTGAAAACAAACATCTAAATCTAAACATAGTATTTGCCCTAGAACTACCAGGTTCAACATCTCGCAACATAAACCCATACAACCATACGCCAAGGAGTTACGTAGTACTATGAATTCCATTTTTGGTCCATACCAATCGTTCTAAAAACTACTTAGTACTTATAACGCGCCATTGAAAATCGGAACTCTTAACCCCGCTAAAAATGATATTTTAAACGTGGCTACTCGATCTGTGGCAACTGGCGAGCCACCGCCTCCAAGTCGTTCACCTGTGGTCCCAACCATCAACTCCTACAGATCAAATTATCACGTGAGCTGACTATTCCTTCAAAGTTGTGCTCCACCACGTACCTGGTACCCACGAATGCAGCAATCGTGCACCTAGGGTTTTAGAGTTTACTATTTGTTAACGTTGCCTTTACATAACACTCGTGTGTGCGAGACAATGAGAGACCGACTGCATGCGTGCGCCACTTGTCTTCGTATATGTACTCCATCGTTTGTCTGGTGTCCAAAAAATTATACTAATAAGTACTAGTAGAAGGCACGTGATATGCACGTATTTCTTACTCACTTATTTTTTCTAAAAAAGGTGGCTTATTCTACCCATGGTTGTTAAGATTGTATTGAACATGTAACAAACTTTATTGTTCAATTTGTTGCATTTTGAGAAAGGGTTATCAAATTGCTGCATTAGAAGTTCCCGGAGGTGGGGGGATAATCATACAAATGTTGAGTACTTTGATTTGTGAAACATTAGTTGTTTAGTGAGTCGTTGTTGTTTGCCAGATATTACAGGCCTCCAGTTGTTAAGCATTAAAGTTCAGAGCTACAGAAGATGGTAAATAGCAGACTTTGGCACCAGCACGTGTGTGGGCATTTGGCATCGTGAGGGTTCAAGAAAGTTCCTGGAGTCACTTTGGCGGGTGGCCGTACAGAGCGAATCCAAGAAACGTGAGCCGTTAGATCACTTGAGTTGGGTACTGTGTGGAACAAATCAAATGACCACTAATTGCTCCCCAGTCTTGGCGGATAGATAACCTGAATTCAAAAATTTATGTACTATAGAAGTAGAGACTAGCAATGTGCCAATGCGTTGCCACACGATCTGAGTAGATTGATACATATTCACCGATTTGATAGAAAAAAAGTCTAGTTTTGAAATACGTATATCACTAAGAAATTGTTATGTTTCACTCAAAATATATTCCTTTGGCGGTTTTGTTGAGATAAGGGAGGAATGTTGTTGGTTTCAAGATTCGAGAAGTGGTATATGTCTAATTTCTACTCTTACTAGCAAGACGCCCGTGCGTTGCACGAAACATCAAGATCTTGTGGGAGAAAAGGATGAACGAGGGAAGACCTTACCTGCAAATGTGGAGAGGAGTGCGGGTGCCATAGTTACGTTCCTATCCGTCAGATATAAATCGGACGGCCTATATTGCAGGATGGTTGGCCCACCATCATCACCAACTCTTTTTTTATCCCTACTCTTATAAAAAGCATAGTCGGTGATGATTGTGTGCCTGCCATCCTGTAATATAGGTCGTCTGATCTATATCTAACGGATAAGAAGGAAACTATGGAAATTTTGGAAAAATATACCCACACCCCTCTCCACACTTGCAAATAAGGCCTTCCCTTGTTCATCCTTTTCTCCCACAAGATAAACTTCTCATACAAATGCATCTTGATGTTCCTTGCAATGCATGGGCATCTTGCTAGTTGTTGCAAAAAGCCCATGTGTGTGAGAGAGAAAGGGAGAGAGGGGGAGGACAGAGTGCATGTGTGACAAAGACACAAAGAGTGTGTGTGCGAGAGGTATCAGCTTAAAATGAGGCGATAGTGTGTGTGTGCACGATCGAGAGGGCGTGTATCAAGAAGGGAAGAAACATCTACATAGATACAAGGAGCGGGAGAGAGACGTGCATGCGATAGTGGAAGCACAAGTGTGCGGGTGTATAAACCTATCTAGAGGCTAGTCGATAAATGTTTGTGGGAGAAATACGAGTCGAGGGTGCGAAAGCAAGAGTTTTGTGTGTGTGAGAGAGAGACGGTAGTCGGGAAGGGGAGTGGAAGCAGGATTTGTGTGTGTGTGAGAGGAAGAGAGGGGGGGAGTTTGTCTGATCGGTAAACAAATGAATAATGTCAGTCTAGGATGGAGACGAAAAGGAGACACCAACAAATGTTGTGTCTACAGGAGAGAGAGAGAGAGAGAGAGAGAGAGAGAGAGAGAGAGTAATTTTAGTGGTATGATTCATATCTAGAGACAAATAGGGTGTGTGAGAGAATCCCATAGAGAGAAAGACAAAGTGAAAGACGAGTGGAGACTGTGTGTGTGGCGGTGAAAAAGAAAGCTTAGGTACCTAGTGATACGAGAGAACGGTAGAGATGTGAGAGATAATGAAAACCGTGTAATGTATAATGATAGGGAGAGTGTGACACTTCTCAAGGGAGACGTCAAGAGACCATGTTTGTGTGGATAGGAGAAACATGAAGTGAGTGTGCGGGTGAGCTAGAGAAAAGAGAGTGATAGCAACATGAAGGAGCATGCATGCGAGAGAGATGGGCATGAAAGGAGTGAACATAAAAGGGATTCAAATATTTGAATTCGAGATGATCATACATCTAATCTATACTCAAATCAAAATTGATCTATCAAACATGCATACTCATATGAATTCACATGCATCTATGTTATTTAATATGTAGATATTACTGATCCATACATTTTAGTAGAACATAATTTGGTTTAATTTTTTGATTTCAACATTATGATTTTGAGATCATTGTATTTATAAATCATATTATACATCATATTATACATATAAAGGAGCAGAATTCTTAGTTGTGCTTTTGAAAGTATATATAAAAAATGATGTATATAGAATTTTATTCCAATCAAAAATGGATCCCGCCCAAAAAAATAGAATACAAATGGGCTTCGAATTGAGTTGGCACGGTAAACGTGCACTCTGCAAAATTTTAAGGAAGCGGGGAAAGTCGCAATAACCGCCCGAAACCAAAATCTGCGAGATGGAAATTACTAGTGCCTATCCCTGCCACGCAAAGCCTATCTGCTTGATTTCTATAGGTTTCGATAGGGGTAGGTTTGAAATTTCACTCAAACGTGACATAACCGCCTCTCACCCGAATTCATACACGGTGGGCGCCAAAACATAGTGTGTCCTCGGCCGAAATCGACTCCCTCCCCGATTCATACACGGTGGGCGCCAAAAACAAACTCTCATCGGCAAATATTCGGTGTATATGAGATTACCGTCCTATCCCCAAGCGACTAGTATTGTTGTGATGTAGGAAATTTGAAACGGGGGCTAAGTTTGTAAATTTCCTCGCATTTGAGACAAGCGCGCCCTGCAGACATGGTTCACCCTTCCTCTCCACCTCCATTTCCCCATTCGTACTCCGTGGGCGCCAAAACACCCTCTCCACCCCAGCCTCCTCCGTCCGCCACCCCATCGACCGCCGTCCTCCTCCACCATGCCGGAGCTGATACCCCGACGCCGCCGTCCATTACAAGAGATCGACCTCTCTCATCCACGGCTTTGGACCGGGATCCTTGCATCCCATCCTCTCGCTTCATGCCCGCCATCGTCCACCTTGCCGGCGCCGCTCCTACGACTGTCTCGTCCACCGCGCCCCGCCGCCACCGTCTGCCCTCCTAGATCTGCTTCCACGCCGCCGACAGCCATCGCTACTACAGCACCGTCAAATTCTCAGCAGATGCATACACGGAGCCGCACCACAGATGGTACTCTTTCGTATCTGCTCAACTTATTTATCCCAGCAAGAAAATAGATCGCCACTGCTTTACTCTGATTTCTTGTCCATCACTTACTTGCTAGTTGAGAGGAAACATTGGTTGCGAAGTTGCCTTTGTCCGGTTTGCACCTTCAGATCTGCCATGGCACGCTCAACACTATACTCCCAATGCTTATGGTTTTACCCCTTTTATATTCCACACTAGATAAATTACAGTAGACTAAATTTCAAAATTGGGTCAGTCGATTTTTCAGAGCTCGCCGGAGTTTGCTGGTGCGAACGAAGGGGATCGGGTGGGGACTTTGGTTGTGGGGGGCGGTGGTGGGGCCATGCCGAACAAAGAAAAATCGACGCGGGTGGGGGCGGGGGTGGGGGTGGGGGTGGCGGAGGAACACAGGCGGTGGGGGCCGGTGGTCCGGCTGGTGGCCCGTGCAGTGTTTTGTATGGGAAGAATCAAAGACGAGGAAGAAGAAGGGTTAGGAGACATAGGATCTTCATCCAACTGCCTGGAATGGTCGACTGACCCAAATGACAAAAGTCACGCGAATTGCATGCGGACATGCCTTTATATTCAGTACCATCATCGTACCTGCTTAGCACTGCTCCTGAATCCATCAAGCTAAACAACGTGCCACTCATAATTACAAACTTGTTGCTCAAGTACAAATCTGATATGATGTTGATATTACTAAAACAGATAACATTTAATTGGTTAGCTAATGTTCCTACTTTACTTTCGTATAAGCACGTGCACCACATATAGAGAGATAGCAGGGAGTTGCTTTTTTAATGCGCTCTGGTACATCATGTGTGGGCACTGCTCAACAAACATTTTAGTATCCAAAATCTGCTTGCTCTTCTTTAGCATGTTCCTCTTCCGTTCTTCTTTAATAAGTACTCTCTCCATTCGTAAATACAACTCTTTGTATAGATTCCACCATGGACTACATTTGGAGCAAAATGAGTGAACCTACACTCTAAAATGTATCTGGATACATCTGTATGTGATCCATAGTGGAAATCTCTACCAAGACTTATATTTTGGAATGGAGGGAGTATGATAGTAGTACAGTATGTTCCTTGTAGTGAGGATGAGTAGGGACATTTGCAGTGTAGAGGTCTATACGGTCGGTTGGTATGGACACTCTGAACTCTTCGGGCCTCTTTGATTCATAGGATTTTGTAAACATGGGAATAGGATTTGTAGTGGCCTGCCCACTTGAATCCTATAAGAATAGCAAGGAAATGCAGGGAGTTGTGTCGCCTTTGAGAGTTCCACTAATATTAATAGTACCGCACCTTCAATTGAAGAGAGCGGGTATCCGAAGCCTTTCTAACCGTACCGGCAATACTAGCACATATATTCCAGCAAGTTCCACTTTGCTGATTTTACTCCAATGCTTACGGTTTTCCCGTTATATCTACACTATGATCTGTGTAGCTGCTTTGTGTCGCACTAGCAGCAGTCCACTCTTGAAGCTAAACACCGCAATGACTTACAAAATTGGCACCAAGGCATTGAGCGCCATTCTGGATGCAATGAAACTCATACGCTCCCCACCTGTTGACTCTTGTTCAGAATATGATCCTAATGACACTTGTTCAAAATTGCCACATATAGAGAGACAGCATGGAATTGCATTTCTTTGGGCGCTGTGATTCATGATGAGTGGGCAACCAACATTGTATGCAATTAAGCGGAATCTCAAGAATATGCTTCATCTTATGTTCTTTAACATGTTCCTCTTTTGTTATACAACACCGTATTTTCAAGCTAGTTTCACTTTCCCGATTTATATATCGTGGTTATGGTGTACCCCTTTTATGTACACTATGATCTGCCCAGTTGTTGTGTGCTCTTGTTATCATGGTTTGGCAATAAACTCTATATACAATATATTTTGAACCTATCATCTGCCAACTATCCTTACTTCTGGAGCCTATTTTTTGTGTACTTGTGCCAGATTGTATAAATGCACGCACCATATTACAGCACACATGAGTTCTCTCATCAGAATCCAGTGATAGCACACAAGTGTTTACAGGGGCGCCCCTATATTAGAATATCCTCTACATTACAAAGATAATCTCACAACTATTTGTGTTTTCATGGTTCTTAGATATTATACATAATTACAGTGAATATCAGAATCCGTGCATCAGAAGAATATTGTGGAACACCACAATGACTTACAAAATTGGCACCAAGGCATTGAGTGCCATTCTGGATGCAATGGAACTCGTACGCTCCCCACCTGTAGATTCTTGTTCAGAATATGATCTTAATGACTATTCTAACCTCGAGGAGTCAGAGGCAGATGGCCTGTCATGTTCACCCATCAAGGTGCCTGCTCTAATTTGGCAAGGTTTTATTGATTGCACGTATCTTGCATATGTTGTCTTGCATTTCTTCTACTTTGTTGCACCGCCATCTACTTTGTTTACTCATCATATATGTCGAGATGCCATGCCCATCCATTATCAATACATATTCCATCTGTCATCATACATGTTTTTCCACTCAAATGATGTTCTTGTGCATCAGACATCAAAAAGGAAGAGGGTGATTGCCGAACCTGAAGGAGCACCAGCAAAGTCCTTGAAAAACATGGTTGTGCCGGAGAAATCGGATAGCACCCCACTTATATTGGCTGTACAACCAGTGACACAAAACGTAGGACCGACTCCAGCAGACTGTACCCATAATTCACTGGCCACACCACTAGCCCCACCACAAAGGACCTGCACTCCAGCAAAAAGTATGCCGATTTCAGTTGCCATAGCACCAGCCGTACCACAGAAAAATCCCACTCCAGCAAAAAGTACAACAAGTCCACCGGCCAAAGACCTATCCCAACTGCAGAGACGGCCAATTCCTGCAGATTGGAACCCCATTCTAGTTATTCCCAGTTTAAAAGACAATGCTTTCAATGTTGTTAGGGACCACGTGCATATATTCCCATCATTGGAAGATTATAGTGAAGATAAACACCATTTTCACATCTTCCTGCGCTACTAACGTGTAAGTGCTATTATTCATGGTGATTATTTTCCTGTTTTCTGCTGATTGAACACATCAATGATTTACATTACATTGTTTTAAGTAGGCGAGGGTCAATCTGGATAGTCATGACGAGCAAAGCTTGCTTGCGCTTTTCAAGGAAGCATCGCAGCAGTATTGGTGTTACTTGAGGAAATCACAATTTGATGGCAAGTATATAAACGAATTTCTGGTGAAGTCTCGTGTGCTAAATTTAGAAGACATTGAATGGAAAAACCTTGTTATGCACTGGTCCCGTTCCGAGGATGAGGTACTGTCTATGATATCGCATGACAATTTGAACTTCTACTTTTCCGCATGTGCCTTACGGATCTTTTTTGCAGGAAATCTGCTCGAAAAAGAATTCCGGTTTGAAAAGAACGACGGGATATCACAAATATGTTGCCCGCTACTTTGCTCTTGTTAGTACCTGTTGTCCTGTATCACTATACTTGCATACATACCTGGTTCATTATGTGACAGTAGTATGCATGATAGCTTGCTTATCAATTGTTCGCTCCAAATTATCTGATCTGTATGAATGGTTACATTAGTGTAGAATATATCCAATGCCAATGAATTTTTTTAGCTCTGCATTGTTCTTGTAAGTACCTGCTGTCCTTTATCAGCGTACTTATATTGATAGTTCGTTGTTCATGGACCATCACTCTGCAACTTATTTTCCTTTGCCCTCCATTTTCTACACATAAGATCTATATTTACTCTTACCATAAGGTTGGATAACACCGATGATACTGAAGAAGGTTAGCTCTGCATTGCTCTTGGTTGTACATTCTGCCTGTATCGATGTACTTACATTTATAGCTACTTGGTTATTTAGCATCACTCTTCGTCTTATCTTAAATATTCTCCATTTTTTCTTATATTGTCACATGTATATTTACTCTTAACAAAATGTAGAATAAAGGCAATGCTTATGAAGAAGATTCTGTGGTAAACTTCATGAATTGCCCCCCCCCATCAGAATGGACAAGGGCTTTATAGAGCCTGCCTTCAACAATAATGCAAGTTTGTCCTTCTCAAGCCTTCAAACTTTGTTGTGTATATTTGGTTAGACATGACTGCAATAGTTGTTTATTTTTGGTGTTTGCATCAAATTGCATGTTTAAAGTTTATTATGTACTCCAGTTCATAAACAAAAGTTTGTCCTTCTCAATTTAAGTTTTCAGTTTTACAACCAAGTTCTTCTTCATACCATGTAAATTAAACTATACAGAGCAAGTGATCTTATTTTGCCAATCTGAAATGGGATAAATTGACAGCACACTAACCATTGATACTTATGAGTTCTTGATCTGTAATCCAGTGGTGTCATGGAGCTGCCAACTCCTTCACAATGTCATTTCCTGCCATGTCTTGACCTGAACAATACCATATTGTGTTAATGCTATTTTAAACTGTGTCACTTTATTCGTCAGTAAGAAATGTGATGAATTGTCAGCACTGATACTTATATGTGCAAAACATGTCATCTTTCTGCTTGTTTATCTTTCAGAGTGAGGAGGATATAAGTGTAAAACAAGTGCAGTCTCACCAGCTTGCTCAGCTGCTTGCACTGCAGCTCCCGAGCAGGGCTAACCTTTCTTGAACTCTATTGAAGTGTTGTCGGTTTTGTATATTATTTTGTCGGCCTATTTAGTTGCACTCGTGGCGATCTTTGATGCCCAGTGTATGTAATCTGTTGTCTGCTTGTGCTTTATTATCATAGTGGCAAACTTTGATGCCCAGTGGATGTAATATGCCATAATTTCTTTATTGTATAGTCTAGGTTTTTTTTCTTATTCACGACGCTGCAGTTATTTTAATGTATATATATCCTGTCTTCGCAGTAAACCGGCCAAACCATAAAATTACGGTACATAATCAGGCCGTTATGCAAATCACCATGTATGATCCGCATCATGGGCCCCGTCATCTTGGTCCTTTAGCAGGCCTAAATGTAAACTGGCCCACTAGTAGGTTCGGGCCTTTAGTGGCCCTATTTTCCCAAGAAAACTCAATGGGCCTTTAGGAGGCTGATAAGTAGGTTGGGCCTGAATCATGCCGAACAGCTCACGGGCCGGCAACAGGCCGAAATTGACCCCGACCCATGAATGCGCCAATCAAATCATGGGCTTATAACAGGCCAACATTGTCTCGGTCCTTGTTTGGCCCAATTAGATTATCGGCTGCGAGCAGGCCGGATGCAAACCGGGCCGTAGTTAGGCCCAACTATATGACGGGCTTTTAATAGGCAGATATTAATATAGGGCCGAAATGTTAAACGGGCCCTTAGCAGGCCGAAACTAATACCAGGCCGAATTACTAAATGGGCCTTTGGCAAGTGGGCCCAAAAGCATAGCGTCCGGTTGACGGGCCGAATCTGATATGGGCCATAATTAAGCCCAAAGCCTCTTAAAGGGCCGGACCTGATCTGGGCCATAATTTGGCCCAGAACATGGTAGGCTTTTAACGGGCCGGATTTCATATGGGCCATTATTAGGCCTGGAATGTGGCAGGCCATTAATGGACCGGATCATATATGGGCCGGCATTTGGAACAAAATATGGCAGCGAGTTAATGGGCCAGCCTACTAGGGTCCTCAAAATCTTGTGGGCCTACAGCTGGGCCGGCCCATTAATGCCGATGAAATATCGTGGGCCTTTAGCTGGGCCAACCCATTATGGTACACAAAAAAATTGTGGGCCTTCACCTGGGTCGGCCCATTATGGTCCACAAAAATCTTGTGGGCCTTTACCTGGGCCGGCCCATTATGGTTCGCAAAATCTTGTGGGCCTTTAGCTGGGCCGGCCCATTATGGTTCGCAAAATCTTGTGGGCCTTTAGTTGGGCCAGCCCATTATGGTCTGCAAAATCTCGTGGGCCTTTAGTTGGGCCGGCCCATTTAAACTTTATGGGCCACTTTTGGGCCGGTCCACGTGTCAACATATCATAGGCGCATCTCGCCCATTGGATGAGTGACACCTGTGCCAACTCGGAGATGACACCTATTTCCGTCAGCCAATCAGAATTTTACACGTGGAAAATCCCCATTGGTCGGGGCTGTTAATTGGTTATCGGATCCAAAACCGGACCCGATAGCTTAACGACGTTCCGTTACGGTGGATGCCACGTGTCGGTCACCCTTGACGAAAGCACTTCTGTGACGCGCGATTTATCATCATGGAAGTGGACACTTCCGTGATGATAATTTTGGTAATGTCATGGAACACTTCTACGACAGCACAGGTATGACTATCTTGATTCTGTCATAAAATCATCATGGATGTACATGCATGACAGAAAATGTGACCTACTGTGACAAACACGTATCATCACGGAAGTGTATTTTTTGTAGTGGGTGTACCGGGATGTGCAATGAATCAAGAGTGACATGTATGAAAAATTATGCATGGTGGCTTTGCCGCAAATACGATGTCAACTGCATGATCATGCATGGCAATATGACAATATGAAGCGTGTCATATGTACGGAACGATGGAAACTTGCATGGAAATATATCTCGGAATGGCTATGGAAATGCCATGATAGGTAGATATGGTGGCTGTTTTGAGGAAGGTATATGGTGGCTGTTTTGAGGATGGTATATAGTGGGTGTATGGTACCGGTGAAAGTTGCACGGTACAAGAGAGGTTAGCAATGGTGGAAGGGTGAGAGTGCGTATATTCCATGGACTCATCATTAGTCATAAAGAACTCATATACTTATTGCAAAAATTTACGAGTCATCAAAACAAAGCAATCAACGCATGCTCCTAGGGGGAGGTTGGTAGGAGTTAACCATCGCGCGCCCCGACCTCCACACAAAGGATGACACTCTACAAATACCTCATGCTCTAACTTCGTCACATAGCGGTTCACCATACGTGCATGCTACAGGAATCACAAACTTTAACACAAGTATTTTTAATTTCATAATAACTCCACTATCATAACTCTAATATTACTATCCCCATATCTCAAAACAATAATCAAGTATCAAACTTCTCATCATATTCAATTCACTTTGTATGAAAGTTTTTACTACATTTATCTTGGATGCCTATCATATTAGTACTAGTTTTATAACCAAAGCACATTACCATGCTGTTCTAAAAGACTCTCAAAAGGATATAAGTGAGGCATGAGAGATCAACAATTTCTACAAAATGAAATCACCACCGTGCTCTAAGAGATATAAGTGAAGCACTAGAGCAAACTTCTTTAGCTCAAAAGATATAAGTGGAGCACATAGAGTGTTCTAAAAAATTCTAGGCCATATTTATCTCTCTCAAAAAGGTGTGTCCAGCAAGGATGATTGTGGCAAACTAACAAGCAAGGACTCAAATCATACATGACGCTCCAAGTAAAACACATATCATGTGGTGAATAAAAATATAGTCCCGAGTATAGTTACCGATAGATGAAGACAAAAGAGGGGATGCCTTCCCTGGGCATCCCCAAGCTTAGGCTTTTGGTTGTCCTTGAATTTTACCTTGGGGTGCCTTGGGCATCCCCAACTTAGGCTATTGTCACTCTTTGTTTCATAGTCCATCAAAGCAATACTCAAAACTTGAAAACTTCACAACACAAAACTTAGCTAGAAATCTTGTGAGCTCCCTTAGTATAAGAAAACAAACCACCACTCAAAGGTACTGTAATGAGCGCATTCTTTGTTTATATGGGTGTTAAACCTACTGTATTCCATCTTATTTATGATTCATATCCTCCAACACTACTCATGGATTCGTCAAAATAAGCAAACAACACACGGAAAACAGAATCTGTCAAAAACAGAACAGTCTGTAGTAATCTGTAACTTTCGCATACTTTTGCAACTCCAAAAAAATGAAATAAATTGGTAAATGTGAGGAATTATCTATTAATCATCTGCAAAAAGAATCAACTAAATAGCACTCTCAAGTAAAATCTGGTGACTATTCTAGTGAGCGCTAACGTTTTTGTTTTTTACAGCAAGATCATATAAACTTCACACAAGTCCTCCCAAAGTATCTACTTGGCACAAACACTAATTAAAACACAAAACCACATCTAAATAGAAGCTAGATGCAATATTTATTCCTAAACAGAAACAAAAACAAAGAAAATAAAATTGGGTTGCCTCCCAACAAGCGCTATCGTTTAACGCCCCTAGCTAGGCATGATACAAGGATAGATCTAGGTATTGCCATCTTTGGAAGGAAATCCATAAGTGGCTCTCATAATAGATTCATATGGTAATTTAATTTTCTTTCTAGGAAAGTGTTCCATGCCTTTCCTTAATGGAAATTGGAATCTAATATTTCCTTCCTTCATATCAATAATTGCACCAATCGTTCTAAGAAAAGGTCTACCAAGAATAATAGGACATGAAGGATTGCAATCTATATCAAGAACAATGAAATCTACGGGCACATAATTCCTATTGGCAACAATAAGAACATCATTAATCCTTCCCATAGGTTTCTTAATAGTAGAATCTGCAAGATGCAAATTTTAAGAACAATCATCAAGCTCATGGAAACCTAACAAATCACACAAAGTTTTTGGGATAGTGGAAACACTTGCACCCAAATCACACAAAGCAAAGAATTCATGATATTTAATTTTAATTTTAATAGTAGGTTCCCACTCATCATAAAGCTTTCTAGGGATAGAAACTTCTAATTCAAGTTTTTCTTCATAAGATTGCATCAAAGTATCAACTATGTGTTTGGTAAAACCTTTATTTTGACCATAAGCATGTGGAGAGTTTAGTACGGATTGCAACAAGGAGATACAATCAATCAAAGAGCAATTATCATAATTAAATCCCTTGAATTCAGAGTAGTGGGTTCATCATTATGCGAAGTTTTAATCTCTTCAATGCCACTTTTAACAATTTTAGCATCAAGATCTAAAAACTCCGAATCATTGGGACACCTTTTAATTAAAGTAGACTCATCTCCAGTCCCATCTTTATCAAGATTCATACTAGAAAACAAGGATCTAATAGGAGACACATCAATAACTTTCAGATCTTCATCTTTATTTTCATGATAACTAGAAGAACACGCTTTTATAAAGCTCTCTTTTTAGCACGCATCCTAGCGGTTCTTTCTTTGCATTAATCAATGGAAATTCTCATGGCTTTGAGAGACTCATTGATATCATGCTTAGGTGGAATAGATCTAAGTTTCAAAGAATCAACATCAAGAGTAATTCTATCCACACTTCTAGCCAATTCATCAATCTTAAGCAATTTTTCTTCAAGCAAAGCATTGAAATTCTTTTGCGAATTCATAAAATCCTTAACACTAGTTTCAAATTCTGAAGGCATCTTTCCATAAGAGTTATTGTAGGAATTACCATAATTATTTGAGGAATTACTAGGAAAAGGCCTAGGATTAAAGTTTCCTCTATAAGCATTGTTATCAAAATTATTCCTACCAACAAAATTCACATCCAAAGACTCATTATTATTTTCAATCAACGTGGATAAAGGCATATCATTAGGATCAGAAGAAGCACTCTTAGCAGCAAATAATTTCATAAGTTCATCCATCTTTCCACTCAAAACACTAATCTCTTCAATAGCATGCACTTTTTTACTAGTAGATCTTTCGGAGTGCCATTGAGAATAATTAACCATAATATTTTCTAGGAGTTTGGTAGCTTCACCTGAGGTAGTTTCCATGAAAGTGCCTCTCCGGCCGAATCTAAAAGATTTCTAGAAGCAAAATTCAAGCCAGCATAAAAGTTTTGTATAATAATCCATAAGTTCAAACCATGTGTAGGGCAATTACGTATCATTAATTTCATTCTCTCCCAAGCTTGTGCAACATGCTCATGATATAGTTGCTTAAAATTCATAATATCATTTTTAAGCGAGATGATCTTAGCAGGAGGAAAATACTTAGAGATAAAAGCATCTTTGCACTTATTCCATGAATCAATACTATTTATAGGCAAAGAGGAAAACCAAGTTTTAGCACGACTTCTAAGCGAAAACGGAAATAACTTCAATTTAACAATATAATTATCCGTATCCCTCTTATTTTGCATATCACACAAATCAACAAAGTTGTTTAGATGGGTAGCGACATCTTCACTAGGAAGGCCGGAAAATTGATCTTTCATAGCATTGATCTCACAAGATTCAGCATCGGTAATAGGAGCAATCGGAGTGCTAATAAAATCATTATTGTTGGTATTGGAGAAGTCACACAATTTGGTATTGTTCTGAGCCATAGTGACAAACAAGCAATCCAACACACAAGCAAACAAGAAGCAAGCGAACGGTAAACACACGGAAAAATGAAAGGGAAAATAAAACGGCAAGGGTGAAGTGGGGGAGAGGAAAACGAGAGGCAAATAAATGTAATGTGAAGGATAAGGGTTTGTGATAGGTACTTGGTATATGACTTTTGCGTAAGCCTCCCCTGCAATGGCGCCAGAAATTCTTCTTGCTACTTCTCGAGCTTGCGTTGTATTCCCTCGAAGAGGAAAGGGTGATGCAGCACAGTAGCGTAAGTATTTCCCTCAGTTTTTGAGAACCAAGGTATCAATCCAGTAGGAGACCACGCGCGAGTCCCTCGCACCTGCACAAACAAAGAACTTCGCAGCCAACGCAATAAGGGATTGTCAATCCCTCTACGGTCACTTACGAAAGTGAGATCTGATAGATATGATAGTTTGATATTTTTGGTATTTTTTGGATATAAGAACAGAAAGTAAAAACAACAAAGTAAAGTAGATTGTAGATTGATATGTTGAGAATAGACCTGGGGGCCATAGGTTTCACTAGTGGCTTCTCTCACGATAGCAGATTTCTACGGTGGGTGAACGAATACTGTCGAGCAATTGATAGAAAAGCGAATAATTATGAGAATATCTAGGCATGATCATTATATATAGGCATCACGTCCGTGACAAGTAGACCGAAATGATTCTGCATCTACTACTATTACTCCACACATCGACCGCTATCCAGCATGCATCTAGAGTATTAAGTTCATAAGAAGAGAGTAATGCTTTAAGCAGGATGACATTATGTAGAGAGATAAACTCAAGCAATATGATATAAACCCCATCTTTTTATCCTCGATGGCAACAATACTATACGTGCCTTGTTGCCCCTACTGTCACTCGGAAAGGACACCGCAAGATTGAACACAAAGCCAAGCACTTCTCCCATTGCAAGAACTATAGATCTAGTAGGCCAAACCAAACCGATAATTCGAAGAGCTTTGCAAGGATATTCTAATCATACATAAGAGAATTCAGAAAAGAACCAAATATTTCTCATAGATAATCTTGATCATAAACCCACAATTCATCGGATCTTGACAAACACACAGCAAAAAGATTACATCGAATAGATCTCCTCGAAGACCGAGGAGAACTTGGTATTGAGATCCAAAAATAGAGAAGAAGCCATCTAGGTACTAACTATGGACCCGAAGGTCTGTGGTAAACTACTCACAACTCATGGTGATGCGATGCTGTTGATGTTGAAGCACTCCGTGGAAGATCCCTCCTCCGGCGGAGCTCCGGAACAGGCCCCAAGATGGGATCTCATGAGAACAGAAGGTTGCGGCGGTGGAATTAGGGTTTTCTCTGTTGCTTCGATGTTTTCAGGGTACATGGGTATATATAGGAGGAACGAGGGCATCGGGGGAGCTACGTGGGGCCCACGAGGCAAGGGGCACGCCCAAGGGGAGGTGGCGCGCCCCCACCCTCGTGGACGCCACGTGTGCCCTCTGCCATGGTTCTCAAGTCTCCCGTGAAGATATCGTTCCAAAAATATCTCTCCCGAAGGTTTCATTCCGTTTGGACTCCGTTTGATATTCCTTTTCTGCAAAAGCGTGAAATAGGCAAAAAAACAGCAATCTGGACTGGGCCTTTGGGTTGACAGGTTAGTCCCAAAAATAATATAAAAGTGTATAATAAAGCCCATTAAACATGCAAAACATCATATATAATAGCATGGAACAATCAAAAAATATAGATATGTTGGAGACGTATCAGCCACTGAAAACCAATCTAGACCCTGTTCCGGCACCCTGTCAGAGGGAGAATCCCTCTCCGGTGGCCATCTTCATCATCCCAGTGCTCTCCATAACGAGGGGGGGTAGTTCACCCTCGGGGCTGAGGGTATGTATCAGTAGCTATGTGTTTGATCTCTCTCTCTCTTGTGTTCTTGAGATGGCATGCTACTTCTCGAGCTTGCGTTGTATTCCCTCGAAAAGGAAAGGGTGATGCAACACAGTAGCGTAAGTATTTCCCTTAGTTTTTGAGAACCAAGGTATCTATCCAGTAGGAGACCACGCGCGATTCCCTCGCACCTGCACAAACAAATAAGAACTTAGCAGCCAACGCGATAAGGGGTTGTCAATCCCTTCATGGTCACTTACGAAAGTGAGGTCTGATAGATAGGGTAGTATAATATTTTTGGTATTTTGGGTATAAGTACAGAAAGTAAAGAAAGTAAATAAGCAATGGCAAAAGAAATTGAAGGTAAAGTAATATGATAGAGATAGACCCGGGGGGCATAGGTTTCACTAGTGGCTTCTCTCATGATAGCAGAATTCTACGGTGGGTGAACAAATTACTGTCGAGCAATTGATAGAAAAGCGCATAGTTATGAGAATATCTAGGCATGATCATTATATATAGGCATCACGTCCGTAACAAGTAGACCGAAACGATTCTGCATCTACTACTATTACTCCACACATCGACCGCTATCCAGCATGCATCTAGAGTATTAAGTTCATAAGAACAGAGTAATGCTTTAAGCAAGATGACATGATGTAGAGGGATAAACTCAAGCAATATGATATAAACCCCATCTTTTTATCCTCGATGGCAACAATACAATACGTGCCTTCATGCCCCTGCTATCACTCGGAAAGGACACCGCAAGATTGAACCCAGAGCCAAGCAGTTCTCCCATTGCAAGAGCTATAGATCTAGGAGGCCAAACCAAACCAATAATTCGAAGAGACTTGCATGGATATTATAATCATACATAAGAGATTTCAGAAAAGAATCAAATATTGTTCATAGATAATCTTGATCATAAACCCACAATTCATCGGATCTCAACAAACACACCACAAAAAGATTACATCGAATAGATCTCCTCGAAGATCGAGGAGAACTTTGTATGGAGATCCAAAAAGAGAGAAGAAGACATCTAGCTAATAACTATGGACCCGAAGGTCTGTGGTAAACTACTCACAACTCATTGGTGAGGCTATCGTGTTGATGTAGAAGCACTCCGTGATCGATCCCCCCTCCGGCGGAGCTCCGGAACAGGCCCCAAGATGGGATCTCACGGGAACAGAAGGTTGCAGCGGTGGAATTAGGGTTTTTTCTGTTGCCTCAATGTTTTCATGGTACATGGATATATATAGGAGGAAGGAGGGCATCGGGGGAGCCAAAGGTGGCCCACGAGTGTGGGGGCACGCCTGCCCCCTAGGGCGAGCCTTGGACCTTCGTGGCCGCCTCTCTCATTCCCTCGCGTGTACTCCAAGTTTTCTATGAAGATGCGGTTCCAAAAATAACTCTCCCGAAGGTTTCATTCCGTTTGGACTCCGTTTGATATCCCTTTTCTGCGAAACATTGAAATAGGCAAAAGGCAGCAATAGTCATTAGGCCTTGGGTTAGTAGGTTAGTCCCAAAAATAATATAAAAGTGGATTATAAAGCCCATTAAACATCCAAAACAGAATATATATAATAGCATGGAACAATAAAAAATTATAGATACATTGGAGACGTATCAAGCATCCCCAAGCTTAATCATGCTCGTCCTCGAGTAGGTAAATGATAAAAACAGAATTTTTGATGTGGAATGCTAACTAACATAATTCTCAATGTAATTCTCTTTGTTGTGGCATGAATGTTCGGATCCGAAAGATTCAAGATAAAAGTCTATATTGACATAAGAATAATAATACTTCAAGCATACTAACAAAGCAATCATGTCTTCTCAAAATAACATGGCTAAAGAAAGTTCATCCGTACAAAATCATATAGTTAGGCTATGCTCCATCTTCGTCACACAAAATACTCCAATCATGCACAACCTCGGTTTCAGCCAAGCATTTGTTTCATACTTTCACGCAATATATGAGCGTGAGCCATGGACATAGCACTATGTGGAATAGATTGGTGGTTGTGGAGAAGACAAAAAGAGGAAGATGGTCTCACATCAACTAGGCGTATCAATGGGCTATGTAGATGCCCATCAATAGATATCAATGTGGTGAGTAGGGATTGCCATGCAACGGATGCACTAGAGCTATAAATGTATGAAAGCTCATCAAAAGAACCTAAGTGGGTGTGCATCCAACTTGCTTGCTCACGAAGAGCTAGGGCATTTGGGGAAGCCCATCGTTGGAATATACAAGCCAAGTTCTATAATGAAAATTCCCACTAGCATATGAAAGGGACTAAGCAAGAGACTCTCTATCATGAAGATCTTGGTGCTACTTTGAAGCACAAGTGTGGAAAAAGGTAGTAGCATTGTCCTTTTTTTTATTTTTTTATTTCTTTTTTTTCTTTTTTTTTTCTTTTTTGGGCCTTTTTTTTCTTTTGCCTTTCCTTCTTTTTTTTTATTTTGGGATAATGATCTAATGATGATCATCACACTTATATTGATTTACAACTCGATATTACAATTCGATATTACAACTCGATACTAGAACAAAGTATGAGTCTACATGAATGCCTCCGGCGGTGTACCGGGATGTGCAATGAATCAAGAGTGACATGTATGAAAAATTATGCATGGTGGCCTAGCCACAAATACGATGTCAACTACATGATCATGTGTGGAAATATGACAATGCTGAAGCATGTCATAGCAAACGGAACGGTGGAAAGTTGCATGGCAATATATCTCGGAATGGCTATGGAAATGCCATGATAGGTAGGTATGGTGGCTGTTTTGAGGAAGGTATATGGTGGGTGTATGGTACCGGCGAAAGTTGCGCGGTACAAGAGAGGCTAGCAATGGTGGAAGGGTGAGAGTGCATATAATCCATGGACTCAACATTAGTCATAAAGAACTCACATACTTATTGCAAAAATCTACAAGTCACCAAAACAAAGTACTACACGCATGCTCCTAGGGGAAGGTTTGGTAGGAGTTAACCATCGCGCGATCCCGACCTCCACACAAAGGATGACACTCAACGAAATACCTCATGTTTCAAATTTGTCACAGAACGGTTACCATACGTGCATGCTACAGGACTTGCAAACCTTAACACAAGTATTTCTCAAATTCACAACTACTCTACTAGCATGACTCCAATATCACCATCCTCATATCTCAAAAAAACCATCAAGTATCAAACTTCTCATAGTATTCAATGCACTTTATATGAAAGTTTTTACTATACCCATCTTGGATGCCTATCGTATTAGGACTAGTTTCATAACCCAAGCACATTACCATGCTGTTCTAAAATACTCTCAAAATGATATAAGTGAAGCATGAGAGATCAACAATTTCTACAAAATAAAACCACCACCGTGCTCTAAAAGATATAAGTGAAGCACTAGAGCAAAACTATCTAGCTCAAAAGATATAAGCGAAGCACATAGAGTATTCTAATAAATTCTAAGTCATATGTGTCTCTCTTAAAAGGTGTGTCCAGCAAGTATGATTGTGGCAAACTAAAAAGAAAAGACTCAATTCATACATGATGCTCCAAGCAAAACACATATCATGTGGTGAATAAAAATATAGTCCCGAGTATAGTTACCGATAGATGAACACGAAAAAGGGGATGCCTTCTAGGGGCATCCCCGAGCTTAGGCTTTTGGTTATCCTTGAATTTTACCTTGGGGTGCCTTGGGAATCCCCAAGCTTAGGCTCTTGCCACTCTTTGTTTCATAGTCCATCGAAGCCATACTCAAAACTTGAAAACTTCACAACACAAAATTTAGCAAAAAATCTCGTGGGCTCCGTTAGTACAAGAAAACAAACCACCACTCAAAGGAACTGTAATGAACTCATTCTTTGTTTATATTGGTGTTAAACCTACTGTATTACAACTTCTCTATGATTTATACCCCCCGATACTACTCATAGGTTCATCAAAATAAGCAAACAACACACGAAAGACAGAATCTGTCAAAAACAGAACAGTCTATAGTAATCAGTAATTTTCGAATACTTCCGTAACTCCAAAAAAATTGAAATAAATTGTTAAACGTAAGGAATTTGTCTATTAATCATATTCAAAAAGAAACAACCAAAAATCACTCCCCAGTAAAAATTACAGCCAATCTCGTGAGCGCTAAAGTTTCTGTTTTTTACAGCATGATCACATAAACTTCACACAAGTCTTCCCAAAGGTTCTACTTGGCACAAACACTAATTAAAACACAAAACCACATCTAAACAGAATCTAGATGCAATATTTATTCCTAAACAGAAGCAAAAACAAAGAAAATAAAATTTGGTTGCCTCTCAACAAGCGCTATCGTTTAACGCCCCTAGCTAGGCACGATACAAGAATAGATCTAGGTATTGGCATCTTTGGTAGGCCATCCATAAGTGGATCTCATAATATATTCATAAGGTAATTTAATTTTATTATTAGTAAAGTGTTCCATGCCTTTCCTTAACGGAAATTGGAATCTAATATTTCCTTCCTTCATATCAATAATTGCACCAATCGTTCTAAGGAAAGGTCTACCAAGAATAATAGGACATGAAGGATTGCAATCTATATCAAGAACAATGAAATCTATGGGCACATAATTCCTATTGGGAACAATAAGAACATCATTAATCCTTCCCATAGGTTTCTTAACGGTAGAATCCGCAAGATGCAAATTTTAAGAACAATCATCAAGTTCATGGAAACCTAACGTATCACACAAAGCTTTTGGAATTGTAGAAACACTTGCACCCAAATCACACAAAGCAAAGCATTCATGATCTTTAATTTTAACTTTAATTGTAGGTTCCCACTCAACATAAATATTTCTAGGGATAGAAACTTCTAATTCAAGTTTTTCTTCATAAGATTGCATCAAAGCATCAACTATGTGTTTGGTAAAAGCCTTATTTTGACTATAAGCATATGGAGAATTTAGTACGGATTGCAACAAGGACATACAATCTATTAAAGAGCAATTATCATAATTGAATCCCTTGAAATCCAAGATAGTGGGTTCATCACTATGCAAAGTTTTAATCTCTTCAATCCCACTTTTGACAATTCTATCATCAAGATCTAAAAACTCCGAATCATGGGACGCCTTTTAACTAAAGTAGACTCATCTCCAGTCCCATCTTTATCAAGATTCATACTAGAAAACAAGGATCTAATAGGAGACACATCAATAACTTTCAGATCTTCATCTTTATTTTCATGATAATTAGAAGAACACGCTTTCATAAAGCAATCTTTTTTGCACGCATCCTAGCGGTTCTTTCATTGCACTCATCAATGGAAATTCTCATAGCTTTGAGAGACTCATTGATATCATGCTTAGGTGGAATAGATCTAAGTTTCAAAGAATCAACATCAAGAGTAATTCTCTCCGCGTTTCTAGCCAACTCATCAATCTTAAGCAATTTTTCTTCAAGCGAAGCATTGAAATTCTTTTGCGAATTCATAAACTCTTTAACACTAGTCTCAAATTCAGAGGCCATCTTACCAAAATTTCCATAAGAGTTATTGTAGGAATTACCATAATTATTAGAGGAATTACTAGGAAAAGGCCTAGGATTAAAGTTTCCTCTATAAGCATTATTACCAAAATTATTCCTACCAACAAAATTCACATCTAAAGATTCATTATTATATTCAATCAACGTAGATAAAGGCATATCATTGGGATCAGAAGAAGCACTCTTAGTAGCAAATAATTTCATAAGTTCATCTATCTTTCCACTCAAAACAATAATATTTTCAATAGCATGCACTTTTTTACTAGTAGATCTTTCGGTGTGCCATTGAGAGTAGTTAACCATAATATTATCGAGGAGTTTAGTAGCTTCTCCTATGGTGGTTTCCATGAAATTGCCCCCCGCGGCCGAATATAAAAGATTTCTAGAAGCAAAATTCAAGCCAGTGTCAAAGTTTTATATAATCATCCATAAGTTCAAACCATGTGTAGGGAAATTACGTATCATCAATTTCATTCTCTCTCAGGCTTGTGCAACATGCTCATGATCTAGTTGCTTAAAATTCATAATATCGTTTCTAAGAGAGATAATCTTAGCGGGAGGAAAATACTTAGAGATAAAGGCATCTTTGCACTTATTCCATGAATCAATACTATTTCTAGGCAAAGAGGAAAACCAAGTTTTAGCACGATCTCTAAGTGAAAACGGAAATAGCTTCAATTTAACAATATCATTATCTGTATCCCTCTTCTTTCGTATATCACATAAATCAACAAAGTTGTTCAGATGGGTAGCGGAATCTTCACTAGGAGCATTGATCTTTCATGACAAGATTCAACAGAGCAGCATTGATCTCACAAGATTCAGCATCAGTAATAGGAGCAATAGGCATGCTAATAAAATCATTATTGTTGGTATTGGATAAGTCACACAATTTGGTATTGTTTTGAGCCATAGTGACAAGCAAGCAACCCAACACACAAGCAAACAAGAGGCAAACGAACGGTAAAAACATAGAAGAAGAAGGGCGAATAAAACGGCAAGGGTGAAGTGGGGGAGAGGAAAACAAGAGGCAAATAATGTAGTGTGAAGGATAAGGGTTTCTGATAGGTACTTGGTATATGACTCTTGCGTAGATCTCCCCGGCAACGGCGCCAGAAATTCTTCTTGCTACTTCTCGAGCTTGCGTTGTATTCCCTCGAAGAGGAAAGGGTGATGCAGCACAGTAGCGTAAGTATTTCCCTCAGTTTTTGAGAACCAAGGTATCAATCCAGTAGGAGACAACGTGCGAGTCCCTCGCACCTGCACAAACAAATAAGAACTTCGCAGCCAACGCAATAAGGGGTTGTCAATCACTTCACGGTCACTTACGAAAGTGAGATCTGATAGATAGGATAGTATAATATTTTTGGTATAAGAACATAAAGTAAAGAAAGTAAATAAGAAACAGCAAAATAAATTGAAGGTAACGGAATATGATAGAGATAGACCCGGGGGCCATAGGTTTCACTAGTGGCTTCTCTCATGATAGCAGAATTCTACGGTGGGTGAACAAATTATTGTCGAGCAATTGATAGAAAAGCGCATAGTTATGAGAATATCTAGGCATGATCATTATATATAGGCATCATGTCCGTAACAAGTAGACCGAAATGATTTTGCATCTACTACTATTACTCCACACATCGACCGCTATCCATCATGCATCTAGAGTATTAAGTTCATAAGAACAGAGTAATGCTTTAAGCAAGATGGCATGATGTAGAGGGATAAACTCAAGCAATATGATATAAACCCCATCTTTTTATCCTCGATGGCAACAATACAATACGTGCCTTGCTGCCCCTGCTATCACTGGGAAATGACACCGCTAGATTGAACCCAAAGCCAAGCACTTCTCCCATTGCATGAACTATAGATCTAGTAGGCCAAACCAAACCAATAATTCGAAGAGACTTGCAAGGATATTACAATCATATATAAAAGATTTCAGAAAAGAATCAAATATTGTTCATAGATAATCTTGATCATAAACCAACAATTCATCAGATCTCGACAAACACACCGCTAAAAGATTACATCGAATAGACCTCCTTGAAGATCGAGGAGAACTTTGTCTTGAGATCCAAAAAGAGAGAAGAAGCCATCTAGCTAATAACTATGGACCCGAAGGTCTGTGGTAAACTACTCACAACTCATTGGTGAGGCTATGGTGTTGATGTAGAAGCACTCGGTGATCGATCCCCGCTCCGGCGGAGCTCCGGAGCAGGCCCCAAGATGGGATCTCACAGGTACAGAAGGTTGCGGCGACGGAATTAGGGTTTTTTCTGTTGCCTCGATGATTTCACGGTACATGGATATATATAGGAGGAAGGAGGTGTAACACCCCAAAAATTTTGCCCTTGTTTTAGTAATAAAAATTTGACAAGGAGTTTCAACTTTTCCTTTTCTAGGTTTTCTTTGTTTGACAGAAGTTCCTTTCTATTGTTTTTATGGAGTTTTTGCCCCAGTGCAAAATTCTTGGTATGTTGTTTGGACATAATTGCCCTAATCAAGAATGACAATCCCCCTTTCAATAGGTACTTTTGCATTATTATTTCCTCCTTAAGTTATTTTAATTATAGGGTTTTTCTTCTGCTTCAAGGTTCATTTTGCACTACAACCCTTTGATGGAATTATCCAAAAATTCCACCAAAATTCAGGGATGTCAGGTGAAGCTCCTACATCACTACCATGCAAAAACCCTTGGGTGTTCTATGGAAGTTGAGCAAAACATCCTCTTTTGCTCTCTGGTCCAGAATGTCACTTTCTACTACAGCCCTATTCTAACTAGTTCCAGTGGCCTTGAGCTTTTTCCAACTTATAGCCCATCTTGCAAAACCCTTAAGTCCAGAAGAGTGGACCCATTGGAAGGTTTTTGGTTCATGAAACAATGCCATTTACCTTCTGCCCAGAACTGAAGTTTTGCAAAAACTTGCACTAACAAGTTTTTGCTTTTGATAAACTAACCTCATCACCCTCTTACTCATCCAAGGAGACACTGATCTGGAGAATTTGGCCACCCCAAGAGTTGCCTAGATGCCATTGGCATTTTGTCAAACACCCTGAGTGCATGACCAGTTTTGGCTTAGTTTTTGGTTTGTGTTATGAACTTGATCCCCTGACTAGACCAGCATGTCACATCGATTTGCCCTAGCCTATAGACCCACCCTGCTAACCCCCCTTGTGGATTGGAGCCCCCTAGCATGCCCTGGCATATTGCCGAGCACATAGCATGCGTGCTCTCGGCGCGTCCAGAGCGCGCGTTTTGCACGTGCGTGCGCTCGGGTCACCGCGTCGCGCCCCGGCCCTTGCTCGCCTGCAGAGCCACCCCCCGGCCTCATCCACTCACCAGAACGCTCCAAGCCGCCCCTGGAGCCCCACCGCGCCGTCGTCAGGTCGGCTGCGGCGGCTAGCGGCTGGCCACAGTGGGTTTTTGGCGAGGGCGGCGCCGCCCAAGCCACGAGCGCGCGCGAGCTCGCCCCTGGTGCAGAACCCGCTCGTCTGCTAGATTCTGCCGCCATCCTCAGCCCCGCCACGTCCCCTACTGCTACAGAATGGCGGTCGCCGGCGACCTTATCCCCGGCCGCCGCGGAACCGCCATTGCCCGCTTATATAAGAAGCCCCCGAGCTCGTCAGGCCCTCAAGGAACCTCTCACACTCCCTCACTGATCCGCCCGTAGCAGTAGAAAGACCAGAGAGGTCGTCTTCTTCTTCTCTGGCAACTACAGCCGCCGCCATTGTCTCGATCACTCCGGCGCCACTAGGGCCTCCCCCGCCCATCCAGCGCCACCGTCGCCTTCCCCTCGACCTTGCGGAGCTGCCCGACCCCTCGAACGCGATCAAAACCCACCACAACACAAATCCCCAATCCTGCCCGAAGCTCCCTCCGCCGCGGAGCTCGCCGCCGGCGACTCCCTCCATCCCCGCCGGCCAGTCGGCCACCGGGAGGACCGCCTTGGAGTGACGGATCCATCCCTGGCCTCGAATGCCCTCGAGGAGCCTCCGTTTGCCGGCGACGATCACCGGAATCCTGCCCCCGCTCGGGCAGAGGAAAAGGGAGGGAGAGGCGACTGGTCAAACCTGGCCAGTGGGCCCCCTGGACCCACTGTCAGTGACCCAGCCCCACCTCCACGTGTTTCAAGTGAAGGCGTAATCCTCTGTAGTACGTATCCCCTGACCCGAAAGCATATTCTTATTTGAAACGTTTTCTTTTCTGTTTTAATTTAAAATCAGAGTTTGACTGAAACTTTGACTGGCTTTAACTTTTTAAATATAACTCCAAATGAATTGATTCTTTTTCTGTTGTTCCTCAAATTTGGTCTAGTTTATTTTCAAATTTATTTGAAAATTCTCCAGACAATTTAAAATAGACGTAGGTGTTTTGAATTATCCCTCTTCCCCTTCAAATTTTTTTAGGATCGCGTGGTTAGTTTTCGTTCGTTGCGTTGTTAGTTCTTTCATCTGGTGCATCTCTCGTCAAGTGGATTCGACCCACTTCTTCTTTGCAAGTTCATCCTCAGTTCTTTTCAACCGACGCTATTTTCCCCGTCCGTTGTCGTCTTTCTTTTTCCCACCCGCCCACCCTTTTTCTTCTCGGAGCCGGAGTCCTTAATCGAGTATCTATCCAACTCGTGTGAATCCTTTGCATTCTTTCCTCGGTTATTTTTCAACTGGTGAATTCTCGTCTAGTTCGTCATCATTTATCTCCTTTATTCTCCGGTGAATTCTCCTCTCGTTTGATATTATTCATCTCTTTTCTTTCCGATGGTTCCAATTCTATTAGTATTCGGTGTTCTTCATATTCTTTTCCTCGACTCAGTTGTTTCCATTGCTCGTTCACCTCTCGCCATTTAATTATTCCGGAGTTCCGAAAACATCTCAGATTCTTCTGTGTTCCAATTAATTCGAGGTTGTCACCTCATTCGAGTCTTTTAATCGTTCCGGTGCATCATCTCCTTTTCGATTCTTTTCCAACGGTGGTTTTCTCTTCGGTGGGCCCTAACCCACAGGTCTTTTCCCAGGATCTTACCTGACTCTTCTTATTCCCGGAGTATTCCGAAATTCTTTTCTAGTGTGACATAAGTATGGATTCCATCAGTCATGTGCCTTCTTCAAGATCGCTTTCAAATTCTTTTCATCATTGGTTCAACCTTCCTATTTTCATTTTCGGAGTATCTCGATAATTTTGGTGGTATTTCTCGTCATCATTTCAAGACCGACGAAGAGTTCCTCTAAATCTTGTCCGTTCTCTCGACTATTCGTCATTCTAGCTTCATGCTATCCTCTTACTTGTTCCGCTTCGTGTCAAATTCTTTCTTCAACCATCCGGAGTAGTTCATGAATTCTTTTCATTGTGTTCCTCCGAAGGCCATCATTTCAGAAGATTTCTTCGTTCTCAGTTTTCAACTTCGTCCTCCAAATATTCTTCATCGATGCCTCTTCGTTCGTCTCACATTCGTCTGGTGCTTCGTTCAAACATTCTTAATCAGTTCATGTTCTCTTCGTTCTCGTCATTCTAATTTCCCCAAGTGCTTATTCTCCCGGCGATTCATTGCATTCACTCAATTTCATTTCTTTACGGTGGTTTGTTCTCTTTCATCATTCGATTTTAATTCTTCACGGTGGTTCGTTCCTTTTTCTTCATTCGGTTTCAATTCATACGGTGGTTAGCTCAAGAGTTCTTTTCCAGTGTTATCAGATCAATCCATTCTTTTATTCCTATCCTACCGGTGTTTCACGAAGAATTTCGCGAGTTCGCGATATATCCCTCATTAATCTTGTCAATGCGAATAAGTAGTATTTGAATCCATTGTTCATCAATTTAAATTGATGTAGGAGAAGCATAACATAATTCTTATTCATTCTCGTCAAGTTGATTTATCCCTTCCTTCGGAGTTTATTCTTGATGAATAAATTCTAGTTCCAAGTGCTTTAACTTTTCTTCCGGAGTTCAAAGTTTCCTCGACTATCTCGTCGGAGGCCCTTTCTAAATCATTGCAAGGCTTTAATCTTATTATTTTCATCCGTCAATTCTATATCCTTTCGTTACCGGAGTTCTTCGTGGAGGTTCATCCCAATTCAAATCATTTGTCAATCGTTCATCTAATTCTTGTGGAGCAGCTCAAGTATTCTTCTTCTTGCGTCTCTAAGTGCAAATAATTCTCCGTATTCTTTTGAAGTGGAGTTTTGAATTTCTTCCTTCATCTCATCTATTCAATCTCTTAATTCTGGCACATATTCACCTCAAGTTTTGAGATGTTTTTTATAAGTCCACAACAAGCTTATTCTTTTGTTGTTGATTTTTTCAACAACTCCGTTCGAGTCTTTCCTTCAAGATGCTCTTTCAAATTCAGTTGTGTTCAAAGTTGTTATCTTCTTCTCCGTTCTTTTCTCTCCATTATTCCAATTCTTCCGGAGGCGTTGTGTCGTTGCTCTCATTGAGTATCATTTCATGTTTTCAGTTGTTGTTCATTCCATTCATGTTCAACCGGTGTGCTATTTCTTTCAGTTTCAGCCGGAGTGCTGCCCGAATTACTTCTTCAAACTCCTTTCTTTCTCTTACTAACTGGAGTGGTTTCATATTCATTCTTGTTCCTTCAGCTCTTGTTTCATGTCTTTCAACCATCATGGTTTTATATTATTCCGAGTTCCTCTTTTGTAACGGAGCTTCTCAATCTCTTTCTTCTCCGTTGCGTTCTTTCTTTTGAGTTGTTCAACCTCTCAAGGTTCTTTGGCTTCACTCTTTTGTTCTCGAAGAACTCGTGTTCTTCCTTTCGCTTCCATCTCGTCCCTAAGATCTCGGGACGAGATCTCTTGTTAGTAGGGGAGTGTTGTGACACCCCGAGACCGGTGCGCCTGGTGTCAGTCAGTTATTCGTTGTCGTTGCCATGTCATCTGCTTGCGTGTGCATCCTTGCCTTGTCATCATGTGTGTTGCATCAGCATGTTTTCAAAACTTGCATCCGCCCGAGTCCCCTCGACCTCTCCGTTGTCCGTTCTGAGCCCAGACACACTCACACGCGCCCGCGGCGCCACCGAATAATTATTTTATGAGTGGCGAGGAAATGTTCTCAGAACGGGTTGAAACTTGGCGTGTGGTCTTATTATATTGTAGACAGGCCGCCTAACAAATTTCATCGCATTCGGAGCTCGTTTGATAGCCCAACAGATATATATAGCGGCACTACTCGCCGGTTATTACGTCGGACGTTTTTGGTCTCCGAAAACCCCCACGGGCCTCTCCCTCTCTTTTCTTCTCTAAGCCCGAGGCCCCTCCACCACAGCCCAATTCCTCCTCTAGGCCCAACCTAAACTCCCCTCGCGATCGGATCCGTCGGATCACGATCGGAGGGCTCAAAAACCCCTCCAAACCCCCAAACCCTAGTCCCTATGTCTATTTATAGACCCCTCCATGCCATTTTGGGCATCCCTAACATCTTCCCCAACCTCCCAGCCTCCTCCACCTCAAAATATGCGCCACCAGCCTCCATTTCGGCACCCAGCCAGCCCGCCGACGCCACTTGGCGCGCTCCCGTTGGTCCAGCCGCCACTAGCCACGCTCCCGGCCAATGGGCAGCGGCCACGTCGCCCCTTCCCGCTTCCCCACCGCGCGGCCCGCCCGGGCCCGAGGCAGGCAAGCCCGGCCCGGCCGCCGCCACCGCAGCGCCTGCTCGCCTGGCCCCTTGTCCCCGAGCCCCCGCAACCTTCGCTCGCCTGGATCGGGGTGTGCCCGATCTTCCCCGCCGCCGGCTTCGCCTCCTCGCCGCCGCGCCTTGTTCCTCGCCGCCGGCAACCCCAAGCACACTGCCGCTGCCGCGCATTGGAGTTTCGTCGCCGCCGGTGTCGAGCTCGCCTCCCCACCACCAACCGGCGTCGGGAACGGACGAATCCAGAGGATCCCGTCCAGATCCGCGGCTCGCCGTCGCTCGTTGCCTCACGCCACGTCGCCGGCGTTCGGCCTCCGATCCACCGCCGCCTCATCCAGTCGGAAAGGAGCCCCGATCCCTGTGCGCGCATTGACCTGGTCCTCCTCGCCCACGGGCCCAGTGCCCCGGCCTGGCTCCCTCACCGCCGGCCCGATCCGGCCGCGGCCCGGCTAGCATCCCCCGTCGGCCTGCTTCACCTCTCCACCAACTAGGCCGGGCCTAGTGGTAAGCCACCTAAACTCCGCCCCAAGCACTTTTAGCTAAACTGCGCCCGTTTGTTTTCTTCTTCAGAAAAATGCCTAAGTCCTTTTTCTGTGTAATTTTTGTTGCATGTTTGCATAGTGATAACTTTTTGTGTGCTTCCTACCTTGCCATGTATTGAATCATATATAGACATGTGTTGTTTTCCTGTGCTTCCTACCTTGCCATGTATTGCTTCCTGTATAGATTTGTCTTGCATCATACCTTGCCATGTATTGCATCATATAGACATGTGTTGTTTTTCTGTGCTTCCTACCTTGCCATGTATTGCTTCCTGTATAGACTTGTCTTGCATCATACCTTGCCATGTATTGCATCATATATAGACTTGTGTTGTTTTTCTGTGCTTCCTACCTTGCCATGTTTTGCTTCCTGTATAGACTTGTAGTGCATCCTATATAGAACTGTCTTGCATCATACTTGGTTGAGCATTTTGTCATGTTCTTGTGTTGTGTGTTTACCGTATTGCTTGCTTCTTCTCGTTAGTGCTTGTTCCGCTGCGTTCGTGAGGATTCGTTCATCTACTCGTGGTTCATCTTCAAGGCTTCTTCTTCGTCTTCTTCACGGATCCATTCTTCTTCCTTGCGGGATCTCAGGCAAGATGACCATACCCTTGGATACCTTTACTATCATTGCCATGCTTAGTGTCTCGATGCTATCGTTATATGTCGCGCCACCCATCATTATGGTCAGCCCCTCTCCTTGTTTCCATCAAACCTCTAACCTTTGACACCTTCCTAGAAAAATCCATTGTTTGGCTATGTTACCCGCTTGCTCAGCCCCTCTTATAGCATTGTTAGTTGCAGGTGAAGATGAAGATCGTTCCAGGGGGGGACTTTTTGTTGGTGTATCACAATATTTATTATTATTATTAACACACATATATACTGGGCATGGGTGGAAGGCTTGGCCTTTTGCTCGGTGTTTTGTTCCACTCATGCCACCTTAGGCGCCGATAAACCGGCATTATGTTCCTTGATTTTGCGTTCCTTACACGGTTGGGTATATGGGGACCCCTTGATAGTTCGTCTTTGAATAAAACTTCTCCAGCAAGGCCCAACATTGGTTTTAATTTGCTCATAATAAGAACTTAATTAATTAATTAAATTGCATAGGAAGTTAGCACTACCCGAGGATTCTTCTACATAGCAGGGGGGCCAGTGCTGATGGTGTTGGTCCCAAACGGGGGTTATGCGGGGCCACCACGGGGAAACTCGAGGATTGGTTTTACTCGTGTCGGGGGAAACTGTCCGCCACGAACACCTATGGGACCGGAGCCCCTTGTTTGTGCGGTACGAGGGCGGAGGGAGCACAAAGAGCAGATCGTAGCGAGCACGCGGGCAGTTTTACCCAGGTTCGGGCCGCGGTAGACGCGTAAAACCCTACTCCTGCTTGGTTGTGTATTGAGTTTGAGCGCTCGGGAGCTTGAAGAAGCAGCTACACCGGGCGCGAGAGTGATCTAGGTTCCGAACCCCCTCCACGTTGTGCATGGGCCTCCTTTTATAGTGCAAGGGGTCACCGACAGGTGTCAACGTAGGAGAAAGGGGTAAAAATGTAAAAGAGGTGGTAGTTGTAACAGTGCGGGAACAGTGGAGCTACAGTACAGAACAGTGGTCTATACCTACTTTAACAGTGGGGGACAAGGGCATTTAATGCCCGTCGCCGTCGACCCCAAAAGCTCCCGCCTTAGCGTCTCCGTCTGCCACGGCGATGGATCCATCGCCGTGGAGTGCCACCGTGTACCCCAGGCTTCACAGCCATCCGCCACGCGTCCCTGGATAGGCCCCAGGGCGACGCGTGGGCCGATGAGCTGGAGCGTGGATACACAGCGCAGCCTTCCCGGCAAGCACCTTGCCGGGGCCCTGATCTTGCCGGGCCCGGGAGCTTGCCGCTCCCCGGGCCCCTTGCCGGGGCACATATAGCGCCGAGGCGTTGTCTTCTAGTCTTCCTGGCAAGCTCCTCTTGCCAGGGTCTTGTGTTAGCGGAGCGGTCCTGAGCCTGGTACTGCCTTCCCGGCAAGCTCCTCTTGCCGGGGTCTCGGTCTTATGTCTTGTATACTTTGTTTTTGAATGGTTTAATAAGGAGCAGGAAGGTCTCCGGCGAGCCAGCAGTAAACCCTGCCGCGGGAAGCTGCAACTGTCCGTGCACAAGTTGGGGTACTAAGGTACCCCTACCTTAGTACACCGACAGGAGCCCCCGGGCCTGGGCCACACACGGTGCCGAGCGCTGTTGGGCCAGGCCCAAAACAGTGCACGGGCACCCGCGGCCCGCGGCGCGCCGAATCCACTTCCGTATCCGCCGCACCCCACGGTAACGGCACGCGTCGATCGCGGCGCCGTGGGATGGGACGTGCCCACGATCTCTTAATGGAAAGGGCGAAACGCCCCCCACTCCCCCATAAAAGCAGAGGAAGCGGGCACGGTTCCCCTCCTTGCGCTTTCATTGCATCGTCTTCCTCCTCCAAAGATTCTCTCTTGCGCTCTGCCTCCACATCTCCGCCGCCGCCGAGCTCTTCGTTCCCCTCCTTCCGCCGCGTCCGCCATGGCCCCAAAGACCGACAAGGCGAAGGCGGAGAAGTCCAAGCGGGAGAAATCGGAGCAAGCGGCCAAGCTCATCGCGTATCGGAAGCGGCATGTCGTCTTCCCGCCGAAGCTCGGCGTGCGGGAGCTCTGGAACAAGTATTACTTGTTCTGGTCCAAGGGAACCGACGCGCATCCCCGCACGCGAGCATATCCGGCCGCCGCCAAGGACAGCTATCCCGGCGGGTACTACTTCTTTGCTGCCTTCTTTCATTGTGGCCTCTGTCCTCCTTTCTCAAACTTCTTCTGCGACGTCATGAACACATACGGCCTCCATCTGCTTGACTTCACCCCCAACGCCATTCTCACCATGGCAGTTTTCGCACACATGTGCGAAAACTTCATAGGAGTCCACCCCAATGTAGCACTCTTTAGACACTTCTTCACTCCTAGAGCCGAGGCCGATGCCCCCCTCTCCGGAGGAATTTCTTGGGTCTTCCGTCTCAACAAAAAGGGTGCGTACTTGCCGGGGGAGCTCCGCGGCAAGTGGGAGGAATGGCGAGCGGAGTGGTGCTGGATCGTCGAAGACCAGCCGCAAGCCTTCACCGCGCCGCGCACAACGCCCATCGTGCGCGGCAGGGACTGGAGTGAGTTAGATTCCGACGACATCAAGCTCGACATCGCCCTCGTCCGGATTCTTCGTCTTCGGATGGCCCAGCTGTCAGTTGCTGAGGTGGGCGCAGATTTCCTCCGCCGGCGCATCGCCCCTCTCCAAGACCGGAAGAGGCCGGCCTGGGAGTACGGCGGCCCGGCAGACATCATGAGGCTGCGCCCCGGGCTCAACTTCAACTTCACCACGCTGGAGCTGTGGGGAATGGTACGGGAACTCTTCAAGTACGACCCGACACACCCCGAGTGGTTCAGGACTCCCCGGGAAGTGGTGCCGCTCTGCAACAACGTCGTCAGGGATCGGATCCTCGCCATGATGCCCATGTGTGACTCGCACGGCGTGGACCGCACATGGCTCGCTCCGAAGCCCATCGACGTCCTCAACTTCTACGACAACCTCGCCGAGGTGGCGAAGAACAAGGAGGACCTCAAGCTGCACACGCGGGACACCACCGACCAGGAGATCGCCTACATAGCTTCTCGGGCTGAGGAGGCCGCCGCAGCCGCGGCGGCAGGAGTTTTCGGATACTCGCCGGAGGAGGCGGAGGCTGAGGACGCGTCCACCCAGGCGGAGGAGGCGGAGATCCGCAGGTTGCTGAATCTTCCACCCGACGCGCTCGCCGGGGTCCCCTCGCTGAGGCACTCCGGGATCCACGGGATCGCGGCGGAGGCCGCGGCAATGGAGGGCACCGCCGGAGGGAGCAGAGGCGCCGCGAGGGGCGGAGGCGCCAAGGGAAAGGGGGCCGCAGCGCAGGACGCTGGGCCCAGTGAACCGGCCGGGGGAGAGGAGGAGGAGGAGGAGGCCGAGGACTCCGGCGGATCCACGGAGTTGTACGCCGACGACCTCTCCTCGTCGGAGGGCTCCCCGCCCCCGGCAAGCCCGAGGCAGTCCCCGGCGAAGCGCCTCCGCAAGGCGGCGACGGGGGAGAGGGCGCAGGCGCCCCGTCAACAGCCACCTCGCCGGGCGGCTCCCCGGGGGAGTCAAGCCGCGCCAAGGCCGTCCGGCGCACCAGCCGCAACGGAGGCGGCCCGTGCGCGGACCACGACGGAGGCGTCTCGCAGGCCGGCAGCGAGCCGGCAGGGGTCTTCTCGGAGCGGAGCAGCGGCTCCGCCCGCCCCTCGGGCGCCGGCTACCACAGGGGCTGGATCTTCGCAGCCCCCAGCCCCGGTGAACACCAAGCGCGCGAGGGGGTCTTCGTCTTCCGCTCCTCGCGCCGACGCGCCCACGGTGGAGTATGATTTCTCCGCCCTGAGCGAGGACGACGAGGAGGACCAGGAGTAAGGATCCAGGGCCTTACACCTTCTCGATTTCTGTCTTGATTTTTTTTTTGTTGATGTTGACTCTGTTTATTGTTCTGATTTCAGGACCCTGGCCCATCGCGCGGTGAAGAAGGCCAAGGCGCCCGAGGTCGAGGTCGCGGAAGACTCGGCAGCTGCGGCAACAGGAGGCGTGCCGGAGCCGAGCCTGCCGGACCCGAGCGCTGCTCCGAGGAGCAGCCCCCAGCGTAGCCCGCGGCGCAGCCCCCAGCGTAAGTCTGGGGTTTTCTCTTTTCGCTTGTCGGGGTACGCCTGAGGATCTGATTTTGTCTTCGTGTCTTGACGTTTCTTGTCTTGTTTTGTGCAGAGGTGGAGCCACAGCGGGAAGAGCGCCCGGAGACCGTTGTCGAGGAGCCGCAGGCCCCACCGTCCCCGCCAAGGCAGAACTCTCCGGCAAGGGAAAGTGCTCCGCCAAGGGCGGGTACTCCGCCGAGGCAGAGTACCCCGCCAAGGGCGAGCAGCCCGGCGAGGGCGGCCACTCCGCCAAGGCCGAGCTCCCCGGCGAGGGAGCCCGCCGCTGAGGACGTCCGCCAAGGTAAGTTCCGTGACTTGTTTTCTTGGCTTGCTTCTTTTTGGATATTTGCTTGAGTCTTGAATTTCTTTTTCTTCCTCTTCTTTATAGATCTTCCTCCTCCTGAGCCCATGGAGACGGAGGTTATCAACCTCGAGGAGGAGGGCGCGCAGGGCGGCGGCGGCGATGCTCCTGTCGTCGAGGAGATGGCCGAGGCCGCCGAGCCGGCCGCGCAGGAGACTGCCCCGGCTGCGGACGCAGCGGCTGGGGAGGGGGACGGCGACCACACCGCCGGCCCGGAGGCGGCGGGAGCATCGGATGCTGCACCGGCCACCGGCCCCTCCGCCAACAAGGAGCAGGGATACTATCTCGAGGCCCCCAATGGCGTCTTCATCCAGATGCCTTGGGGGTCTTCATCGCGAGCTCCTGTGGAGGGCGAGGCGTTCGACGGAGAAGTCCTCGCTTCCGCGGGCCTGAAGATCGTCGAGGCGCCCGGCGGGAGTGAGGGGCCCGAGGAGGAGAGGTTGCTCCACCAGCTCTTGGCCCTTTACCGGGCCAGGCAGGCGAAGCTCGCCTCCCGTGAGGCCCTTGCCGCCAAGGCCGCGGCGGAAATGGAGAAACGTGCGGCGGAGCTCAGCGCCGCCAATCAGGCAGCTCTCCGCGAGGTGGCGGAGGAGCGGGAGCGTCTCGCCGGCGAGTACCAGGAGTGGGTGCTCGAGAAGGCTGAAGCTGACGAACAGCAGCGGCTCGCCGGGGTGGAGATGTCCCGGCGAGAGGGAGAGCTCGCGCAGCGGAAGGTCGAGCTCGACTCCCACGAGGAGGACCTTGCCGCTCGCGAGGCAGCCCTTGGCGGGGAGCTGAAGGAGGCGAAAGCCGCCGCTGTTGCCGCGGAAGACGCCAAGAAGGAGCTCGCCGCCAAGGTGGAACAGCTGGAGAAAGCGCTGAAGGTGAGCGCAGAGAAGGTTGCCGCGCTCATCTTGGAGCGCGAGAAGGACGCTCACACGAACTCCGAGCTTCAAGTGAGTCTCTCCAAGAGGGGCGACGAGTTGAAGGCCGCCAAGGACTCCATCGAGGACTTGGAACTGAAGGTCACCACTCTGAAGGACTCGCTCGACGCTGCCCGGGCTCAGGAGAACAAACTGAAGGAGGAGCTCCGCAAGGAGCGGACCTTGGTGGAGAGCGTCAACAAGGCATCCGAGCTCTTCCGCCAGACTATCGAGGTATGGACCGAAGACTTGGTTTCTTCTGCGTCCAACATTGACCAGGAGCTGCTGGCGCTGAAGGTCGAACACCTCATCTACTCGCCGGATCCGGATCTCCCGCACAGCGCCAAGCTCAGCCTCTTCTTCAGAGGGATCGCGCCGGCCCTTGCAGGTCTCCGGAACCGCATCCTCGCGCAGCTGGCCGAGGAGTCGCGCCTGCTCTGCGCGGGAACTCTGGAGCGGGTGCTGACGAAGATCGTGTACCGCAACCCGGGGATCAATCTTAACAACGTTCTTCGCAGCCTGCCGGCTGATGCGAACACGGAGGCCCTGAAGGAGCAGGTCGCCCACATCATCGCCAAGGTGGCAAAGCTTGGCAGGAAGGAGGGCGACCGCGTAGACTAGGGCTCCATTATCTTTATCTTTTTGTTGCTGCACATTATATCGTGAACTTATTAGTCCATTGCGACAAGTTGTCCTTTGTAAGATATTCACTTTATTTTGATCAATCAGTGCAATGTTATCTTCCTTGTCTCAATCTTTGACTTTGTATGTTTTTCACCCTACGCTCCCGGGGAGCTTGCCGGCAAGGGGCCCTTGCCGCGAGCGCTGAGCGCTGGACTCTGAGCAGCCTGCTGGCCAAGGTCCTCACCGGCAAGCAACCTTGCCGCAGCTAGTCGCAACGCACTTAGCTTGCTGAACGTACTCGGAAACGAAGCAAGGGCGCGACACTTGTCGCAGCTCACTTAAATCGTTGAGTGAACTCGAAAACAAGATAAGGGTGCGGCAAGCTACGGGTAGGTTCCTCCGCGCACAGGTTTTCCATACAAAATGTGATCGTTCAAGGAAGACAACTAAAATTTAAAATTTGAACTGGTCAAATTCTAACAACTTATCTTTCATATGCTGCTTGCTTATATTGCTTGCTTTCCGGTAAGGCTTCTCTTTCTTGAACAGCACTTGGTTCCTCCTCCACCTCCTTCCCCCTGGTAAACTTGTGCGCGAGGAACGTTCCTTCTGCTTAAGAGGAAAGAAAAGGGAGAGGGAAACAAGCATATGGCCTTTCGGCGTGCTAATGCTTACCGTATACTTGAGTGTTGCACCAAATGCCAAACAGAACATGTAAATAGCAAAGAAAAGCATGCAAAAGGCAATCGGTGCGAAAAACACAAAAACTTTACTGATGCACGGGGTCTGCGCCCGGCTTTGTACAAAGGGTTACATGCAACAGCGGCAAAGCTTGTACAAAACGTGGTTGCCGGAGCGGATCACGGCAACCGCGCCTTAGGGGTGAAACTTGCGAAGATGCTCTATGTTCCAGGAGTTGCTCACCGGTAAGCCTTCTTCGGTCTCGAGGCGGACAGCGCCGGGCCTCGTAACTTGTCTCACCCGATAAGGGCCTTCCCACTTCGGCGTCAACTTGTTGGAATTCTTGGCGGACTGAACACGCCGAAGAACAAGGTCGCCTTCCTCGAGACTCCTGGCCTTGACTTTGCGGCTATGATAGCGGCGCAAAGCTTGCTGGTATCGAGCAGCTCGTACAGCAGCCTGGAGACGTCCCTCCTCAAGGAGCAATGCGTCATCTTGCCGCAGTTGCTCTTGCTCGAGCTCATCATAAGCGAGCACTCGAGGAGATCCGTATACGAGTTCCGTGGGGAGAACTGCCTCTGCTCCATAAACTAGAGCAAAGGGTGTCTGTCCGGTGGCTCGACTTGGTGTCGTTCTGATTGACCAAAGAGCCGCCGGGAGCTCCTCTATCCAATTTCTTCCGCACTTGCGCAGCCTGTCAAAGGTCCTTGTCTTGAGTCCGCGCAGCACTTCAGCATTTGCCCTTTCCGCTTGACCGTTGCTCCTCGGGTGAGCAACAGAAGCGAAACAGACCTTGGCGCCAAGGTCTTGGACGTACTGCATGAAGGTGCGACTAGTGAATTGCGTACCGTTGTCGGTGATGATCCTGTTAGGGATCCCGAAACGGCAAACAATCGACCTGAAGAACCTGACTGCTGACTGTGCTGTCACCTTCCTCACTGGCTCCACTTCTGGCCACTTTGTGAACTTGTCGATTGCAACGTACAAGTACTCAAAGCCCCCGACAGCACGAGGGAAAGGGCCGAGGATATCGAGCCCCCAGACCGAGAAGGGCCAGGACAAAGGAATTGTTTGGAGAGCTTGAGCTGGCTGATGAATTTGCTTTGCATGGAACTGGCACGCTTCACACTTGGTTACTAGTGCAGTTGCATCTTGGAGGGCTTCTTGCCAAAAGAACCCTTGCCGGAAAGCTTTCCCGGCAAGCGCCCTTGCGCCAATGTGGTGGCCGCATATGCCTCCGTGTATTTCCGCCAACAGCTTCTGTCCATCTTCTCTGGAGATGCACTTCAACCTGACACCATTGAGTCTTCTTCTGTACAGCTCGTTATCCACGAACTGGTACATACTTGACTGCCTTGTTATCTTCTCTATCTCTTGAGGGTCGTCGGGAAGTTCTCCAGTTTGCAGAAAACGGACGATCTGCTGTGCCCATGCCGGAGCTCGAGGCTCGACGGCAAGGACTAAAGGCTCGAGGGCCGCTGCGGGAACCTCAGCTTCTACGGCAAAGACCTCTGGTCCCGCCGGAGCTGACGGTCCCCCGGCAAGCTCACCGGGCGAGGCTTGCCGGGAACGCTTGCTTCAACTGTACAAGCCCGAGGACTAGCAGGAGCAAACTGTTCCTCAGCGTTCTAGTTGTTGATCTTGGGGACCTTGGCGGCGGTTTCAGGAAGATCCGCCGGCAAGTAGTCGCCGGAGACCAACTTTCTCTTCTTAGACTGCCCAATTGATGGTGTGACGGATGGCTGAGTCAGCTTGAGTAAGAAGGTCCCTGGTTCCACAGGTAACTTCATCGCGGCGCACTTTGAAAGGCCATCTGCAATTTCATTTTGAGCTCTTGGGACGTACTCCATCTGCAGACCTTCAAAGTGTTCCTCAAGCTTTCTCACTTCATCGACATAAGCTTCCATCAAAGGGCTCTGATAGTTCTTGTTAACTTGTCGGACCACCAATTGAGAATCTCCCCGCACAATCAGCTTTCTGATCCCAAGTTCGGCCGCAATCCTGAGGCCGGCAAGCAAGCCTTCATATTCCGCAGTGTTGTTTGTCGCTTGCTCCCTGGGAAAGTGCATCTGGATAACATATTTGAGGTGCTCTCCGGTGGGCGCGATGAGTACCACGCCAGCACCGGCGCCTTGCAGCGAGAAGGCACCGTCAAAATACATTACCCATTCACTCGTCGCTTCTTGTACGGGTGCACTTGTTTCTTGAACTTCTTCATCTGGCGTTGGGGTCCACTCAGCTATGAATTCTACCAAAGCTCGGCTCTGTATGGTTGAAGTACTTTCAAACTTGAGTCCAAAGCTCGACAGCTCCAGTGCCCACTCAACGATCCTGCCTGTTGCTTCTGGATTGTGCAGTATCCTCTTCAGCGGAAAGCGAGTGACCACTGTTATCTCATGGGCTTGGAAGTAATGGTGCAGCTTTCTCGAGGCCTTGAGGAGGCCGAAAAGCAATTTTTGCACACCAGAGTATCTTGATCTAGCCCCCTGGAGAAGGGAACTTACAAAATACACTGGGCGCTGCACCATCTTCTTCCGCACCTCTCCTTGCTCCTGCGCAGAGTCTTCCTTGTCGGGACCAGAGCTTGTCGGGACAGCCCCCTGCTTGTCGCTGGATTCGCTTGCCGGTGGTGCTGACTCCTCGTCGGACTCCCTCTCCGCTACTAACGCAGCACTAACCACCTGGTTGGTTGCCGCTAAGTATAGCAACAACTTTTCCTGTGGTCTAGGTGCGACAAGTATAGGAGTGGAGGACAGGTACCGTTTCAAATCCTGCAACGCCGCCTCCGCTTCCGGAGTCCACTTCATCGGACCTGCCTTCTTCAAGATTTTGAAGAAAGGTAGGGCGCGTTCTGCAGATTTTGAAATGAACCTACTGAGGGCAGCAACACAACCTGCAAGCCTCCTGACATCCTTGACGCGCTTCGGGGCCTCTATCTGCTCAATTGCTTTAATCTTGTCGGGGTTGGCTTCAATCCCCCTCTGCGATACAAAGAACCCGAGAAGCTTGCCGGAAGGGACTCCAAAGACGCACTTCTCGGGGTTCAACTTGAGCTGTATCCTGCGCAGGTTCTGAAACGTTTCTTCCAAGTCTTGAATCAGGGTTTCTTTGCTCTTGCTCTTCACCACGATGTCATCCATGTAAGCTTCTACATTCCTGTGGATCTGTGGCTCAAAAGCAGTGTATACTACCCTTGCAAAGGTTGAGCCTGCATTCTTCAATCCAAATGGCATGCGAATAAAGCAATAAGTGCCACATGGAGTGATAAATGCAGTCTTCTCTTCATCCTCCTTGGCCATGAAAATCTGATGATAGCCTGAGTATGCATCAAGAAAACAGAGTAGCTCACATCCGGCAGTGGAGTCAACGATCTGGTCAATGCGCGGCAAAGGGAAGGGGTCCTTGGGGCATGCTTTATTCACATCGGTGAAGTCTATACACAGTCTCCACTTCCCGTTGGCCTTGCGCACGACGACTGGGTTTGCCAACCACGTCGGATGGATCACACCTCTAACTAGGCCTGCTGCTTCTAGCTTCTTGATTTCCTCGTTGATGAATTCTTGGCGCTCCACGGCTTGCTTCCTCACTTTCTGCTTGATGGGCCGCGCATGAGGACAGACAGCAAGCTTGTGCTCAATCACCTTCCTGGGAACACCGGGGATGTCAGATGGTTGCCAAGCAAACACATCGACATTCGCCCGCAGGAAGGCAACGAGCGCGCTTTCCTATTTGCTGTCAAGGGTGGCACTGATGGTGAAGGTACCACCAGTGCCGTCCTCCTTTGCGGACACTTTCTTGGTTGCCGGAGGAGCCGCCATTCCCTTCTTACTCTTGCCGGTGGAGCTCGATGGAACGTCCTCGACGGCAGCGCAGCACTCCGAGGAGGTGCGGTTGCCGGAGTGGGTCCCAGAGCACTTGTCGGACTTGGTCTTCGTCTTCTTCCCCCCGGGAGCTTCAGCGGCAAGAGTATCCTTCTCGGCCGCAGCTGCCGCATCCCGGTAAATCTTGTCGGCGCAAATAAGCGCATCCTTCTTGTCGCTATGGACAGCGATGACGCTTATCGGCCCCGGCATCTTCAGCACGTTGTAGGCATAATGGGAAGCTGCCATGAACTTTGCGAGGGCAGGACGGCCAAGTATTCCATTGTAGGGCAATGGAATATCGGCGACGTCGAAAGTGATGCGCTCAGTCCTGAAGTTGAGCTCCCCGCCAAAGGTCACCGGCAGAGTGATCTTTCCCTTGGGCTTGCTCCTTCCCGGGTTTATTCCTTGGAATGAACCGGCCTCTTCGAGCTCGCCATCTTGTATCTGGAGTTTCTTGATCACAGCAGAGGAGATCAAGTTCAGCCCGGCCCCGCCGTCAACCAACATTTTGGTGACCTTGAGGTTGCGGATGGTGGGAGAAACCAGCATCGGCAAGCACCCGACCGCCGTTGTGCGGTCAGGGTGATCCTCAAGGTCAAAAACGATGGGCGTGCTGGACCATTTGAGGAGCCTGCGCGACTCCACGGGCGGCTCCGCTGCGTTTACCTCACGCACCCACTGCTTGAGTTGGCGGTGGGAGGTATGCAGGGAGGCGCCACCGTCGACGCACAGGACCTCCGTGGCCTTCTGGAACTCCTGCTCGCTGTTCTCCTCGTCCTCCATGTCTTCGTCGTCATCTTCTTCGTCCTTGTCGCGGCCTCGGGGAGGCCGATCTCCTTGCCGCTGCTTGGCCTTGCCGCGGCGCCCTCCCCGGCCGTTGAACGGCCGCTTCTTGCTGGGCTCTTCCCCGCCACCTTGGGCCTTCTCCTTGTCGCGCCTCTCGTACTCAGCTTTCTGCTGCTCGACGAGGTACTCGACGCGCTTGCAGTTGGAGAGATCGTGACCCTTGGTGCGGTGGATCTTACAGTATTGCTTGTCGGAGCTACCCGGCTTGTCGGCCGCCGCTGCCGGGGCGGGCTCCTTGCCGGAGCCGCCAGCCTGCGCTTGCTTGGCGGGGGCCTCCTTGCCGGACTTCTCGACGGCAAGCACCTCCTTCTTGCCCTTCTTTCTGTTGTTCCGCCGCCGGCTCTTCTTTGCCGGGGCGGCGTCGTCGCTGTCGCTTCCTCCCGCGCCAGTATCCTCCCCGGGGAGTCTCCTCCCCTCTTCTGCGTGTGCGCACTTGTCAGCAAGAGCATAGAGCTCGCTGACATCCCGAATCTTCGTCATCGCCATCTCTTCACGCATGCGGCGGTTACGCACGTTCTGATGGAACGCGCTGATAACCGCGGCAGGGTGGACGTCAGGGATGTTGTGCTGCACCCGGCTGAAGCGTTGGATATACTTGCGCAGGGTTTCGCCTTCCTTCTGGGCCAAGATATGGAGATCGCTCTCCTGGCCATGGGGTTTGTGGCCGCCGGTGAAGGCGCCAACAAACTGGTGGCAGAGGTCGGCCCAAGAAGAGATGGAACCTTCCGGCAAGTGCATGAGCCACGAACGGACGTTCGGCTTTAGCACGAGCGGGAAGTAGTTCGCCAAGATCTTTTCGTCGCGCCCCCCGGCAGCTTGCACTGCGATGGTGTAAACGCTGAGAAACTCCGAGGGGTGCGTCTTGCCGTCGTACTTCTCCGGTACGTCGGGCTTGAAATTCTTCATGCTGGGCCACTGGACGCGCCGCAGCTCGCGGGTGAACGCAGGGCAGCCTGCCGCGTACGGCAAGTCGCCTGGTTCACCGGGCGCGTGCGCGTCGACAGTGTTCCTAGCTCTCTTGTCGGATTGTCGCCGAGCTTCTCGGCGGCGCTCGATTGTGGTCCGAGCGTCTTCGTCTCGCCAGTCGTCGAGGACCTGGCGCTGGTCCCGACGGGCCCGCGGGTCCGACGAGGCTGTGGAGCCGTCGTCGGCGTTGTTCCGGCGGGGCGGCGTCTTCTGCTTCTGCGGCGGGGAGTGCACGCTTGTCGCACCCCCGGCAGTCTTGTCGCCGACAGCCTTCGTCTTCTCAGCTTGCCGCGGCCGTGAGGTCGACGGCTGCTGTGGAGAATCGTTGTTGGCGAAGTCTATCAAGCTCCGGATGGTGGCCCTCCATTCTTCGGCCTTGTCGGCCGCTGGAGGAAAGTCGAGGAGCAGTTGCGCCCTTGCGAGCGCTTCTGCTGGAGTGGAAGGGAACGCGGGCGAGCGGTGCGAGGAGCGGGATACGCTCGGACTTCTAACAATGTTAGAAGGAGCGGGGTCCCGCGCCGGCGCCTTCGCTTTGCTTGTGCCCGGACGGGGGTCCGGGGCGTCCCGCGAGCCTCCAGTTTGACCTGGCCCCAGCAAGCGGAGACCACCTCCCGTGGTATGGCGCTGCTGGGTTGTCGTGTGTTGGGATGGACGCGGCGCGTCCACGAAGACCGAAGTTCGGTCGTCCGTCCTGTTCTTGGATCTGGTGGCGCCGTGAGTGTCCTCACCGGCGGCCACCCTTCCGACGGCATCTCCCCCGCCCACCGTTGGCTCCGGCGGCGGCGGGTGAGACGCAGACGAGCCTCCGACCTCCGAAGCCTTCTTCTTCGGGACCATGGAGTTGTCGCTGATGAAGTTGCTGATGAAGCTGGAGAGGTTGATGAAGAATGCGCCCGCGCGAACGCCGGATCAGGTTCGCACAACCTCGACGCCCCCTACCTGGCGCGCCAAAGATGTCGGGGGAAACTGTCCGCCACGAACACCTATGGGACCGGAGCCCCTTGTTTGTGCGGTACGAGGGCGGAGGGAGCACAAAGAGCAGATCGTAGCGAGCACGCGGGCAGTTTTACCCAGGTTCGGGCCGCGGTAGACGCGTAAAACCCTACTCCTGCTTGGTTGTGTATTGAGTTTGAGCGCTCGGGAGCTTGAAGAAGCAGCTACACCGGGCGCGAGAGTGATCTAGGTTCCGAACCCCCTCCACGTTGTGCATGGGCCTCCTTTTATAGTGCAAGGGGTCACCGACAGGTGTCAACGTAGGAGAAAGGGGTAAAAATGTAAAAGAGGTGGTAGTTGTAACAGTGCGGGAACAGTGGAGCTACAGTACAGAACAGTGGTCTATACCTACTTTAACAGTGGGGGACAAGGGCATTTAATGCCCGTCGCCGTCGACCCCAAAAGCTCCCGCCTTAGCGTCTCCGTCTGCCACGGCGATGGATCCATCGCCGTGGAGTGCCACCGTGTACCCCAGGCTTCACAGCCATCCGCCACGCGTCCCTGGATAGGCCCCAGGGCGACGCGTGGGCCGATGAGCTGGAGCGTGGATACACAGCGCAGCCTTCCCGGCAAGCACCTTGCCGGGGCCCTGATCTTGCTGGGCCCGGGAGCTTGCCGCTCCCCGGGCCCCTTGCCGGGGCACATATAGCGCCGAGGCGTTGTCTTCTAGTCTTCCTGGCAAGCTCCTCTTGCCAGGGTCTTGTGTTAGCGGAGCGGTCCTGAGCCTGGTACTGCCTTCCCGGCAAGCTCCTCTTGCCGGGGTCTCGGTCTTATGTCTTGTATACTTTGTTTTTGAATGGTTTAATAAGGAGCAGGAAGGTCTCCGGCGAGCCAGCAGTAAACCCTGCCGCGGGAAGCTGCAACTGTCCGTGCACAAGTTGGGGTACTAAGGTACCCCTACCTTAGTACACCGACAACTCGTAGGATCGCCCATCCGGTCATGGCCTGAGACGAGATACGCGCGGCTACTATCAGGGTGTCGGCACGCCGGGAGGTCTTGCTGGACTTGTTTTACCATTGTCGAAATGTCTTGTGCACCGGGATACCGAGCCTGATCGGATTTCCCTAAGATAAGGGGTAATAATTATTATTACTTCAGCTGATCATGAGAGCTTGTGATGGGCTAAGTTGGGACACCCCTGCAGGGTTATGATCTTTCAAAAGCCGTGCCCGCGGTTATGTGGCAGATTGGAATTTGTTAATGTCCGGTTGTAGAAAACTTGACAGAGGATCCGAAGTAAAACACACAACTGCGTGAGTAACCATGACTGTCTCTTTTCACTTTGAGAAGAGAACACGGTGGGGTTATGTTTGAATCGTAGGTAGTTCAGGATCTTTAGCGATCATTACTAGTTTGTGACCGTTTGCGTAGATGCTCTTCTTATTCTTGTACTCGTAAGTTAGCCACCATATATATTGCTTAGCCGTTGCTGCAACCTCACCACTTACCTCTTCCTACCTATTAAGCTTTGATAGTCTTGATACCCATGGTTATGGCATTGCTGAGTCCTCGTGGCTCACAGATACTACAACAACAATTGCAGGTGCAGATGTCTTGAAGTGAGAGCGATGATCGTTGTGTTGGAGTTCTTTCTTCTTCTTCTTCTTCTTCAGTCTTGGGTTAGGTTCCGGGTCGGCAGCCTGGATAGCAGATGGATGTCGTGTGCTTTTCATGTTTGTAACCGTAGTCGGATACCTTGTATTGATGTTGTATTCATGTGACTTGTATGTATTGTTGTATCCCCCATGTATGTATGTAATGGTACGATGTAATGATATCCATCTTGCTAAGCGCCCGAAATGCGGTTTTGCCACAATCACGTAAGTGTCACGTGATCCGGATAGAATCGCATCTTGGGTCTGACAGAGACCCAGTACTAGCCAACCTTACGCGGTATGTCATCGCACAAGAGCGTTTGACCCAGCGGATAATGGGTTATCTCCAGAGCCTCGCCGATTTAAATCCTCGAATCGCCATCGGCAGACCATTGAGGCCCGGGCAGGAGAAGCACATTCATCGACTAGTCAACCCGCTCCCGCCGATAGAAGAGGAGTGTCCCCCAGCACCAGAGACCTTTTCCCAGGACCCTGTCCATTTACCGTTTATGTTTTAGACATCACTGCTACGATAATTATACCAGCATCTACTTATGAGTTGTAAGCGGTGTATCGTATTAAATAATTAATTTCAAGTTATGAAGTAGTTCCACTACTAATAATTCTTATTTTACTTATTTTTTGGCGCTAAGTAAAAACCTAGAGTGAGTCTTCATTTGCTTTTCCTCCCTGAGTTGTTACAACTTGTACCTCTGCATGTCGTAGATATTTTATTTTATCGCGCAACACCGCAACAGCAGAATTACAACTCCGGCCACTCCACACAGTACACTAAGTTGCTAGTCCACATACACCTGCTTCATCTAATTGACCACCTCTCTAGCGCACCACAGTCTCTTGAGGAGAAACTACTGGGAGTTTATTCAAGCACTAGTTGCCTACCGCACACTAACCACCGTTAGCACCCGACACCCACGCCTAATCCACGTGATTGCCGCCGCCGCAAAGAGCTACCACCCGAGCCACAGCATCACGACGATCGTCGAGGATCATCGCGCACAAGAGCGCGGATACCCCCAGCAATGCCGCCAACCCCACGCACACTAGGACCATGCACCAGTCCGTCATCACCTCCGCCATTAGAGCCTCGACCCGAGCTCCTGCAAACACAAATGGAGGAAAGGGAAGAAGAAGAAGAAACGAGGCCAGGTGAGAGGAGGAAGAAGGAGCACCTCCATCGTTTTATAGCTCGAGATCGGTGTACAGTGGGCAGAGTCCACCAGCGCCGTTCGTCGCTCGACCACCGGTGTTCGGAGGCGAATCCGCGAGCAGTGCCGACAGCACGCTGGCCCGCGAGGTGAGTGCATGCTGCACCGGCAGCTAGCGCACCGTGCACTACGACAGTATGGCCTAGATGCCCTATGAGCTAGCCGTCGCCGATGGAGAAAGCGCGGGAAAGCGCGCGAGAGAGAGGAGAAGAGAGAACCGGAGGTGGAATAAGATACTGACAGTGGGCCTAGGGCCCACCTATCAGCCAGTAAGAGCACTGTGCTCTCGGGTGCAACCAGCGTATTTTCAAAATTTAGAAATATTATTTCTAAATATACTATAGCCCGTAGTAGAAACATCTCGTTTTCCACGACCGTAGATTTTTCCATGCAGCGCCAGTATTTCACACTGTAGTTTGCACCACTTATTGCCCATGCACTGTAGTGGCATTTATTTGCATTAGCAGAGCGGTTAAACTTTGGAAATATCTTTTTGTGGCAGTAGAGATCTTTTTATGTCAACCCTTAGCAAATCTCGAGGACGAGATTTTCTTAAGGGGGTTCGTGTTCTAACACCCCAAAAAATTTGCCCTTGTTTTAGTAATAAAAAATTGACAAGGAGTTTCAACTTTTCCTTTTCTAGGTTTTCTTTGTTTGACAGAACTTCCTTTCTGTTGTTTTTATGGAGTTTTTGCCCCAATGCAAATTTCTTGGTATGTTTTTTGGACTTAATTGCCCTAACCAAGAATGACAATCTCCCTTTCAATAGGTTCTTTTGCATTATTATTTCCTCCTTAAGTTATTTTAATTATAGGGTTTTCTTCTGCTTCAAGGTCCTTTTTGCACTGCAACCCTTTGATGGAATTATCCAAAAATTCAGGGATGTCATTGTCTTGTGTAGACACGAGCTTGTCACTAGCTCCTCGTTGAGACGGTGGAGTCCGGTATGGCTTGGTGAGGCATGACGGGTGGTGATTCTGACCGTTGTTGTGGAATATATTGATTATACTAATCATACCAGTGATGCTTGAACCTCCTGAGTCGACCATAGATCGAGTCTTGTCCCAGTAACCCCCATACTTGTTTCGTGCTACCACGTGTCCCTGCTACAGGTAGGGTACGGTTCAGTAAATTGTTGACCCCTGTTCTATCACACACCGTACAGAGAGGCCACGGTGGAAGATACCGGCTGCATCCGGTAGGCAGGCCACCGGGTCCGGGGGCATGGGTGTTTCGGTTGGAGCCGAAGGGGGTAGCTTCCCCAGTTTTGCGCGTATTATAAATTTCATGATCCCATGCTAGTCGAGGTTGTAGCCTCCCCACTTAGAGCCTGGCTTAACGGGTGTCGTGGGTGATTCCAGGCACCGGTAAGATAGGCTGGTGTGTGTGGTCAGGTGTGTCTTCGAATTAAAAGACCGTAAACGGAATTAGTCCAAAGGGACTAAAGGAATCTGTTATTCGTGGGTAAAGAGTACACCCTCTGCAGAGATTAAATCTATTCGAATAGCCGTGTCCCTGGGTTAGGACTACAGTCTGGGAAGAGTCAAGTGCCGGTCTTAGCGTCGGTCTTCGGAGGAGAAACTGCTAAAACAGAACATGGATCATGATCTGTGACCTATGATGACTGTTAATTTTTGGTTAGGATTATTTCGGACTACCCTTTATATTAATTGAATTAATGAGTATCCCTGGGACGGTTCTACCTCCTGGATATTTACTGTCTTTTATGAGCCCTTTCTGTGGTGTCGCTCAGACACCCGACTGTGGCATGTTTGTTATTTCTTTTATTTATAAGCCATGTCTATGGTGTTGCTTAGACGCCCGACTGTGGCATGTTTGTTATTTCTTTTATTCATGAGCCCTTTATGTGGTGTCGCTCAGACGCCTGACTGTGGCATGCTCGTTATTCATTTTCCTTATAAGCCCTTTATGTGGTGTCGCTCTAACGCCCGACTGTGGCATATTCGTTTATTTATTTTATTATCACTCCCTGATTGCATTATGCATTTTTATACCAATGACCTACTGGAATTATGGACTGTCATATCACAATTTACATCGTGATCATCTAATATTTTCGAACATGATTTTATTTCACCCGTGTTCAAAATGTTTGCGAGTACATTCAAAGTACTCACTGGCTTGTCCCTGGCTATTGTCTTGGCAAGATTTCTTGCTTGGAGAGGAGCGTTGCGACGACTACTTGGAACCTGTGCAACAGTGATAGCAGCCTCGCGAAGATAGGAGTTAACCTGGTCAGCTATTCCCGTGGGAAATGGAGTCCCACGGACGCCGACGTGTCACAACCGCTTCCGCCATCAGCCACTAGAAACCTTGTGTTGTACTTAAAGGCCAAGAATGGTCTTGTACTACATAATTTGTAACCTTGCTTGGGTTTTCCGTATCAAGTGGTGACTCATCAGCTAATAGTAATCCTGGGGCTCGTGAGCACAATGGCCATTTTTTGGGAATTAAATACCCCGAAAACCGGTCCTGACAGGAGGGCATCGGGGGAGCCAGAGGGGGCCCACGAGGGTGGGGGCGCGCCTGCCCCCCCCCTCCTAGGGCGCGCATTGGACCTCGTGGCCTCCTCTCTCGTTCCCTCGCGTGTACTCCAAGTCTTCTATGAAGATACAGTTCCAAAAATAACTCTCCCGAAGGTTTCATTCCGTTTGGACTCCGTTTGATATCCCTTTTCTGCGAAACAGTGAAATAGGCAAAAAAACAGCAATTTGCACTCGTCCTTGGGTTAGTAGGTTAGTCCCAAAAATAATATAAAATTGTATAATAAAGCCCATTAAACATCCAAAACAGAATGTATAATAGCATGGAACAATCCAAAATTATAGATACGCTGGAGACGTATCATGGCACGATCTTGATGTATCGCGAGCTTTGGTATTATAGTTGGATCTTATGATGTTTCTCCCCCTTTACTCTCTTGTGATGAATTGAGTTTTCCCTTTGAAGTAATCTTATCGGATTGAGTATTTAAGGATTTGAGAACACTTGATGTGTGTCTTGCATGTGCTTATCTGTGGTGACTATGGGATATCACGTGATCTACTTGATGTATGTTTTGGTGATCAACTTGCGGGTTCCGTGACCTTGGGAATCTATGCATAGGTGTTAGCACACGTTTTCATCTTGACTCTCCGGTAGAAACTTTGGGGCACTCTCTGAAGTCCTTTGTGATGGTTGAATGGATGAATCTGAGATTGTGTGATGCATATCGTATAATCATGCCAACGGATACTTGAGGTGACAATGGAGTATCTAGGTGAAATTAGGGTTTTGGTTGATTTGTGTCTTAAGGTGTAATTCTAGTATGAACTCTATGATAGATCGAACGAAAAGAATAGCTTCGTGTAGTTTTACTACGGACTCTTGAATAGATCGATTAGAAAGAATAACTTTGAGGTGGTTTCATACCCTACAATAATCTCTTTGTTTGTTCTCCGCTATTAGTTACTTTGGAGTGACTCTTTGTTGCATGTTGAGGGATAGTTATATGATCCAGTTATGTTATTATTGTTGAGAGAACTTGCACTAGTGAAAGTATGAACCCTAGGCCTTGTTTCTACACATTACAACACCGTTCATTAGTTACCTTGCTGTTTTTATATTTTCAGATTACAAAAACCTATATCTACCATCCATATTGCACTTGTATCACCATCTCTTCGCCGAACTAGTGCGCATATACAATTTTCCATTGTATTGGGTGTGTTGGGGACACAAGAGACTCTTTGTTATTTGGTTGCAGGGTTGTTTGAGAGAGACCATCTTCATCCTACACATCCCACGGATTAATAAACCTTAAGTCACCCACTTGAGGGAAATTTGCTACTGTCCTACAAACCTCTACACTTGGAGGCCCAACAACGTCTACAAGAAGAAGGTTGCATAGTGGACATCAAGCAATTTCTGGCGCCGTTGCCGGGGAGGTGAGTGCTTGAAGGTATATCTTTAGATCTTGCAATCGAATCTTTTAGTTTCTTGTTTTATCACTAGTTTAGTATATAAACGAAAATTACAAAAAAAAATGGAATTGAGGTTGCCTCATATGCTTCATCTTTTTATGTCTTTCGTGAAAATGATGGGAAGGAAAATTGTGCTCAACTACTAGAAGAAGAATTACATAGAATGATTGGCATAAAATATGTGCATGATGAGCATGATTGAAATATTGTTAGTATGAATTCTTTGAATACCCATGATGCTAATGATATGCAAAGCCACAAGCTTGGGGATTCTATGTTTGATGAAGATGATATTTTTTGTCCCCCAAGTTTTGATGAGCAAATTTATTATGATGAAAGCATGCCTCCTATTTATGTTGATTATTGTGATGACATGTATGCTATAAAGAATAAAGATAACCATGAAACTTGTCATCATGATTTTAATTTTCAATTGGATTATGCTTCACATGATAGTTATTTTGTTGAGTTTGCTCCCACTACTATCGATGAGAAGAATTTTGCTTATGTGGACAGTAGTGAATTTTCTATGCTTGTAGATCATGAAAATAATGCTTTATGTGCTGGTTATGTGGTTGAATTCATTCATGATGCTACTGAAAATTATTATGTGGGAGGAATATATGCTTGTAGGAGGTGCAATAATATCAAGTTTCCTCTCTATGTGCTTAATATCTTGAAGTTATGCTTGCTTTGCCTTCCTATGCTAGTTGATTATCGTTCCCATAAGTTGTTTGCTCACAAAATCCCTATGCATAGGAAGTGGGTTAGGCTTCAATGTGCTAGTTATATTCTTCATGATGCTCCCGTTATGTTTCAATTCTTATCTTTTATGCGAGCATCATTGAAATCATCATGCCTAGCTAAAAGGCATTAAACAAAAGCGCTTGTTGGGGGATAACCCAGTATTTAGCCCTATTGTTTTTTGTGTGTTCACATGATTAAGCTAATGTAGTAATCATGTAACATCCCAAATTTTCAATTTTGAATGTTATACATAGATTATATTGCATATCATTATTTTATTGCATTTTCATGTGCTGCGATCCTCGAAATTCTAAGCAACTCAAGGACCCACGGAGAGAGTTGGGGATTTTACTGTTTTCGTATTTGAGTTTTCTCAAATACCGGTACGAGGATCACTTTGGTTTTAATTATTTTTCTCTTCGAAAAATATGTCTTAATAAAATATATGAGCGGAGATAATATGACTTCTCCAAAATAAAAGAAAAATTGAAGGAAAAATATTAAAATCACTTTTGGTATTTTATTCGGATTTATTTGCAATTTTATTTGCATAGGAAAATGCACATTTTTCAAAATTCCATTTAGGTCCAGGAAAAATGTTCACTTTGTCCTAAATATTATTAGAGGACGGTGAATATTTATTTTGGAATTTTTCAAGTCCGGTTAGTATTGTTTTCGCCTGTTTTGCCGCGTCAGGACTTAAAAAAATAGTCAACCGACCTAGTCGGGCCGTGTCCGACTAGGACTCCGCCCGCCCGGCCCCTTTAAAGGCCGAGGCCCGAGCCACCCCGCAGCCCACCCCGCCGCCAAACCCTAGCCGCTGCCCCGCCTCGAACCCCGGGCCGCGCCGCGAAGCCGCCGCCGCGAGCGCCGCCGCCCGCCACCCCGCAGCCGGTCGCTGCCGCCCCGACGGAGAGTCCGCCGTCGCCGAGGTAGCCGCCGTGTAATGCCCAGGATGGAGTTATACCTCCTACGTGTCGAGGCACGACTTAAAGGCATAAATCCATCCTAGAATGATCTCAAGTTTGGTAATCTTTGCACAGCTCATGTAAAAGAGGGGATTGTAAACAGAAAATAGTTGCCTTACACTCGCCACGTCACAAAATTACAATTCAAATCTCAATCATCATACATTAAGAACATCACAACCCTCTAAGGGCAAAACCAAATGTCAAAGTACCAAACTTAGATAAATAAACCACAGGCGGATCGAATCCTAGTAGGAGTCTCCACTACTGATCATCCGGATATCGCACATAGTACCGACTACGCTCCTCGTCGTACTCCCAATCCAGCTCGGTGCCATCACCTGGATAGCTCACAGCTGGACCTGCATCTGGTGTGTGAAGTAACTGTGAGCCACAGAGGACTCAGCAATCCCGTCTCCGGGTAACAAGACTATTTAAGCCTTTGGGTGAGGATAAGGCTGAAGAAAAGAATAAGTGTCTGCAGCAGCTACTAGCATCTAGCTTACGTAAGTGAGAGCGAGAAGAGAAGGCCTCGGCGAGAAGTGATCACGAAGTGATCCTAGCTACAAGCTCAACAAACATAACCCCTCTGTGTTCAACTCCCGAATCCCTATTCGGAAATTGACAGTCACGGAACACACGCTGGTAGTGTATTAGAAACATTGTGTCAAGTTATCTACAACCGGAATTAACAAGCTCCCATCTGCCACATAACCGCGGGCACGGCTTTCGAAAGTTCAAACCCTGCAGGGGTGTTCCAACTTGACCCATTACAAGCCCACGATCCGCGGAGTCGCAACTCCAAAGTGGGAAGACCCGAGTATCCTCAGAATCCCGTGCTCAAGATATACCGAGCTAAGGTAAGGCTAATCCAGCAAATCCTCCCGGCGTGTCGACACCCTGATAGTAGCCGCGCGTATCTAAGTCTCAGGACACGACCGGATGGGCGATTCTACAGGTTTTTACCAAACCTCGAGTTTCCTTGAGGTGGCCCCGCAGACTCCCCGTTTCGGACCAACACTCATATGGAGCACTGGCCCGGGGTTGTTGATTAAGAAAGAGGGTTAATTACTCCCTATGCAAGTTTAGTTTGTTATTAGGCAAATAGTACCAATGTTGGGACTTGCTGGAAAAGACTTAGCACTTAGCGGTTTATCGAGGGGGTCCCATACACCCCAACCGTGTTAGGAACGCATAATCAAGGAACATAACACCGGTTTATACGGTTCCTAACGGCATGAGTGGAACAAAACACCAAGCAAAAGGCTTAGCCTTCCACCCTTGCCAATATATAGATGATTTCATTTTAAGCATTTATATAGTGTGATATAACCCAACCAAACTTCAACATGAAGCAAGCATCTTCGATCTTCACCTGCAACTAGCAACGCTATAAGAAGGGCTGAGCGAAGCGTACTTAGCCAAGCAACGGTTTGCGTAGGTAGGTTGGTTAAACATGGCAATGGTTTACAAGTAGGAGGCTGACAAGAAGATCATGGGCATCGAGGCAAAACTATAGATCGAGACTACTAGCAATAGGCAAAGATAGTAATGTTATCAGGGTTCGGTCATCTTGCCTGAAGAGAAGTCGTTCGGATCGTAAGAAGGGTCCTCGTGCTCAACCTCATTGGAAACCTCGTGCTCGTACTCGAACTCAGACTCTGCTTCCGGCTCTAAACAAAACAATCACACCAAGCACCAATCAACAAGATGCAATGCGCACTCGAAAAAGATGAATGCATGATGGATGCACTAAGGATGCACACGGAGCACGGAAAATATCACTCAAGCAAAACACCTCAAAACATGATAACAATCTGATATTATTAATCTACACAGAAAATCTATCAAGTTTGATATAAGATTCGCTGAAATCGGAGTTACGGGCTAAAAGTTATGCCTGAAACAAGAATTGAGCGAAAGCTGAAAATTACAGCAACATAGCAACTTCGGAGCACAAAATATTTAAGCTACAACACTCAAATATCATGGCAAAGGACATGAACACAAACTAGACATATACTACAGCAAGTAAGTCCAAAGGTGCACCCCCAACGGAGTCACGGATCAATAGCAATGATCTTGGACATATTGAACTTGACAATAAAATTCTGGCAGCAGAATTTTATTGCAACTTTGGAGCAAAATATAAACATGCTACAGCCACTTAAATGGACATGTGAGAACATGGATGGAAAGACAACAATATATACTACAAGGAACAATCAAAAACCACTCCAAAACTAACATGCTTTGTCCTAGAACAGCACACGAACATGGCATCGGAACGTTACAGATTTCAGACTTAGTGAAAATCCACTAAGTCCTAAAACAGCAATATCATCATGGCATATAAAAGAGAAAGTTTAAGTCACCTCGAAACTAAACATGGCAAGAGGTAAGCACCTCATCAAAGTTCACATGAAGGTGATCCCGAAACACACAAGCATGCATCATTGAGGTGAACACAACGATAGCAACGAGCTCAACAAGATGGCATTTCATAACAAGTGAAAACACATCACATCCACATGGCACTTTGCAACGATGATAACAAGGCAATAATAAATCTATCATGCAACCTATCACATACAACATGTAGAGCATGGCAAGACGAACACGTGGACATGTCATTTGCATCATTCGGACAAACGAGCTAAAAGATATCACATGGCAAAGGTGGCATAAAAACATCACATAGCAGCAGTTTATATCATGATGCACTCTTGCAATAGCAAAACAAGCACCTAAATGATCTCTAACATGCATGACAACAACAGGTAAAACGTAGAGCAAGTCTCCACGAACGTCTGGACATATTATATGCGCGAAACGGACAAACACACAAGGAGATCTAGCAGTTTGAAAATAGCATCAGCAACAATATCACAGGGACTTAGAGAGGGAAGAGGGGGAAACAACCTCAACAGATCTGGAAAAAAAGGCTACGGGCCGGATCTGGAGCGGCCCGCGCGAAGGCGGCTGGAGCGGATCTGGCGGCCCGGCGGACTGGGCCCTGGCGCGGAGAGGGAGCCCGGCGGCTGGCCCGCGGCAGCGCTCAGACTGGCCTCGCAGAGGGGAGCGGCTGGCTCGGAGGGGCTCGGCCCACGGTGAAGTGGTCCCAGCCGGGGCGAGGCGCGGAGGTGGGCCAAGGCGGAGGCGAAGCCCGCGAAGGCGGCGGCCTGGTTGGGGCGAGGCTGGGAGGCGGCCTGCTGCGCGAGCGGAGGGACGGACCGAGCGGAAGGCTCGATGCGGCGGAGGCGACCGGGCTGGACCCCGAACTGGCGCGGCGGCCCATCTGGAGGAGACGGTGAAGGAGGGCCTGCGGTGCGGGATCTGGCCTGCGACGAAGTGGTCCATGACCGTTGTCCTGGGTCGATCGAGGGGAGGGCCAGCGAGGCCGTTGACCAGGCGCTCGGCTGGCGATCGGGATCTGATCCCCCCGATCGACCAGTCCGGCGGCGCTGGCTCGGCTGGGATCGACGGAAACGGCGGCTGGGTTCTGCCAAGTGGCCTAGGGTGGTTGGTGGATCTGAGAATAAAAGAGGGGAAGAGGGTCGAGAAGAAGCTAGGAATGCAAAATAGACTAGGGTCTATAAATAGCAGATTTTTTTAGGGTTAGGAGGGATCTGGGGGGTGCTAGGAGCCCTCCGATCGCGATCCGACGGATCCGATCGCGGGGTAGAATAAAAGGGCCTAGGAGAAGATAAAAGACCGCAGTAGGGGTGTTTCCGGGACACAAAGTGAAGGCACTTTGGACCCACACGAACAACGGATGGAATAGCCAACGGAGTCCAAACGAGACGAGATTTGAGAGGCGGGTTGCACACAACAAAACAACAACACACACAACAACCTCGCGGCACACCGGTAACGTTACACGCCCAAACAACAAAGTGGGCCTACGGGACGTCACGAACGCGTGAGGGAGCTCCGGAAAGCGAAACGAACAACGGGAAGGAACGTGTGGAACCGGATGCAACCGACAACACAAATGCAATGCAATGCACATGTCTACATGATATGAATGAAAGCCACACACTCACACAACAAAACGACGAAACCCGATAGACAAAGAACCCGGAATGGAAATAGATGAAGCCGGAGATATATTATATACCCAAAAGGGAAAGTATTACATCCGGGGCATTACACGCCGCCGCCGTCGGTTTTCCGAAGAAAACCGATCGGTTTATTTTCGTAAACCCTAGATATGTTTTTTTTGTTAGATCGGTTCGGTTTTTCCCGTCGGTTTAGTTAAATAGCGGACGTTCGTCCATTCGATCATTTTAACGAAAACTTTTCGTCTTTTAGTAACAAACAGCGCACGTTCGCTCGTTAGCCTCTTCATCCGTTTTTCTTTTTCATGGTTTTTCCATGATTATTTTCGATCGCGATTTCTGCCCTGATCTTCGTTTTAGTTTATCTTTTCGCTCGTAAGTCGGAAATAGGCGATTCAAGCGCCTAGATCTTCTTATCGAAGCCTTCTTTCCGTTTAACCAACTTGAACAAGGTTTTGCCACTGTAAAAATTTGACTTTAGCTCAATCTAGTAAACGGACCATGTTTCTTTCGTAGTTTGAGTTTCGTTGCTCCATTTGATTTGATTCTTTTTGTAAACCGGAGTTCTTAAGTTGAACTTTCTAGTTGGATCTTCTTATTTGGAGTTTTGTCTGTGCATCTTTGCTTGGTTGCTTATGTATGTTATTGTTTGCTTGCGATAGAATTCCCGTAGTGCGAAGCGTGCTACTACGAGTCCCTAGGTTTTGTGAATCATTAGCAAGGCAAGTAACACTTTGATCATACCCTTTTATTACCCAGGTTTATGCATTACATCAAACCCTTACACATTGCATGAGTAGGATCTCTTAACTTGTGGGTCTAGGAACTAGATTGAGGTAGAACCTATTACCTGCATTATTTTCAAACCCTTGGGAGTTACTTCTACGTTATGCTTAGGTTGCTATGCTATGCTCGTAGACGTGGATTGGGTTTGAGAGTATACATGAACAGATGTGAGATGTTAATTAATGGTTCAACTTAAGGTGGCTACTTTAATACACATCTGGGTGGATAGGGTGTAGCACCCTGGGGTTACCAGTGGTTTGCCAAGGCACCTGGGGATACCAGTGTTGTCCAAGGAGATCCCGGGTTACCGTGTGATTATCCTATGGAATGCCACCGAGGCTCAAAGGGATCATAAAACTATTCATGCTAGAAACTTCCGTGTGCAGCCACAATGCCATTATGGGCTTTGTCATAGTTTGAGTAAGTCGTGTGAGCTCTTTCGTGGTGGACTAGCAGATGTAGGGGAAAGTAGGTGTACCGGTCCACCTGGGGTAAAGAGTAAATGCTTCTGAAAGACTGTGTCTCGATCATCCGTTTCTCAAACACCATGCAGTGTGCGAAATCCAACGGAGGAGATCGAGTCTTGTGGGCAAAAGTGTGCAAACCTCTGCAGAGTGTACAAACTAATCATGATTAGCCGTGTCCCCGGTTATGGACATCGTGAGTATCTGGTACTTGAATTATTGGTTAATCTCATCACTTTAAAACTAATTTGCTGGGTTAATGATGACTACTCTAATTGGGATTGAGTTGGAGGTACCTTCTCAATGATGTTTCAACTACCATGATAGTTAAAATTAAAAGTTATTCCTTTGTTGTAGGGAAAAATTAGCTTTATGCAAAAACTTTAACCTTAGAGCCTCCACCAGCCAAATATGCATATAGTGTTAGCCTTTATTCTGTTACTTGCTCTACTGTGTTATCCTGCCAGCATATTTCATGTGCTGACCTGTTTCGTGCTGCAACATGTCATGTTGCAGACTTTTCAGAAGAAGAGTAAGGTGCGCTAGGTCGTTTGTCATGCATTCAGCTATGCCGTTGGAGTTGATGGACTCACTTATCTTCCAAGCCTTCCGTTGTTATTGTGTTAGATGGCCTTACGCCATATTATTTTGCAATAAGTTCTCTTTTGGAGACATTCGATGTAATAAGTGTGTGATTGCCACTCTGTTATAAATCTTTCAAGTACTGTGTGTGTCAGCATTACCGATCCAGGGATGGCACAGAACACAGAGACTTCGGTCCATTCAGATCATGGTCGCTACAAGATGGTATCAGATCACACGCTGACTATAGGACACCACCACTAAGATAAACCCTAGTTCACTCTTCTCTACTCATTTCTGACTCCTCTCCATTGTCTACTCCTTAGGATGGTGGACCCAAGGAACAAGTTCACTCAATCGGATGAAGACACACCTTTTGGACGACACTTGAAGGAAGTCACTAGGTACCTGAACATCAGAATACCAAGCTTCACCGAGACCTACACCGCCACTTTACCAGAAGAGGAGCGATGGAATATTCAAGTTCAAATTCCCGGGAGGACATTCGCACCATCCACTGAGCCCATAGAGTTTTCTTTTGATGCACCAACCTGGAGCCTAGGCAAGAGTATGGCAGCCCACATTACCATGGGGCGTATTGGACAAGTCTACAAGCAGGAGCTGAAGGACACTATCTACCAGATATGTGGACGCCGAGATGAGCAATGGGACATGATCAGCACCCGTAAGGACATGTCCATTGCAGCGTTCATTCAGGAGTTAAACCAGCACATTCGTTGACAGGAGCACCAGATGTGCGTAGGCATGATAGATTTGAAGAAGGTGTTAACCAGGAACTTGGAGGTAGAAGAGGAACTCAAGTCTACCGTGACGGATACGAGGAGGAGATGACAATACTTGTGGAGAAGAATGATGACTTGACAAGGAAGCTAGGAGTATTCACGGGGGATCCAGCGCCAGGAGGAGAAGAAGAAGAAGAACCCCAGGAGATTCGTTCTGAGGACTACATCATCATCGGCGACGCGGACTTAGACCATGATGATAGTGATGATGACTATGAAGACGAAGCTGGAGCGGATATCATGAAATCTTCCGCCGATCAAAATTTCTAGATGACCACCCTATGACTAATAGTCCCCCCCCATAAAGTAGAATTTAGAGCACTTTTGTAATGTTAGTTAGAATCTATGTATGCCCTTGCTTGAAATTGATTGGTGTGATATGTTTGTGTTTGTCTCATGTGCATATGGGTACTGAATTTTCTCCTAGACCTCATTTCTATTCTAATCTCTTCCCTCTACACCCATCAGATGCCTCCGAGACGTGAGCCCGGATTTCAGTTTCCCCCTGAGCTCACTCAGTTGATCCAGCATCAGAACATTTTGATGCAACTTCTTGTCTAGAACAATCAGAACAATCAGAACAACAACAACAACAACAACAACAACAACAACAACAACAACAACAACAACAACAACAACAACAACAACAACAACAACAACAACAACAACAACAACAACAACAACAACAACAACAACAACAACAACACTCCACCACCACCACCCGTGGACAACCTGACCCGTTTCCTAAGGTTGCAACCACCGGTGTTTTCTAGTAGCGTTGAGCCAATAGTTGCTGATGACTGGCAGTGCAAGATTGGAAGGGAGTTGACCACCGCAAATTGCACGGATGCTGAGAAGGTGTGTTTTGCCGCACATCAATTGGCTGGACCAGCAGCAGCATGGTGGGAGAATTACACAACCACTTTCCCTATAGCCAATGTCACTTGGGATCAGTTTCAGAAATCTTTTCGCACTGCCCATGTCTCAACTGGAGCCATGAGCATGAAGAAGCGAGAGTTTCGCAACTTGCGCCAAGGAAATCGTACTATGGCTCAGTACGTAGATGAGTTTAGTACTCTATCTCGTTATGCCCTTGATGATGTGGCCACAGATGCCGCGAAGCAGGAGAAGTTTATGGAAGGGCTGAATGATGAGATGAGCATACAGTTGATGGTGGCAACCTTCAACAACTACCAGGAGTTGGTAGTCAAGGCTCTTATGATTGAAGGGAAGCATTAGCAGATTGAGAGCCGCAAGAGGAAGTATGGACAAGGCAAGAATAATTCTGGAGCCCAGCAGAAGCCCCGTTTCACCCCGAACTCGGGAGGATACGCCCATAACCATGGAAGCCACACCCATAATGGAGGAAGTTCTCACAACCACAATGGCTCCAAGAATGGTAATGGGAATGGAGCAAGCAATAATCAGAACCGCTCTACTCCATCCACACCCGCCAAGAGGGATTTAAGTCAAATTACCTGTTTCAAGTGCGGGAAGAATGGACACTATGTCGCAGAGTGCCCTGAAGCGAAGAATGGGAACGGCAATGGAAACGCTAGGAAGAAGCCCAACCCTTTCAACAAGGGACAAGTGAACCACGTGACTGTGGAGGAGGTTGAAGAGCAGCCTGAAGCAGTTGTCGGTAAGTTTTTGGTTAAGTCATTTACCGCAGTAGTTCTTTTCTATACTGGTGCATTGCATTCATACATTTCAAGGGGAAAGTCCTTAAGACCCCCATGTTAGTAAGTTCTCCAGGAGTAGAGTATATGGCAAGTCAAGGATGTTTTCAATTGCCATTGACCATTGGACGCCATGTCTTCCCCTCAGACCTGATAGTTTTGGAGTCGCAAGGATTGGATGTGATACTAGGTATGGATTGGCTATCGATGTATGGAGGGAACATCGATTGTGCTAGTAAGTCGATTTTACTTACCACCCCGGAGGGAAAGAGGATCAAGTATGTATCTAGGCATTCACCTAGGAGGACACAAGTAAATTCTCTCTCAGGAGTTGTTCAGGAGGAAGTGCCAGTAGTTAAGGATTATCCAGATGTATTTCCAGAGGAGCTACTAGGCATGCACCTGGATAGGGACATTGAGTTTTTAATAGAGCTATTTCCAGGCATCGGACCAATATCGAAGAGACCATACCGGATGCCAGTGAATGATCTGGAGGAGATCAAGAAGCAGATTAAGGATTTATTGGAGAAAGGATTTATTCGACGAAGTTCATCACCTTGGGGAGCCCCAGTGCTCTTTGTCGAGAAGAAGGATGGATCTTTAAGGATGGTCATTGATTATCAGGCACTGAACAAAGTGACGATTAAGAATAAGTACCCACTGCCAATGATCAATGATTTGTTCGGCCAACTACAAGGAGCTAAAGCATTCTCCAAGATCGATCTACGATCAGGATACCACCAGTTGAAGATCTGAGAGAAGGATATACCTAAGACATCCTTCACCACAAGGTATGGGCTATATGAGTATACGGTTATGTCATTTGGATTGACTAACGCCCCTGCCTATTTCATGAGTATGATGAATAAGGTATTCATGGAGTTCTTGGATAAGTTTGTCGTGGTATTCATTGATGATATTTTGGTCTACTCGAAGAACAAAGAGGAACACGAGGAACATTTGCGTTTGGTTCTGGAGAAGCTCAGAGAACATCAGTTATATGCCAAGTTCAGCAAATGTGAGTTTTGGTTGAAGGAAGTTGGATTCTTAGGACATGTTATATCAGGAGAAGGTATAGCAGTGGATCATGTCAGGGTGCAGGCAGTCACTGAGTGGTTGGCACCCACCTCAGTGGGAGAAATCCGCAGTTTTCTTGGACTCGCATGATATTATCGAAGATTCATAAAAAAATTCTCCAAGATTGCGAAGCCTATGATGGCATTGTTGAAGAAGGACACCAAGTTTTGTTGGACTAAAGAGTGCGAAGAAAGTTTCCAGGAGTTGAAGAAACGTTTGACGACAGCCCCAGTGCTGATCTTGTCAGATATACGCAAGGATTTCCAAGTGTATTGTGACGCTTCACGCTTAGGACTTGGAGGAGTACTCATGCATGACGGAAGAGTTGTTTCTTATGCATCTCGCCAACTTCGACCAGACGAGTTAAATTATGCTATGCATGATTTGGAGTTAGCAGTAGTAGTGCATGCGCTCAAAACCTGGAGACATTTCCTTATTTAAAACCGTTGTGATGTGTACACGGATCTCAAGAGTTTAACGTACATTTTCACCCAGAAGGAGCTGAACCTCAGACAGAGGAGATGGTTGGAGCTCATAAAGGATTATGATATGAAGCTGCACTATCATCCATGAAAGGCCAATGTCGTTGCAGACACTTTGAGCCAGAAGAGTTATGCCAATACCCTAGTAAATGGAGGATTACTAAAGGAGTTAGCAGAAGATCTCAGGGAGCTTCATTTGGAGATAGTTCCTAGAGATTTTGTTGCAGCCTTGGATGTTCAGTCAACATTATTGGGAAAGATACGAGAAGCTCAGAAGGATGACAAAGAGACTGCGGAGATAAAGGAGAAGATGAGTGAAGGAAAAGCCAAGGGTTTTCGTGAGGACGAACATGACACCTTGTGGTTTGAGGACCGAATCAATGTGCCCAACAACACCGAGATTAGGAAGTTGATACTACAGGAAGCACATGATTCACCATACTCGATACACCCCAGAAACGCTAAGATGTATTTGGATTTGAAGGAATGTTTCTGGTGGACGGGAATGAAGAAGGATATTGCCGAATATGTAGCCATATGTGATGTATGCCAGAGAGTGAAGGCAGAACATCATAAGCCAGCAGGATTACTGCAGCCTATGCCGATACCCGAATGGAAGTGGGATAAGCTTGGCATGGATTTTATCACCGGATTACCCAGGAACCGATCGGGATATGACTCAATCTGGGTAGTAGTGGATCGCTTGACCAAAGTAGCCCACTTTATCCCCGTGAAAACCACGTACACCAGTGCGAAGTTGGCCAAGATATACATGACCAGGATCGTATGTCTGCACGGAGTTCCGAGGACCATCGTATCAGATAAAGGAACACATTTCACACCAAAGTTTTGGCATCAGTTGCACCAGACTTTGGGAACCATGCTAGAATTCAGCACATCCTTTCACCCGCAGACTGATGGACAGACCGAGAGAGTCAATCAGATTCTGGAGGACATGTTGAGAGCTTGCGCACTAGATTATGGATCTAGTTGGGACGACAACTTGCCCTATGCGGAGTTCTCGTACAATAACAGTTACCAGGCCAGTTTGAAGATGGCACCGTTCGAAGCATTGTATGGAAGGAGATGTCGAACGTCGTTGATGTGGGATGAAGTCGGAGACCGTCAGTTATTCGGACCAGATCTGATCAAAGAGTCAGAAGAGAAGGTTAAGCTGATTCGAGATACACTGAAGGTACCTCAGTCCAGGAAGAAGAGTTATGCAGACTCGAAGCGTAAGGAAGTAGTCTATGAAATCGGAGACGGAGCGTACCTGAGAGTGTCGCCTCTGCGAGGAGTTAAACGATTTGGAGTTAAGGGAAAGTTAGCCCCGAGATTTGTAGGACTATATCGTGTTTTGGAACGCATGGGAGAGGTTGCCTACAAGTTAGAGTTACCCGAAGGATTGACAGGAGTTCATGACGTGTTTCACATTTCTCATCTTAAGAAGTGCCATGCTGAGATGGCTGATATTCCCTTGAGAGACACAGTGCCCCTGGAAGCAATTCAGTTGGATAGTGATCTAACTTACGAGGAGAAACCGGTCAAGATCCTCGAGTTTGCGAGCAGAGTCACCCGCAACAAGGTTATAAAGTTTTGCAAAGTTCAGTGGAGTCACCACACCGAAGATGAAGTCACCTGGGAACGAGAGGATGATCTACGCAAGGACCACCCAATTCTCTAGCCAACCCGAATCTCGAGGGCGAGATTCATCCTAAGGGGGGTAGGTTTGTAACATCCCAAATATTCAATTTGGAATGTTATACATAGATCATATTGCATATCATTATTTTATTGCATTTTCGTGTGCTACGATCCTCGAAATTCTAAGCAACTCAAGGACCCACGGAGAGAGTTGGGGATTTTACCATTTTTGTATTTGAGTTTTCTCGAATATTGGTATGAGGATCACTTTGGTTTTAATTATTTTTCTCCATGAAAATTATTTCTTAATAAAATATATGAGCGTAGATAATATGACTTCTCCAAAATAAAATAAAAATGGAGGAAAAATATTAAAATCACCTTTGGTATTTTATTCTGATTTATTTACAATTTTATTTCCATAGGAAAAATGCGCGTTTCTCAAAATTGCATTTAGGTCCGGGAAAATGTTCACTTTGTCCTAAATATTATTAGAGGACGGTGAAAATTAATTTCGGAATTTTTCAAGGTTGGTTAGTACGTTTTTCGCCCGTTTTGCCGCGTCAGGACTGTTTAAAAAAAAGTCAACTGACCTAGTCGGGTCGTGTCCGACTAAGACTCCGCCCGGCCGGCCCCTTTAAAGTTCGAGGCCCGAGCCACCCCGCAGCCCACCCCGCCGCCAAACCCTAGCCGCCGCCCCCCTCGAACCGCTGCCGCCGCCGTTGTCCACCGCCGCCGCGAGCGCCGCCAGCCCGCCACCCCACCGCCGGTCACCGTCGCCGCCCCACTGGAGCCGCCCGCCGCCGCTAAGGTAGCCGCCATTGCCGAACTCGCCGCCGCCACCGTCGGTTTTCCGAAGAAAACCGATCGTTTTTATTTTCGTAAACCCTAGATCTATTTTTTTATTAGATCGTTTCGGTTTTTCCGTTGGTTTAGTTAAATAGCGGATGTCCGTCCGTTCGTTCGTTTCAATGAACGCTTTTCGTATTTTAGTAACAGACAGCGAACATTCGTTCGTTAGCCTGTTCGTCTATTTTTCTTTTTCAGGGTTTTTCCGCGATTATTTTCGATCGCGATTTCTGCCCTGATCTTCGTTTTAGTTTATCTTTTTGCTCGTAAGTCGGAATCAGGCGATTCAAGCGCCTAGATCTTCGTCTCGAAGCCCTCTTTCCATTTAACCAACTTGAACAAGGTTTTGCTACCGTAAAAATTTGACTATAGCTCAATCTAGTAAATGGACCTTGTTTCTTTCGTAGTTTGAGTTTCGTTGCTCCGTTTGATTTGATTCTTTTTGCAAACCGGAGTTCTTAAGTTGAACTTTCTGGTTGGATCTTCTTATTTGGAGTTTTGTCTATGCATCTTTGTTTGGTTACTTATGTATGTTATTGTTTGCTTGCGATAGAATTCCCGGAGTGCGAAGCGTGCTACTACGAGTCCCTAGGTTTTGCGAGTCATTAGCAAGGCAAGTAACAATTTGATCATACCCTTTTATTACCCAGTTTTATGCATTAGATCAAACCCTCACACATTGCATCAGTAGGATCTCTTAACTTGTGGGTCTGGGAAGTAGATTGAGGTAGAACCTATTACCTGCATTATTTTCAAACCCTTGGGAGTTACTTCTACGTTATGCTTAGGTTGTTATGCTATGCTCGTAGACGTGGATTGGGTTTGAGATTATCCATGAACAGATGTGAGATGTTAATTAATGGTTCAACTTAAGGTGGCTACTTTAATACACATCTGGGTGGATTGGTTGTGGCACCCTGGGGTTACCAGTGGTTTGCCAGGGCACCTGGGGATACCAGTGTTGTCCAAGAAGATCCCGGGTTACCGTGTGATAATCCTATGGAATGCCACCTAGGCTCAAAGGGATCATAAAACTATTCATGCTAGAAACTTCTGTGTGCAGCCACAATGCCATTATGGGCTCTGGCATAGTTTGAGTAAGTCGTGTGAACTCTTTCGTGGTGGACTAGCAGATGTACGTGAAAGTAGGTGTACCGGTCCACCTGGGGTAAAGAGTAAATGCTTCTGAAAGACTATGTCTCGGTCATCCGTTTCTCAAACACCATGTAGTGCGAGAAATCCAACGGAGGAGATCGAGTCTTGTGGGGAAAAGTCTGCAAACCTCTGCAGAGTGTACAAACTAATCATGATTAGCCGTGTCCCCGGTTATGGACATCATGAGTATCTGGTACTTGAATTATTGATTGATCTCGTCACTTTAAAACTAATTTGCTGGGTTAATGATGACTACTTTAATTGGGATTGAGTTGGAGGTACCTTCTCAATGATGTTTCAACTACCATGATAGTTAAAATTAAAAGTTATTCCTTTGTTGTAGGGGAAAATTAGCTTTGTGCAAAAACTTTAACCTTAGAGCCTCCACCAGCCAAATATGCATATAGTGTTAGCCTTTATTCTGTTACTTGCTCTACTGTGTTATCTTGCGAGCATATTCCATGTGCTGACCCGTTTCGGGCTGCAACATGTCATGTTGCAGACTTTTCAAAAGAAGATTAAGGTGCGCTAGGTCGTTTTTCATGCACTCAGCTATGCCGTTGGAGTTGATGGACTCACTTATCTTCCAAGCCTTCCGCTGTTATTGTGTTAGATGGCCTTATGCCATATAATTTTGTAATAAGTTCTCTTTGGAGACATTCGATGTGATAAGTTTGTGATTGCCACTCTGTTATAAATCCTTCAAGTATTGTGTGTGTCAGCATTACCGATGCAGGGTTGACACTGAACACAGAGACTTTGGCCCATTCGGATCGTGGTCTCTACAAATCATGTTTTATAGCTTTTGTTTCAATAAAGTGCCAAGTAGAACCTTTGGTAAGACTTGGGTGAATGTTAATATGATCTTGCTGTTAACAACAGAAACTTTGCGCTCACGAGATTAGCCGCCATTTTTTCACAAGAGAGCTTCTGAGTTGATTATTTTTGCGGAAGATTAGTAGACAAATTTCTCACGTCCACCAATTTATTTCAGAATTTTTAGAGTTACAGAAGTATTCGAAAGTTACAGATTGCTACACACTCTTCTGTTTTTGACAAATTCTGTTTTTCGTGTGTTGTTTGCTTATTTTGATGAATCTATGAGTAGTATCGGAGGGTATGAACCATAGAGAAGTTACAATACAGTAGATATTACACCAATATGAATTTAGAATGAGTTCACAACAGTACCTAAGTTGTGGTTTTATTTTCTTATACTAACGGAGCTTACGAGTTCTCTGTTGAGTTTTGTGTTGTGAAGTTTTCAAGTTTGGGTAAAGATTCGTTGGACTATGGAATAAGGAGTGGCAAGAGCCTAAGCTTGGGGATGCCCAAGGCACCCCAAGGTAATATTCAAGGACAACCAAAAGCCTAAGCTTGGGGATGCCCCGGGAAGGCATCCCCTCTTTCATCTTCGTCTATCGGTAACTTTACTTAAGGCTATATTTTTATTCACCACATGATATGTGCTTTGCTTGGAGAGTCATTTTGTTTTGCTTGATGTTGAATAATATCCCAAGATCTGCAATTCTTAAATGTTAGAGAGTCTTCAGATAGTTACGTAATTATTCGACTACTCATTGATCTTCACTTATATCTTTTGGAGTAGTTTGTCATTTGCTCTAGTGCTTCACTTATATCTTTTAGAGCGCGATGGTGGTTTTATTTTGAAGAAATAGATGAACTCTCATGCTTCACATATATTATTTTGAGAGTCTTTGAGAACAACATGGTAATTCGCTTTGGTTATGAATTTAGTCCTAATATGATGGGCATCCAAGATGGGTATAATAAAAACTTTCATATAAAGTGCATTGAATACTATGAGAAGATTGATACTTTATGATCGTTTTGAGATATGAGGATGGTGATATTAGAGTCATGCTAGTAGAGTAGTTGTGAATTTGAGAAATACTTGTGTTGAGGTTTGCAAGTCCCGTAGCATGCACGTATGATAACCGTTGTGTGACAAATTTGAAGCATGAGGTATTTCATTGATTGTCATCCTTTGTGTGGAGGTCGGGATCGCGCGATGGTTAACTCCTACCAACCCTTCCCCTAAGAGCATGCGTGTAGTACTTTGTTTTGATGACTTGTAGATTTTTGCAATAAGTATGTGAGTTCTTTATGACTAATGTTGAGTCCATGGATTATACACACTCTCACCCTTCCACTGTTGCTAGCCTCTCTTGTACCGGGAAACTTTCGCCGGTACCATACACTCACCATATACCTTCCTGAAAACAGCCACCATACCTACCTATTATGGAATTTCCATAGCCATTCCGATATATATTGCCATGCAACTATCCACCGTTCTGTTCATATGACACGCTTCATCATTGTCATATTGCCATGCATGGTCATGTAGTTGACATCGTATTCGTGGCTAGGCCAGCATGCATAATTTTTCATACATGTCACTCTTGATTCATTGCACATCCCGGTACACCGCCGGAGGCATTCATATAGAGTCATACTTTGTTCTAGTAACGAGTTGTAATATCGAGTTGTAAGTAAATAAAAGTGTGATGATCATCATTATTAGAGCATTGTCCCAAAGAAAAAATAGAAAATAAAAATAAGAAAGGCCAAAGAAATAAAGGAAAGCCCCAAAAAAAAGGAAATAAAAGAAAATAAAAGAAAAAAAAGGGACAATTTTTTCCACACTTGTGCTTCAAAGTAGCACCATGATCTTCAAGATAGAGAGTCTCTTGTTTAGTCACTTTCATACTAGTGGGAATTATCATTATAGAACTTGGCTTGTATATTCCAATGATGGGCTTCCTCAAATGCCCTAGGTCTTCGTGAGCAAGCAAGTTGGATGCACACCCACTTATTTTCTTTTGTTGAGCTTTCATACATTTATAGCTCTAATGCATCCGTTGCATGGCAATCCCTACTCACTCACATTGATATCTATTGATGGGCATCTCCATAGCCCATTGATACGCCTAGTTGATGTGAGACCATCTTCCTCTTTTTGTCTTCTCCACAACCACCACTCTATTCCACCTATAGTGCTATATCCATGGCTCACGCTCATGTATTGCATGAAAGTTGAAAAAGTTTGAAAAAATTGAAGTATGAAACAATTGCCTGGCTGAAACCGGGGTTGTGCATGATTTGGGTATTTTCTGTGACGAAGATGGAGCATAACCAAACTATATGATTTTGTAGGGATGAACTTTCTTTGGCCATGTTATTTTGAGAAGACATAATTGCTTTGTTAGTATGCTTGAAGTATTGTTATTCTTATGTCAATATAGACTTTTGACTGGAATCTTTCTGATCTGAACATTCATGCCACAATAAAGTATATTACATTGAGAATTATGTTCGTAGCATTCGACATCAAAAACTCTGTTTTTATCATTTACCTACTCGAGGACGAGCAGGAATTAAGCTTGGGGATGCTTGATACGTCTCCAGCGTATCTATACTTTTTGATTGTTCCGTGCTATTATATTATCCTTCTAGGATGTTTAGTGGGCTTTAATATACACTTTTATATGATTTTTGGGACTAACCTATTAACCCAGAGCCCAGTGCTAGTTTCTGTTTTTTCCTTGTTTTTGAGTACCGCAGAAAAGGAATACCAAACGGAGCCCAATTAACCTTAAACTCAACGGAGGATGTTTTTGGACTAGAAGAAGCCCAAGGAGTACCGGAGATGGAATAGGGGAGTCCCGGGCTGCCCACGAGGGTGGGCGGCGTGCCCACCCCCTGGGTGCGCCCCCCTATCTCGTGGCCACCTCGGGGACCCCCCTTACTTGTTCTCGACTCCAACACCTCATATATATAAAGAAACCTCCAGAAAATAACCCAGATCCGGAGTTCCATAGTCGAAAAGCCTCTGTAGCCACCGAAAACCAATCTAGACCCTGTTCTGGCACCCTGCTGGAGGGGAAGCCCTCTCCGGTGGCCATCTTCATCATCCCGGCACTCTCCATGACGAGTGGGGGAGTAGTTCACCCTCGGGCTGAGGGTATGTATCAGTAGCTATGAGTTTGATCTCTCTCTCTCTCTCTCTCTCTCTCTCTCATGTTCTTGAGATGGCACGATCTTGATGTATCGCGAGCTTTGTTATTATAGTGGGATCTTATGATGTTTCTCCCCCTCTATTCTCTTGTGATGAATTGAGTTTTCCCTTTGAAGTTATCTTATTGGATTGAGTCTTTAAGGATCTAAGAACACTTGATGTATGTCTTGCATGCGCTTATCTGTGGTGACAATGGGATATCACGTGATCTACTTGATGTATGTTTTGGTGATCAACTTCCGGGTTCCGGGACCTTGGGAATCTATGCATAGGGGTTGGCACACGTTTTCATCTTGACTCTTCGGTAGAAACTTTGGGGCACTCATTGAAGTTCTTTGTGATGGTTTAATAGATGAATCTGAGATTGTGTGATGCATATCGTATAATCATGCCCACGGATACTTGAGGTGGCAATGGAGTATATAGGTGACATTAGGGTTTTGGTTGATTTGTGTCTTAAGGTGTTATTCTAGTACAAAGTCTATGATAGATCGAAAGGAAAGAATAGCTTCGTATTATTTTACTACGGACGCTTGAATAGATCGATCAGAAAGAATAACTTTGAGGTGGTTTTGTACCCTACAATAATCTCTTCGTTTGTTCTCCGCTATTAGTTACTTTGGAGTGACTCTTTGTTGCATGTTGAGGGATAGTTATATGATCCGGTTATGTTATTATTGTTGAGAGAACTTGCACTAGTAAAAGTATGAACCCTAGGCCTTCTTTATAATTTGCAACACCGTTTATGCTCACTTTTATCATTAGTTACCTTGCTGTTTTTATATTTTCATATTACAAAAACCTATATCTACCATCCATATTGCACTTGTATCACCATCTCTTCGCCGAACTAGTGCACCTATACAATTTTCCATTGTATTGGGTTTGTCGGGGACACAAGATAATCTTTGTTATTTGGTTTCAATGTTGTTTGAGAGAGACCATCTTCATCATACGCCTTCCACGGATTGATAAACCTTAGGTCATCCACTAGAGGGAAATTTGCTACTGTCCTAAAAACCTCTGCACTTAGAGGCCCAACAACATCTACAAGAAGAAGGTTGCGTAGTATACATCACTCACGTATCGCGAGCCTTGGTGCTTGCTTCCTTGAGGAACCACCTTGGTAGATTTTCCTATGCATTTTTCTCTGATAATTTTCTGAAATTTTTGGTGACTGAAAATAAAAGTGAACCAAACTCAACAAGATTGATAGCAACTACTGCCACAAGTGCCTAGAGACTATATCATGCATTAGAATTACTTTTTACCACATAAATTTGACATGCAAGCTCAAGAACAGGGCCACCTAAGCAGCAAAAATTTGCAATAAATAAAGCACTAGAACAAAAACTAATTGGACCATTGGAGGAGTCACATACCGAAGAACAATCTCCCCAAACAGTTTTGTGAATGGAGCTTTGAGCAAGGAGATCGAAAATGTCACCAAGATGAGCTAGAACATGAGTTTGAGCTATGGGGGGGTTTTTTCTGGAGGAAGATGAAGTGTGTGGGTGCTGGGATAAGTGGAGTGGGGCCCACGAGGCAGGGGGCGCGCCCAGGGGGGATGGGCGCGCCCTGTACCCTCGTAGCCAGGTGGTGGCTCCCCCTGATGTGTTCTCAATGCCATATATTCTTAAATATTCTAGGAAAATTCATATTTCATTTTTGGGACATTTGAAGAACTTTTATTTTCAGGGTATTTTTTATTGCAAGGATTTCAGAAAACAGACAGAAAATACTATTTTTCTTTATTTAATCTAAATAACATAAAGTAAAAAGAGGGTACAGAGAGTTGTGTTTTCTGACTTCATCCATCTCATGCTCATCAAAAGGAATCCATTAACAAGGTTGATCAAGTCTTGTTAATAAACTCTTTCTGAATAACATGAAATCGGAGAATTTTCGAATAACACTAGGTTACCTCAATGGGGATATGTATGTCCCCAACAATAAGAATATCATATTTCTTCTTGACAGTAGAAAGAGGAAATTCGAAACCTCCAATAGTAATCGTTGAAATTTTTCCAATATAATTGATAATTTGGACCTGAGGTTGTTTCCTCGGAAAGTGTACCGTATGCTCATTACCATTAACACGAAAAGTGACATTGCCTTTGTTGCAATCAATAACAGCCCCTGCAGTATTCAAAAAGGGTCTACCAAGGATAATAGACATACTATTGTCCTTGGTAATATCAAGGATACAAAGTCCGTTAAAATAGTAACGTTTGCAACCACAACAGGCACATCCTCACAAATACCGACAGGTATAGCAGTTGATTTATCGGCCATTTGCAAAGATATTTCAGTAGGTGTCAACTTATTCAAATCAAGTATACGATATAAAGAGATAGGCATTACACTAACACCGGCTCCAAGATCACATAAAGCAGTATTGACATAGTTTCTTTTAATGGAGCAAGGTATAGTTAGTACTCCTGGATACCCTAGTTTCTTTGGTATTCCACCTTTAAAGGTATAAGTGGCAAGCATGGTGGAAATTTCAACCTCCGGTATCTTTCTTTTATTTGTAATAATATCTTTCATATACTTAGCATAAGGATTTGTTTTAAGCATATTAGTCAGATGCATACGCAAAAAGATAGGTCTAATCATTTCAGCAAAACGCTCAAAATCCTCATCATCCTTTTTCTTGGATGATTTAGGAGGAAAAGGCATGGGTTTCTGAACCCATGGTTCTGTTTCTTTACTGTGCTTCCTAGCAACAAAGTCTCTTTTATCATAACGTTGATTCTTTGATTGTGGGTTATCAAGATCAATAGCAGGTTCAATCTCTACATCATCATTATTGACAGGTTGAGAATCATCATGAACATCATTATTAACATTTTCACTAGGTTCATGTTCATTGCCAGATTGTGTTTCAGCATCAGAAATGGAGATATCATTGGGATTCTTAGGTGTGTTAACAACAGGTTCACTAGAAACATGTAAAGTCGTATCATTTTTATTTTTATTCTTCTTAGGACTAGGTGCATCTACATTAGTTCTCTGAGAATCTTGCTCAATTCTCTTACGGTGGCCTTCAGGATACAGAGGTTCCCGGGTCATTCTACCCCCTCTAGTCACAACTCTAACAACATTCATTGAGCAAATCATTTTGTGCTTTAAGTACTTGTACTACTTGAGTGGTAACCATAGAAGCATGTTTACTAATGAGTTTAAGTTCACCTTTAACTCTAGACATATAATCACTCAAGTGTTCAATCATATAGGCATTACGTTTCAATTGTCTACCAACATCAGCAATGAAGTTTTCTTGTTTAATAATAAAATTCTCAATCTCATCTAAGCATTGGCTAGCAGACTTATAACGAGGAATATCACCTTCATCAAATCTATAAAGAGAATTTACCTTTACTACCTGTGTCGGGTTATCAAGACCATGTATTTCTTCAACAGGTGGTAAACTTTTAACATCTTCGGCTTTAATACCTTTTTCTTTCATAGATTTCTTTGCCTCTTGCATATCTTCAGGACTGAGAAATATAATACCCCTTTTCTTCGGAGTTGGCTTAGGAGTTGGTTCAGGAAGTGTCTAATTATTTTCATTACTCAACATATTATTCAATAGCAATTCAGCTTGATCAACAGTTCTTTCCCTGAAAACACAACCAGCACAACTATCCAGGTGGTCTCTGGAAGCATCGGTTAGTCCATTATAAAATGTATCAAGTATTTCATTTTTATTAAGAAGATGATAAGGCAAAGCATTAAGTAATCGGAGAAGCCTCCCCCAAGATTGCGGGAGACTCTCTTCTTCAATTGCACAAAATTATATATTTCCCGTAAGGCAGCTTGTTTCTTATGAGCGGGGAAATATTTAGCAAAAAAGTAATAAATCATATCATGGGGACTATGCACACAACCAGGATCAAGAGAATTAAACCATGTTTTAGCATCACCCTTTAAGGAGAACGAAAATAGCTTAAGGATATAGTAGTAACGAATGTTTTCCTCATTGCTGAATAGGGTGGCTATATCATTCAGTTTAATAAGATGTGCTACAAGAGTTTCGGGTTCATAGCCATAGAAAGGATCAGATTCAACCAAAGTAATTAACTCAGGATCGACAGAGAAATCATAATCCTTATCAGAAATACAGATAGGTTAAGTAGCAAAAGCAGGGTCATATTTCATTCTAGCATTCAAAGACTTTTCTTTCAGCTTAGCTAACAATTTCTTAAGATCATATCTATCATTGCAAGCAAGAAAGTCTCTAGCGGTTTCTTCATCCATAATATAACCCTTAGGCACAACAGGCAATTCATATCTAGGGGAAGAATCTTCATCATCACTTTCATCAATATTATCAGTTTCAATAATTTCTTTCTCTCTAGCCCTAGCAATTTGTTCATCAAGAAATTCACCTAATGGCACAATATTATCAAGCATAGAAGTAGTTTCATCATAAGTATCATGCATAGCAGAAGTGGCATCATCAAGAACATGCGACATATCAGATTCAATAGCAGGTATAGGTGTCGCAAATCTACTCATAACAGAGGGTGAATCAAGTGCAGAGCTAGATGGCAGTTCCTTACCTTCCCTCGTAGTTGAGGGATAAATCTTGGTTTTTTCGTCTTTCAAGTTCTTCATAGTGATCAATAAATATAAATCCCAAGTGACTCAAAGAATATAACTATCCTCCTCGGCAACGGTGCCAGTAAATAGTCTTGATAACCCACAAGTATAGGGGATCGCAACAGTTTTCGAGGGTAGAGTATTCAACCCAAATTTATTGATTTGACACAAGGGGAGCCAAAGAATATTCTCAAGTATTAGCAGTTGAGTTGTCAATTCAACCACACCTGAAAGACTTAATATCTGCAGCAAAGAATTTAGTAGCAAAGTAGTATGGAAGTAACGGTAACGGTGGCGAAAGTAACAGTAGCAGTTTTGTAGTGATTGTGACAGTGACAGTGGAAAAGTAACTAAGGAAGGATCAATATGTGAAAAGCTCGTAGGCATTGGATCAGTGATGGATAATTATGTCGGATGTGATTCCTCATGTAATAGTTATAACATAGGGTGACACAGAACTAGCTCCAGTTCGTCAACGTAATGTAGGCATGTATTCCGTATATAGTCATACGTGCTTATGCAAAATAATTTGCATAACATCTTTTGTCCTACCCTCCCGTGGCAGCAGGGTCCTATTGGAAACTAAGGGATATTAAGGCCTCCATTTAATAGAGTACCGGACCAAAACATTAACACTTAGTGAATACATGAACTCCTCAAACTACAGTCATCACCGGGAGTGGTCACGATTATTGTCACTTCGGGGTTGCCGGATCATAACACATAGTAGGTGACTATTGACTTGCAAGATAGGATCAAGAACTCACATATATTCATGAAAACATAATAGGTTCAGATCTGAAATCATGGCACTCGGGCCCTAGTGACAAGCATTAAGCATGGCAAAGTCATAGGAACGTCAATCTTAGAACATAATGGATACTAGGGATCAAACCCTAACAAAACTAACTCGAGTACATGGTAAATCTCATCCAACCCATCACTGTCCAGCAAGCCTACGATGGGATTACTCACGCACTATGGTGAGCATCAAGGAATTGGTGATGGAGGAAGGTTGATGATGACGACGGCGACGATCTCCACTCTTCGGAGCCCCGAGCGGACTCCAGATCGGCCCTCCCAAGAGAGATTAGGGCTTGGCAGCGGCTCCGTATCGCAAAACGCGATGAATCCTTCTCTCTGATTTTTTTCTGCCCGAAAGTGAAAATATGGAGCCAGGTTAATGTCGGTGGAGCGTCAGGGGGCCATGAGACAGCGGGCGCGCCCCCCACCCTCGTGGACAGGGTGTGGGACCCCTGATCTTGGTTCTTTCCCCAGTATTTTTTATATATTCCAAAAATAATCTCCATTGATTTTCAGGTCATTCCGAGAACTTTTATTTCTGCACAAAGATGACATCATGGCAGTTCTGCTGAAAACAGCATCAGTCCGGGTTAGTTCCATTATAATCATGCAAGTTAGAGTCCAAAACAAGGGCAAAAGTGTTTGGAAAAGTATATACGTTGGAGACGTATCAGGGCCAGGTCACGGGCTCGGCTTCGGGCGCTTGATGACGGCGAGATGGGGAGGGGTAGAGGCAGATAAGTGACTGGACGATCACGAGAGACCTCCAGGACACGAAGAGCATTCAAGAGGACGAGGAACGGACAAGAATAGTGGACGTGGTTTGCTGGAGCGCGCGAACACGCATGCCAAGCACATAGTCACCACGTGAACAGGAGCACGTGGTGCACTCTGGCCGGCCCGACCATGTCAGGTAGATAAGGTGAGCAGCAGAGGGTGCCAGAAAGGAAAGAACTAACACATGGGCTCAAGATATGACCAGAGCTTGCTAAATACCACAGGAATAGCACATGTTTGTTGTGTCGTGAGGAATATTGCTCGGGTGGAAGAGGCTGATATTTTGCTGAGGCTGATATTTTGCTGAGATGACCATCTCTGCAAATGTAAATCTCACTCGGATGAAGATAAGTAGCACTTCTTGTACAACTCATCATAGTGTACAGAAATGCGAACTATGAAGTAGCACTCACACATCAAATGGGATGGAACGGGAATTTGGAGGAGATGAATTATTTGGACATATGAAGCCACTATAAAACTTCCATACCATTTGGAAATACCAAAATGGTACTTGCTTCACAATGCTTCCATCTGGTCGGAATCTTAGGAAAATTCTATAGGACAAATGGCTAGATAAATGAGCCCACTTTCCTAGAGAGGGTTTATATGGGTAGGAGCATGTCCTGGTAAACTTTTAGCAATAATGAAGAAATATAAAATATAGTTTCTTAACCAACTAAAAATCTCGCATAGAGGGATGTCATGAGCTCAAATTTTTAGGAGAGCTATTATTTGAGCATATGGAGTCTGTGACAAAATTTCAACTCATTTGGATATGCCTAGCTTGTACCTCCTTCACAAAGTTCCTTTCTGGATAGAAACTTTGGAAAATAGCTGAGGAATATTTACTAGGCAAATGATGTTGAAATTGGCCAGGATACAATGATATGGGTAGAAAAGAGTGTACAAAAAGGTTGGGAGCAAACAAGCAAAGATAAATAACACTTCCTTCACAAAGTGCCATTTAGGGCAGAATAGGAAAAACAATATTTATGAATTATTTTTTAGCATGGCAAGGAAGGGTTTTGACATATTTGTGGAATATATTACCCAAAACAATTATGAGAATTATTTGGGAATTTTGGGAGTGACAGAAATATAGGTTGCTTCACAACCTAGGGAAAAGGGTAATTCCTTTAATAGAAAAGGGAATATTCCCAATAAAAAGAATATTGGGATTGGTCCAAGATGGGGAATGACATGATCTTGGGATAATATTGAGAATGACAAGCCACTTTGGGACCTAGGAGGATATGATCATCCCAAGTTTCCAGACCACACAACCATAGAAAAAGGAATCAAAGCATTAATCCAAAGAAAATCAAAAGAAAAAGGAAAAGGCCAAAATCCAGGGTGTTAAATTAGCCCACGCGCACCACGCCGATTCCCCTACGCATCGGCCACTCACTCTCTCTCGTCTTCCCCGCGCCCACTAACTACTGGGCCCCACTGTTCGACACCTCCCTTATTCTTCTTCTTCCTCCTTTCCTTCTACACGCTGAAAGCACAAGTGCTCCCTGGGTGATTTTGGTAATTAATACCAACATGTCTCTTGTTGGACCAATAGTTTTATCTAGTATGTTTCAGATAAAGTTCAACAATGAAATGGCCTGGACAGGAGGATGTGCAACCCCTTCAAAATCCTTAGGACAAAGTTTGGCAAAAGCTCAAGACTCTTCATCTTTATTTTAGTGATCCAAAGATCACATTGAGTCCATTGGAAAGCCAATACTACAAAAAGGGGATGAGGTGTTGCTTAATGGATTACTTGCTCAAGTGCTTAGTGATATTGCTCCTAAAATCCTCAGCCATTCTCTCCATTCAAATATGTCAAAACCCTAAACTCCAACTTAGCCACACCGATATTTCCTACCCGGACCCACCGAGTTCACTTGACATAGCCACTGCCAGAAACCCTAACAGTTCGGCCCGACCAATATGGATCTCGGTCTCACCGAGATGGCCTTGCCAGCACTCTGTGATCAGTTGCATTTATTTCGGTCTCACCGAGTTGATGCAACTGGTCTCACTGGCTTGACAGATTCTCTATATACCTTTTGTTCACTTCGGTCTCACCGAGTTGACACAATCGGTCTCACCGAGATGAAGTTTTCCCTAAGCCCTAGCACATTATTCTCACTGAGTTGTTCCAGTCGGTCCCACCGAGAATCCTAAGGTTCACTTGTTTGAACCAATCGGTGCCATCGAGTTCTTCTATTTGGTCTCACCGAGTTGGGTGAAATGTGTGTGTGGTTGGATTTTTGTGTGGATGCTATATATACCCCTCCACCCCTCTTCATTTGCAAGGGAGATATCAGAACATGCCTACACTTCCACCATTTATTTTCTAGGAGAGAACCACCTACTCATGTGTTGAGATCAAGACATTCCAATCCTACCACAAGAATCTTGATCTCTAGCCTTCCCCAAGTTGCTTTCCACTCAAATCTTCCTTCCACCATATCAAAATCTGTGAGAGAGGGTTGAGTGTTGGGGAGACAATCATTTGAAGCACAAGAGCAAGGACTTCATCATCAACACACCATCTATTACCTTGTGGAAAGTGGTCTCTCCTAGATTGGTTAGGTGTCGCTTGGTAGCCTTTGTCAAGAGATTGGAGTTGAACCAAGAATTTTCTAACGGCAAGGAGATCGCCTACTTCATGAAGATCTACTCGAGGGAGGAAAGTCCTTCGTGGACGATGGCCATGGTGGGATAGACAAGAGGTTGCTTCTTTGTGGGCCCCTCATGGGTGAAGCCCTTCGTGGACTCGCAGAGCCGTTACCCTTCGTGGGTTGAAGTCTCCATCAAATTGGACGTACAATAGCACCACCTACCGGAGCCACACCAAAAATCTCTATGCCTCCAATTGCGTTTGCAACTTCCAATCCCCTCCCTTTACTTTCTTGCAACTTGCATGCTTTACCTTTTTCGCTGCCTATACTCATGTCATGCTTGTTTGAAATGTATTGTGAATTCTTTAACATGTGTTAAACCCAATCTCAACTTATAGAAATTAAAATCTACCAACTTTGCTGGTTGAGGGTCTAATCACCACCCTCTAGACCCCTCTTCTCAATCCTTTCAATTGGTATAAGAGCATTGGTTTCCATTGCTTTGGTTTAATCACCATTGGAGGAAGATGTATGAGTCTACATTCGGGGGTATTAGACATAGAGTACCAATTCTTAATGTGGAGTTTTATGGCTCATGGAAATATTAAATGCTTGAGATACTCTATGAATATGATTTGAACAAGTATATTCTTATCCCTTATGTGCCTCCTATTGATCCTTTGCGTCCCACCCCAAATGGGCATCTTGACATGGTTCAAAATCTTAGAACTTGTAATCTTATCGTTAGAGGATTGCCTAGAAACTTGCTTATATGTTTGCCTACCTTTGAATGTGCTTACACTATATGGAAATATCTTGAGGAACAGTTTGCAAATTATTACTTGAAGAATTTAAATGAAATCCTTCAAAAGTCCATTGCTTTTTAAAAGATGGAGCCTAGTGATCCCAAGTTGGATGAATGTCTATTTGAGCTACATGATCTTATGCGTGCTAAGGGTGATGTTGGAACCATTAGTAGCATTATTACAGAAACAATTAGAATTCACATACTTGCACATTGTCATGGCCGAATTCTAATGAATCACTTGCTCTAGGTGATGATCACACGCATGATGACAATGAACATGGCTATTATGATGAAGACGAAGAAAGTGACATGGAATTTAAGAAGACTATGAGGAATCTTAGTCTCATGGTAAATCTTCGCAATTATGCATCTGGAGAAAAGGAATGGGTCCTTGATAGTGGTTGCACAGATCATATGGCCGGAGATAAAGACATGTTCAATGAGCTTGCCAAGAATGATGGTCCACGCAAGTACGTCACATTTGGAGATAACTCCAAGGGTAAGGTACTTGGCCTTGGTAAGGTGGTCATATCCAATGACAACTCTATTCAAAATGTTACGCTCGTAGAGTCCCTTGGATACAATCTTCTTCCGTATCTAGACTAGCTGACTTTTGTCTCAATGTTCTATTTACCGAAGTTGATTGCGAAGTGTTTCATAGAGATAATCATAATATGGTCTTTACTGGTATCCATAGGGGTGACCTATACATTGTAGATTTCATTAAGAAAGCCCAACCTCGTACTTGTTTAATTGCTAGATCTTCTAAAGGATGGTTGTGGCATAGAAGATTAGGTCATGTTGGCATCAGAAATCTTGATAAGCTCATTAAAGGTGATCATATCCTTAGCGTTAAAGATGTTATATTTGACAAGGATATATAGTGTAGTGCTTGCCAAGCAGGAAAACAAGTTGGAGGAAGTCATCCCGTGAAGAACATCATGACCACAAGAAGACCACTCGACTTGCTTCATATGGATCTGTTTGGTCCCAACGCTTATAAGAGCCTTGGTGGTGTTCTTTCTCGATGATAAGTCACAGTTCCAAAAGATCTTCAAGAACTTCTCCAGGAAGGCACAAAATTAATTCGAAGTGAAGATTAAGAAGGTTCGGAGTGATAACGGAATGGAGTTCAAGAATGCAAATGTGGATACCTTCCTTGACGAAGAAGGGATTTCACACGAGTTCTTAGCTATGTACACACCTCAACAAAATGGAGTCGTTGAGAGGAAGAACCGGACACTGATTCAGATGGTGATAACAATGCTTGATTAATACAAGACGCCACGACACTTTTAGGCAGAAGTGGTTGAGACCGCTTGTCATGCTACGAATCGGCTATATCTTCACAAGCTTCTCAGCAAAACGGCATACGAGCTACTCACAGGTAACAAACCCCAAGTTGGTTACTTTCGAGTATTTGGGTCAAAGTGCCACATTCTTGATAAGCATAATCATTCAAAATTTGATCTTAAATCTCATGAAGGATTTCTACTCGGTTATGGCTCAAACTCTCACACTTACCATGTCTACAACAATTTCACCCGAAAGGTTGAAGAGACGATAGAGGTGAAGTTTGATTAATCTAACGACTCGCAAGTAGAGAAATTGCCAATTGATGTAGGAGACAAAGACCCTTCATAAGAAATACAAGGCCTTTCTATTGGAAAGATCCGTCCAACGGAAGTGAAGGAGAGTACTTCGTCCATTCAAGTGGAAGCCTCAACTTCACGTCAAAGTGAACCACATGGTGATTTGGAGGCACCCACAAGTGGAACACATCAATATGAAGGGAATGAGGAAGTACACCAAGATGATCCACCTCAACCTCCTTCTCCAACCCCACAAGAGAACAACGACACCAACAACAATGAAGAAGAAGATAATGATGAGGATGTTCCACCCCAACCCAAGGAAAAGCTCTCACGTGTTAGAGCAAGGATCTCAAGAGATCATCCTGTTGAACAAATCTTCAACGACATCCAAAACGGGTGAATCACTCGCTCTAAAACTCGTTTGGCTAACTTTTGTGAACATTACTCATTCATTTCTAGTATTGAACCTACAAAGGTTGAAGAAGCTCTTGATGATCCAGATTCGATAAGTGCTATGCACGAAGAGCTACACAACTTCGAGAGAAGTCAAGTATGGACATTGATTGAGAAGCCCAATGATGATCAAAATGTCATTGGAACCAAGTGGGTGTTCTGGAATAAGCAAGATGAAAATGGACAAGTTGTACGCAACAAGTCCCATCTCGTTTCTCAAGGCTACACTCAAGTCGAAGGTATGGACTATGGTGAGACACATGACCCTGTTCCTAGACTTGAGTCCATTCGCATCTTACTTGCTTATGTCGATCACCATGATATCACTTTATACCAAATTGACATTAAAAGTGCTTTTCTCAACGGTGAAATTGAGAAGGAAGTTTATGTTAAGAAACCTCCCAGATTTGTTAATCCCAAGAAATCTAATCATGTTTACAAACTTCACAAAGCTCTTTATGGTATTAAACAAGCTCCTAGAGCTTGGTATAAATACTTGACCAAGTTTCTTATTGATAAAGGCTTTGAAATTAGGAAAATTGATTCTACTCTTTTTACAAAAAGGGTTAATGGAGAATTATTCGTGTGCCAAATTTATGTTCATGATATCATATTTGGTTCTACTAATCCTCATTTTAGTGAAAATTTTGTCGGAGAAGTTTGAGATGTCTATGATGAGTGAACTTAAATTTTTCCTTGGATTGCACAAATCAAGCAAACTAAGGAAGGTACCTTTGTCTCACAAACAAAGTATACCAAGGATCTCTTTAAAAAGTTCAACATGCAAGAAAGCAAAGGTATGAAAAACCCCATGCCTACTAGTGGACATCTTGAATTGACGAAGGATGGCAAACTGGTAGATCAAAAGGTTTTTCGATCTATGATTGGTTCACTATTATATCTTTGTGCCTCATGTCCGATATTATGCTAAGTGTGTGCATGTGTGCACGATATCAAGCAGACCCAAAAGAATGTCATCTTAAGGCTGTGAAAAGGATAGTGAGATACTTAATTCACACACCGAACTTTGGCATTTGGTATCCTAAGGGGTCTTCTTTTGATCTTGTTGGCTATTCTGACTCGGACTATGCCGGTGACAATGTTGATAGAAAGTCTACTTAGGGTACTTGTCAATTTCTTGGTAGATCTCTTGTGTCATGGTCCTCCAAGAAACAAAACTCGGTATCCTTATCCACCGCCGAAGCGGAATATATTGATGCCGGATCATGTTGTGCTCAATTACTATGGATGACCCAAACTCTTAAGGATTATGGGATATATGCGAAACATGTTCCAGTGCTTTGTGACAATCAAAGTGCTATTAAGATTGCTCACGACCCCGTGCAACATTCTCGAACTAAGCATACTGAAGTTCGACATCATTTCATTCTGACATGTCGCTAAAGGTGATATTGATCTTAAGAATGTTCGTACTGATAAGCAATTAGCAGATATCTCTACTAAGCTACTTGATGAGAGGTGAATTGAACATCATTGATGCCTCAAACTTGGAATAGAGATTCCTTTTGGATACCTGCAAGGCACGAGCCTTTGTGAATAATCCTTTATATTTCTCTTATTATGATGATCATATGTCTTGGATATATATTTGCACCCTTGCATGCTATCGAACTCTTGTAGGTACTTGGATGAGCCCCAATTTATGAGAATGCATATCAATCACATCTTGAGCAATCTCTACATCACCAAGTATCTATGCTTTGGTAGTTGATATCAAGGAAGCATGAAGACACTCAACATATCCTTTGACTATTTGCACGAATCAAATTTAATTTGGTACCAATTCTCAATTGATTGTCAATTTGGATACACAAGTGCTATTCCTTGCAAAACTAACCCGTGTAGGAAGATGAACTTAAACTCCAAAGGATGCTCGAACTCTTAATGAACTATATCAACATTGGGCATCCGCAACAAGTTCAACTACACGATCATGATCAACAACAACCCAAGGTATGTCATTCCATCTTAGAGAAGCTTTACTCCAAGATATGAGTCAAAGCAACTTAGCAAGATGCGAATACATTAAGACGCTTAAATGAAAAATGGTAACCCCATTTTGAGCATAAACAATGAGTATGACCTATGATCAAGTGCTTTCACTTGACTCCTAAGTCAATATACTCTAACCTAGGTGACTTTGTCGCCGACCTTCTCTAGAAGAAGTTCTCTAGTGTTTATTTTCTTGTCTTGCATTTTCTTTGTTTGCCTTCTATTGTGTTTCCCTCTCCTATCTCAAAAAACAAACTTCATCTAGATCCTCTTCGTTTCTTTTTCTTTTCTGATTTGACATTTCTTCCAAATTCATTGAAAATCCTTGTGTGATTTCATTTGCCAAGTGAGCTGAGTTGACAAAACTTTTCCTCTGCATTGAACTTGGTCTCACCGATCCAAGCCCATCGGCCTGATCGAAATGCAAGGTTTCCTTGTACACATTTCATTGGTCAAGCCGACATGGACTAACTCGGTCTGACCGATGAGCACCCTCAGTGACTCTACCATCTCGGAGTCACCGATGGAAACAGATCGACGTCACCGATTTCACTGCTGAGAAAACCTTTTGCCAGTTTACATTGCCTATTTTCTTCAGCTCCACTCAATGATTCTATTCCTCTGACTGCATCTTGAGCTATATTCTTTGCCTTGCTTTTGTCTCTCCAGGACCATTCTCACCTAACTTGTACCCCTAAAGAGCCCTTCTTGGAAATTGATATCAAAGGGGAGAGAGAGAGCATCAAAGCTTAAGCCCTATCAGAGAGAGCATCAAAGCTTAATCCTAAGGGGGAGAGAAAACTCCGTTGAGAATAAGATGCATTATTATAAGAGGAGAGAAGTCACATATCTTTAAGAGGGAAAAGACATGTCAGTGGTTGATCAGTTATGCGGTATCATTTGATATCTTTTGCTCTGATTGACTTATTTGTTGCTCTGATTTTATCTCACCCTATCTTCTCCCAATATCAAATGAAAGATTTAGGGGGGGGGGAAAGAATCCATGTTAAAGGGGAGAAAAATCCTTAGAACTTATTGCAAATCTTTAAGCCCTTGGGGACATGTCTATATCTGAAAGTATTACTCACTTTGTGATACTCACCTATTACATGTCATCCCAGTCTTAGAAATCTTATGGTTCTTGAAGTGTAATGCCCAGGATGGAGTTATACCTCCTACGTGTCGAGGCACGACTTAAAGGCATAAATCCATCCTAGAATGATCTCAAGTTTGGTATCTTTGCACGACTCATGTAAAAGAGGGATTAAATTGCAAGAGGAGATAGTTGGCTTACACTCGCCACTTCACACAATACATTACATAAGCAATACATCATACAAAACATCACAACCCGACTACGGGTGAAGATCCAAAAGAAAGATACCAAAACAACATAAAGCCACAGGTCAGGATCGAATCCTAGTAGAAACCACTACTGAACATCGAAACGTCACAAGCAAACGGTCAAACTCTTCATCGAGCTCCTGGTGAAGAACTGATCCAACTCCTGCATCAAACTCGGCTGAACCTGCATCTGGTATGGTGAAGTAACTGTGAGCCACAGAGGACTCAGCAATCCCGTTCCCGGGTAACACGACTATTTAAGCCTTGGGTGAGGACAAGGCTGAAGAAAGAGTATGAGGTGAAGGAACAACAAGAGTCTGCAGCAGCAACTAGCACTAACTTACGTAAAAGAGAGCGAGAAGACAAGTGCATCGGTCGAAAAGAAGATCACGAAGTGATCCTAGCTAAAGCCGGTCAAACATAACCCCACCGTGTTCAACTCCCGGATCCCTATTCGGAAATTGACAGTCACGGTACACACGCTGGTAGTGTATTGAAACATTGTGTCAAGTTATCTACAACGGAAATTAACAAGCTCCCATCTGCCACATAACCGCGGGCACGGCTTTCGAAAGTTCAAACCTGCAGGGGTGTTCCAACTTGACCCATTACAAGCCCACGATCCGCGAAGTCGCAACTCCATAGGTGGGAAGACCCGAGTATTCTCAGAATCCCGTGCTCAAGTTAAACCGAACTAAGGTAAGGCTAATCCAGCAAATCCTCCCGGCGTGTCGACACCCTGATAGGTAGCCGCGCGTATCTAGTCTCAGGACACGACCGGATGGGCGATCCCACGGGTTTTTACCAGACCTTGAGTTTCCTCGAGGTGGCCCCGCGTAACCCCCGTTTCGGACCAACACTCATGTGGAGCACTGGCCCGGGGTTGTTGAATTAAAATAAAAGGGATAGCTAGTCCACATGCAAGTTTTTATTAGTTTGTTATTAGGCAAATAGTACCAATGTTGGGACTTGCTGGAAAAGACTTAGCACTTAGCGGTTTATCAAGGGGGTCCCATACACCCCAACCGTGTTAGGAACGCAAAATCAAGGAACATAACACCGGTTTATACGGTTCCTAACGGCATGAGTGGAACAAAACACCAAGCAAAAGGCTTAGCCTTCCACCCTTGCCAATATATAGATGATTTCATTTAAGCATTTATATAGTGTGATATAACCCAACCAAACTTCAACATGAAGCAAGCATCTTCAATCTTCACCTGCCACTAACAAAGCTATAAGAGGGGCTGAGCGAAGCGTACTTAGCCAAGCAACGGTTTGCATAGGTAGGGTGGTTAAACATGGCAATTGGTTACAAGTAGGAGGCTGACAAGAAAGACATGGGCATCGAGGCAAAACTATAGAGCGGAACTACTAGCAATAGGCAAAGATAGTAATGGTGTCCGGGTTCGGTCATCTTGCCTGGGATTCCACAAGGAGAAGATCGGATCCACGAAGAAGACGGAGCAACAGACAAGCGGATCCTCACAACTCCGGAACGAAACCGAAGCTAACACGAGAGGCAACCGGAAAGAAAGAAACAACACGGTAAACACACAAGCAAGAACATGGCATACGGTGCACATCCAAGTATGATGCATGTCCGGTTTAAATATGCATGGCATGGCAAAGTGCACAAACAAAACTACAAGTTAAGTGGAGATCAATATGCAAGGAGTTGCATATTGACGAAACACCACATTTAATTATTTAATTGACTCTCGTTATTTACAAGACAAGGTTAAATGTTTTTAACATGGCAAGAGGTGAAGCATAATAAAACTACACTATTAAGACATTTTAAATGAGGCCGGAAAATAACAACAACAATTCCGGGAAAATCCCCATGAGCATGTTTAATAATTATAAAAGCAACAACAATTAACATATATATTGTTGTTAACATGATGCGGATGACATGATCAAGTTTACGCAAGCTTAAAATGGTTGGCATTAAGAGATATGAAGGAGTATTTGTCACCGTGGTGGAAAGAAAGATGCCACGACAACGATAACCAAAATGATGCAACGCAACATCTCGGTTCCGGTAACTCGTTGAGAGTCCGGTGCAAAAGATAGAATCGACGTGAGCGAGTCAAACGAGAAGAAAGGTGGGGCGATCCCGTTACCGGGTTCCCACGAGTCGGTGACGAGGCAACCGAGGAACATGACAAAAGGTGGAATGGGCACGATGCACACAAGGAAACATTTCATACAACCACAACAAGCATCTCACGGGTCATCGTCTCGGGGTTATACCTTCGAAACATGCGTTTCGGGACGGTTCGAGTTCGTAGTGGAAGGAGTCGTTCTCGTTTCCGAAGAAGAAGTAGTTGTTCACGGGTCTTCGGCGACGGTAGACGTTCACGTTACGGTAGTCGAACTTGACATCGGTAGGGGTACTCGTTCATGTAGTAGCCGGACTTGATGGGTCCCGTGAAGTAGTCGAACTTGGAGCTCGTTTTCCCGTTCGTAGATGTACTTGTCATCGTCTCGTTCGGTCGTCGTGGTACTTGTCAAAAGGTAGTGGTCTCGGCATCGTAGTTGTACACGTGGCCGTCGTGGGAAGTAGTGGAACTTGGTCGTTTTTCCGTAGATATTCGGTTCGTCGAGGTACTTGGTCGTAGGGGTACTTGCCGGGTCATGTAGAGGTACTCGGTGTCCATCGTGGTACTTGGCGCTTCTGTCGACGGTAGTGGAGGTAGTGGTACATGTTCATGTGTCGTAGACGTTCGGTTCTTGCGTCGATCTTGCCTGTCTTGGTCACACCTTAAGGAACACTTGGCGAAACAACAGCAGTAACAAAAACAACAAAAAGGGCACGGTCACTGTCACAGCAGCACGGGACAGCAGCGACAAAGGAAGGAGGCAGCAGGTCACGGCCCGGCGCGGAGGATCCGGCCAGCGGTCCTGGAGACGCTGGAGAGGCCACGGCGTGCGAGGCGAGCTGCTACCCGAGGCAGAGGCCCGGACGCCGGAAACGAAGCGACGCCGGCCTTGGCGACGGAGGGAGGCTGGGGTTCGGAGCAGTGGCTGGGCGCCACGGCGATGCGGAGGCAGGGACGGCCGGCGATCTGGCGCTGAAGGTCGCGGCGCGGGGCGGCCTCGAGGACGGAGGGAGGGGCCTGTGGCGCTGCTGCCTGAGGACGGGCCGCTGGATGGGGTCGAAGCTGGATTCCCGCGGCGACCTGGCGGGTTCCGGCCGCGGCGCTGGAGGGATGAAGCCGCGGAGCTCGGGAACGAGGTCGGGCGCACCGGGCGAGGCCCTGGCCGACGGGGCGGACGCACGGGGCTCGTCCCCTGGCGCGGGAGGGAGAAGGCGCTGGACGGAGGAGGGGCCGCGGTGACCGGCCTCGAGGACGAGGAGGAGGCCGGGTGCGGGCTCGCACGACGCTCTGGCGCGGGAGGAGCTACACCGCGTCGCTGGAAGGAGGGCCGACGAGGGCGCGGGCATGGAGGGACGGGGCCGAGGGGAACGGGGCGATGGGAGAAGGGGTGAGCGAGAGAGGGGATCAGGACTTGTGCGAGCGAGGGAGGAGGGAATCGGGAGAGGAGCGGGGAGCGGGGTCGAGAGGTGGCGGCGGCGCACGAGGGACGAGGGAGAGAAGCGAAGGGGTGCGAGCTAGGTAGGGTTTCGGTGGGGTTTGGGCCAGGAGATGGGCCAGGGAAGGCAAGATGCACTGAAGGGATGGGCCTGATGCCCATATGGCCTAGAAGAGGAAAAAAAATGACTGGGTCCTCTTCTAATAAAAGAAAGAAAGAAAAGAATAGAGAAGAAAAATAAAGAGGGGGGTTAGGAGCAGAATTTGGACATGGGATATTATTCCTGGACTCGCAAAATTGCGTTGATTCCCAGAAAATAGAAAAGGGGCATGAATGGAAAATAAATTCAAATTCCTTTGAATTTATTTCAAATGGTGTGAACAAAGACTATGATTTAGAAGATCCCAAAAATGTTCGGATTTTTGGAGGAACCTCGAAACAACGGAAAAGAATTATTGGCAAGGTTTTAAGGAGAAACTCGAAGTGAAAAGACATGGGGAAAAATTATGCAAGTGTGTTACGGTTATCCCAAACAAATGGAATATTTTAATATAGCTCCCTAAATAATGAGAGACTTTTATATGTTATAAAGAGAAGTCACCTTCCCTCGATTTAAATGGACCGAAGGTCCACACAATTTATTTAGGTTGAGATGCAAAAAAAAATTAAAAATGACATGATGGCATGATGCAATGCAAAAAATAAATAACACAAGCACAAAAGAACACACGGGCAACCCGGAACATCTGGAATCTTCTGGAATCTTCTGGGACGTCGGTCTCGGGCGTCACAACTCTCCCACACTAACAGAGGATCTCGACCCGAGATCCTAGAGATATCACCGGGTAAAAACGGAAGAGGAAGAGGTAAAACAAAGTTGCTTCTTTGACAGACGAGTGAAACCAAGGAACCTTGAGAGGTTAAACAAACTGAAAGAAAGAATGCAACGGAGATGAACGAAGTTAAGAGCACTCCGGTAAGCAGGAGGAAGAAGGAACATTATGAGAACCTTGTAGGTTAAAAGACATGAAACAAGAGCTCACGGACCAAAAGACTATGAAACTGCAAGGGTAAAGCCTAGGAATAAGAATGAAATAATTTGGACAGCACTCCGTCTGAAAATGGAAGGAATTGGACAAGAACTTGGCAAGTTGGAATGATACTTGATGAAAACAACAACATATTGCCTCCGGAACAATTAAAAGAATGGCACAAGGTTAAGAAAGATTTCGGACAGCACTCCGGTTAAAAGACAAGCAAGGGAAGATTATGATCTCGATAAAACGAGATGATGGTTAAAGAAAACAACAACACAATGCCTCCGGAATGAAAGAATAGCATATAATCAAAGAAAGAAATGAATGGAGAAGAAAAAGACAACTTCTCCCAATGAATTGAAGAGCATCCTTACGAAGAAGTGTTGAACGTGGTTGATGGAAAATCAACAACGAAACGAATGAGGTTCATGTGGGCTTATGGAAAACATCTCAAAATTATGAGGTGACAACCAGCCACTATTGGAAAACAATTGATTGGATTGAGATCAACAAGGAGACGAAAGAGTTATTTCACCGGAATGATAAATGAAGAACTTGGGTCATTTATAAGCACCATAATAGCGACAATCCTTAGGGAAAGCTTTAGGTGAAATACAACCCAAGATAACTCCAACAAATAATTGAATGGTTGGAAAGATCTCCTGAACAAAGAAAAATGATGGTTTTAGATATCTCATTCTTGAAACTCGTGAATCATGAAACATGAAGGAATTGTCAAGAATGACATAACACCATCTCAAACAATAAGGTAGAAAGAATTGCAATTGGAAAGCATGATGAAAATGCTTGAGCTCCAACAAGAATCTTGATGAAGACTTCAAGGATGAATTAAATGATGATGAACCACCATGAAGAACTCCGGTAATGAAAACATGAGAAGTGAAAGATGAAAAGGGTAAGATTCCAGGCCTGCGATGAATTAGATGGAGCTTTGAAATGATATAATTAAAATAACTTGGATCTCCGGAAAACAAGATGAACAACTTAGAACTGAGAATATGATATGATGAACAAGCTCCAGACACCAGAATTAAATCACCTTGAAGGAATAAGAATAAGAATTATGTAATGCATCTCCTTCACCAATTTAATTGATGACAACCAAAGGATTTGGCATACTACTTATTCTCGTTGCAAGGAATTAAAGAGAGATCTGGCACAAGCTTGGGTAAATCTTCAACGAACCACCGGTAGGATTATGAAAGAACAAATGAATTAAAATGATAACAACGGAAGAGTAACTTGAAAGAACCACCGTAAGAATATGGAGACGAACGAAGAGACATCAATGAAGAATAGTTGGAGGACGAAGTTGAAAACTGAGAACGAAGAATCTTCTGAAATGATGGCCTTCGGAGGATCACAAAGAAAAGAATTCATGAAATGCTCCGGACGGTTATAAACAGAATTCCTCACAATCGGAATAATAATGAGGATGGCATGAAGCTAGAACCACAACTCATCAAGAGAACGGGCCAAGATTTAAGAGAAACTCTTCTCCGGTCTCCACAATCTAAGAAGACGATGAGAAATGCCATAAGAATTGTTGAGGCACTCCGGATGAAGAATTAAAAGGTTGAAACAAATTGAAAGAATTTGAAAGCGATCTTTGAGAAGGCATGTGACTGATGGAAATCATTCTTACGTCACACTTGAAAAGAATTCTCCGGAAAGAAGAGTCAGGTAAGATCCTGGGAAAAGACCTGTGGGTTAGGGCCCACTCAAAGAAAGATCACCATTGAAAAAGATTGCTTAAGAGATATTGCACCGGTTGAATTAAAAGGCTTGAATAGGATGATAAACCCCAAAAAATAGCTTCAACGGATTAAGAATGGAATTATGAATCTTCAGCACTCCGGATATGAATAGCAAGAGGAGAATAGCACTCCGGATATGAATGAAACAAAGACAACTTGGGATGAATGAAACAGACACCGGTTGAAAAGAATTTAACATGACCATCTTGATGATCAAGAAGAACTAGCACTCCCATAGAAATATGAGAACACCGATTAGGAAGGTATGGAATCAACATTTGACATCGAAGCAACTCGAATACCAGAATCAAAACAAGAACAAGGATAGATGTTGCAGAAGAATCTTCGCAATATCATCCGAACAGAGAATTGAACGAATGAATTCCGCAGGTACATCAACATGTCGAGAAGCCACTTGGAGAACAAAATTAAAATAAAAAGGAACAAGGAACAGATAGAACAAATACAAGATAGAAGTTTCGTTCAACATCTTCGTGCTGAAAGCTCATGGAACGTGTTACAAAAGGGTTTTGCAATCCCGGGATCAGCATAGCCAAGGACCCTTTAAGATGCAACTCCCGATCAGAACAAGTCCATAAAACCACTTCACTCAATGTAGAACCCCAAACTTCATATCGTGCATCCGTTGGAAGAATGCCTAGAACTACTAGATGAACCCACCTATAGATTTCCGAAAGTTTCCAGTTATGCAATCAGGTGTTGGGGATACACGGGAAGCACCGCGCAATCAACTCTAAACCTACATCCAGGTGTATCCATCCTTCAACACATAACCAGTCTTTCTCGGAAACTGTTTACCTCGGACCTTCGAAAAGCATCCACTATAACAAGCTATGGCAATACTCTCGAACTACCTCCCCAGTACTGGGTGATGTCGGGGTTATCTTGCCACTGGCCGTATAGGAGAGATTTTCGATGTCGGCCGTCTTAAGTATTTAGTACTTCCGCGATATGCTTGTGTCAATGATACCCCGAAGCTCAACTCCTCGGTAACAGGAGGCATCGAGAACAATATCCTTGTCACAAGAACATCGAAACAATCCCAGAATACTCGCGGGATCCTAAAAAAAATTTGGTGCAATTTTTGAAAGTAGAAGAGACAAGAGTAAACGTCAGGAGTCCTCACCAGAGAGAAAGGGGATGAGAAGCAAAGAAATCCTACTCTCCGATATAATATAGGACTCAAAAAGTTTTCAGTGTGTGCCTAGACTCAACCGTCAACGATTCGATCAAACAGTGGGGGCTTCTAGGTCGGAGAAGGCTCTGATACCAACTTGTAATGCCCAGGATGGAGTTATACCTCCTACGTGTCGAGGCACGACTTAAAGGCATAAATCCATCCTAGAATGATCTCAAGTTTGGTATCTTTGCACGACTCATGTAAAAGAGGGATTAAATTGCAAGAGGAGATAGTTGGCTTACACTCGCCACTTCACACAATACATTACATAAGCAATACATCATACAAAACATCACAACCCGACTACGGGTGAAGATCCAAAAGAAAGATACCAAAACAACATAAAGCCACAGGTCAGGATCGAATCCTAGTAGAAACCACTACTGAACATCGAAACGTCACAAGCAAACGGTCAAACTCTTCATCGAGCTCCTGGTGAAGAACTGATCCAACTCCTGCATCAAACTCGGCTGAACCTGCATCTGGTGTGGTGAAGTAACTGTGAGCCACAAAGGACTCAGCAATCCCGTTCCCGGGTAACACGACTATTTAAGCCTTGGGTGAGGACAAGGCTGAAGAAAGAGTATGAGGTGAAGGAACAACAAGAGTCTGCAGCAGCAACTAGCACTAACTTACGTAAAAGAGAGCGAGAAGAGAAGTGCATCGGTCGAAAAGATGATCACGAAGTGATCCTAGCTAAAGCCGGTCAAACATAACCCCACCGTGTTCAACTCCCGAATCCCTATTCGGAAATTGACAGTCACGGTACACACGCTGGTAGTGTATTGAAACATTGTGTCAAGTTATCTACAACCGGAATTAACAAGCTCCCATCTGCCACATAACCGCGGGCATGGCTTTCGAAAGTTCAAACCCTGCAGGGGTGTTCCAACTTGACCCATTACAAGCCCACGATCCGCGAAGTCGCAACTCCATAGGTGGGAAGACCCGAGTATTCTCGGAATCCCGTGCTCAAGTTAAACCGAACTAAGGTAAGGCTAATCCAGCAAATCCTCCCGGCGTGTCGACACCCTGATAGGTAGCCGCGCGTATCTAGTCTCAGGACACGACCGGATGGGCGATCCCACGGGTTTTTACCAGACCTTGAGTTTCCTCGAGGTGGCCCCGCGTAACCCCCGTTTCCGACCAACACTCATGTGGAGCACTGGCCCGGGGTTGTTGAATTAAAATAAAAGGGATAGCTAGTCCACATGCAAGTTTTTATTAGTTTGTTATTAGGCAAATAGTACCAATGTTGGGACTTGCTGGAAAAGACTTAGCACTTAGCGGTTTATCAAGGGGGTCCCATACACCCCAACCGTGTTAGGAACGCAAAATCAAGGAACATAACACCGGTTTATACGGTTCCTAACGGCATGAGTGGAACAAAACACCAAGCAAAAGGCTTAGCCTTCCACCCTTGCCAATATATAGATGATTTCATTTAAGCATTTATATAGTGTGATATAACCCAACCAAACTTCAACATGAAGCAAGCATCTACAATCTTCACCTGCCACTAACAAAGCTATAAGAGGGGCTGAGCGAAACGTACTTAGCCAAGCAACGGTTTGCATAGGTAGGGTGGTTAAACATGGCAATTGGTTACAAGTAGGAGGCTGACAAGAAAGACATGGGCATCGAGGCAAAACTATAGAGCGGAACTACTAGCAATAGGCAAAGATAGTAATGGTGTCCGGGTTCGGTCATCTTGCCTGGGATTCCACAAGGAGAAGATCGGATCCACGAAGAAGATGGAGCAACAGACAAGCGGATCCTCACAACTCCGGAACGAAACCGAAGCTAACACGAGAGGCAACCGGAAAGAAAGAAACAACACGGTAAACACACAAGCAAGAACATGGCATACGGTGCACATCCAAGTATGATGCATGTCCGGTTTAAATATGCATGGCATGGCAAAGTGCACAAACAAAACTACAAGTTAAGTGGAGATCAATATGCAACGAGTTGCATATTGACGAAACACCACATTTAATTATTTAATTGACTCTCGTTATTTACAAGACAAGGTTAAATGTTTTTAACATGGCAAGAGGTGAAGCATAATAAAACTACACTATTAAGACATTTTAAATGAGGCCAGAAAATAACAACAACAATTCCGGGAAAATCCCCATGAGCATGTTTAATAATTATAAAAGCAACAACAATTAACATATATAATGTTGTTAACATGATGCGGATGACATGATCAAGTTTATGCAAGCTTAAAAGGGTTGGCATTAAGAGATATGAAGGAGTATTTGTCACCGTGGTGGAAAGAAAGATGCCACGACAACGATAACCAGAATGATGCAACGCAACATCTCGGTTCCGGTAACTCGTTGAGAGTCCGGTGCAAAAGATAGAATCGACGTGAGCGAGTCAAACGAGAAGAAAGGTGGGGCGATCCCGTTACCGGGTTCCCACGAGTCGGTGACGAGGCAACCGAGGAACATGACAAAAGGTGGAACGGGCACGATGCACACAAGGAAACATTTCATACAACCACAACAAGCATCTCACGGGTCATCGTCTCGGGGTTATACCTTCGAAACATGCGTTTCGGGACGGTTCGAGTTCGTAGTGGAAGGAGTCGTTCTCGTTTCCGAAGAAGAAGTAGTTGTTCACGGGTCTTCGGCGACGGTAGACGTTCACGTTACGGTAGTCGAACTTGACATCGGTAGGGGTACTCGTTCATGTAGTAGCCGGACTTGACGGGTCCCGTGAAGTAGTCGAACTTGGAGCTCGTTTTCCCGTTCGTAGATGTACTTGTCATCGTCTCGTTCGGTCGTCGTGGTACTTGTCAAAAGGTAGTGGTCTCGGCATCGTAGTTGTACACGTGGCCGTCATGGGAAGTAGTGGAACTTGGTCGTTTTTCCGTAGATATTTGGTTCGTCGAGGTACTTGGTCGTAGGGGTACTTGCCGGGTCATGTAGAGGTACTCGGTGTCCGTCGTGGTACTTGGCGCTTCCGTCGACGGTAGTGGAGGTAGTGGTACATGTTCATGTGTCGTAGACGTTCGGTTCTTGCGTCGATCTTGCCTGTCTTGGTCACACCTTAAGGAACACTTGGCGAAACAACAGCAGTAACAAAAACAACAAAAAGGGCACGGTCACTGTCACAGCAGCACGGGACAGCAGCGACAAAGGAAGGAGGCAGCAGGTCACGGCCCGGCGCGGAGGATCCGGCCGGCGGTCCTGGAGACGCTGGAGAGGCCACGGCGTGCGAGGCGAGCTGCTACCCGAGGCAGAGGCCCGGACGCCGGAAACGAAGCGGCGCCGGCCTTGGCGACGGAGGGAAGCTGGGGTTCGGAGCAGTGGCTGGGCGCCACGGCGATGCGGAGGCAGGGACGGCCGGCGATCTGGCGCTGAAGGTCGCGGCGCGGGGCGGCCTCGAGGACGGAGGGAGGGGCCTGCGGCGCTGCTGCCTGAGGACGGGCCGCTGGATGGGGTCGAAGCTGGATTCCCGCGGCGACCTGGCGGGTTCCGGCCGCTGCGCTGGAGGGATGAAGCCGCGGAGCTCGGGAACGAGGTCGGGCGCACCGGGCGAGGCCCTGGCCGACGGGGCGGACGCACGGGGCTCGTCCCCTGGCGCGGGAGGGAGAAGGCGCTGGACGGAGGAGGGGCCGCGGTGACCGGCCTCGAGGACGAGGAGGAGGCCGGGCGCGGGCTCGCGCGACGCTCTGGCGCGGGAGGAGCTACACCGCGTCGCTGGAAGGAGGGCCGACGAGGGCGCGGGCATGGAGGGACGGGGCCGAGGGGAACGGGGCGATGGGAGAAGGGGTGAGCGAGAGAGGGGATCGGGACTTGTGCGAGCGAGGGAGGAGGGAATCGGGAGAGGAGCGGGGAGCGGGGTCGAGAGGTGGCGGCGGCGCACGAGGGACGAGGGAGAGAAGCGAAGGGGTGCGAGCTAGGTAGGGTTTCAGTGGGGTTTGGGCCAGGAGATGGGCCAGGGAAGGCAAGATGCACTGAAGGGATGGGCCTGATGCCCATATGGCCTAGAAGAGGAAAAAAAATGACTGGGTCCTCTTCTAATAAAAGAAAGAAAGAAAAGAATAGAGAAGAAAAATAAAGAGGGGGGTTAGGAGCAGAATTTGGACATGGGATATTATTCCTGGACTCGCAAAATTGCGTTGATTCCCAGAAAATAGAAAAGGGGCATGAATGGAAAATAAATTCAAATTCCTTTGAATTTATTTCAAATGGTGTGAACAAAGACTATGATTTAGAAGATCCCAAAAATGTTCGGATTTTTGGAGGAACCTCGAAACAACGGAAAAGAATTATTGGCAAGGTTTTAAGGAGAAACTCGAAGTGAAAAGACATGGGGAAAAATTATGCAAGTGTGTTACGGTTATCCCAAACAAATGGAATATTTTAATATAGCTCCCTAAATAATGAGAGACTTTTATATGTTATAAAGAGAAGTCACCTTCCCTCGATTTAAATGGACCGAAGGTCCACACAATTTATTTAGGTTGAGATGCAAAAAAAAATTAAAAATGACATGATGGCATGATGCAATGCAAAAAATAAATAACACAAGCACAAAAGAACACACGGGCAACCCGGAACATCTGGAATCTTCTGGGACGTCGGTCTCGGGCGTCACATGAAGTCCTTCTTGCTTGAAGTTTTCTTATGTTATATAACCTTGTTTTCTCATGTTTACTTCTTCTAGATTCATCTCAAGAGCATAAGGTAATAAGTATATGCATCACACTCATGTGCATGATGATCTCTTGCTGTTGCACATATTGTTTGCAAGACGGAGTCACTAACATGGAGGTATATCTCAATCATATCATTCGGTCTGATGCATATATCCCAGATACATGTAACACATTATCTGCTCTGTCATGCTATTGTAATGCCCAGGATGGAATTATACCTCCTACGTGTCGAGGCACGACTTAAAGGCATAAGTCCATCCTAGAATGATCTCAAGTTTGGTAATCTTTGCACATCTCATGTAAAAGAGGGATAGTAAACTGAAAATAGTTGGCTTACAATCGCCACGTCACAGAATAACAGTACAAGTCTCAAACATCATACAATAAGATCACTACAACCCTCTAAGGGCAAAAGCCAAATGTCAAAGTACCAAACTCAGATAAATAAAACAACCACAGGCGGATCGAATCCTAGTAAGAGACTCCACTACTGATCGTCCGGGTAGCGCACGTAGTAACGACTACGCTCCTCGTCGTACTCCCAATCCAGCTCGGTGCCATCACCTGGATAGCTCACAGCTGGACCTGCATCTGGTGTGTGAAGTAACTGTGAGCCACAGAGGACTCAGCAATCCCGTTCCCGGGTAACAGAACTATCAAAGCCTTTAGGTGAGGGAAAGGCTGAAGAAAGAACAAGTCTGCAGCAGCAACTAGCATCTATCTTACGCAAGTGAGAGCGAGAAGAGAAGGCATCGGCGAGAAGTGATCATGAAGTGATCCTAGCTACAAGCTCACAAACATAACCCCTCCGTGTTCAACTCCCGAATCCCTATTCGGAAATTGACAGTCACGGAACACACGCTGGTAGTGTATTAGTATCATTGTGTCAAGTTATCTACAACCGGAATTAACAAGCTCCCATCTGCCACATAACCGCGGGCACGGCTTTCGAAAGTTCAAACCCTGCAGGGGTGTTCCAACTTGACCCATTACAAGCCCACGATCCGCGGAGTCGCAACTCCAAAGTGGGAAGACCCGAGTATCCTCGGAATCCCGTGCTCAAGATATACCGAGCTAAGGTAAGGCTAATCCAGCAAATCCTCCCGGCGTGCCGACACCCTGATAGTAGCCGCGCGTATCTAGTCTCAGGCCACGACCGGATGAGCACAGCGTACAGTGGCCGAAACCCAAGTTGCCAAGGGGGGCCCCGCACACGACTCTAGTTTGGACCAACACTCAAATCGAGCACTGGCCCAGGGGGGTTGAATTAATTAAGCCTCGGGTTAATTACTCCCTCGGAAAGGTTTTAGTTGTGTTAGGCGAATAGTACCAATGTTGGGACTTGCTGGAAAAGACTTAGCACTTAGCGGTTTATCGAGGGGGTCCCATACACCCCAACCGTGTTAGGAACGCATAATCAAGGAACATAAAACCGGCTTATACGGATCCTAACGGCATGAGTGGAACAAATCACCAAGCAAAAGGCTTAGCCTTCCACCCTTGCCAATATATAGATGATTTCATTTAAAGCATTTATATAGTGTGATATAACCCAACCAAACTTCAACATGAAGCAAGCATCTTCACTTCACCTGCAACTAGCAACGCTATAAGAAGGGCTGAGCGAAGCGTACTTAGCCAAGCAACGGTTTGCATAGGTAGGGTGGTTAACATGGCAATTGGTTACAAGTAGGAGGCTGACAAGAAGAACATGGGCATCGAGGTAAAACTATAGATCGAGACTACTAGCAATAGGCAAAGATAGTAAAGTTATCGGGGTTCGGTCATCTTGCCTGAAGAGAAGAAGTTCGGATCGAAAGAAGGGTCCTCGTGCTCAAACTCGTTGGAAACCTCGTGCTCAACCTCGTTGGAAAACTCGTGCTCAACTTCCGGGTCTAAACAAGACAAACACACCAAGCACCAATCAACACGATGCAATGCGCACTCGAAAAACATGTATGCATGATGGATGCACTAGTGATGCACATGGAGCACGTAAAACATCACTCAAGCAAAACACCTTAAAACAAGATAACAACCTGATATTATTAATCTACACAGAAAATCACCCAAGTTTGATATAAGATTCGCTGAAATCGGAGTTACGGGCTAAAAGTTATGCCCGAAACAAGATTTGAGCGAAAACTGCAAATTACAGCAACATAGCAACTTTGGAGCTCAAAATAATTAATCTACAGCACCCAAAAAGCATGGCAAAGGACTTGAACATAAACTAGATATAATGTACAGCAACTAGGTCCAAAGTGCACCCCCAACGGAGTCACGGATCAATAGCAATGATCTTGGACATATTGAACTTTGAAATAAAATTCTGGCAGCAGAATTTTATTGAAAGTTTGGAGCAAAAGATAAACATGCTACAGCCACTCAAATGGACATGTGAGGACATGGATGGAAAGACAACAATATATACTTCAAGGAACAATCAAAATCCACCCCAAAACTATCATGCTTTGTCCTACAACATCACACGAACATGGCATCGGAACGTTACAGTTTTCAGACTTAGTGAAATTTCACTAAGTCCTAAAACAGCAATATCATCATAGCACACAAAAGAGCATGTTTAAGACACCTCGAAACTAAACATGGCAAAGGGTAAGCACCTCATCAAAATACACATGACGGTGATCCCGAAACACACAAGCATGCATCAATGTGGTGAACACACCGATTACAACGAGCTCAACAAGATGGCATTTCATAACAAGCAAAAACACAACATGTGAACATGGCACTTTGCAATGAAGATAACAAGGCAACAATAAACCTACCATGCAACCTATCACACACAACACGTAGTTCGTGGCAAGACGAACACGTGGACATGTCATTTGCATCGTTTGGACAAACGAGCTAAAAGATATCACAAGTCAAAGGTGGCACGAAAATAACACATAACAGCAGTTTATATCATCATGCACTCTTGCAACAGCAAAACAAGTGTCAAGATGACATCTAACATGCATGACAACAACAGGTAAAACGTAGAGGACATCTCCACGAACATCTGGACATGCTACACGCGCAAAACGGAGCAGCAGGTAAAAAGTTAGGGCAGGTCAAAGTAGGCATCTCAGAACAGAGAAAACAGAGACTTAGGGTTTTTGAGATAGACCTCAGATCTGGAAAAAAAAAACGGATGAACAGTACGGGCCGGCGGCGGCGGTACTGTGCGGCCCAGGGCGGCGCGAGGCCTGGACGCGGCGCGCTGGCGAGGCGGCCCACCGGGGCGCCCTGCGCGCGGGGTGGAGATGGCGGCCCAGCGGGGCCTCGGCCCGAGCGCGACGGCGATCTGGTGAAGCGGGCCGGTGGCGCGGCCTGCTGAGGCCCGACCGGATGGGCGAGCGCCCGGCGGCGGAAGGCGGCCCGGTCGCGCGGAAGGCCCAAGAACGGTGGGAGGCGGCCCGTGGGCGAGGCGCCGGTGCGCGGTCGGGGAAGCGGCCCCTGGCCCGGCGCGCGAAGCCGGCCAAGTGGTCCTGGCGCGGGGACGCTGGTACGGGCCGCCGGCTCGAACTGGTTGATGCGGTCGAGGGGAAGGCGCGGAGAGGCCTCGGTCGGAGGTTGGTCGAGCGCCCGTTGACCTGACGATCGATCCCAGATCGGGA